>CM076580.1:819467849-820178791 GCA_034641835.2 Pinus albicaulis
AATTAATTGTAATTTTTCTCATTGGCCTTGATGCCATCCTGTACAGCTCCATTCTTATTTTAATACCCAAGAGGTGATTTTTGAAATACTTTCATATCTAGTTTTCATATCTGGATTTCACATTTCAAGTTGACAATATAACAGATAAGTTGACAATTTTTTCAAATGCAAATCTAGATAAAAGCATGGCTGTCTTTGTCAATGATTTTTGGAATACCTCTTATCGTCTAAATTATTAAAATATGAGTTCTGATTTGTTGCATTGTTTGTCAAACCACCTTTTTTGTTGCAGTATTTGTAAAAACCAAAGTTTGATAATATAAGTTTATTAATGTCCAGCAAATGATCAAAGGAGTATGTCAATGGGAAGACCAAGGGTTAGCTCAACTGGTTTTTTTTCATGTTGTTGGGCATCTGCCTAGTTCAACCCTCCTGGTTAGGCACACTAGTCTATGACTTTAGCGAACAGGGTTACTAGGGATGCCATCCACAAACATGAGGAAGCATCTCTTGGGTTTCCCCACAAGGTTTTCCTTGGGGAAAATGTTAGGTCAATGGGATTATAAGAGTACATCACTAGCCAAAATACAATGTGGAAGTGTGGAAGTGTGGACTATAAAGATGCTAAAAATCATATCAAAACAGATTTTTAATTGTGCTAGAAGCAGAACAACAAGAGAAGATAAGAAAGTACATGACTCGGAGTGGAGATAAAGTAATTACAAGAAAAAGATAATATGTATGATATCTGAGGACCAAAGGAACTTTAGTTTGAACTAGTCATGGTATGCTAGTGCTGACAGGTGAGGACGAGCAATTAGATCAAGGGGGGTCTCCCTGCTAGAGTCCTCAATGACCGCAAAATTTTTTTTGGACTAGTGGATGATGTCCTTTGGAGTGTGTCTGGGACTGATAGGGCTCTACAGTATGATCCTTGTGGGAAGCCCAAATTTGAGCAAGCTCTCCTAACATCCAGGCATGGAAAAATTCTCCTGATGGATGGTTGGCTGTGTGGATTTGGGGGCACCCAGCTCCAAGGCCTTGTCGAGTTGTCTACTAAATTGTCTTGTTGGTAAAATGGTGTGCACGTGTGGCCTGGAACAACAACTCCATAAGGACCTTGTGAGGTAAGTGACTAGTCCACTCCTTTCCCATATGGGAAGGGGATATTGAGAAATATATGCACAGATCGACAAAATAATTGTATTAGCGCTGAGAACTCTATTATCACAGTGGTTTGTGAAGCTTTCCAATGAATGAACAAAATGTATTTCATTCTGAAAGTACCCTATAATATATTCTACTATCCTATTATCAACTATATAATTTAGTTTAACTAATTATATAAATGGATGCAAATTAATGCTTATTTAGAGTCTTGTTGATCAAAATAATAGTTTATTGCACCTATATTTTATAGTATTATAGTATTTTGGTATTAAAAATAATATCTTCTAAAATTTGGGTTTCGAAAATTGTTGATAACTTCTTGACTGAAGTGCTTGAGTCTCTCCAAGGAGATGCAATGAGTCACAAATCAATCAAAGTAAGGCAGCAAGCTTCACATTAACAAATCAGCCATATCTTCATCTTCTACTAGCTTCTTAACAACTATGCTCTGATACCACCGTAATATCCCCAAAGGGAAATAACCAGTAATACACAGAAATATGCCAAACAGATATATAAAACAAAATGTCGGAACCAGAACATGGAACAAGTACACATAGAATGCCAGAACACTAAGCCATTTTATTAATCTGAGAATACATATATAGGGGTACAAGATAATCAGAATGAGTGCACCTATCCTTGCCCTAGGCAAGTGGAGACCCTCTCAGAACAAATAATGGCTGCAAATATGGACAACGTCCTAGCTGGCTGAAGAAACTGCTATGGAGAACGGCTGCTGCAATGCACTGGAACTATGAGCTGAAGACTGGAAAGGTAGCTGATCTAAATCCTCCAGACAAACCCCAGAAAATGTGAAGCTGATGCTCCACCACCGAAGATCTACCAATCAAACCTCTACTGCTGAAAATTGCCTCGCTGACAACAAGCAGTAAGCCAAAGCTTAAAATGCTGCAAGAAGGTGAATCCAACCACAAACCCTCCAGATGAGATAACCAAACTCCCTGTGCACGAAACATCGAAAAACGCTACTAAAACCCTGCAATAAGCGCAACCCCTGCCATCGGGACCGTTGGCTCTCCCCACGGGACCGCGCTCCTCCCACGGGGACCGCGGGTCTCTCTAGATTTGCGTCCTCCCTAGCCGGACCGCCGGATCTCCGTTGGCCCCTATCCGTATCCGAGTCCCTTCTCGCCGGATCTCCGTCCTCCTATCCAGATTCACAGCCCTCTCCCGCCTTGATCCGTCGGATCTCGCGTCCCCTTCCCTATCTCGTATCCGCGTCCTATCTCCGGATCTCGCGTCCCATTCTCCCCGGATCCGCGCTCCTGTATAGTATTCGCCAAATCTCCACCAGAAACTACTGCAAATTACCACTGAAACTGAAGGATGATGCTTAGAAAATAACCTTACCAGGGCAGGCACTCGAAGTCCCCCGAGGCTAAGGGTGAGATCTTCGCACGGAGACACTCGGTTGCACTAAACAGTGCTGCAGACCGACTAAACAACCGGCGTGCTGAAGTAGACAGAAGTCAAGCTTTCAATATCAATATCAAATCAACCATGCCAAAATGAGGTGAGAACCCCACCTTTTATAGTGCTAAACTCCCTCCAAAACCTTGACTGCGTCCTTCACTCTCCTTGGCCTGCGCAGTTAACCTTGGGTCAGCGTGAGGCCTCCCCTCATACTCATGTGGACCCCCAAGGCCCCCTCACCTCTCTAGGTTATAACGTCAATCAACTAGGAAAACACTTTATTTTATAAAGTGAGGTGACTAAAGTGAGGTGACCCCTCTTATTTCTCACTTTATTTATTATTTCTAGCTAAAGCGGCAAAATTAAACAAAAATGAAATATTCCAATTAGCAAGGCTAATTTGGAATATTACACTAGATACCCTTAAATTCTGTTGCTCCATGACTTTCTTGGTCATGACATTTGATGAAGCCCCTGAATCAAGCATGCAATTGTGTAAAAGACGATCATTCACTATCAAAGAAACATAAAATGGTAGATGATCTTCATTCCCCACATAACAATTCATACTTTTCAATATAATTTCTTCATCTTCTTGTTCATTATTAGGCTTTTCTTCTCTTTGAGTAGTTTCAATTACACTTAGTAACTTGGCCCTTTGAGATGGTATCTTTAAAAGCTCTGTCACTGGGATAGAAACCTTTGCATTATTCACCCAATTGCCCAAGTCAAAATTTAATTTTGAAGTCGGAGGAGAAAAATTTCTGCGATTATTCCGGTGTTGAATATCCCTTCTCTGATAAGTCATCCCTTTGTGCTTTGCCATAGCAAGAATTTGTCCAGCTGTAGGCTTTTCCCCAAAAATCTTAGTGACTTTGTCAAAATTTGCAATCATATTGTCAACCCCAAGATTATTAGGACTATGGTCAATCTCTTGATTTCTTTCAATGATGTATATTTGATCTTCCATGGAGAACATATTGATTTGACCACTAGTTCCTGCATGTTCCTCTCTCAACATGCTACCTTCCATAATTCTCCTTACATATGGGCATGTGGCTTCTTCATGGAACTCATTACATGGCCTACAAAGAGGGGGAATTTGATCTACCACATTGGTGGATTCCAATGGATTTGGAGGCCTATACTCTTGTTGAGGGTCTTTATTCTTTTGCCATCCATTATTTGGCCTAGGTTGGAATCTTTGCACTTGTGATCTTTCCATGGCCACCAATCTACTTTGCATGGCTTGCATTTCTTTAGTGTGGTTTGCTTCCATGCTCTTGATGAGTTGAGTTAATTCCTTAATAGAATCATGTGTAGTGTCTTCCTTGGACTTGCCTTTGGAATCATTCGATTTCAATGGCCCTTTAGTGAAACCAGGATTCTCAGATTTCCCAGATTGCTTTCTGGCCCTCTCCATTTTCAAGGCTTCAGTTTGAGCTACACCCAAAGTTGTAGGCTCCTTTCTTCTCAACTCATAAGCAGTGTCAACACCAAAAGAATCCAGATAGGAACATAAGAGAAATTCATCAGGAGGTTTAACAGTAGTAGGCATGCTTTTAACCAATTCATTGAATCTCTTGTTAAACTCCTCCATGGTTTCATTCTCATTCTTCTTCATGGTGCTAATGGCACTGATCAAATGACTATTCTCTCTTCTCTCTCCATACTTTCCCATGAAAGCATTAACAATCACTTGTAAAGAATCATACGAGTTAGCAGGTTGCTCAATGAACCAATCAAGAGCATCCTCTTCCAAAGAGAGAACGAAAAGCCTCATCTTTACATCCTCATAGTTAGCAACGTTACACCACTTAAAGATGCAAACATTAAAGTTCTTCACATGTGATGCAGCGCTAATGGCATTGTTACCTTGAAAAGAAGGCGACCTTTCAATAGCCTTGTCAGGGATATTGTGAGGATAGCCATTAATGTTAGTAAAGTTACAAGGAGCAAAAAGATCATTCATGATGTTAGGTTCAACTTGTTCTTGAAACAACAAATGAATGTCAGAAATAGCCTCTTGCCCAAGACTAGCAAGAGCTCTACTATGAGAAAGTCTATTTAACCTCTCTCTAAAAACCCTTTCAGGATCAGGAGAGGGGCTAACTAGACCACTTGAATTTCTCCTAGTAGAAACTCTTGCAACATTAGGATTGAGTGGAGTCGCCACTTGAGCAAGAATCTAAATCTAAAATTCAAATATGCCAAAACTTAAAGTTAGTCGTTTTCCCAGGCACAAGAAGACTTGTCCCTGGCAACGACGCCAAAAAATGTTATCGCTTGCCGCCTACACCTACCTACAGTTAGTGAGAAAAGCCTTCAACCCCACAGGTGTGGTTGGTGGCAAGGAACTCAGAGAAGGGGCTGTCACCTATTCCCAACTCTCTCCGTTTAAGCTATCTCCTAGGTTAGCTAAGGGGGGTGGTCCCTAAAGGAAAACTAAGTTAAAGATGTGAGATTTCTAGGAGAATTGATTAGAAGGAATTACTTATCAAAGATGACTCGATTTCCAATATGTAAACAAGCATATAAGTATATGAGCAATATTCAATGACGTGCTCAAAATATAGACCAGTGCTTTAAACTAGATAACAAATGCTTGCTCAAAAATGAAATTCAAGATATAATGACAATAATCCCACAAAGGAAGTGTTAGACCAAGATCACAATATGAAATTAAATTTGCAACACCAAATAAGGGTATTTGCCAATGAAACGAGATATATCAATCATCCATAAGCATAATGATCATTAAAATGACAACGTGCAATGAAGTAGTATGTAGAAGCAAATTTCCAAGTACCATAGAATTAAGCTTGTTGCAAAATTTAAGAAATTAAAATGCTTGCATCCAAAGTGCTTCTTGAGATAATATTTGCATGTGAATCTTTAAACCATCAAGATAGCAAAAAATTTGGGAACTTTGCAAGTAAATGTGATGAGATAGTGCTCTTGGTTTATTTTATTAATTAGTTCTACAACAAGGTTACAATTGAACTCTAATCCTCAGACCTCACCCTCGCCCAAATATTTGGATCTCATAGTGAGGAGTCCATAGAGGTAGAGGGTCCCTAAAACGTTTATTCAACCAACTTAAGTTGGAGGTAAATTTTAGAGATGCAAGTCTAGTATGAAAAGTGAAATGCCTAAATGATATAAAAGTGAGTTTGCAAGTGCTATTGAAAAGATGGAGATGATTCAATTAAATATGCTTTATAGTTAGAACAATAACTCAAGTTGCCATAAATTGAAAGTGCTATGCTTCTTTACTTGTAGTATATTGTGAAACTTATCCAAATGAGAAATAGATCACAAAACATAAGTAAGTGATGGCAAATGAGATTGCAAATTAAGAAATTAAATGACTATGCGATTTGTGTTACTTTCCACTTAGAGCATGCATATGTGATGTGAAAAAAAAACGGAAACGTTAAAACCACTAAGTCAATCCATCCACAAATTCTCTCCTTTGGAATGGAGAGATAAGGATGCCAATGGGTAAAACCCACGCTCCCACAACAAAAACAGAAATTTTTATTAATTTTACAAGAATGAAATGACCATGAGGGCTTTTCTAAACCAAAGAAAGTCTTTACAAATAAAAATTGAGATCATAGACTTTTCCTCGGTGAGAATTTCTAAGAACTCAAAATAAATTCAGACTTTACAATAGGAGAAGAGAAGCTGAGCCTCTTCTATGCCCACAACCAAAGAATAGAGAGTTATCTTTCTCATTTGAAATTCAGCCCAAAGGTCCTGCAACAACTTGTTAGTAATTTCTTGCAGTTGTCCACTCAAGCTGTCACAAGAAAAAATTCGAAAGAGGGCCACAAAACCAATCAAATATTAGATAGATAAAATTACAAAATATTGCACAACAATTACAGAGAGCTAAGCCAAAGAGTTCGAGTAAACTCTCCTCTTTGCTTAGTCATATTCAAGCTCTTAGATAGCAAATGAAAGCAATGAAGTATAATGTTTTAAAAGATATTCAAATTTAGAAGTATTTGGCTTGTATACAAGCTATGTCTCAAAACCTCTGCAAAACCACTTTGTAAGATAAGACTATGAAGGTTCAAAGAACAAATGAGAGCTCCTTTGAGAATGTATCAAGAGTGGGTTGGTCTCTCCAAAGACTTCCCCCAACACTTGATTCTTTGATCCCAACAAGATGTTCCCTCCACAAAACTTCAATCAAGAATTAGTTCCATATAGATTTAGCAATAAACAATGATAAGAAACTCTAGAGATTTATTTGAAACCAACTAGAACATTCTATACCTAGAGCATACTCCTAAATCAAATGTCAATTTAAGATAACTCTACATTAACAAATCTACAAGAGCATATGAAAACAAATTAGATCAAAGCATGAGTAAAAGGAATTATACCAATGATCAACAATTCATCACACTCCAAAAGGAGGAACACCTCATGAATGAAACCCCAAAGTCTTTATTGATATTTCTGAAAGTGTACAAGGCAGCAGCGCTTCCGCAAGCACAATAGCTAGTAAAGAATGATTACAGTATGAGAGCCTATGGCTCTATTATATAGAAAGTTGGGAGCAAATCCCAATGAAGAACCATATGCCAAGTGGTGAGAGGGAGGAGATCTCAAGGCAAATTTGAATTTGGTAAGTGAAGCTCCAATGCCAAGTGTAAAAATCGAATTCTGGCAAGTGGACATCATTTTCTTCTTCCCTTATGTGCCAAAATCGAATTTTATGATGTAATGACATGTGTATATGGTTGGTAACCCATGTGGGGACAATTTCCCACCAAAATCTCCACCAAATATTCTCCCAAATCCTCCCAAATATGCATTAATTTCACAAATTCGAATTTCCAAGTAAACAACTCTCATTTAATGCTGGAAATTCAATTTTATTTGAACACATGTCTTTTCCTTGATTTTAGGAGTCCATATCACCTTGAGACTTCACTTTAACTCCTCCATAATTTTCCACCTCATTTCCACCTCATTTAGCATGTGTGGATATTTATTTTTCTCCATTTATTTAATTTCTGGCTTAATTAATTGCCAGATTTCCCTCTAAACTTAGGAAAAGTGGGTTTTGAGGGCTCAAAACACATTTTTAACCCCTTAAAGTGTGTCATAGTAGAAAGTTGAGCATGAGAGGTGTAATTTTGATTACTCATACCCCATACAACTTCTCTAGACAACACTTATTACAATTCAATTACAATTTTTGTTGCAATTTTCGACTTGCGGGAAATCTAAAAAATTAAAAAATCACTACCTAGACCTAACCAAATTCCACGAAATTTTTTGTGTGATCTAGTATGGTAATATACATTGACTCTAGCCACTAGGAGTCACCCAAGGCCTCACCATCAAGCCGTACTCCGGCTTTGGGGTAAAATTGAAGGAAAAAACTCAATTAATTATTAACTCCTAGTAGGGAGATGATAATTAACCAAGTAAAAAAAACCTCCCAGAGTAATACTCACTTGTTGGAAAGGTCTCAGGCTACCTAGGCCTGTTACAGACTCAATACTGACTCAAAACTCATCATTACTAGCATCACTTATTACAATTCCCCGTAGGGTGTGGACTTGGGCATCCTTCATTATTTCCTGGGATTGGAGATTTGGCAGCGCAGCGGAGGACTGTTTGTTTCTCAGGGCAAGTATGCCCGGGAGATTCCGGAGAGGTTCAACATGCAAGGCTGCAAGCCTGTTGACACTCCTCTTCCTGGTGGTTGGAGGAAGGAGGATGCTACTTCAGCGGAGGTAGTGGATGCCACTGTCTATCGACAGTTGGTGGGGTCGCTTATGTATCTGGTCAATACACGACCCGATATATGCTATGCAGTTAACCAGCTTTCGCAAGCTATGGTTAAGCCTACCAAGCTCTTTTGAAAGCGTGCTACGTATTGCGTTATCTTATAAGTAACATCTGACATGGTCTATGGTATACGTGATAGATGGAGCGAAGCTTTCCGGCTTCACTGATGCAGATTGGGCAGGGAGCCCAACGGACCGGAAGAGCACATCCGGAGGAGTTTTCAGCATTGGGTCAACAGCAGTTTTCTGGTACAGCAGGAAGCAGAGATCCGTGGCACTCAGTTCAGCAGAGGCTGAGTACATGGCAACAAGCTTGGCTGCATGCGAGGCTATTTGGATGAGGAAGATCCTCATTGGATTGTTCGGGTTGCATTTGGAGCCTACAGTGATTTACTGTGATAACCAGAGTTGCATTAAACTCTCGGCTAATCCAATATTTCATGATAGATCCAAACACATCGACATCAGGTACCATCATATCAGAGATTGTGTTCAGTGGAGAATCATGATGCTTTCATATGTTCCCACGGAGGATCAGGATGCCGACATCCTGACGAAGGCGCTCACCAGGAGCAAGTTCGAATTCCACAGAGGCAGGATAGGGATTGCAGATAATCCATATCTTGCTGAGAGGGAGTGTTGAGAATGCAGCAAGATGATGGAGCTTAGTGAAATGAAGTCGCCTTCACTAAGTGGGCCCGCAGGCAAATTCTCGCGCAAAGTCTATTTTTAGACTATGTCTATTTTTAGACATATGGAGCATGGTCTAGGAGTTGAGGGATGCTATTCTTGGATGATTGGTCAAGTTGGTAAAAATAGATGGACATCTATTTTTAGACATACAAGTCGAAGTCTATTTTTAGACTGCCTGTCTAAAAATAGGTCAGTCAGATATTATTAACCCTTAATAATATTTAGACTATAAACATTATCTTATCCTCTTGGAGCACTTCAGTTTGATGCTTGGATGTGGCACATGCAGCTGACATAAGGAATTACGCTATTCCTAGGGGTTAGTTGAGCTATTGCATGGTTGACTTCAGTTAGAACTCATGTGGCAGGGTTTGGTGGAGTTGATGAGACAGTTGGTGGAGTTGTGTTCGGTTTAACTTAGTTGAACTAGTTGTATTTAGTCTAACTGATAAATACACTAGTGATGAGTGGTGTGAATTAATTATTAATTAATTCACTAATTATATAACTCATTGTCTTAACTTTAAGAACAGCATCGGCTCACTACAAGCAGTATGGACGTCCGTTTTTAATTGTAAGAAAGAGGCATTTAGGCAAGGGACAGCTATCAGTGGCGACATCAGTTGTGCATGAGATTTGCACCACACTTCGAGGAATTTCCCATGATGATTGCGCTGTCAAGCCAAGGAGATTCGAACCTTGGATCTCTATATAGACAGGCCTGGATTGCGCAATAGAGGCAAGGCAATTGGCGGTGAGTTTTGAACCAGTAACCTGTTCAAAACTGAGCTAGATTGTGTGTAACTTCATGAGAAAGTACCGAGTACTTGTGAGGAGTATTGTACTGAGTTTGTTACATGATTTCTCCATTATAATATACACAATAGCTGCGGGGTTTTCAGCTATAAGCTTTCCCCATACATACTGTGTTAATGTGTATGATGATTTGATGTGTTATCGCTTGATTTTATTTCCGCATGTTTGATGATCTGAGTGGAAGAGATTATGTGTTGCATATGAATTCGAATTGATATGTGATCAGGAGAGTCTCGGTGGATAATTAATCATTATTCAGCAAATTTTTACAGTGACCTCTATTTTTATGATCAATTCCTTCAATTACTGCACACTTCCAACAATATTGATAAAGATAAAGGTTCACCTTCACATGACAATGAATTTCAATCACAAAATTTCACTCATAAACCGCAAGAAGATATTAGCAACACTCTTGAAGGAAATATCGCTTTAAAATCTGAAAATAGGTATGAGTTAGAATCAGAAAATCAGAGCATAATCCAAAAAGTATAAGCAACAATTAAAGTTTCCAATAATATGCAATATGTTGTGCAAATTTTTGAATTCTTTTACGATGAAAAAATGCCAAATTTAGGGCAACAAAGCAACATTCTTCGAGAAAACATAGCTAATCAAGTAAATGATCTTAAATCTGAAATTTTCAATGAAGAAAATGCACAAGAGTTTTCAAATATATTGTTTCAGATTCGTATTTTTCTCTTTATCCTGATAATTTTTCTAATAACAATTTATCCTCTCTTTACGTTAACGATATTTCAAAAAAAAAAGAGGCTGATCTAAATGAATTGACGATTATTTTTTATCAAGATAGAGAATTAATTAAAGATCATTCTTCTGGCATTAATGAACATGAGCTCAATATTTCTTCTTGTTTTGATACATTGAATGATATCGAAGGTAATTCTAATGAATGTCATGAGGTCATATATGATAGCTACTTTGACATTGAGGATATTGATTTGTCTTCTTTACAACTGAATCCTCATGATCAAAGTCGAATCACATGTGAAAATGAAGAACAATCTAATTCCAAAATTATTTCAAATAATTAATCACATTCATGATTTCAACATTCAAGAAACCATTCCAATCTATGATTTATATGATGATCAAGCTCGCATTCCCATTCATAGTCATAGCCTTCTCTCTAATTCACAAGTGGGCATCAAAAATCATTCTAACTGCATTATTCTGCCCAATTCTTATGAAGAGGAAATTACTTTAAGTAAGTCTCAATTGTGTTGTAACAATAATTGTAACACTAGTGTAAACTATGATTCAATTTTGTTATTAACTTTAGATTTATTCTTTGTTTTTAGTCTTAGATTTTTAGATACTTTGTGCTAGCATATTGAGCTGCTCAATTAATGCATTACTTCAATGGAAAATGAAGTTTCAAATTATAATTGCAAACATCAAGAAATATTAAACTTCTAATTTCAATTGGTGTTCATTCCTTATCAATTACTACTTACTTCTCGATAACAGTGCCAACAAGAAAGTGTATTTTCACAATATGACCAACAATATAATTCAAATAGTAATATTTTGTTGGATCTATTGCACTTCCATATGTTTTTCACTGATCCATTTGAAAGACATTTGGAAATTTTTCCTTCACAAAATATTGTTAATAGTTTAAAACTTGAATATATCACTAACAAAATCATACAAGCCATTGTTTCTGAAAGCTCATTTACACAATCTGGTCTGTCATCTTCTCTTTTGACCTCATTCCAATCATTGATAGAAATCCATTCAGATTTCTATGATCCTATTGAAATTCAGTTAGAAAGGAAATTTCAAGAGAAAGTGATTGTAAATAAGCTGCTAACAATAAATGTACATATTGTTTTTAGATCTAGTTTTCCCAGTTTAATTATATTTGTATTTTTGTTATTAATGTTTGACATGTACATACATGCATGAATTAAAATGTTTACATAGTACATTGGAAGTTTGATTATACCTAGTCATGTTTCCCTCATTAAGTTGGAAATAGGAATAGATTAATTTTCTTTTTGGTTTTCATTTATTTCATTATTTCAGATTTTCAATAAAGCAAGTAATGAATCTGATTTATTCTGAGAATCCTATTTCAATTGTGGAAAAACAACGTAGAGAATTTTAGAAGCTCTTGAATTTTCAGATCATACATATTTGTCAAGCCTTCAAGTGTCTTGTTTTTCAAAAGTCATCACATTGATCATACATGAAGAAATTCAAAGGATTCACTACAACTTGACAATTTTTTATTCATAAGTAATTCTGAATAACTCATTTTTATCACTCTTGTTTTTTGATGTAACTTTGGAAAGGATGTAATTTGAAAAAAAATCATTACCTAGCATTTTAGATTAAAATAAGAAGGTGATGTTGAACTTATGAAAATTTTGAGAAAATTTGGGAGAAATTTAAGATTCATGAGGTAAACTTACAATCAAAATTCTTCCAGGTATGTGTTTATAGGTTCATCGTCATCTATTGTTAGTTTTAATTTTCAATGGTTGTTTCTTATTTCTATTTTGTTTGTTTGCAGGTCTTCATTGATTTGATTATTAAGACTCAAAAAAAAGCAAGTAGCCAAATCTTTTCAATTCCACAACATGTTCAGGGAAGTATTTATTATTTTATCTTAAAATTGAAAGATATCTAATTTTGCTTATATTCATTGAAATCCTAATAAGTCATAATAAATTGTTGGAGGAATCATATCAGATTATTATATTTCACAACTCTCTTTATAAGAAAGCTTTGATAAAATTACTTTTCGATCAAATATCCCGATATTTAATTAAATTATTAAAGGGTTATTTATTTTAAATCAAAGTTAAATCATTCACTTTCTTTTTTGAATTGAATACAATAAGAAATCAACGACTCCCCATATGGCATGTCATATATCGCAATTCGCATATCGGAGATTCTGAAATTTACATATTCCAAATATATCTAATCTCCTAATATGCCCATTCCCTCTGATCCCCTTTGAACTTTTCCTTCCGATATCACATCATACGCATTGCAATATTTTGTATCGCAATATTTGATCGGAAGTTGCTCTTACCATTTCTCGATAAGAAACCTTCATTGCAAGTCTTCAGATATTCTTTATCGCTCATCAATAAAACAACTTCGCTAAAATTTGCAATGTCCACACAAACTCGGATCTAATACGACATTTAAACTCAGTTCTAAAAGATATCGCTTCCATTTGATAAATCACAATTTTGGTAGGGGCATACATTTAAAAGTTATGATGTCCCGGATTCGATATGAAATTAAAATTACATTATAAAACTATTGGGTCTGTGCTTCATCGCACATCAGCGTATCAATATTGTTACATCCCGTCCTCAAATATGTCAATCACCGATTTCTTATAAAGTCCAAAACCGGTCCCACCAATGTGCCATGTCATTTATCGCATTTTCGTTATCGATAGAATACTGTTGGCATTTCATTTCATTCACATTTCTGATAGGAATATTCTCCGATATCGCATCCACTCCATCGCAATTTCTCATCGCACATGCTCATATCACAACTTTTCCATCGCAACTATTGTATCAAATCACAAAATTCAAATAAATGTTTGTCTCGAGATCTTACGGTACAATAGCTACCAATATACAATTCTTCACCATTGTATTTTAATTATTATAAAAATTCAATCGCATATTGACAAAGGTGGAAATCGCAGCTTTTAAGTTATGCATGAAAAATAATCTTGTGATGTGAAAAATTCAGCAAGGTAATATACCGATGTTTAATTCATATTTTTAATTTTCTTTTATTCTGAATTTCTCTCCATACTTATCATATAGAGATTCAAATCCTCTTTATATACTGTTATATTATTCGGGATTTTGAATCAACTTTAATATTTTGGGGCTGATATAAATTCATGAATGGAAGAAAAAAAAAAAGAGAATCCATATCTTCAACCTCATTTATGATGGATTCGATTTATTTCTGATTCCTTGAAAGTGAAACATTGTTTTCTTTTTGTTTATTACTTTCTTCAGTTTAGTTTCAATAAATAATGATTTTGGGTCAATAAGATTTTAATCAATTTAACTTCTTCATGTTTCCAATTATAATGAAATAAAGAAGTTAACTTCTATTGGAGAAAATCATCTTTCTCAAGTAAGATTAAATAAAATTCTCCAATGGTAAGTTTTATATGCCCACTTTCATTCATTTTCATTTCTTCACTTTTTTTTGTTTTAGTTATTTTTTATTGAGCTTGGAATTTGTTTTTACAGGTCTTCATGAACCTTTCACACCTCTACCAGATCAGCTTTCGAAGTTCATTTTATTTTACTCTTTGAGATTCTTGAGAGAAGCAGTAATGATCCTCATCGAATTAGCTAGACTAGGGAGTTTCTGAACCTCTAGACTATTTCTTTAAATTAATTTCATTATAAAATACTTAAGATGCTTTGTGCAGGGTTTTTCTTCATAACAAGGAAAATTTGCAACAGTCAAGAACTTCTCAATCAACGTATTATCTATCATCACTGTTATTCACCCTCTACATTTTGAGAGCCTCATTTCTTATAATTTTGCAAGATAAAAAAAAAATCTCAACATAGGAATGAACGTACAGATGCTTATCTTCTTTTATATCCTTTGTTGGAAAATTCATATAAGCAGCTTTTTTGGAGTTTATCTTTTAAATTTTGTTTTTCTTTTATTTTTTACTTTCTCCATTTTTATTTTTTCATTCGTTGATTTCTTTTCTTACTTTAGTTTAGGAAAAAAATTTCCTTTTACTTTCAGTTTTGATTTGATTTTGGTGAATTTTTCATGACTTATGTAAAAGTCATTTTTCTTACCTTACAGTGATTGACATACATGGGAAATCTTTTACTCTATCCATTTAAGTGAATTTCATTTATCATTAAAGGCATATCTTTATGGAACCATAAAACTATCTTGCTTTAAATATTTTTCATAAAGGAACACACATCATTTCTAAGTGGTTGAGTTTACATTTTCGAAGAAATAACTGATTTGAGTTTAATACAATAAATCCCTCCCACCTCTCCACATAAAAACCTCTGATTGATAGTTGCATGGAAAGAATTTGGAGTCAACATTATGAAAGTACTATGTCCATTAAACATAATTCTCTATTACCATCCCACCTCTTTCACTCAAATATATCACAAATTAAAACCTTGCAAATGTGATTATCAAAAGGGTGATTAAAAGAGAAAGTATGGGAAATACAAGTAAACATGTTGGGGCTATGGATGCTCGCTAGCAGTGGGACTAGGCTTGTATGGCATAAAAGACAACTTCGCCAGGGTACTGTTCAGGCTCACTAGCAACGAAGCAATGTTAGAAAAAATTATAAAATGAATATATGCTTTATCAAAAACTTCGATCTCTACCTTCTTCTACTTTTCATATGAGGTAGGTTTAAAGTAAATTTTCCCAAGTTTGGATTCATCACTTTTACTCAAGTTTGTTTTAAGTACTTATCTTTACCAACTCATATTTCTTAATCTATTTATGTGGGACCTATGGAAATGTTTTACTGTTAGATGATTTTGTGATTTTCATTATTTTTAACCTTTGGGTAAATTTAAGTTCATTATCTTTAATCAGAGATAACTGGTTCTTCTCCTGCATGTCGCCATTGTTGTGGTAAAACGCAACTCTCCATTTTTTAGTTATGTACTTCAAATAATGGTGAATCTTTCTACAAAAATTTTGGCTAAACAACTTTTAGGATTTTCATTAAATTAATTATCTTGCAATTTTTTCCATTTTTGTTTTTGTAGGATTTCTATTTTGATTCTTTCATTGAATCCGATTTTTCACAGGCTTTCTATCGATATTTATTTTACCTCATTCGGTCAACAGGTTTGTAAATGGAACTCCTTTGAAGTTTAATTGTTTGTGTTGAATGGATTAAAAAAATGTGTGAAATGTACAATATTTCAATTTTTGTTATTAATTTAATTCAATAATGCATTTATTGTAAATATTAACTCTTAGTTAGTTATTACTAACATCTTTCATTTTTCACAAATAATCCTAGAGCATTTAAAAAGCACGCTTTTCGAGATTTTGGTAATTTATCATAATTTCTTATTTTAAAAACGAAATGCCAAACTCAAAATTTCATAATGGAAAAGTGGTTTTAGGTCATTTTTTTTAGTATTATTAATTACCAGTTTAAAATTGGAAAATCTCAACCTAAGTGGTCCACATTTTGTTTCATTTTAAACTTAACTAATCTCAACAATTATAACCCCAATTAAAATATATAAAAATTCATAAAATTTGATTGCATCCATCACAATCGCTTTATCGCAAAAATCACAAGGTATATGTTTCAATGACCTCGGTGAAAATTTTCATGCGAATGCGATGTATGCAACTTTCTCTTTTAACTTACCTCTTAATTCATTTGTTTTAAATTCATTCGAATCCTTTTAAATGAATGAGTAATATATTGAATTTTAAATATAATATTAAAATATTTTTTAAATTGATATTTAATATTACTTTTAAAATTAATTAAATTAATTAATATATAATATATTATTAATTTAATTAAATTAAAATTTAATGTATATTTTAGTTAGTTAGACTAATATTAATTAATAGTTAGTTTGTAAATAATTAATTTAGTTTATGATTAACAATTAAATTAATATTAATTAATAAATAATTAAAATCTAATTTAGGATTAGAATTTAAATAAAAAATTCTGATTTTTAAACTCAGTAATAGAAATTCTAGAATTCTGGCAGTTTGATTTATCAACTTTGGAGGTTCGTAGATTGAGTTTTATTTGGCTAAATGAGGCCCAAGACGGCTCATTGAAAAGATAAAATCATGAAAAACATTTATGAGGAGGTTTCATTAACAAATTTGATTATTTATTAGATCTAAAATTAGGCAGAAGATCAAGCTCTAAATTTTTAAAACAAAATCAATTTTCTGAGTTTTAATTTTTTGCATCCTCATTCGCCCAAGCCTTTTCTGAGTGCGGATCTATTCGTCAATGATATCCTTGGCCAATTAAATCCTCACAAACATCAATACAAAGATCAAATATTTAATTCAATTAGATTTGTTTTAATTCAAGATTTGGGATTTTAATTTTGTTTTGATTTATTTTTTGCAGGAAAACAGTTGAAGAGATGAGGAGAACAAGATCTCAATAAATGAGAATGATCCAACAATTGAAGAATGGAATTTTGAGCAAATAAAAATTTGATTGAGAAATATTTTTCTTCAACAAACTTTATTGTTAAGAATTCTTTTGCAAATATTATAAATAGCAAATTGCAAAATGTAATAATGACTTCTCTCCTCTGCAATTTTGGAATTATAAAATCACTTCTGTAGTAAGAATTTAGAGTTGTATATGAGAGGAGAGGAATCTCAGATTTGGGGATTATTGAGGTTTTTCTTTTACATTCCAAGTTATGTATAATGAACATAGTTTGCACTATTGTAGCTCTGGTTTTGAAAGCAAAATTTCAAGCATTGTAAATAACTGTTAGAGACCGACGCTGGAGAAATGGACTTAATAAATTGGTATATATAATACTATTATTTTAAATTCTGGTTTCATTTTATGATAACAAGAATGTGTCAATTTACTTCCATATTTGTGCACTTTTGTCAATATGGGCAATTTGCTTCAATTTTATGTTATTATTTATCTCTACTCTTATGGGCTAAATTCTAATTTCTGAGTAACTATTTACTCAGAAATCTATCTTATAAAACTTATTTATTGAATAGTGATATGTTGTGAACTTTTTCTGCATATTATTGTTTAATTATTCAAGTTACTAATTAAATGATCAATATCATTTTGCGAACTTCTTCTTGAGTGTTGTTGATTGATTATTTCAGTTAAGAGGTCTTTAGATAGGATGTGTTTGGTATTCATAATGTCAGTTAATTGAACTACTTCGTTAGCTTGATATTCATTATAAACTAGACATATTTGAATCTCAATTATTTAAAATATCTTTCTCTCAATTGGGATAGATCTATATCTGCCTAATTGAGATAGGATTAAGATAGTTCATTTTGCTTGCATCTTAGAATAATTTTTCATATAGATTAAATTCTACATCCCTGAAAAGTCCTCTTCCCAAAGAGGCAAAACATTAATTGTGGCTTGGCTAAGCCCAAATTAGCTTAAGGATCACTTTCTTACTTGATCAACAAGGGAAATTATCTGATGTCTCTTTCCCATTGGTAGACAAAAGTTATATTTTAAGCTATTGGAGATTGAGAAAAGGTAACTGGACCTAGTTAAACCAGTCAAAGTCATTATTCCAAACGTAAAAGGAATTTATTTAAGGTCCAAACCGGGTGGTCATCCCCCATGTTGTTGCAGCGAATTTTGAGGCATTAGCACAGTGATGTAGAACCTAGAATAGGATCAAAATTTCAAAGAGTGTTGCATCTAAGTGACCAAAATAAGGCAGGGGATTGATGTTTATACCAAAATTATACCAAGATTAGGGTTTATGGGTGTGAATTGCTACCCTACTGGCTCCCAAAATTTGTTCCCATGAGAATTTTCTCATTGGAATACATAAGGAAAATGATACACATGGATGACTTACACTTTGTAGCAGCTAAGAAGAAATAACAGTTCAAAATCAAGGCTTGGATTGGACCATTCATTAGGAATAACAGAGTAGCAGGTAAAGAGGCATATTTGCTACTAAAACAAATGAATTTGAAATTAAGTTTCACTTAGTCTTATGATCCTTTTGACTTCATTTCTAAGTTGAGAGCAGAGCAGAAGACTACTCCTTACACCCACACTCCTAGGCCAGAGATAGAGAAATTCATGAACCAGACTCAGTGGGGGGAGAACACGTTGCAGGAAGCAGAATAACAGGTCATATCTACAACTACCTTTAATACCCCTTTACCTCAAGAGAAACAAGAAAAAATGATAAGAGAAGAGGAGTCTTATCCAGTAACAAAAATTGGGGCTAAAGAGTTTCTAATATATAGGAAAAAGAAAAAGACTAACTCGGGACTAGTATTTTAGCAAGGAGATCAAGAACATGAAACTATAATTATGACAGGTCCTCATGTTTCTATAAGAGAAGATGATATTTTCACAGGGTTTCCCTCTTCTTCAACCTCCAAACATCCCCCAGATACAACTCAGACAACAGAATTGACTCAAAACACATTTGCGCTAAACATTTTTTCCAAATATAAAGCAATCAAACAGAAGAATGAAATGTTGAAATTAACCACATACACCCAATTTTGGAAGTAAAGAACTACCTCACTGCATAGGCTTCTTCAGCCTTTGATACAGAGAAATGAAAAATGCAGACTGCATTCCTTGAAGCATAAGTTCCAGTGCCAAAGACACCAACAGATTATAAATAATCCACATTTTCATTTGATACACATCAGATTCACCCAATTGACTAGATGGAAATGCATAAGCAGGCAAGTGAAATCATGTACTCCACTTTGACCAATGTTGCCATGTCAGCCTCCAGGGTGTAGGCCTTAGTCAGTAATATACAGTCACAACTAACGCTAGAGAAAATTTCATCTTTGGTCAAGGACACCAAGATTAAATCACTGGAATAATTAATAATCAAGTTGGGATACAATCCCAGGGATGTGAAGGCAAAAAAGGATATTGTAAGACAGAATAATGTTGATATAACAACATTTAGGAAACAACTCAAACTACGCACTACAAAAGATCCACGGGCCAAATAAGTTGGGGATCTAGAGAATTAGAAAGAAGACATGTTCAAGATAATAATTGAACAAAATAGCCAAATCAGAGACATGGAAGTGGAAATGGAGAAATTGCTCAAGGAAAAAGAGCAGACATCAAAATTGGATATAGTCCCACTGACAACATTTCCCATTTCAGTTGCAACAACACCAGGAGCATCTACATCAACATCAACACAAGCACAGACCACAGATCCTTCACGTGAACTAGTCAAAGCCATAGACAATTTCTCCATTCAAGGGCAAGAAATCGAAAAATTAAAGGTTTAGATTAAGATTATGCAAGAACAAAAATTAAAAATAGATACATCATATGTAGCAGAAATGGAGAAATCTCACAGACTCACTCAAAGGGTTGAACAATTATAAAGTGAATCAGCAATGACACAGACTTTAACACATGCAAAAGAAAATATATTGATAGAGACAAATGAGGCCATTACTGAAATATGGCCTTCAATCCAAATAATTTTTTAGTAGGAAGAGTTGATACAGAGATCCAAACAAGTGGTAAAAGAAATAAAAACATTTTTGGGGCAGAAACCTGGTGACGAAAAAACTCTAATAAAAAACTTGAATTCTAAAACTAAAGAAGAATTAGAAGAGCTTGGAATTAAATACAGGACAGAAACCATCTTGGAGGTCAAAAGGATGCATAATAAATGGAACCTTATGCTGCAACTCGAGAATAAGTGTAACAATCTTGAATCCAACATTCAAAGATTCCATAAAAGTTTCATGTGCTAAACAGGAAAGAGCTACCAGAATTAATTGGGATGGGAGACAAGTTGATTAGCTTGAAAGACTATTATGAGAAATGATTCACTATTGCCCTAGATAAATCAAAATTTTCAGGTATAAAATGGAACATCACAGGGAAGGCTTTTATGGAGGCTATATATATTGAATTATTTATTAGACATGAGGTCAAACACTTGTTTGTCATCAAGCCTACTTTCCAGAAGTATACTGATGTAGATGAGACATATAGAAAATTGATAAAATTTTCTATCCCAAGTGAAGATCGATGGGGTAAGCTATGTGAATTGCTTGGGTAAAACAATTTCACCTCCAATAGAAAGACAACAACACAACACTTTTTGGGGTCCAGTCATTAACATCCATCCTAAAAAATAGAGCCAACAACCACATCAGTTTTAGATTTCCTACAATTTTGTTCTATCTTTGTAAAACATTTTTTGATATTTTTTAAAATATCTTGAGATTTTCACTCAAGATATTTTTTGATAGTTTTATATAAATACTTCCAAATTCGAAGTATTATTGTTGGGACTTGTATGAGTTGGGAATGTAGAGTTTTCCTTGAGCTCAATTGGACAAATTTCAATAATATAGAAAACTTTTCAGGATTTTTGTGTCAGACATGTTGGTGGTGTTATCTTCTCTTGTTAATGTGTTTTTTTCTTTGTTAATTCATATGTTTATCTTCTCCATTTTTTTGAAAGAAAAATAGGATTCTGAATTTATTTAAGTACACTCAATTATGACTTTTGAACAAAGCTAATGTTTTCAACTTAAGTTAAATAATAGAATTATTAATTGTTCTATGTTTAATGGATCTTTAATCTTATCATCTTCACCATATCATAAGGCTCTTTAGACCTAATAAGGTTTCCTACCTTGCCCTGTTAAATTTATCTGTCATTGCTGTAAATAATCAACTTAAAAGTTCAATTGACTCCATTTCCCAATGAATTTCCTTTGTTGTTCCAACCAAATCGTTTTAAAAAACCAAACTCTGAACTTTCAAAACTAGCCTAAAATCCTATCAAACAAACCACGCTAAATTTGCCAAAGAGATCCCTCTCTGAGTTTACAAGGGCTAGCTTCTAAGCTTAAAAGAGGTTCCATGGTTACCTATGGGTTTCTTTCACAGCCTTAAGAACTTATAGGGTGATAACATGATGAAACAATATAATAAAGAAACATAGGAAGATAACTAAAGTTCACAAGAAATTATTAAGGTTAAAGAAAAACATTTTAATAGTTTCCCTATTAGATTCTCCAACATGGTTTTGTAGCTAAGGTGAACAAAGAGAAAATAGATGGAATATCATCTTGTTGACATAAGAATGGATTACTTGTCAAGCAGAATCATTTGCAAAAAGAACAATGTTAACTATCAAACAGAAATTGTATCGAGTACCCATTTTTTTTAGGTAACAATAAATCATCCAATTTTGAAAAGTGTTGATTCATAATACACATTTTTTTTTAGCATATTTTTTACATTTTAAATTTTCTTATGTATCAAGTATGAACATTTTTTTAAATGTTAGTCATTTTCATGCTGATTTTGAAAACTGTTGATGCAACATCAACCTCTTTTAGGGCTTATTTTTTACACTTTAAATTTTTTAATGTATTAAGTGTGGATATAATTTTTTTAAATATTGGCTATTTTCATGTGGGTTTAAAAATAAAAAATAAAATACAAAAATGAAATCCTTTTAAAAAAAAAAAAAACCTTAAAAATAAATAATGAAAAATAAAAATAAAACAAAAAATAATAAAAAGATCAAAACTATTTTTTTTTTATAATTTAAAAATAAAATTAAAAAACATTAAAAATAAATAAATTGAAAAAAATTCGTTAAAATAAAAATAAAAATAAAAAACATTAAAAAACACATAAAATCAATAAAAAAACACACACATTAAAAAAGACAAAAAACAAAACAAATTAAAAATCGTGGTACCCCGCCTAACCCAGCGACCCAACAGGCCCTGGGTCGTCGAAAGCCCCCGCATAGAGTCATGGCGACACAGTCCTCAGTGGGCGGGGAACTCATCCAACTCCTCGCCAGCCCAATCTCATGCCCTCATGGCCCTGGGCGGGATCAAGTTGATTCTTGGAATCAACTTGCCCCTACCCATAGCCGCAGGGGCACGACCCTAGGCGGGAAGGGAGCTCGATGCAACTCCTAATCATATTTCCACGGTCCCGAGCCCATTGGGCCGCTAGGGTGGGCAGAGGACCACAATTTTTAATTAATTTATTTTTAAATTTAATTTTAATATTTTTTAAATGTTTTTTAATTTAAAATTTAAAATTATATTTTTTAATTTTTTAAATTTATTTATTATTTTGCGTGTTTTAAATTTATTTTAATCATTTTTAGATTTGTTTGTTTGTTTTTTCTTTTATTATTGTTATGATTATTTTTCGTTATTCTTTTAAATTTTCTTGTATTTTTTTTTTTTGGATTTTTATCTTTTATAATAAAATTTAAGGTTTTATTTTACATTATTTCTTTTTTTTATATATTTTATATATTTATTTTTTTTTGCCATATTTTATTTTATTTTATTTTATTTTTTTAATTTTAATATATATTTTAATTTACTTGTTATTACTTTTTAAAAATTTTCGTTTTTTGTTTTAGATTTTATTTTTCTATTTGTTTTGTTTTTTTTTTCATATTTTTTATTTTTTTTTTTAATATAAAATTTTATTTAATTATTTTTAAATTTTTTTTTCTTTTAAGTTTTTTTTTCAATGTTGTTTTAATTTTTGTTTTATATATTTATTTAGTATTTTGTTTCATTTTATTTTTTCATGCAGGGAGAGTGTTGATCTTCAACTAGCAACCTGGTCTCATTATCTGTCAATTTGATTGTTGATTTTAAAGTTTTCATTATAATGGATCAAGTTCACTACCACAATCTGTCAATTTCATTGTTAGTCTTTAAGTTTTCATTACAATTGGTCGAGTTCACCTACACTGCATGTCAACTTGATGGTTGATTTTTAATTTTTTGTTGCAATGTGCCAAGTTGTCGAAGTCTAAGATTTTAAAGTTGTTATACTTTTACCATTAAAAAAAAAAAAAACTACTCTTGGTATAATGACTCTTTCATTCAGGTGTTTTTTTTTTAAATATTTTTTAGTCATAAAATTTTTCCATAATGTCATGGTTGAAATATGTTGAAAACTTAAGATTTTTTGTAGTCATGATCTTTGGTTTCAATCCCATGGTTGAAAATTTGTCAAAATTTTAAGATTTTTCGAAGTGATAATATTTATCTTTAATGCTACAATTAAAAAAAGTTATAAGTATTTTATCTTTAACACCATGGCTAAAAATTGGAATTTTAAGGTTTTTTAGAGACATGATATTTTATATTTCATGCCTGAAAATTGTTGGAATTTTAAGGTTTTTCGAAGTCATGATATTTATCTTTAACATCATTATTATAAAATGATGAAACTTTACCTTGAAAAAAAAACATTATTCCAACATCAACACTTTTTGTTTTGAGGTGTGTTTTTTGCACCAAAAAAATTGGTTTTTATTAGCTTTTACTGTCGTTTTTTAAAAACTATTGAAAATTTACCAAAAAAATGTTATTCCAGCATCAATATTTTTCATTTTCGGGTTGTTTTTCATGTTTTTGGGGGGTTTTTTTGGTATAGTTAAATTTTTGAGTTTACAGTTATCGTTTGATACTTTACATTGTTAAGGACACAAGGAAAGAAGAAGAAGATCTATTGACCTAGAAGGAAGGTTACTACATCAAACTTTCATCAAAGATCTCATCATCTCAAGAAAGATCAAGTTCTCATTGAAGGAAGGAAGA
The DNA here is from genome assembly GCA_034641835.2 of Pinus albicaulis. Lineage (NCBI taxonomy): Eukaryota > Viridiplantae > Streptophyta > Pinopsida > Pinales > Pinaceae > Pinus > Pinus albicaulis. Next base: position 819,492,158 of record CM076580.1, read on the forward strand.
AGAGGCTCTTGTTGAAGATTCTCTAGTGCATCATCTTGAAGAAAAGGAAGCATCAAAGAATCTTGCGATCATCGTCCTCTCATTGAAGTTTTTTGAGGACACTATTGTATAAGGAATCCTTGAAGTCATCATTCTAGGGCATCTTTGAAGTCTCTTTGAAGGGTTTGAAGGCATCAAGATAATTGGAGACATCATAAATAAGGACTCTTGGTTGACAAGTAAGTTTCATATTGTCTTATATGTCCCAATCTACAAATCATATGGCTACATTTTGCATGGAAAGCAAAAAATTAGTTGGATCAAAAAACTTCCTATCATGGAATAAGAGGATTGACTTAGCACTCAAAGAAAATGAAGTCATGGAAGATGTTCTTGGAGAATTTATTATACCATACAAAGATAAAACTCAAGAGTTACCAAAATACAAGAAGGGAGAAGTGAGGGCACAAAGGATCATTGTTGAATCCATTGAAGATCATCTTGTTCCCTTTGTTGTTGATTTGAAGAAATCCAAGGCTATGTATGATAAGTTGGTAAAATTGTACTATATAAGTACATTAGGTCAATAAGGAAGTCAAATATATAGAATAAGGAAGTCAAAGGATGAAGACATGACCACTTATTTTATGAAGATCTCACAAATAAGAGACAAGCTGCAAGCGATTGAGGAAGTTGTTTCTGATTCTAAAATGACTATTTGTGTATTAAATGCTCTACCATCTTATCGGAGCGCTTTTGCAACTAGTCTCTACTCAAAGAAGGATACTACACCTTTTATTGAGTTATGGGCTCAATTTATCTTGGAAGAACGTAGGATAAAGGCTAACGATGACAATGAATCAAATGAAAAGTCTCAAGCATTGATTGAAAGGGCCAAGAAGAAGAAGAAACGGAAGTTTGGAAAGTCCAAAGGAATGTCAGATATGTCCAATACTCAATGCTTTGAATGCAATGAGTATGGACACTTTAAGAGAGATTTTCCAAACAAGAAGAAAAACAAAAGAAAATAAAGAAGTGAAACTCACATAATTGAATGAAAGGGAGAACCCGAGAAGAAGCTGAAAGGAGAAGATACCAATGATCTTTACTAGTAAAATAAGCTCCATCTATATTAGATTCTTCATGAAATTTTTCTTTCTTTTATTAGGTATAAAATAGACTAGCATGCATTATTGCATTCTCTAGAAGAGTCTTGATTTTTTTTTAAATAATGGCTTCATAAAAATAATCAAATGGTAGTAGAGGGATTAGAGTATACATGATCAAGTTGTTTTGGTAGGAATAATCCATCTTACAATAATGAGAAGGATGGGACCATGTTGCATATTTTAGTTCATACAAATATTTTCTAACATATTGTTAGAGGTAGTCATTTTGAAAAAATGATAATTAAATATCCCTATAAGAACCATCATTTAGGAAGGTTCTTGGAAGAAGCATTATGACTGGAATGTATTCCATCTAGTATGGAAACAATTTTCTTGAAGGATGACGGAATGCAGATGGTCAGGTTGTAGTATGAAAGGCATAATGAAAGTTTGTCTTGGAAAAAGAAACTTATCTTCAACAGGTATAAGAAGCAGAGTCATTCAAGAAAGGATGGCTAGATGGTTGAATGGAATCAAAGGTATGCATATTTTAAGTAACTCTTATCTAAGATAGGATTCATATTTATAATAATTTTACAGAAAGAGTTGGTTATAAAAGTGTGCTTGATAATACTTCTATATGGTTACATGATGCTTGAAAGAAGTTTGATATGCTTTGGAATAGCTAGAGATTAAGACTCTCTTACGAGGTAGCATGACATAAACATAATGATATTCATCAACATTTGGTATGGTATCCAAAAATAATGTAAAAGAGTTGAAAAATGAAAAACTAAAAGGAAGAAGAAATTGCAGCCTCGTGATCATTTTGTTCCATGGGAACTTTGATTACAAATCATGGAGAAGGATCCTTGGTAAAAGATGAATATAAACTATAAGAAAGGCTTTTGATCTCAGAAGTAAGCGGAATCCAAAAAGGCCATGATAATTAGTTAATTATGATATTGATATTTTGATATTGGTTTTTTGATTGTTATATATGTTTTTCTACCTCGAAGAATACTGCAAAAATGCACGATGGAAGTTGAGGCAATTTCAACTATTGTTGTTGAACTCGATTTAAAGAACACATGGATCGAGTGAATGGTTTTGTAAATCCTTGAATGATATGTAGTGACGATGTTTACATTATCACCTTAGAATTGAAAGGTATCATTGCTAGTATATAAATTGATGCTCATAACAATGAAGATCAATTTCATGTTTAGAGGGAGAAATGATAGGCTCAATATAATGCCTTCATTAATGATAAATAGAGGAAGGTGACATGTAAGGTTGATGGCCCAAACCCAGTCATGATTAAAGAAAGAGGATGGCTCCGTAATATCTAGAAAGGTAGAAGCTAAACATGATGAGATGAAAAAGAAAGGAGGATTCATGCAACCACTACGTAAAGATATCTATGAAGAACTAGATAATGTATCTATGAAGACAAGCTAAAGAGCTTGAGGTTATGACTTCCAAATTGAAAAGAATTAAAAGGATCACCTCTATGATTTAGAGGAAGTAGGAAATATTCTTGAATAATTGATATGGAGCAAGGATTAATTCCCTAATCAATAGGTAATAAGGATTTCATCTCTTGTTAAGAGGGAGTGATTATGGAAATGGCATTTGTATTCTATTCTTCATGTGACATGCACTAGGTTAGGACTAACAACCATACATCTAGGTGAAGTTCATGGAGGGAGAATGGTGAATGGAGAATTGGATAAGCATATGATATTAATACTCCTTGAGGATATAAAATCTAAGATAGGAAGTATTCTTGTTGACCAACACTCTTTTAGGATTGGACAAGTATGCAAGAAAAGAATGGTTGAAGAGGACTGATAATCTTTGAGGATTGGGAATCCAAGAAAAGAATCTTTCTAAAAGGGCATACTTAGTGAACATTTGGATGGGGTATGTACCTTGAAGAGGTAGTGTGGTATCTCACATAAAGCCTACTAGCATTATCCTCTAATATAATAAGATATTGTCAAGTTAAGGCCTTACCATGTTGACAATGTTGGTCATGATATTGATGCTTAAATATGGCTTACCAATTCAACTCTTCTTACGAGAAATCTTCAGTTTGAAAATATCTTTGTATTAGGTGTATAATTATGAATACGTCCCTAGTTAAGAGGGAGTGTTGGAAAATGTAGCTATTTTCAGTCCTCATATTTGTTAATATACTCGTGTCATCATCTATATCTTATGTAACAAGCAAAAGAAGAAAGAAAAATTATTATTTTCAAACATGGGTTTCATGCTTCTATTGATTGGTCGTTTAAGTTAAGCATATTATTCATGCTTCTAGGGCATTTCATGACATATTTTCATGAGTCAAAAGATTCAATATCATTTGTATGAAACCCTATTGGGAAAGTTGTACCTTGTAAAAGAATTTATTTTGAGTCTAGAAAGTCAAAATAAACTTCCTAGCACAAGTCGGCTCTACCAGTGACAAGTCAGCCTAGAAGAGGTTATTCAACCTCCATATATGTGTGTATACATAAGAAAATTCGACCACTTTTGTTTCCAATTAGATATCTCATGCAAGAAGTTCAATCTGAAGCAAGGAATAAAAAGAGAGTTAGAGTGAAGATCAAAGAAGAAAGAAGAAGTTGAGAAGAGAAAGTGAAATTTGTTTTTGAGATATATTTTCTCACTTGTGAAGAAATTATGGTTTATGTAGCTATGAAAAGGCCAAATATTGCAGGAAGAAATTACATATTCAAATATGGGGGTTGAAGCTGAGATTGGAAGTAGGTTGAGGAAATATTAATCGTTGTTGACTTGGTTTATCTTTGACCTACTTGGAAGAGATTCTTGGAGGGTTGACTTGGTTCTTGGAGGAGGACTTGGTCTATGGTTTTGGTTCATGGTTTTCTCATTTGAAGCAGATTCTATAAGAAGGGAAGAGGTTCTTTCTAGGTTTCCCCCTTGGACGGGTTTTTCCATGGCTTGGAGCCTACTTCCTGTGTCCATTGTCTTTATTGTTTTTTTCTTGATAATTGTTTGATGAAAAGATCTAATAAATAAACATAAGAAGATAACTAAAGCTCACAAGAAATTATTAAGGTTAAGGAGATTTTTTGTTAATAGATGCCCTACTAGATTCTCCAACATCATTTCAAAGCTAAGGTGAACAAAGAGAAGGTAGCTAGAAGACCATCTTGTTGACATAAGAATGGATTTCTTGTCCAGGGGAATCATTTTTAAATGGACACAAGGAAAGAAGAAGAAGACCTATTGACCTAGAAGGAAGGTTACTACATCAAACTTTCATAAAATATATCATAATATCAAGAAAGATCAATCTCCCATTAAATTAAGGAAGGGGAATCTCTTGTTGAATATTCTCTAGTGAATCATCTTTAAGAAAAGTGAGCATCAAAGAAAATTGGGGTCATTATTCTCTCATTGAAGTTGTTTGAAGAAACTATTGTTGAAGTTGTTGTAGCTCCTAGAGACAGCCTTGAGTTGCGAAACACTAGTGCCTAGGACATCTTAAAATTAGTGGTTAAAGGTAGACAACTTATAAGGAAGCCTCTAACAAAATATGGAATAAGAGAATAATGGTTTTGGTGGTTCAATAATGGAGAAGACTTTTGAGTCTGATCCTGTGAATTACTCTATACTGCAAGAGAGCTCAAGAGGCTGAATGGCTTGATGGATTTCAAATGGGCCAAAATTGAAACAATGAGAAGATTCTTTCAAATAATGTAGAGATGTTGAGGAAGAGCGGAGGAGGAACTCTCAAAATACAGGCTTAATATCCTTAAGAATTTTTCTCCCGTGAACTCAGAGGAAAAAAATGTAAGTGGAATATGACTAACAGTATAGATTTGTGGAGCACGAATTAAGAAAGTGCAGCAAATTTGATACATGAGTGTTAAAAATAAACAAATTCATGAATAAAAATGCATACTACTAGAAGCTACATTACACAAATCATCATAGCAGCAGAACAATGAAGATTATTACACATAAACAATAGATTACTGAAAAACAAAGAGAAATAGATACATACTATTCACTGCCCCATATGGAATCCAAATAAACAGTGTTGTATCATATTAAGTTCAAAAGAAATCTCCCAAATACGTGTCTCAGAGCACAAGGAGCACAATTATACAAAACTACAACAAAATTCTGCAAAATTTGGAACCCTTTTTTACATCTGAGAACTTCCTATATATAGCATTCCTATTGATGGTTCCCAATCAAATAATGAGTCATGAATGGCCCACACATGTGAAAATCAGAATATCCTAACAAACTAACTAAGTGTGCATCAAGCAATCACTCCTGTAATAGAAAATCAAAGCATAATTAGGTGAAATCGGGATTTCACCAGCAAAACATATTAATCTGAGAGTAAAAGAAACAAAATTATGGGCCGCGTAGGCCAAGTCCTGGAATATTCCATGTGGATGGCGAGGAGTGGCCATAAACAGGTGGGAATTCTAGTTTACACCACTTGATTTCATCTTCTAGTGAAAGGCCTTCACTCCCTCGTTCTCATGATTCGCATTAACTGTAATGAAAAGGCCAGTTGTGTTGCACGTGCTCCACTCTTTAGTAAAGGTTTCATGGATCAACCGAATAAACCATAAATGTGTTGTTCTGTGAAAAACCGATGCTTGTGCTAGAGATTAAGGGGAGATGGTGAGGCTATTAAGATAATTAGCACAAAAAAGAGAGAGACAAAGGCCACGGGAGGACTATTGACGACGTGGTGGGAAGGTGGGGCCCGAGCTGATATTGCAAATCACAGAGCATAGGTTTTACATATGAGCAGCGATAGGTAAGAGTTAAAACTTGCGAGGAGCGATGTGTGGTGAACGAGGGAGGTGACATGGCAGATGGAGGTGGGATCGCCTGCAGATCCAAAATCACAAAATTTGTAAATGAGCAGCAAAGGGTAATGGTTATATAATGGTGACGTGGTAGACAGAGGTGGGACCGCCCGCAAATCACAAATCGCAAGATTTTAAAATGAGCAGCAAAGGGTAATGGTTATAAAATGCAATGTGTGAAATGCGATGGGTGGAGGATGTGATGTGGCAGGACCGAGGTGGGGTCGCCCGTACATTGCAGATTGAAAATCGCAAGGTTTAGTTGTGAGCAGCGAAAGGTAAGAGTTAAGATTTGCGAGGACTGAAGTGTGATGATCGAAGAGGTGTTAAGAGTGGGGAATGGATGACGTGGTAAGGGAGGTGAGGCCCTAGCTCATATCACAAATCGGAATCGGAAGAGTTTAGTTATGAGGAGCTGGAGGTAAGTATTATGATCTGTGTTGAGCAAAGTGCGATGAGCGAAAAGTGGAAGGTGACGTGGCGAATGGATGGCAGTCCCACTTTATATCGCATTTCGAGGTTCGGGAGTGGTCAGATATATGATATTCAAATAGAAATGCATAATGCCGATGCAATATAGGTAAGGATTTAAGTGTGGTAAGTGATATTACATATATTATATGTAATATATAATACATGTAACAGTTTGTGGGATGCGGCAATTAACACACTTTGGATCATAATACCTTGACCTCAACACTTTTCTCTTTTGACTACGGGGCTTTCTTCCCAACCCGCGCTTGAATAGATTGGCCTTATCCTTAAACATTCATGCCTTTGCCCTATGATTTCCTCATAGGGACCAATTCTCCATGTTATGTGCGGTCGCAAGCCAACATTGGCTCCATCTAGGGACAACGCGTTGTTCTAAGTGTGTTGAGAACCTATAGACCTGAATGTCTGTGCTTTATTGGGCTCATGGAGTCACAAATGAATATTGTAAGCCTGAATTGAAACTACAACTGAGTTGTGCACTGTCAACTATATAAAACAGAAATCATTGCCGCACCTTGAAAATCTTAAATGCTGAAATCTGAACTATGCCGAAACTGGAAACTGAAACACACTTGAACTGAAAACTGCAAAGCAATCTGAAACTAAACTGGAAAGATGCTCATATCACTGAACTTATTTTCACACCTACCTACCCTAATCTGCTGGAATTACTGCTATTCTAAATGATACAATAATGCCAGTGTAACCTAGCAAGCAACTGCTCTAATAACTTTGTTCTTTCATTGTTTTTCACCAAACTCGCGAACAAACCTGCTAATGGTATTGGATAGAAATTCTCAGCCTGATCTTCTTTGCAAGGAGATTGGTAAACCTAAACAACAACAAAAATGATGGAAAGGTATGGTGGCCTTATGAGGAGTAATTTTTCAATATAGATAGCCACTGGATCAAGATACACTTGACCTATTTCTGAATATTCTGACCCAATCGATCCAACCTCACAACTTGGTACTGCACGTGTTTTCCATGTCTTCAAACAACTCGAAACATGCTTGCATTATATCTGATGAGTTAAGGCATAAAGGTAAAGAATCAAACTGGATCAATTCTTCTTTTGTTTTAAACTTTGTCTCTTTGTTCAGCAGGTTTACTTCCACATCAACTGCAACAATTTGCATTTCTTCAAGGGTTGCAGTGTCCCTTTCTCTTATTTGCAATGCCATCCCTAGATTAAAGGCATTTGGGTAGTGCCCGAGAGCTACTCCTGGGGGTGGCCTTGTATTAGTAGGCATTGAATAATACACTTTATTGAACCTGGTTGAGAAATATTGTGCTGTCTCCCAGGCTGTCTTTTTAAATGTCCATACTCTTCTATGATAAGAAAGACATTTCCCATGATTACCCATCGACCTAAGAAAACTTGCATGAATTGATGAAAATTGCTCATGCTATCAGCTGGAAGATTCTCAAACCAATTTTTTACTTTACCTTGCCATGGTAGGACAAACATCCTGATACATACATCATCTTCTTCCTTTACTGATGATTGCAATACACTGACTAAAGGATCATGGAAAACATGCAACATAAAATCTTCTAGAAGATTTGTAACAGGAAAACGAACCTCATTCCAAACTGTTGTTTTGCTTGTGTGTTGAAAGTGGTTCTCTTCAAACCACAAGGGAACCAATTGTCTTTCCTCACTATCCACGGTAGTCAAGCGATATGAGTGTTTTTAATCTTTCTCTTTGTCAGACGGAAGCTTGCAAGGGAGCTGCAAACTCTCGTTAATTCCAGGTGGAGGAACATGATTTGTAACAATCTGTTGTACTACTTCGTTAACATCCAAGAAAGAAAATAATGATTGAGAACTCTTATGATTTTCTTCAAGGGCTGTAAATTGAGATAAGGTGCAACCTGAAAGAGAATTAGAGGGATAGTCCTCATCATGCAACTCTGATTGGTCTTTAATCTCTGAAGGAAACACTACTTGTTGAGGTTGTTCTTGTGGATCTAGGCCATTATGCTTTGCTGCCTCTAATTCTGGGTCACCAGACTACTGTTGATTTTTAGTGTTGTCCTCTAGGAAACACTCCATCTCTTCCCCTTCTTCATGGAGGGTAAGTTCTCCTCCCTCTTCTTCAGAATAAGCTAGGAACTGGTTTGCTACATTTGGTCCAATAACCACCATGGGTCGTTCTTCTTGGAGATTAAAGGGGGTGGGCCCTTTTTCTGTAATGGCTTCTTTGAACTGCTCTTTAGGAGGGTTGGGCAGCTTCAAGGGTATGGATGAGAGCTTCTCATTTTTGGGAGGATCAACTTCTTGCTTTGTGGAAGTGGATGCAATGACCTTGTTACACAAGCATTCTGCCACCGTCCCTGCAATCCCCATCTCGCCCATTGGAGGGTCATTTCTGTGACCAATAAGCAGTGTCATGCCTTGAAAATACCATCATTACATCCCTTTCCATGAGGACAACATTCCTTCTGTTGATCATTTCCTGAGCAGACCCCTAAAAACACCTGTTTTTGCCTTGGCGTTGGTAGCCCATTATGTACTCGCGCCAATGGGGGAGAATTAACACTGAGCCCGCGCCAATTGGCACTCTGTCCCAGTGTTGCACCCGCGCCACTCTGTTTATGGAAATTTTTTAAAAAAGGAGGCGAAGTTTCGATTACAACAACTTCGTGGATGAGTCATCAGGAGTGGTTTCGCCTGAATAACCACGGCCTTCCTCCTTTGGCCTCTTGTTTCCACCTCTCTTGTTTCCACCATACGGGGAACCTCCCAAAAGGATAAGGCCTCCTTCCACTATTGTAGGGATCCCAACCTCCTCCTCTCCTCTGTTAAATATAGCCTTCATCCATTGATGAAGAGGCCGGAAGGGCTTTAAGGGCTCTAGTCTGGAAGTGCCTAAGCTTTGAATCTCCATATTCCCAAGAGCCTTTGTGCCGTAAAGAGCCCTCTTTCTCCCTTAAGGCCGACTCAAGTAAGGAGACCATCGTCGAGAGACTCTGGAGAGGTTTTCCCTTTCCCTGGTGAGCTTTGCAAGACGTGAATGACTGGAGACCCATCCGAAGGAGACCACGACGTCAGAACTTGGTTGTAATCTCTCTTCGATTGTTATTTAATGAATGATTACGATTATGGTTCCACTCTGTTTTCCATCATGTTAATATGAGTAATATCCTTTCTGACTGATATTTAGTTACGTATGCCGGGTTTTATGCTTGTATCTGTTTGTTTCTTGCATGTGCAGGTGTTCATCCGTGGAGATCGTGGAGGGATCGTGATCTGCCGAGGCTGAGGAACAGGGACGCTCTCTTCTTCAGATCATAGCATTGGATTCCAGGTAGGCTTCCATCTTAGTCTTTTCATCCGTAACTAGGAACTTGCGTCGTAACATTGTTTGATTTTTGCTAGACCCCTGCTGGGCTAGTAGGGATCGCCTCTGTCCGCAGAGGGGATTTACCTCCTCAACAGACCTTATGAGGGGCTGAATCTTCTGATGGCTTCTTCCCTTTACTAGTAGGACTAGGAAGGGTTTTTTTCTCTTGATATTGACCCTTCATTTTATTCTTGCCCTAGGGTTCTCTTTTTGAAGGACCCGAGGTCATACTTCTTGTGGATTTGAGTTTCCATGAAATCCACGAATTTCCTGTAGTAATTGTCAATATCTTGGTCTTCTGAAGGGACTTCATTCTCTTCTTTCTCCCCTTGCAAGATGATTTCACCTTCCTCATCATTAGAGTAAGTGAGGAATTTATTCTCTTGGCCGTCTATAACTTCCTCGATCTGTTCCTCTAGCTCTCCTTCCAAGTATAGATGATCCGGATCTTGGGGGGAGACCCCCAAGATCTAAAAATTTGAAATGGATCTGACAAGATCTGCAAAATTAGAATGCCAAAAAAAAGAGAGAACACAAAGAAAATAAAACCACAAAGAAACTTGTTTTATTAAAATAGAGAATAACTGTAGAAGCTACATTTTGGCAGACAATCTGTCCTTTTACAAAGTGAGGCTTGTTATTTATAGCCTTTTTTGAGATACAATACCATAGGTGGATACCATGGGCTAATACCATGGGTAGATACCACTTACAATACCATGGGTAAATCTCATGTGTGGATGAATACCATGGGTGGATACATACCGTGGGTCACTTATAATATCATGGGCGAATTAATATCATGGGTGGATGAATACCATGGGTCAATGCCATTCATAATACCATGGGTAAATTCCATGGGTGGATGGATAACATGGGTAGATGAATACCATGGGTTGATGCCATTTTCCATTCGGATCATTCCTCCCTCCTTAAGAAGCAATGGTCCCTATTGCATGAATTTCCCTCCTGAGAAGCCTTTTTTGAATATGAAGAGCCACTGAAGAGAAGGGTTTTGTATAGTTCACCCATAACCGTGATGAACGAAGATCCGAGGATAGAGATACCCTGTAATGCTTGTGACCAACTGTGATATTGACAGTGTGCGGCCTAGCAAATGGACTTCGATGAAGTGTGGGTTTGTGGATGAACCAAAAACATGAAAAACGAAGATCCGAGGATAGAGATACCCTGTAATGCTTGTGACCAATTGTGTTACTAATAGTGTGTGGCCTAGCAAATGGACTTCGATGAAATGGATTTTGTGCGATTGACCCATAACTATGATGCTGATTGTTGATGACATAGCAGGTGCCTACATAGCTTGGGGTGGGAGGGCACGTCTCTAAATAACCCAAGCTGAATGCTGTTATGTTGAAACTGATGAATGTGAAGCAGGTGCCTACTAAAGTGGGGTGGGAGGGCACGTCTCCAAAGGGAACCCGCTTCGAATGCTGCTCCAGATTTAAAATGAGCATAACTTGATCAACATAACTCAGAATATTTATTATAACCTATTTTTGGAAATTTAATGATCATTCTTCATCTTCCCATGTGTTTGAAACCACTATCTGGAGACTCTAGACTCTGAGATTTGTGCTGGAACTGTCTCGCTGTCAAAAAATTTCTTAAAACATAGTTGATTTTAAATCAACAATAACTCCCACATCCGGACTTCGATTCGACCGATTTTTTTTTTGAACTTGGGTGATTTTTCAAGAGGAGCTTAGATATATATCCATTCTTCTGAAATTTTGCAATGAAAATTGCGAAAAATGACAGGAGAGCCGCCGTCCATGAATTGTCGTCAGAAAAATTGCTTCAACATTGCTGATTTTGAATCAGCGATATCTCCCTCATCCGAACTCTAATTTGGCCAATTTTTTTTTTCTGAATTTGAGTGTTTTTTTGTAAGGAATCTAGATCTGGTCTTTGTTTTTGAAAATTTTTCACCAAAAGTTTCATATCTGATCTGAAAACTCACCGCCCAAAAAAATTCATGGATTTTGCTAAAGATTGCTGCAAAGCATTGAAATTGAAATATGTTTTAAACCCTCACTCCCATGGAGGCATAACCTGAATCTGATACCACTGATCCAGATCTTGGAGGGAGGCCCCCAAGATCTAAAAAAAAATTGAAATTGATCTAACAAGATCTGCAAAATTAGAATGCCAAAAAAAAGAGAGAACACAAAGAAAATAAAACCACAAAGAAACTTGTTTTATTAAAATAGAGAATAACTGTAGAAGCTACATTGTTGCGGAAAATATGTCCTTTTACAAAGTGAGGCTTGTTATTTATAGCCTTTTTTGAGATACAATACCATAGGTGGATACCATGGGCCAATACCATGGGTAGATACCACTTACAATACCATGGGTAAATCCCATGTGTGGATGAATACTATGGGTGGATACATACCATGGGTCACTTATAATACCATGGGCGAATAAATATCATGGGTGGATGAAATTCATGGGTCAATGCCATTTATAATACCATGGGTAAATTCCATGGTTGGATGGATAACATGGGTAGATGAATACCATGGGTTGATGCCATTTTCCATTCGGATCAATAGAGGAGGTTGAATGTGGCCTTGTTGTTCCCTCCTTTCACATTGCAGCATCTGTAGAGGGGGCTTCCGATACTGGGGATTAAACCCATAGTTTGGATTCATTTGGTTGGACCAAGGAGGGGAATTATTTTCCTCCAATTCAAGTTTAATCAACTTGTTTGAAATGTTCTTGATTAACTTATTCATTTATTCAATTCTACACTCTATGATTCCCTTCCCTGATTTGAAGTAGAAGCCTCCTCCCTGTTTTTTCTTCTGGCTTCATGCTCAATCTTCCCCTTGAATTTAGCAGTAGAAGCAAATTTTTCTTCTACCTCCAAAGCATCAACATGGATCTGATCCAGAGATGTGGATATTATTTCTCTTAGGGTGAACCCAAACTCCGTTTCGAAAGCTCCTGCGAAGACCACCTTAACAGTTGCTTGGGGAGGATTTATTTCAGCAGGAAGACTATTATAGAGCTTATTGAACCTCTTTATGAATTATGTTACATCCTCATTGTGTCTCTTCTTGAGAGCATTGAACTTTGTGAGAACATATCCATGGTCCCTCTTTTCTCCCCATTTTAGTGCGAAGAAATTCTCCATTTCTTCCCAAGTGGTCACTGTGTTATCAACTAGAGACTTGAACCATTTCCGGGCTTCCCCTCCAAGGATTGGACGAAAAAGCCTTAATACCACATATAGGTGATCTACATTTACATTCTTAGCAAAGGCACAAAAGTTTTCAATATGTCTCTGTGCATAAGTACTATCTTCCTCGGTGAACTGAGGCAACCACTCTAGATTGTATTGCAGCATATTATTTAGAGGCTGAGGGAGGGCCAAGAGGGCATACTTGTTTAAAAGAAAAATCAGCACAAACATCTAATTTAGAGGTGGGTGTAGATGGTGGATCTGAATCTGGCATGAGGCCTAGTGAAATCCAGGATTACTTCTAATTAGGACTATTTTACAGTGGAGTCACCAAGGTGAGGAATATGCAACTCCCAACCCTTCGTGCTCACCTGTCTAAAGGGTGGAATTTATGTCGTCTCCCAGGGAAAATATTTTCATTCGTGTCCCTGGAAACGACACCAAAAAGATGTTGTAGCTCCTAGAGACAGCCTTGAGTTGCGAAATACCAGTGCCTAGGACATCTTAAAATCAGAGGTTAAAGGTAGAAAACTTATAAGGAAGCCTCTGACAAAATATGTAATAAGAGAATAATGGTTTTGGTGGTTCAAGAATGGAGAAGAGCTTTGAGTCAGATCCTGTGAATTACCCTATACTGCAAGAGGGCTCAAGAGGCTGAATGGCTTGATAGCTTTCAAATGGGCCAAGTATGAAATAATGAGTAGAGGCTTTCAAATTATGTAGAGGTGCTGAGGAAGAATGGAGGAGAAACTTGCAAAACACAGGCTTAATATCCTTAAAAATATGTCTCTCGTGAACTTAGAGGATATGGATGTAAGTGGAATATTACTAATAGTAGAGATTTGTGGAGCACGAATTAAGGAAATGCAGAAAATTTGATACATGAGCATTATACACAAACGAATTCATGAATAAAAATTCATACTTTCGACAGCTACAATACACAAATCATCATAGCAGTAGAACATTGAAATATGATTACACATAAATAGGAGATTACTGATAAACAAAGAGAAACATATACATACTACTAATTGCCCCATATGGAATCCAAATAAACAGTGTTGTATCATATTAAGTTCAAAACAAATCTCCCAAATATGTATCTCAGATCAAAGGGAGCATAATTATACAGAACTTCAGAAAATTTCTCCAAAATTCAGAACCCTTTTTTACATCTCTGAACTTCCTACATATAACGTTCCTATTAATTGTTCCTAATCGATGAATGAGTCATGATCAACCCACACATGTGGAAATCAAAATATCCTAACAAAATAATTGAGCGTGCATCAAACAATCACTCTTGTAACAGAAAATCAAAGCAGAATCAGGTGAAATCGAGATTTCACCAGCAAAACATCTTAATCAGAGAGTAAAAGAAACAAAATTATGGGCAGCGTAGGAAAATTCATCGAATATTCCATGGGGATGTCGAGGAGTGGCCGTGAATAGGTGGGAAATTTGGTTTCCACCACTTTATTTCATCTTCTGGTGAAATGCATTCACTCCCTTGTTCTCATGATTTGCATTAACCGTAATGAAATGGCCAGTTGTGCTGTGTGTGCTCCACTCTTTTGCGGAAGTTTCCTAGATCAACCGAATAAACCATAGTTGGGTTTTTCTGTGAAAAAATGATGCTTGTGTTGGAGATGAAGGGGAGATGGTGGGAGTAATGGTGAGGCTATTGGGATAATTAGCACGGAAAAGAGAGAGATAAAGGCCACGAGAGGACTATTGATGACGTGGCAGGAAGGTGGGGCCCAAGATGATATCGCAAATCACAAAGCAGAGGTTTTTACATATGAGCAACGATAGGTAAGAGTTAAAAATTGCGGGGAGAGATGTGCAGTGAGCAGGGGAGGTGACGTGGCAGATGGAGGTGGGACCGCTCATAGATCTTAAATCACAATATTTGTAAATGAGAAGCAAAGGGTAATGGTTATAAAATTTTGATGTGGCAGACGGAGGTGGGGCTTCCCGCACATCGCAGATCACAACGTTTAGTTGTGAGCAGCGGAAGGTAAGAGTTAAGATTTGTGGGGAGCGAAGTGCGATTAGCGAAGAGGTGTTAAGAGCAGGGAATGGATGATGTGGCAAGGGAGGTGGGGCCCTAGATTATATCAAAAAACACATTAGGAAGAGTTTAGTTATGAGGAGCGGGAGGTAAGTGTTATGATCTACAGGGAGCAAGGTGCGATGAACGGAAAGTGGAAGGTGACGTGGCAGATGGATGGCGGTCCCACTTTATATCGCATTTCTAGGTTCGGTAGCGGTCAGATATATGATATGAAAATGGAAATGCAGAATGCTGATGTGATATAGGTAAGGAGTTAAGTGTGATAATTGATATTACATATATTATATGTAATATATAATACATATAATGGTTTATGGGATGTGGCAATTAACAAACTTTGGATCATAATACCTTGACCGCAACACTTTTCTCTTTTGACTGTGAGGCTTTTTGCCTGACCTTCGCTTGAATAGCATGGCCTTCCCCTTAAATATTCATGTGTCTACCTTGTGATTTCCTTATAGGGACCACTTCTCCATGTTATGTGCGGTCACAGGCCAACAAAAGTATTCCTAGAAGTCATCATTCTCGGGCATCTTTGAAGTCTTTTTAAAAGCTTGAAAACATCAAGATAGTTGTATAAATAATCAAGAAGGAGGACTCTTGGTTGAAAAGTGTCATATTGGATTTTATGTCTCAATATGCATATCATATGGCTACATTTTTCAAGGAAAGCAACAAGCTCGTTGGATCAACAAAATTCCTAGCGTGGAAGAAGAGGATTGACTTGGTACTCACTAAAAAAGAAGTCATTGAATATGCTCTAGGTGAAGTTATTGTGCCTTACAAAGAGAAGACTCAAGAGCTAGAACAATACAAGAAGGGAGATGTGAGGGCACAAAAGATCATTGTTGAATCTGTTAGCACTCCACCAGTTGTCTAAAGGTTGAAAAGGAGACTAACAAAGGTAACCACAGACCACTTGGACCTAGTAGCTAGTCCTACCAGGTTGAGATGACTCTTTCTATAAGATCACAGTCAAGGTTTTACTGTGATATGAAGGATATTAGGCTAGATATGATAGCCTCAGGTAGTTTTTGAGTGTTTTAGGGTTTGATGCTGGATCAGGGATGAAACCAAGTAGCTAGGTCTAGGTATCAAAAGTGTTTATAGCTGCAAAGATATAAAAGAGAAAGGTAGTAGTGGATCTATGGTGGATTTAAGGTTTTTTAGGTATGGTGGAGGATCTGAAAAATCAGATGGATTTAATGAGCACGTTTAATCATGAATTCATTAAACTGGAAGCATGAAACACAAAATGACATTTCCATATAAACAGAGTTAAATTAATACAATTCTACCATTGAAGATACAAGATATGGAAAGAGGAGATATATATCATTCATCAAAGACCATAACAAAGAAAATACATTACCACAAACTCATTGCAAATGAATTCCTAGATAATACTTGCAACTGCATTCTTTGATTTCTGAATATGAAAGTGAAAGTACAAGCTACAATATTTACAATCCTCTGATGTCGAACTAGTAAAATGACTTTGAAAATGATAGATATAGACCAAAAAAACCTCTCCCCTCTCTTAGGGGTAGAATCCATTAGTTGTGGAGCTGATTACATGATATGCTAAAAAAAACCCTAATGTCTAGTGGAGGTCAACCAATTCACCTCATCATAGGAAACTAGATACATTTCACCAAAATTACATTAACAAGCATGTATCTACCATATTTCTCTATTTAGTAGCTCAATTACACCTCATGACATCACAAAATCATCATCATTCATCACTTACATAGGTAAAAAGTCAAAATAGGTCAAAATTCCTATGAAAAATGCTTGGTGGGGAAAGAACAGCGAATTCTAGAGAAAAATCGGCATGCCCGGAGAAAGCATAGCAAGCCAGGGAAAAAGGCAATTTGAAGGCCTTCTAGGTGTCCAAATTTTGATATGAAATTTTTTATGGAAAGGTTTGGATGTGTGCTACATGATAGGCTTTTAAAACACTCAAAAAGGTGGCTCCTAGCCCTTCAAATCTTCATTCTTGCAAGAGTACTCAAAAAGTATAGTGTGGCCTCCAAAAATAGGGCAGAAAGGTCATTTTTTGCATTTGTTTTAGGCATTTTGACCCTCCAAAAGTGGCTGACATGGCTCTGCCACTGACTAATATTGATGTACTCATCAAGATGAATCCACCAATTTTTAGTTCTCATCTAATTGACCCCCCCCCCACCCCCCAAACAAAATCGTAGTGTGGCCCACGCTACGCTTTTGCTAGTGTGACTGGTTTTCAAAATTGCCAAATTTGACCAAAATTTCACAAAAAACAAAATTTGCTCCAAAAGTCTTCAAAATTGGTCCAAAGATGCCTGAAAAGGTATGTTATGATACTAAGGAAGCATAAACACGTATCTCCAAGTTACTCTTCTCCTTTTGACTAATTAGGTTTTGCTTAAACTTTTCTTGCAATTGTTTGAATTTGACTTTGTAAAATTGATTCCTGGTGTAATACTGGTCAGCCATGTGTTTTCACAACTTGTTATCTCTGTTGGCCTTATAAAGGAGCTTATCCAAGTGAATATTTTCTTTCTCAAGCTAAAACTCCCTATTTTCATTGATTTCCATGGCCATCCTTTCTTCAAATGTCAACTCTTCATCTAGTGGATTTTTCTCTGTTTCTTTTTGAAGTGTTCTTCGGAGACCCATGGTCCTTGGGATTTTCCTTGTCACCTTCTCTTCATGATCTTCTGAATCTTCAATTTCAACCACTTCTTTTCCTTTCACATCATGCATACTAGCTTCAAATTGATTTTTCTCTAAAGACAATTGTTTTTCCTTCAACTGATTGTTCTCTTGATCTAGGAAGGAAATTATGAAATTATCCCTTGCCAAATTTTCCTTGAGTTATTTGATATGAGAATATTTGTCCTTGATGATTTGTTGTAGGTTTTCATGCTCTTCATTGGCCTCAAAGTCTACTATGTCAATTTCATGATGGATGATCTCTTCATCGTGCAAAGATGTCTCATGCTGTAAAGGTAATCCTTGCTCTTCTAATGTCGGCTTGGCCCCTTCTTAAATCTAAGCAGAAAACACAAGACTTCTGCTTCTCTAGTATGTATGAGTTACCTCAATCTTCCTCCTCATTGAAACTGTGCTAGGTGAGCCAACCTCCACATGTCTAGATGGCGCTGATCGTGAACTAGGGCTAGTAGGCTGGCTACTGGAAGAAAAAAAGGCATCTACTTGCATGAAGGTTTACCAAGAGATGATCTTCTTTTCAAGCTGGTGTAAAACAATGATTTTTATAAGAGCATGGTGAAAGAGGTTTCTTTCAAGACTACTCTGCTTATGTTGAACTTTTTTATGCTATCTTTGCAAAACATTTGTAGAGGTAATAGGGAAAATTGAGTGGCTTTACCCCTGTGAAATGCATGAGAAGTATGAAAAGATACCCATATAGTCTAGAAATATTCCCTCACATGTGAATTACTTCACGATGATCTTCATTAGTGGTGTATACTTCTCAAGGAGGTCCCCAACAGGAAAAATATTCTTCATATGTTGTTGATAATGTTTTCTGAGATAGGGCTAGTAATTTTGAATGTCCAGGTCTTGGTTTTTAAACAAATTTTCACCATGATTAGTTATTCTTGTGGCCTTAGCCACTACATCAGTTGATATAGTAAAATTAACCCCTGCAATTATTACCTTGTCCTTTTTGAGTTGAGTGGAAAACAATTTCGTCAATGTGGCATGTTATTTGACTCTCTCAACTTGTTCACAAAAAGGAAGACACCCTACCCTTTGAAAACAATGCTTGGATAATGGTTAAGACATCATTTCATGAGTGTTTAAGGGCTCATGTCTTATCACTTGGGCTCCCTTATTGTAATACTTCTTCTCCTCCATTTGATTGTTTGCAAGGGGAAAAACCCTAATGGGACAAAACATGGGAAGGGAGTGAAGGGATAGGATGAAAGGGTTAGGGAAGGGATATGTGAGTAGGAAAATTTAGGGATGTGGAAAGGGTTTTTAGGGAAGTATAGTAACTGAAATGGAGTGAAATGGGTGTGGGAATTGAGCTAGGGAGTTTTTACATAGTCCTAGCTAGGAAAACTGCCCAAAATTGCAGAATTGGGCTAGGGTTTAGGGTTTGGGACTTAGGAAATGAGAATGAGGGGGTATAAAGGCTATGGGAGATGGTTTTTGGTATGAGAGAGGGTATAAAACTATGGGAATATGTATTTACCTTGAAAAATTTGAAAATATGGGCCAACCACTAAAAAGCATCGTATGGGCCAATGGAGGGTTTACACTCTATTGATTATATAGTTTACCTTTAACATTTTGGTTTTTGGGCCTTGAGTAGCAAAGCATCAAACAACACTACTCGTGGTGAATATTTAAATGATGGCTAGATAGAAGCGATGCTAAGATAAGTCACGTGCCAAATAAATAAGCACATATCTATAAGGGGGTGGAAAGACGTAAAGGTTTTGAACATTAACCAAACAAAGATATAAAGGGTATAAAGCAAAGAATGTTGAAACAGGGCCTGCCTTCACTTTATGTACGTTGGTAAGAGATTCTGCATATGAAATTACAGGGGGGTCACGGAGCGGAGGAGTGAGGCAGAGCCATATCCCCGCGGAAATTTGGTGACGTGTCATGAGGGTTGACACGAGGCAAGGGTTATATGCGGAGTAAAGCGCGGGTCTTAAAGTCGTTGCGCTGTGTACTTCACATTCCATGAAGATTATGTTTTGAGGACAAAGTTGTCTCTACGGTGGAAAGGTAAGGTAAAGTTCTTAGGATTCCTAGTACTGAGGCCCGTACCAGTATTTAACCTAGCATGCGATGTTTACCTACCCGAAGTCTAACACCCACTCCCTACAAGTCGTGTGCTTCATTGTCAATGTCCTTACAATGCTTATCCCTCTTACTTCACCATTCCACCTCTTCTCAAGAAACCTTTGTTCTATATAACGGTCCCTTGTCTTTTACTACAGTAAAACTTTCAGGTATTTGACTACGGTATAAACCAAAGTGGGAGCCCAGTGCTAGGTCCACCCAGTCACTGTCAGTACCCCCCACGTCGCTTTCCCGAGAAAATTTCCTACTGCACAGGTAATCCGTCCCTCATATCCCCTCTAGTTTCCTTTTGTTTTTAAAAGTTTTCATATTAGTCATGGGAAAGGTCACCACTAAGAAGACAGAACCAAAGACTCCTCAGGTTCGTGAAACCAGAAACCCTCCAGGGTTTGAACCTTTCTTGGACCTGCAAGCCGAAATCTGTGACCCGAAATATCCATTTCCCATCAGCAGTATCAAACCTGAGCTTTTTAGGATACATGTCGAAAATAGGCATAGATATCGGGTGGTTCTATCAGGTCTATACCATCAAATTACCCCTCTAGTTTATCTAGTGGTCGAGTTTATCTGCTGGCTCAGGGATGCCTATGAAGAACGTCGGGGCATGTTTCTCTCGGCTCAAGGGAATAGGATATTCACTCTTTCCCCCGATATTATCAGAAAAGCCCTTCGTTTTCCCACCAGCGCAAACTACATCAGTTTCAGTGAAATTACTTTAACCCCTTAGTTTGCAAAATTTCCATGGGAACAGCAAGGAAATTTCATCGCCTCCATAACCGATGACCATACCACATCCCTTCCTTCTGCAGAGCCTTTCCCTTTGAGTCTGTTCAAAGAAGAAGTCCAGCCCATCCTTGCTATCATCTCGGGTTTATTAGGTGTGGATGGTTTGGGGAAAACCTCCAGGGCATGTGTTTCTTTCTTATGGTTAATGTCTCAAACTGGGGTCGTTCTGGACATTCCTGGCTTCCTGGCCTCCACCATTCAGACCCAGTTCCAAGAACTCTTAGAAACTGGTCGCTTCTGCTTTTGTTCTATGGTTTTCTACCTCTTCCTTTATCAGCATGATGATATATTTGAGGGTTTAGGTTTAGATAAGGTGTACAAGGTAAATTCTCAGCCCAAACCAATTTTTGACTAGAGCTTTGCAACACATTAGTTACCAAATGGGGTGGGCTATTCTAGGTTTCTAAATGAGTTCATGCCTATTTCCTACACTATCATCCACGACTCTCCTTCACCTAGGGTTTTTCCTTAGATGAAGAGATGGTTATAGTATAGTCAAGCCCAAAGTACTGGGGATTGGTACTTGTTTTATAACTACACCGAAATCCGAGTTTATGGAGCTGAAGTTCCCCCCTATCAATTTCCTGTGTTCCCTGCCCGACAGATTTATGCTTTGGAGTACATTCATCAGACCCTGAAATCTGACCAACTCCACTTCCTCCCTGCAAAAAAGGGGTTTATCCTTAAACTTCCCATTACCATTGGCCCTTTTGTTGTCAATTCAAGGCATGCCCTCCCTATCGTTGAGAAGCTGCTTCAAGACATGGATTTTAGACAAGGGAAGGTTTGGCCCTATGATCCGAGGGGCATCATCTCTAACAGAAGGAGAAGGAACAAATCAACTCCTTATGTGCATGAAACGAGACCGTTCATAGAATGGAGGGCTAATCTTGAAAATTGGCCTTTGCTTTCGCAAATGGAGACAAATTCATCTACGACATGGGAAAAGGTAGAGGAAACCTCAGGAAGAGAAGCTGGTAAAGGTCAAGAAGCAGAGGAGGCAGGTACATCAGGAGCACATTCTCCCCCTCATAAAAGGCAGAAAACAGTGACCAGTGAAGCAAAAGTTATTGGGAAGAACCGTTACTCGAATAGGAAATACCATATGGGAAACTCGATGAGAGAAAGATAGGGCTCAAGGTGTTACGAGATAGTGTTACATATTCCGACTACTCAGAGGTCTCACAGGCTATCACAGCTGACACTTCCCAGATCGCAACTGAAAGAAGCCTGAAAGTCGGAGCCATCACAGATAATTACCAGGCGGAGCTAGAAGGATTCGTTGAGAAATACCACACCAGAGTTTCAGCCTCAATGAACCTGGACACAAAAAATTTAGTGATGCCATGGTCGAGGCCATTCTGGATCCAAACGACGGTACTACCAGTTACAGAGTGCTAGAGTATGTGGTCGACAGGTCAAAAGTGCCGACAATTGATAAATGTAACCTATTTCAGGTTTTTGGTGATATGCTAAAAGATGAAGTGATGCGGCTTACGATCACTTTGAAGAAGTTGGCTAAAAAGCATGCCCAAGTGAAGGAGAATTTCAGAAAAGAAAAGGTAAATTCCCGTGCCCTCACGAATCAAATACATTCTCTCTAGGATTTGATTAAAGGAAAAGATATCAGTGAATCCAACCAACAACGTCACCTCATCGAGGAATTGCAGAAGGAAGTGGAATCCTTGAAAGGCAAGATTAGCATACCGGCCTCCCATCATGTACAAAGAGCCAAGTTAGCCCAGGTTGAAAAAGACAGAGCAGACTTGGCTGATTCTCTTGTGAAAGAGAAGGAAGAAAAATAAAAGATAGCAGAAGAGATGGCTATTATTCAAGGCAGGCTAAAGGCATTACAAACAACTTGGGATACACATATGTGTGCTCCACCGCCAGCCCCACCGGAAACTAGTTCGTTGTCCAAACAGTTGACTACAGCAGTGGCTACAAATGATGCATTGGAGAAACAGGTTTCTACAACGAGACTAAGTATCAATGAGCTGGAAGATATCTTGGCTGAGAACTCCAAAATAATCGAGGCCATGCGAAAGGAAGTCGAGCAAGGAAAGAAGGAGAAAGCTGACCATCAGAAGACCATCGACGAAATCAACAATTGCCTAAAAGGTAATATCACCCTCAGGGAAGCCAGACAAATAATCTGGGCAGAAATTATCACGGAGGTAAAAGGGAATTGGGATTTTCTAAAGGTCATTGAGGAAGTAAAGTCATCAGTGATTTATCTCAGAAGAAATCTTCATGAGGGGAATACTGATACATCCAGCAGAGCGCAGCACACAAATATTTATATCTCTTTCCTGAAAGGGTTGAGGCATGAAGACATGATAAACATGGAATAGCGAGCAGGTTTAAGGAAGTCGTTGAATGTCAAAAAATAATTGATAAGGATTCTGCTCGCAGTATAGCTTCAAGAACCTTGGAAAACGTGGCAGTCAAATTGGAACGGTTTGAAATGATTTGGGCCAATATCATAGCTGTCGGGCTTCCATCATGCTGGGGTCCTACCCCTGCCCTGTTACTGCCATTACCAAAATATGAGGCATGTCTCAAGAAGGAGATGAACCGGATGGATGTACTTTCAGATAAATCCACTCGGCTGAAATTCGAGACTATAGTTTCAGCACTCTGCCAGAAATTTTCCCTCCTGCACCTGGTGAAGCACAAAATTCCTGCCGATGCAAATTTCGATGATCTCACTGAAGCTTATATCAGAGTGGAAGGTTTCGCGTCAATGCCTGAACCTGCAGCAAACAGTCAATAAAGGTGCACCAAGTATGCCAGCCTATTAGCCAGCTCATCAGCAAATGTCCTACCACCTGTGTCAGCAACCGCATCAACTCCGTCGCACCAGTGAATGTTGTTAATTCATGATTCGGCCCTAGTGTCCTGTACTTTTACTTTACTTTGTTACTTTTAAATTTCGAGTGGAATTCACATTTCACTCCTGCATTTTACTTCTTGTTAAAGACAATTTTTAAATATTTTGTTTTGAAACGGCCGTGAGCCTAACTGTAAATGATGAGATGCCCCCATCTCTCATCATGAATTTTGGTTATTTTTTATTAATACCTCAAACTAATTACTGGCATGCGGGGAAGATATTTTTCCCAAAAATATCTTCCCGCTCATGTTTCTGAGGGTTCTATATAAGCAGCAACCAAATAGGAAAAAGGGTTCCATATTTTCTGAAGAATATGCTGTGAAAGAATTTTGTATGCATTTTGTCGAAACTTTAATATAAATGCGAAGAGCCCGTTGGGTCTCAGTGATAAGGAGTTCCATCTTAAATGAGGATTCTGGTCTTTGTGTTTTACAGTCTGTAACTCTTCCTTATGTGTTATAGCTCAACTGTTCATTTCGTTATATCCATTTCTCTTGTATCATGTTCTGGAATGCGAGTAGCTCACTGGTTCTAGTATGAATTTATCATAGTTGGTACTTATGCCTAAACCTGTCTAGCACTTTAAATATGGCTTAGTTATGATATGTTGTTTCATTTTCCACTTCAACCGCACTTCTTCTATATTAACCGCTATGGGATGTTATTTTTAAAGGTTATTGTCATGTATGGATTCTTATTATCATAAGCCCATCACATGTTAATATTTGTTTATGGATTTCATCTCAGTGACAGTTAGTATTCTCCCTATATTTCATGAATCAACAAATGCCTTCTAATTTTTCATCTATGTGAAGTATTTTTAGAATCCATCCCTCCTTATAGAAAGATGCCTTTGAATTGTCTGATACATTTATATTGGGAATTCACACTTTGCCTCTGTAGTATCGCTTTCTGTGAGCTGAATTTATAAGTATTCTGGTTCCATCCAAATTGAACTTTCTTGTTTACTTGAAATAGCACAAGAGCCTTGTTCTGACAATTCTCCATGTTATATCATATGCTCCTTGCTATATAAGATTTCCTAGGCACTAGTCTTTCACAACTCAAGGCTGTCTCTAGGGTTGACAACACACTCTAAATCAATGAAATTGAGATGAAAGGAGGGGTTTTCTAAGGTGTAACTTGGTTTTCCACTGATGCTAAACACCTTGATATCATTCTAAAGCCTTTAGAAGTTGATTTGATGCCTCCAAGGGAGAAAATGCAATGTTTGGAAGAAAGTGCAATGTTTAGCCCAGAAAGCACAATGTGGCTGCTTTGGCATCACATTTTGGAATGTTTTATACCTGAATTTTATGATGAAACACTTAGTGATGAATGAAATCTCTTCTTCAATGAGGTGAATGATAAAATGAGCTTGAATTGGCCTTTTATAGCTTGTGGTGGTCAATTTGCTTCATAGTAGTGGGATGGCCCACTACATGTCTTTTCACTTTACTTTGAAAATTTATGTAACTTTGAAAATTTATTATGCAGCTTTAGAAACATTAGGAACTGATTACATATTTGAAACATAAATTACATTTGAAACCAAAATTCATTGAAAAATTTTACCTAGTACCACTCCTCATTTGCCGGATTTATGCATGGAATGACATACTTTGGTGACCTTAACCCTAATGACCTAATGGTGACATTGAGATGAATGAAAACCATGATGATGTTGATTGAAGTGATGATGATGATATTTCAATGATGGTACACTCAATTGAGTGATGACAAGGACCGACATGTAAAAATTTTGAAAGGAGTGGAAATAGCCATAGACACACTATCCAGTAACTAAATTTTTATTTGAATATCTAATTAAATGAAAAAAAAGAAGACTTTGAGAACCTAACAAGACATTGTAAGAGCCCATTTGATCACTGGTGATAGGCTGAACAGACTGACACTAACATTGGCTCCAGCTGGGGATGGCAGCTCCTTCTAGGTGTCAAGAACACCGTAGACCAAGTAGCCTAATCATTGGGCATGGAGTAAAAAACCAAAAGATGAGACTTAATACTGAAAAACGAATCAAAACTGAAAACAAATTAAGAAACTAAACTAACTTTGACAAAAACAAAAACTTACAAAACTTATTGATGGCATCATATCACCAAGACTTGTGGGATTAAAATCCAGAAGACAACCAACCACCTACTGAAGACATATGTACAATCATGTGAAATGTTCCTTCCAGTGTAACCAATACAATAAATGGCTACATAGTTGAATCATGCTCGCAGTTTCCTTGAGCGGGTAGAAAAAACAAAAACCAGGCCACTGCAAGTGTCTACTGAACATGTGCTTCTGATCCATAAAACAAGAAAATACATCTTCACTACTAATTGTATAAAATTAATAAAAGGATCTTCAAAAATATGAAATGTTACCTTGTCTTGAGATCCATAAAAAACACAAGCACACCCTTCATTTTGATATGAAAGAATACTAGGTTGTAGATCCATAGAAAGGCACAAGGAAGTATGACCTTCTGCTTCCTGAGCGGTGGCTGTAAATTCCTCAAGCATGAGAAAATATGATTCTATCTCTAGAATACTATCTAGCTCATACTCATTCTCCTAAAATTCAAAGTCTAAATCATCCTTGAACATAAAAAATTCTTCAAGATTGTTAAAAATGATAGCCTTATCCTCTTCATGAAAGACAATAGTACATGTTAGCTAATCTTCTTGCAGGAAAACATCATAAAAAATTGGCTTACTCACCACAAATTCTTGTATAGTTTCATC
Organism: Pinus albicaulis; assembly: GCA_034641835.2. NCBI lineage: Eukaryota > Viridiplantae > Streptophyta > Pinopsida > Pinales > Pinaceae > Pinus > Pinus albicaulis. The sequence continues at coordinate 819,518,533 of CM076580.1, forward strand.
AGTCTCATGATTCTCATCATTTAAACTTAGATTTTCATTTTCAATAATGGAAGAAGTTTCACTACTACATTCTTGACTATATGAACACTGCAAATCTTCATTAGCTTGGGCTGTAACATGACTATTCAAGAGCTGATCTATTTCATCTTCAGACAAAGGAGAAACTTGATTTTTATATCAATTAACATTGGCTTGATGATTTTCACTTTCAAGATAAAGAATAAGCTTTTCTCTGTTTTGGTCCCAGTCTGTTTCATCCAAGGAGGAAACTATTGATTCTTTTTGGGAGGAAAAATCATAAAGGGATTCTATGATCTCATCATCTAGACACTCTTCATCCCCATACAAATTTTTAGGACACTCTTTGATAATGTTGAAAGAAAACTAAAAGAAAGTCCTTTAGAGAATATAAACTAAAAAATGGTAGAATCTCATACCATGATCTCACTTTTTCCTCCAAGGTAGCCACGAAGATCTTCATCAGACAATCTTCAGGAAACTCAATCTTTAGTTTGTGAATATGAAAATGAAATTTGACCAAATGTAAACTAGCATCTTCTTCGTCCTAACCTTTAAACTTTGGCAGTCATGTTTTCCAATACATACAAGGAATCTGATTCAGAAAACCAGGAATATGAGCTCGATTCATATGAGCATACCTTCTAGTAGTTGAATCCATTTTGACAACAATGAAGTCACCAAGAAGTTCTTCAGACTACCAGCTCTTGAAAAGTGAAGTCGCGATGAAATTTTGAACCTTTGGATTCTTTGACACTGGAGGCACCCTGTGAAAGATTCACAACATTCTTGTGCCTGATCATTATTCACCATTATCAATTAGATCTGATCCTTTTCATTCTTACCCAAGGAAAATCTTTCACTTCGTTCCCTAGAATTGACGCCAGAATGTTAGCACTCCACTAGTTCTCTGAAGGCTAAAAAGGAGACTGACAAAGGTAAGCACATACCACTTTGACCTAGTAGCTAACCCTTCTAGGCTGAGAGGGCTATATCTATGAGATCACAATCAAGTATTGACTGTGATATGAATGACATTAGGCTAGATATGATAGGCTCAGGTAGGTTTTGAGTTTTTAGGGTTTGATAAGGGATGAAACCAAGTAGCTAGGTCTAGGTATCAATAGGGTTTACAACTACAAAGATATAAAGGAGAAAGGTAGTAGTGGATCTATGATGGATTTAGGGTTTTGTAGGTATGGTGGAGGGTATGAAAAATAAGAGGGATTTAATGAGCATGTTTAATCATGAATTAATTAAACTGGAAGCATGAAACACAAAATGACATTTCCATATAAACAATGCTAAACTATTAGAATTATTCCTATGAACTGTAAGGAAATCCACCGAAGATACAAGGTATGGAAAGAGGAGATATATATATCATTCATAAAATACTATAATAGAGAAAATACATGACCATAAAGTCATTGCACATGAATTCCTAGATAATAGCTGCAACTACATCCTTTGATTTGTGAATATGAAAGTGAAAGTACAAGCTACAATAGTTACAATCCTCTAATGTCCAACTAATCAAATGACTTTGAAAATGATAGATATATATAAAAAAAACCTCTCCCCTCTCTCAGGGATCTAATCCATCAGTTGTGGAGCTGATTACATGATATTCTCAACAAAACCTTAATGTCTAGTGGAGGTCAAGCAATTCACCTCATCATAGGAAACTAGATACATTTTACCAAAATTACATTAACAAGCATGTATCTACCCTTTTTCACTATTTACAAGCTAAATTAAACCTCATGACATCACAAAATCATCATCATTCATCAATTACATAGGTAAAAATTCAAACTAGGTCAAACTTCCTATGAAAAATGCCTACTGGAGAAAGTGCAATGTGCTTGGAGAAAGCGTAGCGGGCTGGGGAAAAGGGTAATTTGAATGCCTTCCAGGTGTCCAAATGTTGATCTGAAAGTTGCTATGGAAAGATATATATGTATGCTACATTATTGCCTCTTGAAGCACTAAAAAATGTGGCCCTTAGCCCTCAAAATATTCATTCTCCCAATAGTACTAAGAAAGCGCAGCGTGGCCTCCAAAAATAGGGCAGAGATGTCATTTTTTGCATGTTTTTGGGCATTTTGACCATCCAAAAGTGGCTAACATGGCTCCAACGATGACAAAGATTGATGTACTCATCAAGAGGAATCCACCAATGCTGATTTTTATCTAATGGACCCCCCCAACAAAGCGTAGTGTGGCCCACGCTGCGCTTTTGGCAGTGTGACTAGTTTTCAAAATTGCCAAATTTGACCAAAATTTCACAAAAAAAAAAAATTGCTCCAAAAGTCTTCAAAATTGGTCCAAAGATGCCTGAAAAGGTATGTTATTCTACTAAGGAAGCATCAGAAAGTATCTCCAAGTTACCCTTCTCCTTTTTACTAAGTAGGGTTTCCTTTAGCTTTGCTTGCAATTGTTTGACTTTGACTTTGTAAATTTGATTCCTGGTGTAATAGTGGTCAGACATGTGTTTTTGCAACTTGTTATCTTTTTTTTTCCTTATCAAGGAGCTTCTCCAAGTTAATATTGACTTTCTCAAGCCAAAAATCCCTATTTTCATTGATTTCCATGGCTATCCTTTCTTCAAATGTCAACTCTTCACCTGATGGATTTTTCTCTCTTTCTTTATGAAGTGCTCTTCGAAGACCCATGGTCCTTGGCCTTTTCCTTGTAACCTTCTCTTCATGCTCTTCTTAATCTTCAATTTCAACCATTTAATTTCCTTTCACATCATGCATACTAGCTTCAAATTTATTTTTCTCTAAAGACAATTGTTTTGCCTTCAACTAATTGTTCTCTTGCTCTAGGAAGGAAATATGAAATTATACATTGCCAAATTTTCCTTGATTTCTTTGATCTGAGCATCTTTATCCTTGATGATCTGTTACAGGTTTTCATGCTCTTCACTGGCCTCCAGGTTTGCTATGTCAATTTCATGATGGATGATCTCCTTATCATGCAAATATGTCTCAATATGAGGAGTAAACACAAGCCTTCTGCCTCTATGGTATGTCTAGTGACCTCAATCTTCCTCCTCGCTGAAATTGTTCTAGGTGAGCCAACCTCCACATGTCTAGGTGGTGCTGATGGTGAACTAGGGCTAGTAGGTTGGCTACTAGAAGACAAAAAGGCATATACTTGAATGAAGGTTTCCCAAGAGATACTCCTTTTCAAGCTAGTGTAAAACAATGATTTTGATAAGGCCATGGTGAAAGAGGTTGATTTCAATACGACTCTGCTTATGCTAAACTTGTTGTTCCATCTTTGCAAAACTTCCGTAGAGGTAATAGGGAAAATTGAGTGGCTTTACCCCTATGAAATGCATGAGAAGTCTTACATGATACCCATATAGTCTAGAAAATATTCCCTCACAGGTGAAGTACTTCATGATGGTCTTCATTAGTGGTGTGTACTTCTCAAAGAGGTTCCCAACAGGAAAAATATTCTTCATGTGTTGCTGATAATGTCTTGTGAGATAGGGTTGGTAATTTTGAATTTCTAGGTCTTGTTTATTAAACAATTTTCCTCCATGATTAGGTATTCCTGTGGCCTCAGCTACTACACTAGTTGATATAGTGAAAGTAACCCCTGCAATTATTACCTTGTCCTTTTTGAGTTGAGTGGAAAACAATTTGGTCAATGTGGCATGGTATTATTCTCTCTCTAATTATTCACAAAAAGGAAGACACCATACCATTTGAAAATAGTGTCTATATAATGGTGAAGACATCATTTCATGAGTGTTTAAGGGCTCATTTCTTGTCACCCACCCTAAACACACTATCCAGTCACAATTTTTATTTGAAGACATAATGAAATGAAAAAAAATTGACTTTAAGAACCTAACAAGACGTTGTAAGAGCCCATTTTATCACTGGTGACAGGCTGAACAGACTGACACTAACATTGGCTCCAACCAGGGATGGAAGCTCCTTGGAGGTGTCAAGAACATCATATACCAAGTAGCCTAACCATTGGGCATGGATTCAAAAACCAAAATATGAGACTTAATACTGAAAACTGACTCAAAACTGAAAAACAAACTAAGAAAATGAACTAACTCCGACAGAAACAAAAACTTACAAAACTTATTGATGGTAGTATATCACCTAGACTTGATGGATTCAAATCATGATGACAACCAGCCACCTGATGAAGACATATGTACAATCATGTGAAATGTTCCTTCCAGTCTAACCAATCCAACAAATGGATGCATAGTTGAATCATGCTCACAGTTTCCTCGAGTACGCAGAAGAAATAAGAACTAGGCCACTCCAAGTGTCTATTGAACATGTACTTCTGATCCATGAAAACAATAAAATACAACCTCCCTGCTAACTGTATAAAATCAGTAAAAGGATCTTGAAAAATCTGAAATGTTACCTTGTCTTGATATCCATAAAAAACACAAGCACACCCTTCATTTTGATCTGAAAGAATACTTGGTTTTTGATCCATAGGAAGGCATAGGGAAGTATGACCTTCTGCCACCTGAGTGTTGGCTCTAAATTCCTCAAGGATGAGCAACTTTGATTCTATCTCTGGCATATTATCTATCTCAGACTCATTCTCCTCAAATTCATAGTATAAATCATCCTTGAATAGAAAAAATTCTTCAAGATTGTTAAAAATGGCAGCCTTATCCTCTTCATGAAAGACAACAATACCTGCTAGCTGATCTCTTTGCAGGAAAACATCATCACAAATTGGCTTACTCCCACAACTTCTTGTATAGTTTCATCAATCTCATGATTGTCATCATTTAAACTTAGATTTTCATTTTCAATAATGGAAGAAGTTTCACTAACACTGTTCTTGACTATATGAACACTGAAAACTTGCATTAGCTTGGGTTGTAATATGACTATTTAGGAGCTGATATATTTCATCTTCAGACAGAGGAGAAACTTGAGTTTTATAGAAATTAACATTGGTTTGATGATTTTCATTTTCAAGATCAAGAATATGTTTTTTTTTGTTTTGTTCCCAATCTCTTTCATCCAAGGAGGAAACTACTCATTCTTGCTAGGAGAAAAAATCATAAAGGGCTTCTATGATCTCATCATCTAGACACCCTTTATCCCGATACAAATTTTCAAGAAACTCAATGAAATTTTCAGAAATCTCACAACAGCTATCCATCATTGACAAGGGAGAATAAGAGTTTTGATAATGTTGAAATAAAATTGAATGAAATTCCTTTAGAGAATATAAACTATCAAATGGTAGACTCTCATACCATTATCTCTCTTTTTCCTCCAAGGTAGCCATGAACATCTTCATCAGACAGTCTTTAGTTTGTGAATTTGAAAATGAAATTTGACGAAATGCAAACTAGCATCTTCTCTGTCCTGACCTTTAAAATTTGGCAGTCCTGTTTTCCAATCTATACAAGGAATCCGATTTGGAAAACAAATAATATGAGCTCGATTCATAGGAGAATACCTTTGAGTAGTTGAATCCATTTTGACAACAATGAAGTCACCAAGAAGTTATTCAGACCATTAGTTCTTGAAAAGTGGAGTCGCCATGAAAATTCTAAACCTTTGGATTCTTCAACACTCGAGTTGCTAGGTGAAATATGCATAACCTTCTTGTGCTTGATCATTGTTCACCATCAACAATAAATCCGATCCTTGTCATTCTTACCCGAGGAAGATCTGTCACTTCGTTTCGTAGCAACAATGCTAGAATGTTAGCACTCCACCAGTTCTCCCAAGGGTGAAAAGGAGACTGACAAAGGTAACCACAGACCACTTTGACCTAGTAGATAGCCCTACCAGGCTGAGAGGGCTCTCTGTATGAGATCACAGTCAAGGATTAACTATGATATGAAGGATATTAGGCTAGATATGATAGGCTTAGGTAGGGTTTGTGTGTTTTAGGGTTTGATGTTGGATCAGGGATGAAACCAAGTAGCTAGGTCTAGGTATCAAAATGGTTTACAATTGAAAAGATATAAAGGAGAAAGGTAGTAGTGGATATATGATGGATTTAGGATTTTTTACGAATGGTGGAGCTGGGTCTAAAAAAGTAGAGGGATTTAATGAGAATTTTTAATCATGAATTCATTAAACTAGAAGCATGAAACAAAAAAATACATTTCCATATAAACAGAGCTAAATTAATAGAATTGTTCCTATGAACTGTAAGGAAAGCCAATGAAGATACAAGATATCGAAAGAGGAGATATATATCATTCATCAAATACTATAACAGAGAAAATACATGACCATAAACTCACTGCACATGAATTCCTATATAATAGTTGCAATTGCATCCTTTGATTTATGAATATGAAAGTGAAAGTAGAAGCTACAATAGTTACAATCCTTTGATGTTGAACTAGTCAAATGACTATGAAAATGATATATATATATATACCAAAAAAGCCTCTCCCATCTCTTAGGGCTCTAATCCATCAGTTGTGAAGCCGATTACATGATATGCTCAATAAAACCCTAATGTCTAGTGGAGGTCAACCAGTTCACCTCATCATAGGAAAGTAGATACATTTGACCAAAATTACATTAACAAGCATGTATCTACCCTATTTCACTATTCACCAGCTCAAATACACCTCATGACATCAAAAAATCATCAACTTTCATCAATTACATAGGTAAAAATTCAAACTAGGTCAAACTGCCTATGAAAAATGCCTACTGGAGAAAGTGTAGAGAGCTGGGGAAAAAGGTAATTTGAAGGCCTTCCAAGTGTCCAAATGTTGATCTGAAAGTTTCTATGGAAAGATATGGATGTCTACTAAATTATATGCTCTTCAAGCACTCAAAAATGTAGATCCTAGGCCTCAAGATCTTCATTCTATGAAGAGTACTAAAAAAGCGTAGCATGGCCTCCAAAAACAAGATAGAAAGGTCATTTTTTGCTTGTTTTTGGGCATTTAGACCCTCCAAAAGTGACTGACATGGCTCCAATTTTGACTAATATTGATTTAATCATCACAAGGAATCCACCAATTTTGCGTTTTCATCTAATCAACCCCCCCAACAAAAGCGTAGCATGGCCCACCCTGTACTTTTGCCAGTGTCACTGGTTTTCAAAATTGCCAAATTTGACCAAAATTTCTCCAAAAGTATTCAAAATTGGTTGAAAGAAGGCTGACAATATATTCTATGCTACTAAGGAATAATCGGCAAGTATCTCCAATTTACCCTTTTGCTTTTGACTAATTAGGGTTTCCTTCAACTTTGCCTGCAATTGTTTGACTTTGACTTTGTAAATTTTATTCCTGGTGTAGTATTTGTCAACCATGTTTTTTTGCAACTTGTTATCTCTATTTTCCTTATCAAGGAGCTTCTCCAAGTGAATAATGACTTTTTCAAGCCAAAACTTCCTATTTTCATTGATTTCCATGGCTATCCTTTCTTCAAATGTCAACTATTCATCTGGTGGATTTTTCTCTCTTTATTTTTGTAGTACTCTTCGGAGACCCATGGTCCTTGGACTTTTCCTTGTCACTTATCTTCATTCTCTTTTGAATCTTCACTGTCAACTACTGCTTTTCCTTTCACATCATGCATACTAGCTTCAAATTTATTTTTCTCTAAAAACAATTGTTTTGCCTTCAACTTATTGTTCTCTTGCTCTAGGAAGGAAATTATGAAATTATCCCTTGCCAAATTTTCCTTGAGTCATTTGATCTGAGAATCCTTTTCCTTGATGATATTCTATAGGTTTTCATTCTCTTCACTAGCCTCTAAGTCTATTATGTCAATGTCATGATGGCTGATATCCTCATCATGCAAAGATGTCTCATGTTGTAAAGGTAATCCTTGCTCTGTTGATGTGGGCTTGGCCCCTTCCTCAATCTAAGGATAAAACAAAATACTTCTACCTCTCTGGTATGTTTGAGTGGCCTCAATCTTCCTCCTCACTAAAATTATGCTAGGTGAGCCAACCTCCACATGTCTAGATGGTGTTGATGGTAAACTAGGGCTAGTAGGCTGGCTACTAGTGAAATGCATGAGAAGTCTGACATGATACCCATATAGTCTAGAAAATCTTCCCTCATGCATGAAGTACTTCATGATGATCTTCATTAATGGTGTATACTTCTCAAGGAGGTGCCAATAGGAAAAAATTTCTTCATGTGTTGTGGATAAAGTCTTCTGAGATAGGGCTAGTAATTTTGAATGTCCAAGTCTTGGTTTTTAAACCATTTTTCACCATGATTATTTATTCTTGTGGCCTAAACTACTACATTAGTTGATATAGTGAAATTAACTCCTGCAATTATTACCTTTTCCTTTTTTAGTTGAGTGGCAAACAATTTGGTCAATGTGGCATGGTATTTGACTCTCTCATCTTGTTCACAAAAAGGAAGACACCCTAACCTTTGAATTTTTTTTTTGGATAATGGTAAAGACGTAATTTCATGAGTGTTTAAGGGCTCATGTCTTATCACCTGACCTCCCTTATTGTAAGACTTATTTTCCTCCATTTGATTGTTTGCAAGGGGAAAAACCATAGTGGGACAAAACAAGGGTAGGAAGTGAAGGGATAGGATGAAAGGGTTAGGGAAGGGAGATGGGAGTAGGAAAATTTAGGGAGGTGGAAATGGGATTTAGGGAAGTATAGGAACTAAAATGGAGTGAAATGGGTATGGGAATTTATCTAGGGAAGTTTTACACAGTCCTAGCTAGGAAAACTGCCCAAAATTTTAGAATTAGGATAGGGTTTAGGGTTTGGGGATTATGAAATGAGAATGAGGGGGTGTGAAGGCTATGGGGGATGTTATTGGTCTGAGGAAGGGTATAAAACTATGTGGAGTTGTATTTACCTTGAAAAATTTGAAAATATGGGCCAGCCACTAAATAGCAACGTAGGGGCCAATGGAGAGTTTACAATATAAATCAATGAAATTAAGCTGCAAGGAGGGGTTTTATAAGGTGTAAATTACCTTTCCACTGATGTTAGACACCATGATATCCTTCATAAGTCTTCAGAAGTTGATTTGATGCCTACAAGAGAGAAAACACAACGTTGGAAGAAAGCGTAGCGTCTAGCCTAGAAAGCGCAGCGTGGCTGCCTTGGCATTAAATTTTGGAATGTTTTTTACTTTAATTTTATGATGAAGCACTTGGTGATGAGTGAGAGCTCTTCTTCAATGAGGTGAATGATAAAATGAGCTTGAATTGGCCTTTTATAGCTTGTGGTTCTTCATAGTAGTGGGATGGCCCACTACATGTATTTTCACTTTACTTTGAAAACTTATGTATCTTTGAAACTTTAGAAACATTAGGAACTTAGTACATATTTGAAACATAAAATACATTTGAAACCAAACTTCATTGAACAAATTTACATATTACCACTCCTCATTTTCCAAATTTATGCACGAAATGACAGATTTTTGTGACCTTAACCCTAATGACCTAATGGTGACACTGAGATGAATGAAAACCATGATGATGTTGAATGAAGTGATGATGATGATGTTTCAATGATGGTATACTAAAATAAGTGATGACAAGGACCAGCATGTAAAAATTTTGAAAGGAGTGGAAATAGCCCTAGAGACACTATCCAGTGACCAAAATTTTATTTGAAGATCTAATGAAATGACAAAAGCTTGACTTTGAGAACCTAAGAAGGTATTGTAAGAGCCCATTTGATCACTGGTGATAGGCTGAACAGACTGACACTAACATTGGCTCTAGCAAGGAATGGCAGCTCCTTGGAGGTGTCAAGAACACCATTGACCAAGTTTCCTAACCCTTAGGAATGGATTAAAAAACCAAAAGACGAGACTTAATACTAAAAAATGACTCAAAACTGAAAAAAACTGAGAAACTGAACTAACTCTGAGAGAAACAAAATCTTACAAAAATTATTGATGGAAACATATCACTGACACTTGAGGGATTCAAATCCTGATGACAACCACTCATCTACTGAATACATATGTACAATCATTTTAAATTTTCCTTCCAGTGTAACCAATCCAAAAAATGGCCAAATAGTTGAATCATGCTCGTAGTTTCCTCAAGAAAGCTTAAAAAACAAAAACTAGGCCACTCCAAGTGTATACTGAACATTGTCTTCTGATCCATGAAAACAAGAAAATACATCTTCCCTGCTAACTGTAGCAAATCAGTAAAGGGATCTTCAAAAATCTGAAATGTTACCCTATCTTTAGATGAATGAAAAACACAAGCACGCCCTTAATTTTAATCTGAAAGAATACTTGGTTGTTCATCCATAGGAAGGCATAGGGAAGTATGACCTTCTGCTACCTGAGTGTTGGCTATAAATTCCTCAAGCATGAGCAAATATGATTCTATATCTGGCATATTATCTATCTCAAACTCATTCTCCTCAAATTCATAGTCTAAATCATCCTTGAATATAAAACATTCTTTAAGATTGTTAAAAACGACAACCTTATCCTCTTCATGAAAGACAAAAATACCTATTAGCTAATTTCCTTGAAGTAAAACATTATCAAAAATTGGCTTACTAACCACAACTTCTTGTATAGTTTCTTCAGTCTCATGACTATCATCATTTAAATTCATATTATAATTTTCAATAATGGAAGAATTTTCACTAACAAATTCTTGACTATAAGAACACTGCAAACCTGCATTAACTTGGGTTGTAACATGACTATTCAGGAGTTGATCTATTTCATCTTCAGACATAGGAGAAACTTGAGTATTATAGCAATTAACATTGGCTTGATGATTTTCATTTCAAGATCAAGAATAGTCGTTTCTCTGTTTTGGTCCCAGTCTGTTTCATCCGAGGAGTAAACTAGTGATTTTTTCTGGGAGGAAAAATCATAAAGGGCTTCTACGATCTCATCATCTAGACACTCTTCATCCCCATACAAATTTTCAAGAAACTCAATGAAAATTTCAGAAATCTCACAACAAATATCCTTCATTGATAAGGAAGAATTAGAGCTTTGATAATGTTGAAAGAAAACTGAATGAAAGTCCTATAGAGAATATAAACTAGAAAATGGTAGACTCTCATACCATGATCTCAATTTTTCCTCCAAGGTAGCCATGAACATATTCATCAGAAAATATTTGGGAAACTCAATCTTTAGTTTATGAATATGAAAATGAAATTTGACCAAATGAAAACTAGCATCTTCTCCGTCCTGACCTTTAAACTTTGGCAGTCATGTTTGTGAATCTATACAATGAATCTGATTTGGAAAACTAGGAATATGAGCTTGATTCCTGGGAGCATATCTTCGAGTAGTTGAATCCATTTTGACAACAAAGAAATCACAAGAAGTTCTTCATACTACTAGTTCTTTAAAACTGAAGTTGCCATGAAAGTTCTGAACCTTTGGATTCTTCGACAATGGAATCACCAGATGAAAGATGCACAACCTTCTTGTGCCTGATCATTGTTCACCATTAGCAATCAGATTTGGTCCTTGTCGTTCTTACCTAGGGAATATCTATCACTTCTTTCCCCTACAACGGTGCCACAATGTTAACACTCCACTAGTTCCTTGAAGGCTGAAAAGGAGACTGACAAAGGGAACCACATACCACTTTGACCTAGTCGCTAGCCCTACCTGGCTGAGAGGGCTCTCTCTATGAGATCACAGTTAAGTATTTACTATGATAGGAAGGATATTAGGCTATATATGATAGGCTCGGATAGGTTTTGAGTGTTTGAGAATTTAATACTATGAAACCAAGTAGCTAGGTCTAGGTATTAAAAAGGTTTACAACTACAAAGATATAAAGGAGCAAGGCAGTAGTGGATCTGTGATGGATTTAGGATTTTGTAGGTATGGTGGAGGGTCTAAAAAATAAAAGGGATTTAATGAGAATGTTTAATCATGAATTCATTAAACTGGAAGCATGAAACACAAAATGAAATTTCCATATAAATAGAGCTAAATTAATAGAATTATTCCTATGAACTATAAGGAAAACCACTAAAGATACAAGATATGGAAAGAGGAGCTATATATAATTCATCAAAGACTATAACAGAGAAAATACATGACCATTAACTCACCACACATGAATTCATAGATAACAGTTGCAACTGCATCCTTTGATTTCTGAATATGAAAGTGAAAGTACAAGCTACAATAGTTATAATCCTCTGACGTCCATCTAGTCAAATGACTCTAGAAATGATATATATAGACCAAAACAACCTCTCCCCTCTCTCAGGGGTCGAATTCATTAGTTGTGGAGCTGATTACATGATATGCTCAACAAAACCCTAATTTCTAGTGGAGTTCAACCAATTCACCTCATCATATGAAACTAGATACATTTGACCAAATTTACATTAACAAGCATGTATCTACCCTATTTCACTATTTACCAGCTTAATTACACCTCATAAAATCACAAAATCATCATCATTAATCATGTACATAGGTAAATTGTCAAACTAGTTCAAACTTCCTGTGAAAAATGCCTGCTGGAGAAAGCGCAGCAAATTTTGGAGAAAGTGCAGCGTGCCTGGAGAAAGCATAGCGAGCTTGGGAAAAAGGAAATTTGAGGGCCTTCCAGGTGTCCAAATGTTGATCTGAAAGTTGATATGGAAATATTTGGATTTATGCTACATGATAGGCTCTTCAAGCACTCAAAAATTTAGTTCCTAGCCCTCCACATCTTCACTCTCCCAAGAGTACTAAGAAAGCACAGCGTGGCCTCCAAAAACAGGGCAGAAAGGTCACTTTTTGCATGTTTTTGGCAATTTTGACCATCCAAACATGGATGACATGGCTCCATTGTTGACTAATATTGATGTACTTATCAAGAGGAATCCACCAATGTTGAGTTTTCATCTAATGGATCCCCTTAACAAAAGCGTATCATGGCCCATGTTGCACTTTTACCAGTGTGTCTAGTTTTCAAAATTGCCAAATTTGACCAAAATTTCACAAAAAACAAAATTTGATCCAAAATTCTTCAAAATTGGTCCAAAGATACCTGAAAAGGTATGTTACGCTACTAATGAAGCATCAACAAGTATCTTGAAGTTACCCTTCTCCTTTTGACTAATTAGGGTTCCTTAGCTTTGCTTGCAATTGTTTGACTTTGACTTTGTAAATTTGATTCATGGTGCAATAGTGGTCAGTTATGTGATTTTGCAAATTTTTATCTCTGTTGGCCTTATTAAGGAGTTTATCCAAGTGAATATTGACTTTCTTAAGCCTAAATTCCCTATTTTCATTGATTTCCATGGCTATCCTTTCTTCAAATGTCAACACTTCATCTGGTGGATTTTTTTCTCTTTCTTTTTGAAGTGCTGTTCAGATACCCATAGCCTTTGGCCTTTTCCTTGTCACCTTCTCTTCTAAATATTCACTGTCAACCACTTCGTTTCCTTTCACGTCATGCATACTAGCTTCAATTTTATTTTTATCTAAAGACAATTGTTTTGCCTTCAACTAATTTTTCTCTTTCTCTAGGAAGGAAATTATGAAATTAGGCCTTGCCAAATTATCCTTGAGTTCTTTGATTTGAGCGTATTTGTCCTTGATGATTTTTTGTAGGTTTTTATGCTCTTCAATGGCCTCCAATTCTACTATGTCAATGTCATGATGGATGATCTCCTCATAATGCAAAGATATCTCATGCTATAAAGGTAATCCTTTCCCTATTGGTGTGGGCTTGGCCCCTTCCTCAATCTAAGGAGAAAACATAAGCCTTTTGCCTCTCTGGTATGCCTGAGTGACCTCAATCATCCTCCTCACTTAAACTTTGCAAGTTCAGCCAACCTCCACATGCCTAGATGGTGCTAATGGTGAACTAGGGCTAGTAGGCTGGCTACTATAAGACAAAACGACATTTTCTTGCATGAAGGTTTCCTAAGAGACACTCTTCTTTTCAAGCTAATGTAAAACAATGATTTTAATAAGAGCATGGTGAAATAGGTTGCTTTCAATATTACTCTGCTTATGCTGAACTTTTTCTACCATATTTGCCAAACTTCTGTAGAGGAAATATGGAAAATTGAGTGGTTTTACCCCTGTGAAATGCATGAGAAGTCTAACATGATTCCCATATATTCTATAAAATCTTCCCTCATAGGTAAAGTACTTCATGATGATCTTCATTACTGGTGTATACTTCTCAAGGAGGTGCCCAATAGGAAAACTTTTCTTCATGTGTTGTTGATAATGTCTTCTGAGATAGGGTTGGTAATTTTGAATGTCCAGGTCTTGGTTTTTAAACCATTTTTCACCATGATTAGGTATTCATGTGGCCTCTGCTACTACATCAGTTGATGTAGTGAAAGTAACCCCTGAAATTATTACCTTGTCCTTTTTTAGTTGAGTGGCAAGAAATTTGGTCAATGTGGCATGGTATTTGACTCTCTCAACTTGCTGACAAAAAGGAAGACACCATAACTTTTGAAAAAAATTCTTGGATAATGGTTAAGACACAATTTCATGGGTGTTTAAGGGTTCATGTATTATTACTTGGCCTCCCTTATTGTAAGACTTCTTCTCCTCCATTTGATTGTTTGTAAGGGGAAAAACCCTAATGGGACAAAATAGGGGAAGGGAGTGAAGGGATATGATGAAGGGGTTAGGGAAGGGAGATGGAAGTAGGAAAATTTAGGGAGGTGGATAGGGGTTTTAAGGAAGTATAGGAATTGAAATGGAGTGAAATGGGTATGGGAATTGAGCTAGGGAATTTTTACATAGTCGTAGCGAGGAAAACTGCCCAAAATTACAGAAATAGGCTAGGGTTTAGGGTTTGGGGCTTAGGAAATGAGAATGAGGGGGTGTGAAGGCTATGGGAGATGGTGTTTAGTGTGAGGGAGGGTAGAAAACTATGGGAAGATTTATTTACCTTGCAAAATTTGAAAATATGGGCCAGCCACTAAAACACAGCGTAGGGGCAAATGGAGGGTTTACACTCTAAATCAATGAAATTGAGTAGCAAGGAGTGGTTTTATAAGGTGTAACTTACTTTTCCACTGATTATAGACACCTTGATATCCTTCATAAGAATTCAAAAGTTTATTTGATGCCTCCAAGAGAGAAAACATGGCACTTGGAAGAAAGCGCAACATGTAGCCTAGAAAGCATAACATGGCTGCTTTGGTATCAAATTTTGGAATGTTTTTTACTTGAATTTTCTGATGAAGTACTTGGTGATGAATGAGAGCTCTTCTTAAATGAGGTGAATGAGAAACTGAGCTTGAATTGGCCTTTTATAACTTGTGGTGATCACTTCATAGTAGTGGGATGGCCCACTACATGTCTTTTCACTTTACTTTGAAAACTTATGTATCTTTGAAACTTTCTTATGAAGCTTTAGAAACATTAATAACTTATTACATATTTGAAACATAAATTACATTTGAAACCAAACCTCATTGAAAAAATTTACCTATTACCACTCCTCAATTATCAGATTTATGCATGGAATGACATATTTTGGTGACCTTAACCCTAATGACCTAATGTTGACATTGAGATGAATGCAAACCATGATGATGTTGACTGAAGTGATGATGATTATCTTTCAATGATGGTACACTCAATTGAGTGATGACAAGGACCGAAATGTAAAAATTTTGAAAGGAGTGGAAAAATCCCTAGAGACACTATCTAGTGACCAAATTTTTATTTGAACACCTAATGAAATGACAAAAATTTGGGTTTGAGAACCTAACAAGACATTTTAAGAGCCCATTTGATCACTGGTGATAGGCTGAACAAGCTGACACTAACAGAATCCAATAAGTATCATCTTGTTCAATTTTTTGATTTGAAGACATGTAAGGATATCTATGATAAGTTGGTAAAGTTGTACTGTATAAGTACATCATGTCAAAAAATTTCCTTGAGGAACCACATTAGAGGAAATTTCAGCCTAAAAGTGGCCTCCCAAGGAAAAATAATAAAATAATAGTAAAAATAATAAAATAAGGGTTATGAATTTTGGAGGAAAAAGAAGAAAACTACTTTTTTTAATTGTATTTTCGGCTTATATCCTTATAGGTTTACTCAAATTTCACGTTTAGACACTCATTAGATGCAGAATTAAATTCCACATCCAACAGGTACCCATTATGCATACTTTTGAGAAGACCCAGATTGATAAAATTTCCAGATTCATTAAAAAACATGTTGAAACACGCTTTTTTAATGTATATGTAATTTTTATCAAGGTGGGTCTTCTCAAAAGTATTCATAATGGGTAATAATTGGATGTGGAATTTAATTTTGCATCCAACGAGTGTCTACACTTGAAATTTGAGTAAACCTTTTAGGAGATAAGTAAAAATACAATAAAAAAAAGTAGTTTTTCTTCTTTTCCCTCCAAAATATTTATATGTACCTTTTTTTAAATTTACAGCATTTTGATTGGTTTACATATTATGACATATAAATTACATGAAAATATTATGGGCACTTTTAGGCTGAAATTTCCTCTAATGACTATATAGAATAAGGAATTCAAAGGATGAATACATGTCCACTTATCTATGATGAATATCTCACAAATAAGAGAGTAATTCCAAGGGCTTGGGGAAGTTTTTTCTGATTCTAAAATGAATATTTGTGTATTAAATTCTCTACCATACCATTGGAGTAGTTTTGCAACTAGTATCTACTCAGAAGGATACTACTCCTTTTGATGAGTTAAGGGATCAATGTATCTTGGAAGAATGTAGGATGAAGGCTAAGGATGACACTGAATCAAATGAAAAGTCTCGAGCCTTTATTTCAGTGTCCAAGAAGAATAAGAAAGGTAATTTTGGAAAGTCCAAAGGAAAGCTAGATATGCCCAAGATTCATTGCTTTGAATGAAATGAGCATGGAAACTTCAAGAGGGATTTTCCAAACAAGAAGAACAACAAAAGAAAGGAAAAAATTGAAGCTCACATAGCTAAGGAAAAGGGAGAATTGGAGAAGAATTTGAAAGGAGAATATACCAAGGATCTTCACTATTAAAGGAAGATCCATCTATATCAGGTTCTTTATTAAAGTTGTCTTTCTTTTATTAAGTAGAAAATAGTGTAGCATGCATTATTGCATTCTCTATAAGAGTATTGAATTTTATAAAAGCAAGGAATCATAAAAATAAGCAGTTGATAGTAGAGGAATCAGAGTCTACATGATCAAGTTGCTTTGGTAAGAATCACCTAGCTTATAAGAATGAAAATATTGGGACCATATTGCATATTGTAGTTCATCCAAAATATTTCTAACATATTGTTAGAGGTATTCATTTTGCAAGAAGGATCATTAAAGATCCCTATAAGAACTGTCATTTATGAAGACTCTTGGAAGAAGCATTATGAATGGTATATATTCCATCTAGTATGGATAAAATGCTCTTGAAGCATGAAGGAATGCAGATGGTCATGTTACAGTATGAAAGACATAATGAAAGTTTGTCTTGGGAAAAGAAACCTATCTTCAACAAGTATAAGAAGCAGGCTTATTCAAGAAACAATGGCTAGATGGTTGTATGGAAGAAAATGTATGGATATTTTAAGTAACTCTTCTCTAGCGTAGGATTCATATTTACAAGAATCTTGCAGAAAGAGTTGGTTATAAAAGTGTTCTTGATAAGAAATCCATATGGTTAAATAATACTTGAAATAAGTTTTTCATGCTTTGGAATGGCTAGAGATCAAGACTCTTTTACAAGTTAGCGTGGTATAAACATAATGACATTAATCAATTTTTGGTATGGTCTCCAAAAATAAAGTAAAATAGTTAAAAATTGAAAAACTCCAAGGAAGAAGAAATTTTAGCTTAGTGATTAGTTTGTTCCATGTGCACTTTCATTACGAAGCATGAGGAAGGATCCTTGGTAAAAGAGAAAGATAGACTATATGAAATCTTAATTTGGAAGCTCAGTGACAAATTCCAACCATGGGATGAGATTTCTCTTTTTGAGAGGACCAATTTTGATTATTGAAGCACTCAATTTGGACAAGGGAAAGTGTATTTTGAATTAAAGCCCACATGTTTATATTTGATTAGGTCGGCCCAAAAGATAATTAGACACCCTTGGAAGGATATAAATACAAGTGACCTCAACCTAATATGGACATCATCTTGGATCATTCTTCTATTCTCTTTTTGGGTTTGGCTCGCACAGGTTTGAGGCAATTTCGTGAAGATTGGTTAGCACGAGTCCAAAATTCTAGGGTTTGAAGCTCACATCTCTATTTTTAGGATTTTGGGTCACAATTATAGCATGTCAGGGAGAATTTTTTACTACATTCGTAGGCATGTCATAGAGAAATTTCAACTTAATCTTTCAGCGGCATGCATGGAAAATATTCTCAGTGATTGGAACCTAAAGGTTGAATTTTTTAGTTGACCAAATTTTTTCTTGTTGACCGCAGAGTTCAATTGTTGACTACATGTTCCTAAATCATGTTTTTGGATTATTAGCATGGTTGGGATCATATTATGGATATTGTTTAGCTGATTTTGTTGGATAATTGTATGGATGAATATATGGATCATTGTACTCTCTTTTACTGAATCATTCAATGAAAATATAATAAGAAGAATATGAAAGGGTTTTCCCCGTAGTGGGTTTTTCCCTGGTCTCTGACCAATACTGGTGTATCTATGTGTGAGTATTTTTCTTCTATTGTTATTTTATGTTCTATTGCATTGATGATTATATTGTTCTTTCTATACAGTTGCATATGTTGTTAAATAATGGTATGATGATATGCGGTGAATTTAAATATGGAAATAATGAATTTCAATCATCAAAGCAAAGAAAAATGTAGCCTTAAGAAAAATTAACATGGTTTCAGAGCCGAGTTGAAGAAAATAATTTAATATCACCCCTATGAAGACTCCTTTGATGGAAGCATGATAAGATGGAGGAGACCTAAAATAATTCTATGGTTTGTAGGAAACCCTAGGAAATTTGGTTATTAGGGTTTAACGGATATTATGGGGTTAGGGTTTGGGAGAAACCCTGGTTTATGGAAAATATTTGAGATATGTAATCTAGAAACCCTGGCTTAATCAATGTGGAGATATTCAAGCACTTGTAATAGATTTGGTGAAGCTCTAGATGGGATAGTCTCTATTAGAAATGATTGTTGATGAAGTTGGTTGAAATATTGAAGGCAACATTTTCATATGGATAATGGATGGTAATGACTCTTAAAGGTTGGTTAAAGAGGGAGATGATCACCTCTCATTGAAGATAAGTATTTTTTTATTTATGTTACTTCTTTATTTCTTTACTTTTGTTTAGAATTATGTATTTGATCATTGATTATGATTCTTACATGTATATTTGAGTATGTGGATACTTCTAACATCTTGATGAGATGTGATAAGTGGATCCTTATTGAGGATCATTCAAGATGCAGGAAAGGATGGTTAGTGTAGGAATATGACAAGGAAGTTGACAAAATACTACATTTTCCTATGTAAAACAAGAAGGTGCGCAAGTATCTGAACACTCAAGGTATGTATGGTGCTTTATTTCAATGTTATAGCCGCAATATAGGATGGAAAGGTAAGCCCTAAGGTATGATGGGAATTTCACCTTCACAAATGGCTCATGCATATGAAATTTTGATTCATGGTATTCATCATTGGGATGGTGTACCTGGTAGTGAAAAATTATCTTACCTTTTAGACATGATGAACTTCTTGATTCTATGAAGATACTTAATATTGATCTTTGATATAATTTTATACTTGATGTTTGGCTAACGTCTATCATTTTGGATATCTTGATCCCATAAAGAAAGCTAGCACCTTGATTCTAATATATGTCAACTTGATACTTTTGATAATGTTTGTGATAAGCATGGTAACCTTAACGATGAAAGTATGACAATAAGATTGATATATAGGATTTTCTTGTTGTCCTTGGTTAGGTTTTGATAAACTTAGTATTTATGTCATATGGTCAAATCTAGATGACCTGACTTGATGGACTAAACTATGTAAGTGATATTGTGTTCATGATCTTTGAATTATGATGAATCATCAGTTTGCTGCCCTAATCATAAGACTCTAAATCTTGATAAAAGTTTCATGTCAAGTTCGTATATGATAATGAAGTAGTTGATGTTGAAATGTTATCAATATGATGGATATATGTTTTAGAATCTGATATAGCTAGATTATATTATCTAACAATTTTACTGATGTATGACAATTATTTTGATAGACATGTCGATATCTTGAATGATGATGATTGAAGTGGCTTCTCTTTCAAATGGATAATATATTTATAATATCCCTTCTTCTATTATCATTTTCATTAAATATATGGTAGATTATTTACTGTTGAAGTGTGTTTTCTGGACATAAATAAACAAATATCTAATATTGTTTGTCTATAGAAATTTTTGGTCTAAGAAGAGATATTTATTCCTTACTTTAAGCCTCAACTGCATAGAAGCAAGCTTGAGGGTGTGGTTGTAGCTTCTCAACCACATGAAAGAAAGTTTATGGGTGTAGTTATGCCTGCAGGTCACAAAACTAAAGCCTTATGCATAAAATCAGGAATGCACCAACAATATGGAATTCCTTCAGAAATGGAATAGACATCATAAAGTTCCATGAGCAGAGAAGTTTGAATGTTTGAATTACTATAGATAATGTGAATGTCTGACTAAACTTGTGTTTGGAGGTGACCATAATATGCATATTAATATGTTATTTTGATTTGATCACTAAAGCTAGTGTATGATAATATTTTATAACAGTTGCAAGGGTTTGACAAGATATGGCTGGTTAATATAAATGAGAAATGAGATGATGCTTGATAGTTCATAAATATTATTTATAACATTGAAATGATGTTTCATATGTTTTTGGATTATGGACTGATTGAACTCACTGTGATAACAAATGAGGGTTTTGACTTGATATTTGATGAGTTTCCTTAATGACAGTGTTATGTGAGCATAGTAAATTTTAGTGAATAATATTGGTATTCAATAGTGATTTTGTATTGGCCTCATTGTCTTCGGCACAAAAGTTGAAGTATAAATAGTTGTGATCCAGTATGAAGTAATCTCACAATGAATGGATGAAACTTGTATGACTCATTCTTGGTATATGCATGAAAATTATATGACTTGTCCCTAATGTATCCATTCATATTTAGTAGCAAAAATGATTCATGATATGGTCATAAGGATGGATTCATAAAGGTTGATAGGATAATGTACAATAAATAAAAGGTTATTCTAACTTGTTGTGAGCTCTACCTGATACTTGGTCTAAATATTTTTTCATAGTGATATTGATCGAATATTTTATGACTTTGATATTAGATTTGATTTGGCATCTAAGGCTTGATAAGCTAACTTAGTTTATTTTATTGCATAATATTTATTTGTGTAAGGTTGAGCATATTGGTTTTGTCAAGTGTTATGTTTGAAAAAATAATTGTATGAAGCAAGCTCCTTGAGCCTGATATGTATGCATTGATAGTCACCTGGTGAATCGAGGAAGATGTGTCCATCCAAACCTCTACTTCAAAATGGGTCCAAGGTATTACTTTGATTTTGGTTTTATATGTGGATGGTATACTCTTAAAGTAATGAGCCTATGATGATAAAATTAAGAGAGAGTTGGCTTCTGAAGCTCAAAATAATGAAACATGGAATGATGAATCACTTTCTGAAGTTTGGAAAATAAAATCTATATCGTGAAACTATTGAAGATTTTTTGGAAAGTGGAAATGCAAATCCTTGGACAACCTGATTGAATGTAAATAAGTTATGAATATATATTGTTGAACCTGACTTGGAAACCGATAATCAATTGAAGCATTGATATTTTTTCTGAACACTCATATGTATATATATATATGGCTTGCATAGATAAACTTGAGTGAATTCATGATTGAGCCTCTTCATACACATTGAGTTGTCTTTGATCACACTTCGAGATATTTCCATAGTATGATTGATATTTGGTATGAGACATTCTTCTTATGATATGTGACTGCATAGATATAATGATGTCATTTGGATCATTATTGATGAGATGAGCACATCTGGGTATTGTCTTAGTATGATATCATCCATGATATTTTTGAGAAGTCTGTAGCTTTAAGCACACCCTAGGTTGAGTACGATGATGTTGACATGGATACTTGTGAGGCGGGATGAATAAGATCTTTGAAGAGTTATTTGACCACATTTTTGATATAACATAAATACATTGTGATAATAATGAATAGGATCTGATTGGTAGAGAATCCTATATATTTTTGGGATTTAAATAACTTCATATATTGAGAAATTGTTGTTGTACGAGACAAGCCTAGGCTTGTGGTTTTTGCCTCCATGAGAGGCAGGTTGAACAAGCTATATATATATATATATATATATAATATTTTATTTGATGTCATGTATTAACAAGATATTGCTTATCGAAACATACTAATTACTAGATATGAACATGATGATATGTTTCTGATCTAAAAAGAACATTACTGATCGATAACATTGAGCCAACTATCCCCCCATGTCTGAGCTCCCAGGGTGAGGAATTGAAATGGAGGGCTCCTAGGGTTGAGGTAATTCTGGACAATAGGTGTGTGTTATCCCTACTCTTGTAATAGGTTAGGCATCCCCCCTATTGTCACCCATAGGGTGTGTGTGATCCTTGTCCATTTTTATAAGTTGGGTATCTCCCCCTATATTAGTATATGTATAGTATACCCTAGTTGGCATCATACCCACAAGTTGGGCTTGTTGGGATTGTCCCTCCCCATCTAGCCAACGGGTTGAGGAGGATTGGGGGTGTGTGATTCTTACCTTTGGTAAGTCAGGTATCTCACCCAAGCTCAGATTATGATGCATGTTTTTTACCACATGACCCTTGGGATTCATTTTTGGGAAGATTGGTAGGCAATAGGATGGGTTGAGATATTCTCCCCTATATCATCTATTTCTCTATATGGATTTGAATATGTTTAGATCCCCCATGAGATTCTGGGTTGAGACCAATCTCCCTGATATGGTTCTAGAATGAATATGGCTCCCTAATGATAAGCTCTTTGATGTTTCCCGGGTGGTAGCATTGGGCTCCCCCTTGGCAGTGATTCTTGGTTGAGATGTTCTCCCTGATGTAGTTTCAGGTTGATATGTGCTCCTTGATATTGTTTTGGATTGAGATGTGCTCTTCTAAATGATAAAGCGTGGTCACTTAAGCTCCCCTCCAATGTCAAATTATTATTCTTTATAATTCAAGAATGTTTAGCATATGAACATAGACAATCAAGAGATAAGAAATAAGAAGTAGAGATGAACTGAGATGAATACTGGTGACATTTGATGATGAGATACTTGAGATTTGATATGATTTGATGACAAGATACTTGTGATGATTACATGATGCAGTTGGAATTTCTCCCTAGCTAAGAGGGAGTGTTAATTTGGAAGCTTAGTGACAAATTAAAACCATGGGATGAGATTCCTCTTTTTGAGAGGACCAATTTTGACTATTGAAGCACTCAATTTGGACATGGAAAAGTGTATTTTTTAATTAAATCCCACATGTGCATATTTGATCAAGTCGGTCCAAAATCTAATTGGGCACCCTTGGAAGGCTATAAATATAATTTACCTCAACCTCATTTGGACATCATCTTGGATTACTCTTCTATTTTCTTCTTTAGATTGGATTGTATAGGTTTGAGACAATTTCACGGAGATTGGTTGGCACATGTCTGAAATTGCAGGGTTTGAAGCTCACATCTCATTTTTTAGGGTTTTGGGTCCCATCCGCAAGCATGTCATGGAGAAATTTCAACTGCATGCATGACACAACTTACCTGTGACTGGAACCTATAGGTTAATTTTTTTAGTTGACGAAGTTTTCGCCCATTGACCGTAGGGTTCGGTAGTTGACTACAAACAATGAAATTGACTACAGGTTCCTAAATCATGGATTTTGGATTATTAGCATGGTTGGGTTCATCTTGTGGTTATTGCTTAGTTGATTTTGTTGGATAATTGTATGGATGAATATATGGATCATTTTACTCTCTTTTGTTGAATCATTCAATGACAATCTAATAAGAAGATTAATTTGAAAGGGTTTTCCCTATAGTGGGTTTTTCCCTAGTCTCTGACCAATCCTGGTGTCTCTATGTGTGAATTTTTTTCTTATATTGTTCCTTTATGTTCTGCTGCATTGGTGATTATATTTTTCTTTCTACATAGTTTCATATGTTGTTGAATAATGATATGATGAGATGGGGTGAATTTAAATATGGAAATAATGAAATGCAATTATTAAAGCAAAGAACAATAAATCCCTAAGAAAAAGCAACACGAGCGGGGATGTCTATCTCATAAGTAAGAAGAATGAAAAGAGGCCATGATAATGAGGTAATTATGATAATGATGTTTTGATATTGGTTATCTAGTTGTTCTATATGTTTTCTACCTGGAATAATACTACAAAAATGCATGATGGTGAATGAGGCAAGTTAACTGTTGGTGTTGATCTCGATTCAAAGAACATATGGAATGATTGAATGGTTTTGAAAATCATTGAAGGATTGTGTAGTCAAGATGTTCACATTATCATCTTGGAATTAAAAGGTAGTAGTGCTATTATATAACCCGATTCTCATAATAATGAAGACACTTTCATGTTTATAGGGAGAAATTATATGCTCAATATAATGCCTTCATTAATGATAACTAGAGGAAAGTAACATGTAAGGTTGATGGCCTCAACCGTATCAATATTAAAGAAAGAGGATGGCTCCATAATATCCAGAAAGGTAGAAGCTCAATATGATGAAATGAAAAATAAAGGAGGAGCCATGGAACCAATACTTAAATATCTCTATGAAGAACTCATAGCTAATATATCTACGAAGACAAGATAAATAGCTTGAGGTTATGACTTACAAATTAAAAGGGATTAAAATGATCACCTCTATGATTTAGAGGAAGTAGGAAGTATCCTTGAATAATTGAAAAGGAGCAAGGATCAATTCCCTGATCAAGAGGTAATAGGGATCTCTTCTCTGGTTGAGAGGGGGTGATGATGGACATCACATTTGTATTATCTTCTTCATGTTCCATGCATTAGGCCAAGACTAACAATCTTATTTCTAAGTGAAGGCCATGGAGGGAGAATGGTGGCTGGAGGATTGGATGAGCATCTGAGAATTAATACTCCTTCAAGATATAAAATCCAAGATAGGAAGTATTCTTGTTGACCGACAATCTTTGAGGATTGTACAGGTAGTCAAGACAAGAGTGGTCGAAGAGGACTGATATTATTTGAGGATTAGGAATCCAAGACAAGAATATTTCTAAAAGGACATACCTACTGAACATCTGAATGGGGTATGTACCTTGAAGAGGTAGTGTGGTATCTCACGTAAAGCCTCCCAACCTTGTGCTCTAATATAAGAAGAGCTTTTCAAGTTAAGGCCTTACTATGTTGAGAATGTTGGTAATGATGTTGATGCTTAAATATGGCTT
The DNA here is from genome assembly GCA_034641835.2 of Pinus albicaulis. Lineage (NCBI taxonomy): Eukaryota > Viridiplantae > Streptophyta > Pinopsida > Pinales > Pinaceae > Pinus > Pinus albicaulis. Next base: position 819,544,030 of record CM076580.1, read on the forward strand.
ACCAATATGACTTTTCTTATGAGAACTCTTCAGTTTGAGAATATTCTTGTAATGGTTGTACAATTATGAATACCTCCCTCATTAAGAGCAAGTGTTGGAAAATGTAACTAGTTTTGGTATTCATAATTGTTATTGTACTCATGTCATCATGTATATATTATGTAACAAGAAAAAACACGAAAGAAAGATGATTATTTTCAAACATGGGTTTCATGCTTCTTTGGATTGGTCATTTAGGTTAAGCATGTTCTTCATGCTTCTAGGGTGTTTTTCTCATAAGAATTGTTGTCATGAGTCAAAAGATTCAACATCATTTGTATGAGACCATATTGGGAAAGTTGTACCTTATAAAATAATTTATTTTGAGTCTACAAAGTCAAAATAATCCTCCCAACACAAGTCGTCCCTACTAGTGACAAGTTGGCCTAGAAGAGGCTATTTGACCTCCATATATGTGTATATATAGAAGTACTTTCGACCTCTTTTGTCACCAATTCGATCTCTCAATCAAGAATTTTGATCTTAAGGAAGGAACACGAAGAAAGCTAGAGCAAAGATCAAGGGAGAAAGAAGAGAAAGGAAAATCTATTTTTGGGCTATATTCTCTCACATGTGTGAAGTAAATAGGGTTTATGTAGCTATTGTAGGGTCGACGATTGCAAGTCGAAATTGCAGATTTGAAGTTGGGGGCCAAAGCTAAGATTGGAGGTGGGTTGAAGAAGGTTTGACCCTTTTTAACTTGGTTGATCTTTGACCTACTTGGAAGATATTCTTAGAGGGTTGACTTAGTGCTTGGATGATCCGTAAACTGTCGTGGATATTCACTAGATAGTTAGTCACTACAGATATGATAATAATATTTTAAAACACTGAAATTTTACGCTATTAGAATTTTATTAAACTTTAAGATTTGTATATTTAACTGTAATTAGTGCATGAATGCTTAAAAGTAAAGAACGAAAAAATAATCTCACACAAACATAAGATACAACATGTGTATTCACTCTCCATTTTGGTCATTTTGTACTTACATTTTCCATCTATCATCATCCTTTTCTATCATATTATGGAAATTTTACCACATTTTTTCCTCTTATTACACTTAAAAGGTAAAAATAGTTATTTCTTTTTAATTTATAATTTTTATTAAAAATTTTGGTAATAAAAATTATTTTGACCATAATAGAATTTCCCATAATTTATCCTTTGAAGTCATATGTGCGTGTCACTTGGATAGGAACTGAAGCCATATCCAGAAAGCTTGGGACCCAAGGATGAAAAAATTCCTATTGGTTCACTCCAGATTAGTAGGAATAGGCACGGTCAACACTGGTCAAACCTGACCAGTCATTTAGAAAATCCCCTAAATTAGGGGCAGAATTATGATTTTGTGGGATTCATCCTTATTTTGTGTAACAAACAGATAATTTCAACCTCATGAGATGGAGTAGGGATGTTGATAGCTATTGCAAATTTTTAGCTTATATTGTTATGGTTTTTTCCTATTTAAACAAGACATTCATAGTTAGAGATAGTGTGAAAAACTTGAGACTTCAGACTATTATTTTCTGAAGATAATTGAAGACGGATTTTATCATTTTCTTGTGCATGTGAGTTGAATGGATTGATGTAGCTGAGTATTTTTAAGAGGTGTACCAGGCAAGGTTGGAGGGCCCCCACACTGAGCTAAGTACACTTTTTTGTAGAATATTGTTCATAATTGTGCATATGCTAGTTTTTCTTCTTTATGGATATCATAGTTATTTTTTGTAGATACTTGTAGATAATTTCATTATGAATTCATGTTATGGACATGTTTTTATTATGTGAATATTGATTTCTTTTTAGCAACTCTTTTTTATGTGAAAGGACAACCAGTACTCTTAGACAAGAGTCTCTTCTCCATGAGCTAGGACTTAACTAAAAACAATATTTGCTTTCATTATTTCCTAGATTACGTGATGTTTTGTTATGTAAAGATTGATTCTCTTTTAAGTAAATAGATTTTATGTGAAATTACAACTAGGACTCTTAGATAAGAGCCTCTTCTCCATGAGCTAGAACTGAACAGAAAACAAGATTTACTTTCTTATATGATTTCTTAGATTAAATTTATATGCCTTCATAGTTACATTCTTTCCTGCTTAGATTTTTGGAAATGTTATTATAGAAATATTGTGGAAGGACAAATCAGGACTCTTGGATAGAGCCTCATCTCTATCTTCTAAAGTAAACTAATTTCATTAATCAAACATTTTTATGATTTCATGAAATAGACCTGAATCTTTTATTTTCAAAGATAATTTAGATTTGTAATATGCGTTTCCAAAAAAATATATAAATAAATTTATACAATATTTTAATCCAATACTCCATAAACTTTGGGTTTCTTCTAAGATTACCAACCTAGATTGATATATAAAAGACTTGTTTGATTTACTCAGTGAACTGAACCAACATTTTGGTGTTGTTTACAGGGAAGCATACTTGGATATAGCTAGTTAGGAAGATTGTTTAGAAAAAAAAAAAACAAAAACAACAACAAAAACATTTTTAGCATTTTTTTTCATTGTGGTTATTTGTGCCTAGACATATATACAAGAAAGGTAGATACATAAAACAATACCCCCAAACCACAAAACCATTGGTGCGAGAAGGACCATCAGAATTGACTACACCATTTTCTAGAAAACCAACTTTAGAAGAATTGGAGGAAAAACAATGTTTAGGACAAAGGTTAACTCTTATTGAAAGAAAAACTATGTTAGTTTATTAAGTAAAAATAAAACAAACATATCAAATTCCATAGGAAAAAAAAGAGAGACATGAAAACCAACTCTTGAACAAGTAGATCAACCAATCCTCGAACAAATAGAAAAAGTTGAAGAAACACAAAAAGAAATGACAGAGGAAGGTAAAGGATCTACTATTCCAATAATGACTCCAGAACAAAGGATAAAATATGAAAGGCAACAAAGAGAATGGAAAAGAAAAAGAGAGGAAGAAATGAGAACACAAGAAGAAAGAAAAAGAGAAGAAGATGCCAAAAGAGGATACTACAATAAAAGACAACATGATGCAGAAATAAACAATGATTAAGAATATACCTTTGGATTCCCAATTCTAGATATAAGAGCAATTCTTGGAGAATAGTTAAAAATGAAAAATATTCCAGCTTTTGTTTTACCAAATTTCTATGGAATGTATTTTGAAGATCCTAATTCCTTCATGTTTGAATTTGATATTTTATGTCGTACTTATCGTTATATAGATGATATGCATAAACTTCGACTTTTTCCTGCTACTCTTAAAGCAGCTACATTAAAATGGTTTATGGGATTAGGAGAACACACTATTACTTCTTGGGAAGACATGGGGAAAATTTTTCTTAAGAAGTATCAAGCCTATTGTAGGCCTAGAGATTTGAAGGAAGACATTTTTAGGATGTCTCAATAAGAAGATGAGAGTTTGGAAAAATATTTAGAACCGTTTCTTTACAATTTACAAAAATCCAAACAACACTCTTTAAATCCTAATACCATTCAAACAATATTCTCAAAGGTATACGAGATGAATACCTTGATATTCTCAATGTAATGGGAAAATGAGACATCTCATATTTACCATTTGAGGAGATTGTAGAATTATGTTAAAATTATTCAAGAGGAAGAGCCAAAAGTGGAAAAGGAGATGCAAATTCAAAAGTTACTAAAACTTCAACAGGAAGCATAACAAGAGCAGAATTAGGGAATTGATTTGATAACTTTAAAATTGATACCTCGAGGACATTAGGGACGCAAGTCGATGTACTAAAATCCAAGAAAAATAAAGATGAACAAGATCATGTACTATCAATATTTTGTCCTAAGTGTAGAAAGAAGCATCCATTGAAAGATTTTCCTTTGGATAATATTTAGGTTTGTGGACTTCGTACAGAAAATCATTCAACTAAAAATTGTCCAAATCTCAAGGAATTTCAAGTAAAATTGATGGAAGAAGTACAAGGGATTGACTCTCTCTACTATTTGGCACCAAGAAGACCTTGGAAACCACGGTTTACGAGTATGCCTAAAAATTTACCTCAATAATTAAATCAATGAATTCCTCAGAATTATCAATATCCTACTCAATCCTCATGGAATTCTCCTATGCCATGGCAAGCTTTGCCTCCAAAACAATTCCAAAACCATCCTGCACAAAGTTGGTGATAATATTCTTATAGAGACCAACCTCCTCAATAATTTTATCATAAAAAACAATACCAACCTTATCCTTAATAGTCATATCTACAACCATATCCTCAAAAACCATTCCCCTATCAGCAATTCCAACAACCCCCTCAATTAAACCCATTTCCACAACAACCATTACATGCACTAAGTCAATCTCATTAGCTTCAGCTACCATCTAACCAACCACCACCTAGCCCAAATCAATTACCATATCAACTAGTAGCAAATATAAGTAAGAAAGTGGAAAGACCAATTTACAATAATGGGGAAGGAACTTCATATTCCATCCTTCCCATTCAAAACATCCACTTAAGGTCTAGGAAAATTTTACAAAAATACTCTCTCGTGATTATAGAAGAAAAATTTGAAGAGGAGATAAATCCTGAAAAACATGATGAAGAAAATCAAATTCAGAAAAATAGAACAATAACAACTCAAGCACCTCATTTTTCGGAAAGGTTAGTAGAGAAAAAATCTATAGTTTCTCTTCCCGAATTTGATATTTTGGATGAATTGAAGATTTCGTATATTAAAATTCCTTTATTGCGTGCTATCAAAGATATTCCTATCTATACAAAAGCAATTAAGGAATTATGCATCAAAAAAACTGGTAAAAGGAAGAAGGATCCACCTACAATTCATGTCATTGGGAAATTAGCTAGTCTTATGTCAACAAATACAACCGTTGAGAATTATGTTGACCTTGTGTTAAATTTAGATAGAAATGGAGTGTTCTATGCTTAATGAAATTTTACTTCAATCTTCCTTAGGCCCAATCAATTTAGCAATAACATAAACATGAAAGTAAAATGTTGATATAACACAATAATAGATCAACATAAGACAAGCCAATAATATAGATCAGATTTTACAATTCTTATTGTCCATCAAAGATATAGGATAGTGTGCATTACGACAGTCAACAGGATGGATCAACCCACAAAGTCTTTCTTAGATCAGCCAACCCTCCAGCCAACCCTCCAAGTGTCACACACATATCCCTCAAAGACATCTCATAAAAAGTCAACTTTGGGCAACCAAAGTCAACGCAAAAAGTCAACGCTGCAAATTTAGGGCTTCTATAAAACTGCTCTTTTTTCCTCATTTTTTGTTCCCAATAGTATGGCCTAAAAAAATCAAAATTTTAGCAAATATTGGAGGTCAAATGGTCAAGGGTTGACCATGGTCAACACAAAGTAAACAACCCTAAAATAGATTTGTAGATTTTCCCCAGCTTCAGCTCCACGTGTGTGAAGGAAAGAGGTCTCTAAAGGCTATCGAACCAATTAGATCACAATGAGAAAATGTGTGATGAGTTGATGAGAAAATGACCTCCAAGTCTCTCCAATTTATATCCATCAGTGAGGGTGTGTGACACATCTATTAGGCTTGTGAGCATAAATTACAAATCCGGGGGACCTTGCACATGTGTGGAAAATAAAATAAAAATATATGTTCTGCTCATCCAAACAAGATGATCTTTAGATCAATATTGGACCTCTCTGAAAGAGGAATCCAAAAAAAATATAATCATAATCATATGAGTAGTGCAACATGGAGTTTGGAGCTATTTGCACAAAATTAACACTCCCTATCAACTAAGGAGAACTCCATATGTCCACCCGTGCCATCCAGAGATCAATACCATCGTGTACCATCATATAGAATCGTGTGTCATCCTATCGTAACTTGTTTTTTTGGCTCTTTTTCACAAATAGAACAAAAGGTGAGTCATAAAGACATTACACTCAACTGACCCAAATTCATCATAGAGGTTAAAACCTCTCTTGGACTCAAAAAAAGAGTCTCATACTAACCCGAAGTCTATTTAGAGGTAAGAACCTCATCATACTTGATCCTAGATCAAGGTGTTGGACAAATTCCATCCTAGACATATAGAGTATAACAATCTCCAATGAGTCCATCAGTATTGCTATTGATCTCTATCCACATTTCCCACCTCATTGGCAAAATGAGAGGTACTTCCCATGAGTCCAAAACTCCATGGGTAGGATGCGTGTGGGGCATAGATCAAAAAGAGGTGAACCAACTCAATATCATGATGGTGGGATAGAAGCACAACACGGTTCGAAAATCCTAGCCCTGTGTGTGCTTATAGCTCCAAGAATTTATCCCCAAGCCCCCTGGAGCTCCTAGAGCTCATAGTCCAACTCAAGCAGGACCCTTAGAATAGGGTCTTTCCACGATTCCAAGCTTCTCATAGAAGGTTAGGAACTTGAACTTCTCGAGGGGCTTTGTGAGAATATCCATGGCCTACTCATCAGTTCCTATATGATCGAGCCTTATGACACCTCACTATACCATATCCTGGATAAAGTGGTACCTGATATCAATATGCTTGGATCGATCGTGGAACACAGGATTCTCAGAAAGATGAATCCCACTTTGGTTATCACAAAGGATAATGGTGGTATCTAACACATGCCCAAACAAATCACTAAAGAGATTTCGCAACCAAACAGCTTCACAACAAGCCATACTCACTACAATGTATTCGACCTCAGTGGTGCTCAAAGCCACCGACTTCTACTTCCTGCTCATCCAAGATATTGAAGTAGAAACCAAGGTGAAGCAACATCCATATGTGATCTTATGATCCACCACACTGCCAACCCAATAGACATTAGTATATCCATGGAGTCTCAAACTCCTGATAGTGTATCTCAACCCATGGTTTATTTTTCCCTGAAGATATCTAAATAGATTCTTGGCACCAATCTAATGAATGTGATGAGGATTAACCATATGTTGATTCAAAGTGTTCACAGAAAAACATACGTCCGGATGGGAGTTCACTAGGAACATCAAGGCCCCCACGAGTTGTCTATATTCGGTGGGATTTCCCAGCACGAGCCCAACAACGTTTCCACACAACTTCTTAAAGTTTAGTTCCATTGGTGTCGACACATAATTACAGTCTGTTAGCCAAGGTATGTCAGTGATCAAATAACTCTTTTAGTTGTTTTCCATTAGGTCATAGGTCAAAATTATTTTACTTGTTCGACCAAGTTCTTAGAAAATAATTTTGGTCACTAAATAGGTCTAAGTCAGTTTGTTGCTCCTTCATTTCATTCATCATGATCATCAGTTTCAAGGTCATTATCTCCATCATCGGTTTCAAGGTCATTATCTCCATCATCATCACTAAATAGGTCTAGGTTTAGGTCACTTCATTTCATAGAGGTCACTATATAGGCTCATTTCTGCCTTTGAAAAGTCTTGAAATTTTCATCTAAAATAAGGCAAAAACCTTCCATTCCATTCATAAAACCCTAATGAAGGAGCTAAATTGTTTTGAAAATGAAATAAAATCCACCTCTCATGTTTCATATGGCTTAAGTTCCAAAAATTTCAAATCATCTCATTTATGTCTCACTGTCTCATTGAAACGGATACTTTTGTCTCACTACCTCATTTAAGGATCCAAAAAGTCATCATTAACTGCCAAAGCTTCAAAGGAGGTCAATCTGACCTATTATTCCAGTCAAATGCAAAGGAGTCATTCTAAGTTTTTAAAGACATCTCATCTTGTTTGAAAGGGTCATATCCAATGTGAAAGTTCAAAGGTTTTAAAAAAGTAGTCTTGCTATCTTATTTAAAAGGAGAAGTTTGTTTCATAGTCTCATTAAAATGTAAAAAGGTCACCATAAGTTTCAAAGAGTTCAAAATAAGTTCATACTGCCTTCTTATCTCACTTAAAGGGGAAAAAAGGTCATTGTCAAGTGAAAAAGGTGTGAAAGGGTCATTTGAAAATATTAAAGGGAAAATAAAATTGAACCTTATTTTAGTGTTGTCTTTTTATATATGTGATATCCACTTTGATTATCTATTTTCACTCTTAAAAAATCCTCTCACAAACTCTCAAAGAGAAAAACCATGATTCTATATTGCTGAGGTGAGTAGAGATAAGTTGTTACACTCCTGGCAATATAGATTGGCCTTGTTACAATTTTGGGCATAGTGGAGGTTAGCGTTGTTATGCTTCTGGGAAGAGTAGATATAAGTTGTTATGCTCATGTCAATGTAGATTGGCGTTGTTACATTTTTGGGCAGAGTGGAGGTTAGCATTGTTACGTTTCTGGGCAGAGTGGAGGTTAGTGTTGTTATGCTTCTAGGAAGTGGATATAGACGTTGCTACACTCTTGTATTTGTTGATAGTTCCATAAATTTAAAGGTTCGAGACCCTCTAAAATCTTCCATATTTCAAACTCATTACTTAGTGTTGGATAACCCACAAGGTAATACTCCTCTCATTGCTAGTGTTTGGTCTCATAATTGAAGATTTAATAAACTTTCCATTATCATTTGTGTTGTTTCTATACTGTCCACTGTCCATACACAATTTTTATTTATTCTTTTGTTAAAAACCTAACCTACTCATTAACTATACCTCAACTCATCACATAAACTACAAACATACATCCCCCATGCTCCATCTACATAAGCCTATCACTCACAATACCCTCCATAACTTGTCAAAAATAACAAAACCCCAATTCTAAGCTATCTTACACAGTCGAAGCAGTGAAAATGCTAAAAATATACAAGATTGTGTTTTAGGGTTTATAAGCACTTACACTCACCCATTTTAATCCATTCCACTTGAATTGTGGAGTTAAAGAGTCAAGCTATCTTCACAAATTTTATCAAAAAATTCTCCAGCTCCATAACCTCCAAAAATGAAAACATTCCTACACTAGTTTTTTCTGATACCTCATTTGGGAAATGGCTGTGTTTTAGGGTTTTGAGGTACTTCCACTCCTCCATTTCTCCCCATTCCACTTCAATTGTGAAGTTAAGACACAATCCTATTCACTAAAATTTTCTTAGAATTTTTACTCATATCCAACACTCCTTTTTCACCTCACAAACTTGCCTTACTATTGCATAGGCTATTCTCACAGTCAAATTTGGGAATTTCCCGTGTTAGACAATTGAATGCCTTCCACTCATCCATTTCCCTTCATTCCACCTTAAATTCGAAGCTAACACATAGAACTACTCACACAATTTTTCTAGAAAATTTCCCAGCTTCAAGACCCTCCATTTCATCCACCAAGCTCGCACCTTCATACTCTCTATTTTCCAAATTTCCATTCTCATCCACTCATTTCATTGAAATCCAAACGTTTTCATCATTCCCATGATAAACACCATGCAAAGTGACAAGAAAATATTCAGAGGAGGGCACCATATCAGACTTGAGCCATTCACCATGCACGAGATCAATGCTTCGCCATTGGCTAGAAGATGTTTTCAAAGAACTCAGTGCTTAACATTTTGTGAAAGTCTAATGGAAGGAGGGTATCACCTTCAATTGTCCAGTCATTTTTCAAATAGATACAACATGGGAAAGGCCACACTTGTGGGTATGGAGATCAATTTATCACCTGACCTAATTGCTTCAGCTACGGGTATTCCTTCTCAGGGAGAGAAGTGGTTCAAGGGTATGGATCTTGACATTGAGAACTACAAGAAGTTTCTAAAACCTCATACTAGAGATGATCCAGAATTCCTTTTTCCTTTTATAAACCTAAGAAAAAAGTATGCTCCATTGATGATGTTCATAATTAAGTAATTTACATGTGAAGGAAGATTCTGTAGGTTATAAAGGTATCACATCAGGATTTTGATGCACTTTACCAGAGTTAAAACACTTGATTTGCCTCATTATTTATACAGGAGCTTGGTTAAGATGGCTAAGAAGGTCTAGAGCAGAAGATAAGATTATCATACTAGTCTCTTTCATCATGGCCTTATCAAGCTCATTGTTCTGCATCACTTTTCCTCCACAAACATGACATGGGAAGACTTCTTGGAGAGGTTATCAAAAATGCTTTCTGTCTTACCTATCACATCATCACCACAACCAATGGATATTGGCTCTTACAATATGCCTATTTATATTTCATATGTCCATAAGGTTGTGTGATTTTCTCACACATATGAGAGAGGCAGGAGGCAAGTTTTTGTGCCTAAGTCGACCAGGAGGTTTCTTACATTTGACACTCATGATGAGAAATGTCAGATAGAGGAGCAACCTCTTTTGCATCAACATGATGAGTCAATGAAAATGGAGCCTGAGGTATCAGAACATGAGGAGGTAAAATCAGTTGAATACATCATCAAAGAGAAGGATAAAGAGATTGCAGAATTGAAAGAAGCCTTCTCCATTGCCTAATCCCGAATTACTTTCCTTGAATGGGAAAATCTTCAATTGCAAATGAATCAGCTCCTCCAAAGTACATAAAAATCATATATGGAAGAAAGAAGAGGTAAAGGCAATAATATTGTTATTTTTGACCAAGTGCAAGCGATAAGGGCTGAAGTACATGCAAAAATACCAAGAACAAGAGCCTTAGAAAAGGCACTGGAGCAAGAGAAACATCAAATTCATTAACCTGAAGTATTAACATTTGATGAACTCATTTCCATGGAGATCAGTGAGAATAAATAACTTTAGCTATAAAGAGTTAATGAACACCTTGAAAATTTATTAAATAAGGCTGAAAGGGATAACAAGCTGCAAAGGCACATGACAAGTCATTATCGAACCAGAGATACCATTTCTCAAGTAAGGTTGAAACAAGTCAAAAAGAGGCTTAACGAGGCACAAATGAAGCTCAGGGAGGAGAAAAACTTGGATTTATTGGCTGAAGCTTCATCAGATATATAGCCTATCTCTTTCAGGTTTCAAAAAACCAATTTTGAATTCTTTGGAGCAATGTTGGTATTTTTCATGATTTTTGGCAGAATTCTAGAAATTTCTCATTGTAGAAGGGTAACAGAAACTTATGAATTTTTAATTTGGAGGCAGCCAAATGGTGATTTATTTACATGGATGGATATATTTTTATTAGTACATCATATATCAGTAACCCTCCTGGCATGAAAAGCTGCAATTGGGGAGAAAAAGCTAAAAAACCACCTATTTTTCATGTTTCTCCCTCCTTTTTGGACCCTCTGTTATGATTTTGAGTGACCATGGGAGAATGGATTTTTGAAGGCCTTACCTTGGTCCATTTTGGAAAATTAAAGATGTTATGGAAACTAGACACACAGGGCTAGTTGATTGTTTTAAAAAAAGTGAATTATGACTTCTCAAATGGCCTCCAAATTTCTGTTACGCTTCTGCAGTTTGTTTTTAAATTCTTCAGTTAGAATTGTCATAGATCAACATTGGATTCCTTCAGTACAGCTGTCAAGCTAAGAAATGGTCAAAAATTTGAGGCTATGAGTTGTCATTATAGTTATTAGGTTATTTTTTTCTTCCTTGTATTATGGAATATGTAATTAATGTAAGGGACAAACACTCCTAGTTTGTAGCTAAATTTCAGGGAATGGTTTCTAACCTCCCTAGAAACTAGGAAATGACTCATCTCTTGCATTTATGACCCATTTTGGATGGGATTTATATGGTTGAGGTGTCATGATCTATATTTTATATAAGTAGACTCCCTTTTGTCATTATAGAGGCTGGATAGTTGTTATTTGTAGTGGAGTTATTGTACAAGTTTTTGCTAATGAAATCAAGGACAGTGTTGCAGACATAGTATTGAGACTCCAACAATATGCCTTTCAGAATTTTTTTTTCTCTGTAAACTCATGATGTTGAATGTTATTTTACTTATATTCCACATATATGCTTCTTTATGCTAAATATGATCAGTTTATTGACATAAAAGATGCTTTCCATGGTCCGTTTTTCATAAGATTTTTATGAAATTATCTTTCTCTTATGATGAATGAATTCAGTTTAATGCTCATTCAGATTCCCTCTCATTTCACTCTATAAAAAATGGAAAATTAATCATGCTTCTTAGCTTACCTACCTGGCCTCACCCTTAAATATGCAACTAAACCTTTGAAGTCAAATCAATATCCTAGACCTAGTCTCCTAACTGTCATTCCTATCTAGCAGAACTCCAAACAAACAAAAACCTTAATCTATTGAGCATCATAACTAGCCTAAAAAATTATATCTAGTCATCCATTTGAGTGTAAAGTGACATATAGAGAGCCCCATTGGTCCGGGTAGGGCTAGCTACCTAGGCTAAAATTTGGCATGTGGTTACCTTTCTCCAATCCTACTGTCAACCTTAGGAAGTTGGGGAGAGTGATAAAATTCTTGGCACTGTTTTCAGGGAGCAATTGCTAAAAATTCCCTGGAAATATTTATTTAATCCTTTGAAAATTAGACTTGTAGGTGACAAGCTCTAGTTTTCAAAATAGGTTGAATTCTAAATCCTGAGCCAAAGTCTAAATTTCCTATCTTTAGTTGGCTCCTAAAAGACATACCAGGTCAAATCTAGACCCAAATCCATCACCAATTTTGTATGATCCTGAAAGTCTTTTTAGAAAACATAAGACACAGTCTCGAAAGGTGGAAGAGCTATTCCTCCACTTGTCAAATAAAATTATCTACCTACGATATTTGTTCTAGAAGATTTGATATATAGTCCATAATATGAAAAATGTTTGTTTAGAACCAAGTCTGAAACATTCCTTTTAGAAGCCACCTTTGATCCTTTTTATTTTGAGTCCTTTGCACCATTTTTTGAATCTTTTGAGTCTGAAATCGATAGTTAATTCTGGTCTAATTTTCATAAACTCAAGGGTTTGGTAGACAAATTTCAAGAAACTTTAGAAAAGGCCTATTTTCAATATCAAAAACAGACCTTTGCTCCATCTTTTATTTCACCTTCTTATATAGCTACATCATCAATCCCTCCTTTCATTCCGTCACTACCTCTACAATTTTTCACTCCATCAGCACCTCTGCCACCTCCTCCATTATTCATGGTCAGATTTTCTCTATTGATCCTACCGCTTCAGCTTGCTCCACTACCTCAAAATTATGACCAGAGGCTTCCTCTTTCCGATGGAACATCAGAGGTTACAACCTGTCAACATGTTTCCAAAGTGACTGACTTCATAGATATTTAAGAGATCAACAATGATGATGCCAAGATGTGAATAATTACACAGATTTTCTCCAGAGAGGTAAAGAAATGGTTTCGCTCACTTACAACTGGTTAAATTGGTACCTCATAATCACTGATTGATTTTTTTATGGATAAATTGGAAGAAAAGAAAAATCCATGGCAGATCCTAGCTGAGTATAATGCCTTAATAAGGAATACCAATCAGTCTATCGAAGACTTTACAACTAGTTTCAAAAAAATATATGATTCAATTCTGAAGAATATTAATCCTCCTCCAGGCCTTGCTTTACTTCATTATATTGATGGTTTGATCTTGACATGGCCTATTAGTTGAGGGAAAGAAACCCATCAACTCTTGAAGAAATGCAGAGAAACGCAATGAGCGTGGAAGCCAATTTGATCATCAATAAATCTAAAATTAAGACAGAAAAAAGAGTCACTATCAAAGAAGAAACATATACTTCACAGAAGGAAAATTAGATACCTTAATCAATACCATGGAGAAGATGATGGATAAGATTTCTGTCACTGATCGACAAGCTAAACCCTCTATTAGAAATCGCAATTTTAGGGGTCAAAATCAACAACCCCAATATAAAATCAAGCAAAGGGAATAGAGGGGTCATGATCCACAAAGTCAGCAGAAAATTTGCACCCCATTTCAGAAAAATTATACTAAAGGCCCTGATGAAGATGACGAGGAAAAAATTTCTGGTGAGAATCATTTATTTGAGAAAAATCAGCAGCCTATTTTCCTCATTGAAGAAGATCAATTTTTTGCAGAAATTTGTGCACCGGATGATCAGAAATTTGTCTTGTGTAATGATGAAATATTATCATTGTGCACGGAATATTATCAGAGAGGATATCATAATGCTCTTTCTCAACTGCAGAGACAATATGGTTTGAAGAATAGGAATGTTCCTATAACCTCTAATCAGAAAAAATAGAACTCTCAAATAGATGCTCATTCCAAAGAAGTTGCTTCTCCAAACAAAAGTAAAGACAAGGGACCCGGTGTTCCTAATTATTTTAAATGCAATGAAGCTTATTCCATTGGTCAAAGGAAAGATCAATAAGTCCAAGAATGAGGATAGAAGAAAGAGTCTTCACACAAAGATTAGCCCGAGAAAAAAGATGCATCATTGAAAGAGGTAGAGAAACATTCTGCTCTTTTTTCTCTTGAAAATGAGATTTCCAAGTTGAAAGTCTCCATTCCTCTAATTGAAATAGTTGAAAGTCTCCATTCTTTGAGTTGATCAAATTTCATACATGGTTAATGTGATTGATGATCATCCCGAGCTTCTTTTTGGTCCTGCTATTGATGAAAATTTAGAAGATAATGAAGTACCTCCATTTTACCTAAGCCTCAAAATTCAAGACTTTATCCTTCATAATGCCATGCTTGATTTTGGAGCCTCTCACAACCTCATGCCTAAGGCCATTATGGACAAATTAGGACTGGAAATCACAATACCATATCATGATCTTTACTCATTTGATTCAAGGAGGGTGAAATGTCTTGGCCTCACTAAGGACTTAGTGGTGTCATTAGAGAAAATCCCAGCCAAGAATGTCCTTATGGACATTGTTGTGGCTTATATCCCACCCAAATATGGAATGATGCTTTCTCGGTCATGGGTAGCGAAGCTTAGAGGTACTTTACAACTTGATTTTTCTTATGCTACCATTCCTATCTTTGGACAGTGCAAGAAACTATACCGAGAAAGAAATATGTAGTATATGATCAATAGCCGAGAAAAGACAAATAACCATCCTATACATGATGTTCATAAATATTTAGAGTCTTTTATCCTTTTTAATGATGAATTTTCAACATCCTCTGAAGATTTGATTGAAGAAATTGTTGACAATTGTGAAATTTCAGATTCTATTTTAGAATTGGCAAATGCAGAAATTTGTAAAAAAGTGCTAAATGGTTTGGATTTGAGTGCATCACCTCAAAAAATTAATGAAACGAGGAAAGAATCATAATTTTTTGGTACAACAGAGGTCTCTCAAACAACAAGTAAAGTTCAACCATCCTAATTGCATTTTTCGAATGAGGAAAATGGTTTTTTGACTATGGACTTCGACGGAGCTTTGGGAAAGGAAGGGGTTGGAATTGGAGTGTGGATTCACAACCCTGTAAATTAGTCATTAAAAACCCCTCCCAATGTTTGAATTTCATCCTACAAGTTGGCCTTTGAATTTTCAAAGAATGAATCTGAGTATGAGGCTGTGATAGTCGGTCTGAAAATTCTCAAGAAGCTGGGTGCAAAGAAGATTTATGTATATGGCGACGTTGATTTAGTGATAATCAAGTCAAATGGGAATACTAAGACAAGCATCCAAGGATGTGAGCTTACCGAAACGAAGTGCTAGACATTCTCAAGACATTTTCTGAGTACATTTTATCTTTAATTCCAAGAGAAGCAATATTATTGTTGATTCTCTAGCCACTTCAGATATCATGTTAAAAATTCCATTGTATCCTAATAAGAAGTATGAGATAAGTGTAAAACATCGCCATGTTGTCCTGGATAATGTTTTAGTATTGGAAAGTGTTTCAAGATGATAAACATATCAAAAAATTCTTGCAGACAGAAGAATATTTTGTAAATTCTCAAATGGACAACCAGTGCTATGAAGACGATCAAGAAATCCATGCAGCATAGTGCAAGTGCTTCAGCTAAAAGATAACTCCATTCCAAGAGGTTTGGTACCTTTGGAAGAGATTTCTGAATAAGATTTTGTCATACATAAACCGACCATGTTACCTACAAAAATGGGAGTAGAATATTTTAATCTTGGCACTCCAGAAAAGCTAAAAATTGTAAAAAATTCAAAATCTTTGAGTGTAGAAATGAAAGGTAAATATGCAATGCTTATGTCTCAACTTTCTGATGTATTTTCTTGGGAATATTATGATATGAAATTCTATGACAAGAGCATAATTCAGCATACCATTTCCTTGAAGCCATATCAGAAACCTTTCTATCGGAATATTAGAAGAATGAATCCCAAGTTTCTACCCTCTATCCATAAGGAGGTAAATAGATTATTAACTGCTAGTTTCATTGTGCCTCTTTGATTTTCAAATTGGATGTCTAATCTAGTATCAGTAAGAAAGAAGACATGAGACATTTGCTTGTGCATTGATTTCAGAAATCTTAACAAAGTGTCATTGAAGGACAATTACCCACTACCGAAGATGGACCATATTATGCAAAGGGTAGTTGGATCTTCTAGAATCTCATTGTAGGAAAAATACTCCAGAGATAATAAGATTCTTGTTCACCTAGATGATCAAGAGAAGACAAATTTCACCACACCTTGGGGTGCTTTCATGTACGCCAAAATGCCCTTCGGATTGAAGAATGCAGGGGTTACTTTTCAACGAGCAATGGACATTGCTTTTGCCAATGAAAAGGGCATTTTTTTGGTCATTTATCTTGACGATATCATTGTGTTTTCCAAAAAATATGAGAAACACTTGCTGCACTTGAAAATAATCTTCGAGAGATGCGGAAATTTTTCCATATCACTCAGCCCAAAGAAGAGTCTTTTCGCTATGGAGGAAGGTAAATTGTTGGGACATATCATATCAAAATATGGAATTAGGATAGATCCTTCAACAATTGAAGCAATTCAAGCTTTGGACTATCCTAGGAGCAAAAAGGAAATTCAGTCATTTAATGGGAAAATCAATTTTTTGAGGAGGTTTGTTCCCAATCTTGTTGAACACTTAAGGTAGATTACTAACATTCTAAAGAAAGATAGTGAAGTAAAGTGGTTTTAAGAGGCGAAAAAATCATTCAATCAAGTCAAATTGGATTTATATCATGCTCCGATCCTTATTAGTCTAGATTATACACTTGATTTTATCATTTTTTCGTTTTCCTTGGAACATAATCTTGTTGTTGTCCTCATGCAAAAGAAAAATCAGAATATAGAGCAGCCCATCGCCTTCTTCAGTAGAACCATAAGAGATGCAACCTTGAAGTATAACATCATTGAGAAACTAACCTTAGAATTAGTCAAAGCATTGAATGACTTTAGGATCTACATTTTACATTCTCATATCATTGCATATGTTCCAAAAGTTGTTGTCGAAGATGTGCTTACATAGAATGATCCCGAAGGGCGGCGAGGTAAATGGATTTCTGCCATGTTAGAGTATGATTTTGAGATCAAGCCCACAAAGATGATCAAAGGACAGGGCTTGGCGAAACTCATGGCAAGTCAAATATTCATGCCTTGGATATCAATTTCATCACTGCACTATCTGAAGAACAAGATGTTGAAACATTACCTGAGGTAGCTCAAATTTTCTCTTTATCGCCTTGGTATGCTAATATAGTACATGTTTTGAAATATTTAAATCCTCCTCACGACTTTCCAAGTAGTAGAGCTAGATATTTAAAATTAAAAGATCTTAAGTACTATATTCTTAATGGTGTCTTATATTGGAAAGATACAGGTGGAGTTTTGCAGAATTATTTGGTTGAAGGAGAAGTTGAAAAAGTCATGAAAATGTTTCATAAAGGTGACTATGGTGGTCATCCTTATTGGAAGACTACAGCTAATAAGACCTTGAGGGTAGGCTTTTATTGGCCAAGATTATTTTCTGATGTTTATAAAATAGTCATGAGCTGTCACAAATGTCAAATATTTGAGGGAAAGAGAAAGCTCTTGCCTTTACCTATAAAACCAATTGAAATGAAAACGCCATTCCAGCAGTGGAGACTTGACTTCATTGGCAAGATTCATCCTCCATCGTAAGCTTAGCACAAATGGATTCTCACTACCACTGATTATTTCACCAAATGGATTGAAGCCATCCCGACGAGACACACTACCGACACTATTATCATTCATTTTCTTGAGAATAATATTTTGTCTCGCTTTGGCTGTCCACAAAAGATTATCACTGACAATGCAGTGGCCTTCATGTATAAGAATATGATCAAATTTTGTGACAAGTGTCACATTATACTTGGTCATTCAACATAATACTATCCTCAAGGCAACATGCCTGTTGAATCATCAAATAAATATTTAGTGAACATACTTAAAAAAAACTTGCAAGAAACAAGAGGAATTGGCATAAGAAACTCACCAATGCTCTATGAGTGGATAGAGTTAGCACCAAGAGATCAATCAACATGTCACCTTTCCAGCTCTTTTATGGTGTTGACACTATGTTCCCTTCTTCTCTAGTTGTATTGGTGATGAACATTCTACAGGAAATTGACACTGAGCCTAATGACATTCAACGAAGAATCAGCCAAATGATCCACCTACAACAGTTAAGAGATGAAGTTTCCAGTCATACTTCAAAGCTTCATGAGAAAATTAAAACTATTTTTTATAGGAAAACTAAAGTGGATGATTTCAAGCTAGGGGATGTTTTTCTCCGCTGGGATGTCTGGAATGAAGACAAGGGTAAGCATGGGAAGTTTGAAAATATATTGAAAGGACCTTACAAGATCATTTCATTCATAGGAAACAAAGAATTTTTACTAGAGGATCTGGAAGGACAAGAAGTGCTAGGAGGACCAATCAATGGTAGGTTCCTCAAACACTATATAACTTGATCATTAAACAAGAATTTCAATGTCATTGTATATATGATTTTAAATTTGATGTCCTTGCAAATAAGGAAGTTATTGCAGAATTTTGAAGCCAGGGGAGAATGCCATGAGACTTATATAAATAGCTCATGTTTTCTTTCAAAAAGTTAAAAAGTTTCAGTTAGTTATCAAGTCACAGTTTTCAAGTCAGTTGTTTTTAATCAAATTTTCCAGTTTGTTCAAGTTTTTCAAACTCCAGTTTGATTCCATCACCCAATGGTAAGGCTACCTGATCTAAGGTGTTCTTGACACTTATTGAAGGGGATGACAAATCCCGCTGGAGCCAATGTTAGCTCTAGTATGTCAGTGATCAAATAAATCTTTCAGTGGTTTTCCATTAGGTCATAGGTCAAGTTTTTTTTTTACTTTTTCAAACAAGTTCTCATAAAATAATTTTGGTCACTGAATACGTCTAAATCATGCTTGTTTCTCCTTAATTTCATTCATCGCCATCATCAGTTTCAAGGTCATTATCTCCATCATCATCACTGAAGAGGTCTAAGGTTAGGTCACTTCATTTCATATAGGTCACTGTCTAGGCTCATTTCTGCCTTTGAAAAGTCTTGAAATTTTCATATAAAATAAGGAAACAACCTTCCATTCCATTCATAAAACCCTAATGAAGGAGCTTACTTGTTTTGAAAATGAAATGAAAGCCACCTCTCATGTTTCATATGGCTTAAGTTCCAAAAATTTCAAATCATCTGATTTCTATCTCATTGTCTCATTGAAAAGAATAATTTTGTCTCACTTCCTCATTTAAGGATCCAAAAATTCATCATTGACTGTCAAAGCTTCAAAGGAGGTCAATCTGACATATTATTCTAGAAAAATGAAAAGGGAGTCATTCTCAGTTTTTAAAGACATCTCATCTTGTTTGAAAGGGTCATATCCAATGTGAAAGTTCAAAGGTTTTAAAAAAGTAGTCTTGTTGTCTTATTTAAAAGGATAAGTTTGTCTCATAGTCTCATTAAAATGTCAAAAGTCACCATAAGTGTCAAAGAGTATAAAATAAGTTCATTCTTCCTTCTTATCTTACTTAAAGGGGAAAAAAGGTCATTGTCAAGTGAAAAAGGTGTCAAATGGTCATTTGTAACTATTAAAGGGAAAAGAAACTTCACCCTTCTTTTAGTGTTGTATTTTTATATATGTGAGATCCACTTTGATTATCTCTTTTCACTCTTAAAAAATCCTCTCACAAACTCTCAAAGAGAAAACCCACGATTCTATATTGCTAAGGTGAGTAGAGATAAGTTATTACGCTTCTTGGTAGAGTGGAGGTTAGTGTTGTTACGCTTTTGGGTGGAATAGATTTAAGTTGTTACACTCCTGGAAATGTATATTTGCGTTGTTACATTTCTGGGCAGAGTGGAGGTTAGCGTTATTACATTTCAGGGTAGAGTGGAGGTTAGAATTGTTACATTTATGGGCAGAGTGGGGTTTAGTGTTGTTACGCTTCTGGACAATGGAGAGAGACATTGTTATGCTCCTGTATTGGTTGACAGTTCTAGTGTTTTAATGGCTCAAAACCCTCCCTCTGAAATATTCCATCTTTCAAACTCATTACTTGGTCTTGGATAACCCAAAAGATAAGCCTCCTCTCATTTCTGGTGTTTGGTCTCATAATTGAAGATTTAATAAACTTTCCATTATCTGTGTGTTGTTTCTAAAATATCCACTGTCCATACACATTTTTTTTATTTTTTTGTTAAAACCCTAACCTCTCATTAACTAAACCTCAACTCATCACATAAACTAAAAACCTACATCCCCCATGCTCCATCTACATAAGCCTATCACTCACACTACCCTCCATAACTTGTCAAAAACAACAAAACCCAAATTCTAAGCTATCTTACTCAGTCAAAGCAGTGAAATTGCTAAAAATAGACAAGACTGTGTTTTAGGTTTTAGAGGCACTTACACTCAACAATTTTCATCCATTCCACTTGCATTGTGGAGCTAAAGAGTGAGGCTATCTTCAAAAATTTTATTAATTTTTTTCTCCATCTCCATAATCTCCAAAAATCAAAACATTCCTTCACTAGTTTTTTCCCATAGTCTCAACTAGGAAATTACTATGTTCTAGGTTTTTGAGGTACTTCCACTCCATTTCTGCTCATTCCACTTCCATTGTGAAGGAAATACATAACCCTATTCACTAAAATTTTATCATAATTTTTACTCATCTCCATCACTCCACAAACTTGTCTTACTGTTGCATAGGCTATTCTCACAGTCAAATTTGGAATTTCCTATGTTTTAGACATTTAAATGCCTTCCACTCATCCATTTTCCTTCATTCCACCTTCAATTTGAAGCTAACACACAACACTACTCACTCAATTTTTTCTAGAATTTTTCCAGATTCAAGACCCTCCATTTCATCCACCAAACTCGCACCCTCATACACTTTGTTTTCCAAATTTCCATTCTCATCCACTCATTTCGTTGACATCCCAAAGTTTTCATCATTATAGTGATCAACACCATGGAAAGTGACAAGAAAAGCTTCAAAGGAGGGCACCATCTTAGACTTGAGCCATTCACCATGCACAAGATCAATGCTTCACCATTGGGCAGAAGATGTTTTCAAAGAACTCGATGCTTAAAATTTTGTGAAAGGATAATGGAAGGAGGGTATCATCTTTAGTTGTATAGAATTTTGCAACCAGCTACAACATGGGAAATTTCACTCTTGCAGGTATGGAGATTAGTTTATCACCTGACCTAATTTCTTCAACTACAAGTATTCCTTCTCAGGGAGAGCAGTGGTTGAAGGGTATGGATCTTGGCATTGAGAACTATAAGTAGTTTCTAAAGCCTCATGCTATAGATGATCAAAAATTCATTTTTCCTTTTAGAAACCTAAAAAACAAGTATTCTTCGCTGATGATCTTCATTATGAAGTAATTTACATGCGAAGGAAGATTCTCTAGGATATACAGGTATTACATCAAGATTTTGATGCAGTTTACCAGAGTCAAAACACTTGATTTGCCTCATTATTTATACAGGAGCTTGGTTAAGATGGATGAGAAGGTATAGAGCAGAAGAGAATATCATCATACTAGTCTATTTCATCATGGCCTTTTAAGCTCATTGTGTTGCATCACTTGTCCTCCATAAACATGACATGGGAAGACTTCTTGGATAGGTTATCAACAACGCTTTCTATCTTACCTATAACATCATCACCACAACCAATGGATATAGGCTCTTCTAGTATGCCTATTCAGCTTTCATATGTCCCTAAGTTTGTGGGATTTTCTCACACATATGAGAGAGGCAGGAGGCAAGTTTCTGTGCCTAAGTCTACTGGGAGGTTTCTTACATTTGACACTTGTTGAGTCCCAAATTTGCATCTTTTCCATACACTTTTCCATACCTTTTTCACTCTCCTAAACCTCCCAAATTGTCAATATCATGTGCAAAAGAGCATTTAACATGGTTTTTAATTATATTTTTGTGTTTGCTATTTGATCTAGATTTTGTTCATTCAGCTGCGGAATCTTGCCACTTTCCGCAGCTGCTGCAACTTTCCGCAACTATTTTGTGAAACTCTATGCTACAGGTGTCTACAAGGGAAACGAGCCACATGGGCAGGTCAGGAATGACGTGGACATGGTTCGTGTCCTATTGGTTCAAGCAAACTCATCCAAAGAAGCCGCGGTCAAAGGCGTCCACATGGAAGTCAACCATGGAGTTTCATGTGGGCCGGACTCTGTTTCGTGTCACATAAAGATCCATACGGCCGTTTCTAAGCCTGCGGAGGTTAAATCGACATCTGTACAGGGTTCTAGAGTCGAATTCAAGCATCCACCTCTCGTAGATCTACTTTCCAACACGGCCATGCTCCTATATCCGTGGACGAAGTGGTCTACGTGCTCTCCACTAGCATGAACTTTAGGAAACAGTTATAGTTTGTTGTTATATATATTGTGTTTGCATACGCATATGAAGTTAGTTGTTGTCAGTGAATATAGTCTCTGTTATTTTTAATTAGTCTGCTCTGTAGTGATTACGCTGCACTTGTGCCGTAACATTACCATTCTGTAATGAACTGCTTTTTAATATGAGAAAACTCTGTTTTTCAACTTAATTCGTATTTGAGGACCGTTGCCAAGGCTGTGTAGAGGGCCCCTGCTCAGCTAAGGTTTTTTGTATTAGTGTATATTTCTCATTTCATTTCTGTAGAAATCATTGTATCATAATCCATTCATATGTTCATACTTTGCAATTGTTTCATTTCTGTTTATACACTTCCATAATTTTCATTTCATTTCTGTCTTTCATGCTTTATGATTGTTAATCACTGATCAGTGTTTATGTTTTTCAGGTTTTAGATAGGCAGCCCGGGCATTTTCATAGCTTTTTGACTAATGACATGGAACTAACATTGTTTTGCTGCTAGTTTGCTTTTCATAGTTTTTGTTTAATTTCAGTATTGCTCTGTACATTTCAGTTTTTCTTATCTGCTTCAGTAGTTAAATTTAGATATACTAATTTGCTCATAGCATCTTCAGTTGCCTCCGAAAGCCACAGCTGGACTGATGGCGAGGGATTGCATTATGAAATGTGTAGTTTAGTATTAGTTTCTTTTCTGCAAATTTAGATATACTAATCTGCTCATAGCATCTTCAGTTGCCTCCGAAAGCCACAGCTGGACTGATGGTGAGGGATTGTATTATGAAATGTGTAGTTTAGTATTAGTTTCTTTTTTGCAAATTTAGATATATTAAATCATGCATGACATCTTCAGTTGCCTCCGAAAGCCACAGCTGGACTGATGGTGAGGGATTGAATCATGAGTGTATGGTTTAGTATTAGTTTACTTTCTGCAAATTAAATATGAGTTACTCAAGTTGTTTATGATTACTTCCGAAAATCATAGCTGGACTAATGATGAAGGGTCAGAAGATAAATTGATGTAATCTGATTTAGATTTATTTTGTTGCAATTTTGAATTTCCTTAAGCATAGTTTCTTTTGTGTTTAGTTGGCAGCAAGAATAGTTTGGTTTTCATGCTCACTAGTTTATTGTTTTGATTTATTAGATTAGCAGCACCTTTTCATTTCAGCAGTACATCTTCATTTTCTTTCAAGTCTTGTCATTGTAAATTTCAATTTGCTTTTTAAAAGTTTCAAGTTGGTAAATCATTATAGGGGATATCACTTCCTTGAACAAACATAACCAAACTTGTTTTCATCTTAGAATTTCCATTTCACCTTAGAAAAACCAAAAACGACAAAAAGTTAAGAAATAGGTTATCTTGCACATATAGTGCGCCGCACTTCATCAGCTTACGATTCCTGGATTGACAAATTAAATGCAGCAATTTAGGACACACTAAATTGACCAAACATTTTGGCGCCGTTTCCGGGGAAGTGTAACTAGGTAGCCAATTTCTTAAAAAAAAAAAACATAAAATCATAAAAGAAGGGAAAACTTGATAACTTCTTGAAGTATGCTCTCCTCTTGCACCTAGTGTGATCTGGAGGATCAGAAAAGAGAGTTATTGGTTTAGTAAATTCTTAAGTATGCTCTCTTCTTGCACCTAGTGTGATCTGGAAGATCAGAAAGAGAATTATTAGCCCAACTTTTTAAAAAATAAAAATAAAAAATGACATGCATAGAGCAAGAGATTCTAGGGGAAGGTTTATAGCTAAAGCCAAGAGTTCGATTTTCACAACTCCATCTTCTTCAAGGAATAGACCCGATTCACCACCATCTACCCCTAGCCTTAAGATTTTTGGAAGTCAAGGAACAGCTGAATTAGAGGATTCTCCTATACCACCTACTAAAACCCACTTAGAAAACAAACAGACTTTCTCTCATCCTTCCTTGGTAGAAGAACTAGAGGACTATAAGGACTCTAAATAAACTATCATGGCAGAGGAAGTAATAAATAGAGGTGGAGGTAGAGAGGAGGAGATAATGGAGATAACAATGGTGAAGGAAATAATGGTAGAAATAGGGATTTGTTGGGATTCCCTATAGTTGATGAGGAAACTCATGCAACAATGAAAAATATCTCACCATCTGTTCTCCCTAACTTTTATGGATTGCGAAGTGAGGATCCTGAAACATTTCTGCTTGAGTTTGAAGTAGTGTGCCGAACTTATGACTATATGGAAGATTCTCAAAAACTCAAACTGTTTCCTTCAACATTGAAGGGATCTGCTTTGAAATGGTTCATGGGATTAGCCACTCAATCTATTAGGACTGAACGATATGAAACAAACATTTTTGGATAGATACTTGGACTATTGTATGCCCACCAATCACAAGGATGAGGTATTCAAAATGATGCAAAAAGAAGATGAAAATTTGGAAGACTTAATTGAAAGATTTCAATACAACTTGAAAAGAGCAAAGATGAGCAACTTAGATAATGAAACCTTGAAAGCCCTCCTATTAAAAGCCATTAGAGATGAATGGATAGACATTTTAAACATGATGGGGAAAGGAGACATTTCTTAACTTCCATTTCGTGATATAACAGAACTATGTATCCATCTCTCAAGGGGAAAATATAAAACAGGAAAAGGGCCTAGGGATTCTTCTCTTATTAGGGCTAACAAATCTGCAACTTGATCAGTAAGTAGGGCAGAGATTGGTAACATGCTTGATGAGTTTAAAACTGATATTTTAGGGAGCCTTAGTGAACAACTAGACACCCTTAAAATCCAAAACAAGCAGAAAGCAGAAACAGATGCTTTAGCCATCTTTTGTCCGAAATGTAGAAAGAAACATGCTTTAAGGGAATGTCCCTTAGATGCAAAAGTTGTAGAAACATGTATGATTTGCTCAGAAAATCATGAGATCAAGGATTGTCCTTCAATCCCTGGACTCAAAGCTGTTTTTCAAGAAGATCCAAATTCAGTAGAATCTCTCTGTTTTGTCGCAAGGAGACCTTGGCAGGGACAACAATCTCAAGGGTTTAACAACCCTATGAATCTTCAAACCCCACAAAATTGGAATCCTTGGCAACAACCTTGGCCCCAACATCAAAATTCATATCAGCCATGGGTACAAGGGATGCAAAATCCTTATGGGATATTTGCTCAATTTTATCAATATCCTCCATCTTTTCAAAGTCAACAAAATCCACAACTTTCATTTCCATTTCCACAACAACAACCTTCTCAACAAAATACAAATCCTCAACTCATGCTCCCATACCAACAGAAGACAAATCAACTTCCAGCTCAGCCACTGCCAAATCCTAACAATAAGAATCCTCAAACTACTTATATGGTAGAAGGACAACAATTTCCTACCTACATGATTGTTCCTCTCAACGATGTACAACTCAGATCTGGTAGAGTTTTAGAAAAACCTTCTATATATATTCAAGAGCAAGATACCTCTGAGGAGGACTCTCTTCAAGTCAATAAGGGTTCTGAGGAAGAATCTCTTCAAAATTCAAAAATTCAAAAAGAAAAAGAAAAGCTAACATCCACAACTCCCATAGTTGAGCAACCTGTATCTTCATCTACACCTCCTTTTCCGGAAAGACTACAAATTGATAAGGGGGTGGAAAAACAAATCTTGTTGCCTAACTATGACTTTCTAGATGAATTGAAGAATGTTTGTATCAAGATTCCATTTCTACAAGCCATTCGAGAAATTCCTATTCTAGCAAAAACTATAAAGGAGTTGAGTTTCAAAAGACCAGAAAGGAAACTAAAAGACACAAGAAGAATCCACCTGGTAGGAAAGATTGCAGACATTATGATGGGAAAAATTACTATGCAGAAGTATGTAGATCCAGGAAGTCCAATTGTCAAGACACATATAAATGGAATAGAAATTCCAAACACATTGATTGACTTAGGGCTGCTATCAACATTATGAGTAGACAGACTATGGAACAGTTAAAACTTCCTAACCTTCTTTTTACACCTACTTTATTGCAACTTGCAGATCGATCGGTTATTAAACCAGATGGTGTATTAGAAGATATTTCGGTCTCCTTAGATTCTTGGGAATATCCAGTAGACTTTATGATTTTGACTCCCAAGAATAATCTAGGAGGACATCCAATTATCTTAGGAAGACCTTGGCTGGCCACAGCTGATGCTTTTATTAGTTGTAGATCTGGAGACATGTACATTTCTAATGGTAATTCGACAAAGAAATTCAATTTGTATCCTCTAGCAAGAGCAATCACAGAAATAGGAGACAATGAATGGGTCGATGATGAGGACATTATACAACCTGTCTTTACCATTTCTGAAATCAGTGAGGATAGTCAAATTTTGAACACATTAGAAAATTTTGAGACATCTTCAGAATATGACCCCACACAATTTCAGTTGGAATCTGACATAGAATATTTATCATCTAGACAAATGTCTCTTTACTCTATGGAAGAGTTTGGTAATTCTGCTATTGAGATTTTTCCAGGAAAAACATTGAATATCAACAAACATTTGGAGAAGTCACAACAAGAAGAACTAACCAGAATCTTGCAAAAACATTCTACCGCATTTGCATGGGAGTATACTGACATGAAGGGTATTGATCCTAAGACTTGCATCCATCATATCTATATTGAGGAAAACAGTAGACCAATCAGACAACCTCAAAGAAGGATGAATCCAAATCTTAGGGAGATAGTGAATGAAGAGCTCCAAAAACTTCTCAATGTAAACTTCATTTATCCAATTTCAGATAGCCGATGGGTTTCTCCTTTGGTTATAGTACCTAAAAAGAATGGTAAATGGAGGGTATGCATTGATTACATGGAATTGAACAAAGCAACTTTGAAGGATCACTTTCCTTTGCCTTTTATCGATCAGGTATTAGATACATTAGCAAGTAAAAAGTACTTTTCATTTTTGGATGGTTTTAGTGGCTATAATCAAATTCAGGTAGCACCTGAAGATCAAGATAAGACCACATTTACTTGTCCATGGGAAACTTTTGCCTACCGAGTGCTTCCTTTTGGGTTATGTAATGCACCAGCAACATTCCAAAGAGCAGTACTAGGAATTTTTTCTGATCTAATCCATGATTGTGTAGAGGTTTATATGGATGATTTTACAGCTTATGGTAATTCATTTGAAGAGGCATTAGAAAATTTGGAAAAAGTTCTTATAAGATGTAAAGAAACAAACCTTTCATTAAGCCATGAAAAATGCTTTATGATGTTTACCGAAGGGATTGTTTTAGGACATCATATTTCAGGAGATGGGATTAAGGTTGATAGATCAAAAGTTGAAGTCATCTCCAAGTTGCCTATTCCAAATTGTCAAAGAGATGTTAGAAGTTTTCTAGGATTTACTGGTTACTATAGAAGATTTATAGAAAACTTCACTAAAATAGCATCTCCACTCTTCAAGTTGCTTACAAAAGACTGTGAATTTAAATGGGATCCTGATTGTCAATCTGCTTTTGAAACTTTGAAAACAAGAATATCTGAAGCACCTATTTTGAGAGGACCAAATTGGAAACTTCCTTTCCATATTTCTACAGATGCTTCAGATACAGCTCTTGGAGCTGTGTTGGGTCAAAAAGATTTAATTCCTTATGCCATTTATTACACCAATAAAAATTTGACTCCTACAGAGTTGAACTATACTGTGACTGAAAAAGAGTTTTTAGCTGTTGTTCATGCAATTAATAAGTTTAGACATTACATAACAGGCTATGAAACTTTTATTCATACTGACCATTCTGCAATTAGATATTTAATGAACAAACATGTTACTAATGACAGAGTGACAAGATGGCTTTTACTTTTGCAAGAATTCAATATTACTGTGTTGGATAGACCAGGAAAACAGAATACAGTAGCTGATTTCTTGTCTAGGATTCAGAATACTAAAGAAGATTCTCCTGTAGAAGATAAATTTCCTGATGAATACTTGTTTGCAGTAACTATTAAGACCCCTTGGTATGCAGATATTGCTAACTATTTGGTTACAGGGAAACTACCTTCACATTTATTTCCAAGAGAAAAACGAAAGATTATTCAAGAGAGTTCAAAATATTCATGGATTTCTAACGAATTGTTTAAAACAGGGCCAGATCTTGTGATCAGAAGATGTGTCAGGGAAGATGAAATGCCTGATATTCTTAAGGCATGTCATGATGAACCATGCGCCGGACACTTTGCGGACAAAAGGACGGCCTATAAAATCCTTTCCTTGGGATATTATTGGCCTTCTCTCTTCAAAGATGCAAAACAATATGTCAAAAGGTGTGATAGCTGCCAAAGAGTAGGGAACCCTACCCTTTCAAATGAAATGCCATTGCAAACACAGGTACTCATTGAACCCTTTGAAAAATGGGCTTTAGATTTCATTGGACCTATTAATCCACCATCGAAGCAAAAGAAGTATATATTGGTTTGTATTGATTATGTTACTAAATGGGTAGAAGCCAAAGCATTAGTATCTGCTACTGAAAATTCAGTTGTTCATTTTCTTTATGAGGATATTTTTACTCGCTTTGGTGTTCCGAGAGAAATTGTGATAGATCAGGGGAGCCAATTCACATCCAATTTGGTGGAGAAGTTGATGGAAGAATACAAAATCAAGCACATAAGATCTACTCCTTACCATCCACAAGAAAATGGTCAAGTGGAGTCCACAAACAAATTTCTTGAAAGTATCATCACCAAAACTGTTCATCTACATAGAAGAGATTGGGCAGAAAGGCTTCCTGAAGCCTTGTGGGCCTACAGAACTACATGGAGAAATACAACAGGACATTCTCCCTATGAACTTGTTTATGGGAAAGAAGTTCTGCTCCCCATTGAGTTCCAAGTCAAAACCTTCAAGATGGCAGTTCAGTTGGGGATGGATCTATCAGAAGCCCAAAAGCATAGAATGGAGCAGTTGAATGAGCTAGATGAGATCAGACAAGAGGCAATTCTAAGAACTGATCTAGTTCAATATCAAAGAACTAAATGGCATGACAAATATATCAAAGAGAAGAAGTTTCAAGAAGGAGATTGGGAATTGTTATTTGATTCCAAGTTTAAAGATTTTCAAGGGAAATTTCAGACTCATTGGCTTGGGCCATATGAGATTGACAAGATCTTTAGCAATGGAGCTGTAAGAATCAAGACCATTGATGAGCTTCAAACTCCTCTTATTGTGAATGGCCATAGATTGAAAGTTTATCATAAGCCACTCTCTAAAGAGGATTTTGTCAAGATGTTTCAAGAAAGTTCTGCAATCAGGCTGGTACAGAAGAATTCTTCTTCTCCACCAGCCTAGCTTTTGTTTTTCAGTTAAAAAAAAATAATAATAAAAAAAAAAAAAAAAAAATGGTATAAGCCTGAAAACCAATCATTGATTGGCAGTCTTATGCAGAAAATATAGGGTGAAAATCAGGGACACCTGACACTCTATATTTTCCAAAAAAATCTCTCCTTCATTTCACAAGCTTTGTCACCACCCACTCCACTTCATTCCACTTCATTCCACTTCATTCCATTTCATTTCATCTCATTCCACTTCATTCACTTCATTTCATTCCATTCCATCAATAAATTCTTTTTTCATGACCATTTCCATCTGGTCATTTGTCATTTGTTCATTTCCATTCATCAAAGTAATAGCTGTGTCAGTTTCCGCAGCTGACATCTGTTTCCGCAACTGACTCCAGTTTCCGCAGCCAGAAGCAGATTCCGCAGCTACTACTCTGTTTTCAAAGAGAATGTACAGTCAGATGTTATTTTCATAATTATGAAATAAAATGCAGGAGAGAGGATCAATGGAGCATTCAAGACACCAATGGAGACCAGTCAGTTGAAGACCAAGGACAAAGGCAAAGATTCCAAAGGTATGAATAAAATTTATTTCAAATAGTATTGAAAAACACATTTTTATATAGTTTTGAACCATGAGCTCTATCCATTACGCGCAATGATTACATTGACAGTTCCGTAACCTTTCACGATCTCCATATTATCCTCTTGCATCTATTCACAAACGGTTTCATCATTAAACCCCGATTTTCACTCATGATCCAATATCCCACCGGTGATAATGAAGCGTATTTGATTTGACCAAGGACTCTTACAGCTGCATCAAGTCACAACCGTTGATTGAAACGTGTTCACATTTATTTCGTAGCCACCAAAATTCAAAATGCGGCTGAATGTGTTATATTCTATCAATCTACTCAGTCCTATCTTTGTTATGTTTTCGAAACCCCACTCTGTTCTGTTTCATCCCGTTTCATTCCTTTTGCTCATTCTCACTCCCGGATATCTACCCATAGTCTCATTCATTCCCATTTTATGATACATCCCCACAGCCATTATGCTCATTTTTGAGCATTCAACCATTCTACTTCCATTTGAAACCCTCACGAAGGCAAATTTGTGAAATACAGAGAAGTGAAATGGGTAAATTGCTAAGGGCAGAGCCGGAAGGACCAAAGTTTATAGAGGGATATCCGCAAGCAAAGGAGATATTGAAGAAAGAAAAATGGCTGCGTTTTATTCAGAAATTCAGAGGTTACCACAGAGAAGTTACGAAAGCATTTGCAAGGTCGTTTGATGGCTCAGAAGCAGAAATTGGAGACCTCAATTTTTCGGTCAATGAAGCATCAATAGCAACAGCCACGGAACTTCTTCAGGAGGGAGAACGTTGGTTCAAAAATAAAAGCATCAGTGATGAGGCATGGAGAACAATCCTACGAAATCAAGGTATGGATATAACTGTTTTTAAGAGAGGAATTCCTGTGCATGCATTGAAGGAAGAATGGGCCACTTTACTGTTAATTGTTCAGAAATTCATTACATGTGATGGCCGTTTTGGGTCCATGTACATGTACCATACCAGGCTATTAATGAATTTTCTAGAAAACCAAACTCTTAATCTCCCATATTTTCTATTCAATAGCTTGAAGAAAATGGCTGTGACTGTTCAAAAACACTTAGGAGATGTAGAGCCTCATCTATATCACCATGGCCTTATAAAAATTCTGATTGAAAAGGAGTTAAAGGAAAGAAAAGATACATGGGAACAATTTCTAGTTAGAAATTTCTTTGAGGAACCTCAGGAAATTCCTGAAGGTAGTTCAATAACAAGGAGTAGAAGAAAAAGAATAAATGTTGAAACCCAAATTACTCCTGCTCAGGAAATTCCCGCAGCTAGCACAGCAAGAAGAAGTAGGAGGAAAAGAACAATTGAGGAAATAAAAAACACTCCTACTACTACTACGGAAAGAACTGATAGAGAAGAGAGATTGGTAAAAAGAAAGAAGAAGGAAATCAAGGGTAAGAAGCCAATAATACCAAAAGGGAAAGAAACTATTGAGGCTATACATAAAACTCCTTCTTCTGAAGAAGAAGATCATCAAATACTCTCTGAAAGATTAGTTTATCTTCAAAAACAGTCATCCATGCCCAAGAAGGCAGAGAAAGGAAAACAAAAACAAAAGGATAGTGTACCACAGCGTGTGAGGAGAAGCAGCAGACTTAAAGGGAAATTGAGGAAAACACAAATTAAGGGTCCTCATTTCATTGATTTGGGTGAGGAGACATCTGAACAGTCCCCAACCGACCATAGTCCATCTCAGTCAGTTAGTGAACCTGGTTCATTTCATTCCCAATCAGACAATGAGCATACTCCATCTTATTCTCAGCAAAATATTGATGTAAGCCCTCCTCGGCCAGATTTTGAACATAACTCTCCTTTACAGCATTTTGGGGATAGCCCAATAAAAATGACACCTGAAATAGACCCCAAGCAGCAGGAAGTATATGACTATATAGAATCTTTGGAAAAGGCAGCCACAGGTCCAAGTACTTCTTCCATTCAGCCTCATACATTGCAGGATGATTTAGTTCAATCATTAAAACATGAAATTTTTGAGCTGGAGCTTTTAAATAGGCACATCAAAAATGAAAATGAAACATTGAAAGAACAAGGCAAGTTGGACAAGATCATCCATGATAATACTATGTTACATTTGGGAATATGGCAAAAGAAGAATAAGAAATTGAAAAGGAAATGCCAAAAATTGAGCAGAGCACTTGTAAATATCAAATTTAGGTGCTTAATGAAGAAACCCAGAATGATGGCAGTACCAAGGAAGAAGAGAAGAGGATTGGATGTGTTGGCAGAAGTATCAAGGCACATGAATTGAAGAAAGAGTATCAAAATTTTGGTTGCATGAGGACATGCAACACCTTCACAGTGGGGGTATGTTGAGTCCCAAATTTTCATCTTTTCCATACATTTTTCCATACCTTTTTCACTCACCTAAACCTCCCAAATTGTCAATATCATGTGCAAAAGAGCATTTAACATGGTTTTTAATTATATTTTTGTGTTTGCTATTTGATCTATATTTTGTTCATTCAGCGGCGGAATCTTGCTACTTTCCGCAGCTGCTGCAACTTTCCGCAGCTATTTTGTGAAACTCTATGCTACAGGTGTCTACAAGGGAAACGAGCCACATGGGCAGGCTAGGAATGACGTGGACATGGTTCGTGTCCTATTGGTTCAAGCAAACTCGTCCAAAGAAGCCGCGGTCAAAGGCGTCCACATGGAAGTCAACCATGGAGTTTCATGTCGGCCGGACTCTGTTTCGTGGCACATAAAGATCCATACGGCCGTTTCTAAACCCGCGGAGGTTAAATCGACATCTGTACAGGGTTCTGGAGTCGAATTCAAGCATCCACCTCCTGTAGATTCACTTTCCAACACGGCCATGCTCCTATATCCGTGGACGTAGTGGTCTACGTGCTCTACACTAGCATTAACATTAGGAAACAGTTATAGTTTGTTGTTATATATATTGCGTTTGCATACGCATATGAAGTTAGTTGTTGTCAGTGAATATAGTGTCTGTTATTTTTAATCTGCTCTGTAGTGATTACGCTGCACTTGTGCCGTAACATTACCATTCTGTAATGAACTGCTTTTTAATATGAGAAGACTCTGTTTTTCAACTTAATTCGTATTTGAGGACCGTTGCCAAGGTTGTGTAGAGGGCCCCTGCTCAGCTAAGGTTTTGTGTATTAGTGTATATTTCTCATTTCGTTTCTTTAGAAAATCATTGTATCATAATCCATTCATATGTTCATACTTTGCAATTGTTTCATTTCTGTTTATACACTTCCATAATTTTCATTTCATTTCTGTCTTTCATGCTTTATGATTGTTAATCACTGATCAGTGTTTATGTTTTTCAGGTTTTAGATGGGCAGCCCAGGCATTTTTATAGCTTTTTGACTAATGACATGAAACTAACATTGTTCTGCTGCTAGTTTGCTTTCCATAGCTTTTGTTTAATTTCAGTCTTGCTTTGTTCATTTCAGTTTTGTTTTTCTGCTTCAGTAGTTAAAATTTAGACATACTAATCTGCTCATAGCATCTTCAGTTGCCTCCGAAAGCCACAGCTGGACTGATGGTGAGGGACTGCATTATGAAATGTGTAGTTTAGTATTAGTTTCTTTTCTGCAAATTTAGATATATTAAGCTGCTCATAGCGTCTTCAGTTGCCTCCGAAAGCCACAGATGGACTGATGGTGAGGGACTGCATTATGAAATGTGTAGTTTAGTATTAGTTTCTTTTCTGCAAATTTAGATATATTAAATCATATATGACATCTTCAGTTGCCTCCGAAAGCCACAGCTGGACTGATGGCGAGGGATTGAATCATGAGTGTATGGTTTAGTATTAGTTTACTTTCTGCAAATTAAATATCAGTTACACAAGTTGTTTATGATTACTTTCGAAAATCATAGCTGGTCTAATGATGAAGGGTCAGAAAATGAATTGATGTAATCTGATTTAGATTTATTTTGTTGCAATTTTGAATTTCCTTAAGCATAGTTTCTTTTGTGTTTAGTTGGCAGCAAGAATAGTTTGGTTTTCATGCTCACTAGTTTACTGCTTTGATTTATTAGATTAGCAGCACCTTTTCATTTCAGCAGTACATTTTCATTTTCTTTTAAGTCTTGTCATTGTAAATTTCAATTTGCTTTTTAAAGTTTCAAGTTGGTAAATCATTATAGGGGATATCACTTCCTTGAACAAACATAACCAAACTTGTTTTCATCTTATAATTTCCATTTCACCTTAGAAAAACCAAAAACGACAAAAAGTTAAGAAATAGGTTATCTTGCACATATAGTGCGCCGCACTTCATCAGCTTACGATTCTCGGATTGACAAATTAAATGCAGCAATTTAGGACACACTAAATTGACCAAACAACACTCATGATGTGTAATGTTAGATAGAGAAGCAACCTCTTTTGCATCAGCATGATGAGTCAATGCCAATGGATTTTGAGATATCAGAACATGAGGAGGTCAAATCAGTTTAAGAAATCATCAAAGAGAGGGATAAAGAGATTGCATAATTGAAAGAATCCTTCTCCATTTCCCAATCCTGGATTAGTTTCCTTGAACGGGAAAATCTTCAATTGCAAACCAATCAGCTCCTCCAAAGTACTTACAAATCAGATATGGAAGCAAGAAGAGGTAAAGGCGAGAAGATTTTTATTGTTGACCAAGTGCAGGAGATAAGGGCTGAAGTACATGCAAAAGGACCCAGAATAAGAGGCCTAGAAAAGGCATTGGAGCAATAGAAAAAACAAATTTATCAACCTGAAGTATTAAAATTTGATGAACTCATTTCCATGGAGATCAATGAGAATAAAGAAATTTGGATATAAATATTTAATGAGCACCTGGAAAAGTTATTAAATAAGGCTGAAAGGGATAATAAGTTGTAAAGGCACATGGCAAGTCATTATCGAACCAGGGATACCATTTCTCAAGTAAGGCTGAAACAAGTCAAAAAGAGGCTTAAAGAGGCACCCACGAAGCTCAAGGAGAAGAACAACTTGGATTTATTGGCTAAATATTCATTAGCTATATAGCCTATCTATTTCAAGTGTCAAAAAAATAATTTTGAAGGCTTTGGAGCAATTTTGGTATTTTTCATGATTTTTGGAAAAATCCTGGAAATTTCTCATTGCATAAGGGTAATAGACACATGAATTTTTGATTTGTAGGCAGCCAAATGGTGATTTATTTACATGGATGGATGTATTTTTATTAGTAAATCATAGATCAGTAACCCTCCTAGCATGAAAAGCTATAATTTTGGAGAAAAATCTAAAAACCACCTATTCTTCATGTTTCTCCCTCCTTTTTGGACCCTCTGTTACGCTTTTGAGTGACCCTGGGAGAATGGATTTGTGAAGGAATTATCATGGTCCATTATGGAAAATTCAAGATGTTATGGAAACTAGACAAAAAGGGCTAGTTGACCATTTTTTCAAAAGTGAATTTAGACTTCTCAAAGTGCCTCCAAAGTTCTGTTACGTTTTTGCAGTTTGTTTTGAAATTCCTTAGTCAAAATTGTCATAGATAAACATTGGATTCCTTTAGTATAGTTGTGAAGCTCAAAAATGGTCACAAATTCAAGGCTATGAGTTGTCATTAGAGTTATTAGGTTGGTTTTTTCTTCCCTCTATGATGGAATATGTGATTAATGTAAGGGGAAAAAACTCCTAGTTTGTAGCTAAATTTTAGGGAATGGTTTCTAACCTCCCTAGAAACTAGGTAATGAATCATATCTTGCATTTATGACCAATTTGGGATGGGATTTCAACCTAGTGAGGTGTCGTGATCTATATTTTCTATAAGTAGACTCTCTTTTGTCATTGTAGAGGTTAAAGAGTTGTTATTTGCAGTGGAGCTATTGTACAATTTTTTGCTAATGAAATCAAGGAAAGTGTTGCAGACATAGTGTTGAGACTCCAGTGGTATGCATTTCAGATTTTTTTTTCTTTGTAAACTCATGAAGTTGAATGTTATGTTACTAATCTTCCACATATATTCTTATTTAAGCTAAATCTTATCATTTTATTTACATAAAACATGCTTTACATGCTATATTTTTCATAATATTTTCATGAAATTGTCTTGCTCTTCTGATAAATTAATTCAGTTTAATGCTCATTCTGATTCCCTCTCATTTCACTCTATACAAAATGAAAAATTAATCATGCTTCTTAGCTTACCTACCTGGCCTCACCCTTACCTCTGCAACTAAACCTTTGAAGTCAGATCAATACCCTAGACCTAGTCTCCTAATTGCCATTCTTATCCAGCAGAACTCCAAACAAACAAAAACCTTAATCTAATGAGCATCATAACTAGCCTAAAACATTATATCCAGTCATTCCTTTGACTGTAAAGTGACATAGAGAGAGCCCCCTCTGGTCCGGGTAGGGCTAGCTACCTAGGCTAAAATTTGGTTTATGGTTACCTTTCTCCAATCCTATTGTCAGCCTTAGGAAGCTGGGGAGAGTGATAACACAGTCCACCATACCAAATCTCTTCAACAGCTTCACGACATATTTTCCTTGAGAAAGGAAAATCTCGCATGGCCTATGCCAAACATGTAAGCCTAAGAAGTAATGCATCAGTCCTAGGCATTTCATTTCAGAATAAGAAGCTAGCTCCCTCTTGCACTGATGAATGAGAGGGTCAACAACTGTCAGGAAGAGATCATCCACATAGATAAATAGAATGAAATGAATTTCTCTATCAAGCTTAAAATAAATGTTTAGATTAGAATTATTTCGAGTGAAGACCAACTTCATCAAGTATCTATCTATCCTCTCATACAAAGCCCTGGGGCTTGCTTCAACCCATATAGGGCTTTCTTCAACCTGCATGCATAGGTGTCTCTATCTCGAACTTCGAACCCCAGAAGTTGCTCCACATACACCTCTTCCTTTATAGAACCATGGAGAAAATTGGTCTTCACATCCATTTGATGGAGACTCCATCCTTGCGTTGCAACAAGGTAAATTATAGATTGGATGGTGGTATAGTGGGCCATAGGTGCAAATATATCATCATAATCTATTCCTTCCTTTTGAGAGAAGCCTCGAGAAAAAAATATTTCCTTGTACTTTTCAGCACTACCATTAGATCCATGCTTGATCTTATAGAGCCATTTCGAGGTGACAACAAATTTGTCCTCCTGTCTTGGGACCACTTCCTAGACATAATTTTTCATCATGGACTCATATTATTCGTGCATAGAATCCTTCCAAAATTTATTCTTTATGGCTTATTCAAATGATCTAAGCTCAGACTATACAATTTTACTCATGGCTGCTAGATACCCTTGGTATCTATTTTACTTCTTGCTTTCATGAAATGTCCCCCTTGGGGAAATATGTCTCTCGGCATATGCAAGAGTATCTCTGAGCCATGAGGGTATTTTCTTATTTGAAGGAGGTGGATCAATAGGATCCATAGGTCCTTCAACATCAGGCATTGGTTCGTCCTTCATCTCTTCCTGCTTCCCTGCTTCTTCATCTTCTTTGTCTGCCTTGGAGATATGAATATTTCTCACTTTCTTGAGGGAAACATCTTCATAAAAGGTGACATCGTGGAATATCTCCACTTCTATTTGACCAGGCACATATATTTTATATGCTTTCAAAGTTTCATTATAGCCCACAAACATTCCCTTATTTCAAGAAGCATCCAAATTACTTCTTTTTTATTTCGGCACATGAAAGTAAGCATGACAACCAAAAATTATGAAATGAGAAACATTAGGTTTCTTGCCAGAGAAGACTTATTCGAGAGTTTTTGAGTCTAGAGCAGATTGCGGGCATCTATTTTGAATGTACACAGCAGTGTTCACAACTGCTCCCCTTAGAAACTTCAGAAGACCTTGGTCACATAGCATAGCACGGGAAGCTTCCATAATGGTCCTATTATTTATTTCAGAAACACCATTTTGCTTAAGAGTATATGCAGTTGTGGTCTCCCTCTTAATGCCAGCTTCTCTAAAAAAGTCATTGAACTCATTTGAATCATACTTGGTCCCATTGTTGATCATAAAACCTTTGATTCTCTTCTCGATTTGATTTTCCACCAAGGCCTTGAAGTTACGAAAGAATTTGAATGCTTCATCCTTCTTCTTCAAGAAATATATCTAGGTCTTGCAGGAGAATTCATCTGTAAAATTCATGTAATAGGAACATCCTCCCAATGATGTCACGGAAAGCATACTAGATAAATCAAAATGTATCAACTACAAGATATAAGTTGTCTTTGTGACACTTGAGGGGAATGGTTCCCTTGTATGCTTCCCTTCAACACAACCCTGACATATACCTTCATGATCATCTTTAAATTCGGGCATCCCTATCACCACCTTCCTTGCTTCAGGAAGGGATTTGTAATGAAAGTGTGTAAACCTCCGGTGCCATAACTCTGTTTAAAGAGTTGTATCACATGGCATAGCCCCCAATGGACTTCCTCCAACCTGGTAGAGTGTAT
Organism: Pinus albicaulis; assembly: GCA_034641835.2. NCBI lineage: Eukaryota > Viridiplantae > Streptophyta > Pinopsida > Pinales > Pinaceae > Pinus > Pinus albicaulis. The sequence goes on from CM076580.1 coordinate 819,583,166, forward strand.
CAACTCTAAAACCAATAGTAAGAGCTTCCTTGAAGTTCTTATTCCAGATACGTACCTTTCCATCAACGAATTCCACCTTGAACCCTTTGTCTTCCATTGCCGAAATAGACATAAGGTTCTTCTTCAAATCAGGTACGTACAACACATCTTGTAAATGGAGGACTTGACCTTGAGATAAATGAAGGGTCATAGTTCCCGTCACTTTCATGGGATAGGTGGCATTATCTTCAAGGTTAATTTCCAGATTAGTATCCTTCTCAATCAAATCAGAGAGGGCTTATTTATAACCAGTGAGGTGCGTTGAACCACAACTATCAATCAACCAGAGATCTAGGGTGTCGGGAGGAGATGCATTAGTGAGGGCAGATACAAGAATAAATTCATTTCTCTTATTATCAACAACATTAGACTCATCGTACCTAGAATTTCTTGACTTCTTGAAAGGGTGCCCATTTCCACTACGATTGGAAGGAGCCTTCCTTTTTCCTTTGAAACTATTCTTCCTTTGATTGTCATTCCCCCTGGAGTTTTTGTCATCATCCCTGGGAGATTCCCTTCTAATAGGGAATTTTCTTGCATAGTGACCAAACTTGTTACAAGTGTAACATCTTCCCTTCCTTCCTTTGGGCCTCGCTCTTCCATGGTTTTGATTTCTCGGACCACCATTGTTCCTCTTATTTGCATGAGAGGTGAAGGCAGTAGGGTCACCTCCATTTCCATTAGAGGGATGATATCTCTCCATCATTATTGTCTCCTCTTGAGTGCATCTCGTCAATATTTCATCAACATCAGGAATCAAATTATTATTAAGAATAGTGGTATTGAATACATACCAATCACAGGGGACACCTCCAAGCACAATGAGAACCATCCCTCGATCAACTATTTATTCTCTAATAACTATAAGATTGTTCCTAATTTCAGTGAGCCTCATAAAATAGGATTGAATGGATTCATCCTTTCCCTTCTTGATATTCTTCAATTGATTCTTGAACAAAAGAACTTGATTAGCATTGCTAGCCCTGGACATGCTAACCAGTTTATCATACATCTCTTTAGATGTGCTCAGCTCAGAAATGTAAGCAACCAAGTTCTTATGAATAGAATCCTGGATAATCATCTTTTATTTGATTTCCCCTTTTCTAAATTTGTCTTTGTGGTAGTGGGTGAATTTTATGGAGGCTCTTGAATCTTCCCCTGCACATAGTCCATGACATCTTGATCTTCTAATGCCAAATCCAAGAACATATTACATGCATGATAATCAAACTTATCAATCAATTTATCATCAGACTTGAAACCCTTGTAGGTTCAGGAGGCCATTGGTCCTTGATAGGATTTCTTCTTTGGTGATTGATTTTCACACTAGATTGTTCTTTGTCTCCACCTCAGCTCTAATACCATGTTAAATTTAGATAGACATGGAGTGTTCTATGCTTAAAGAAAATTTACTTCAATATTCCTTAAGCCTGATTCAATTTAGAAATCACATAAACATGAAATTAAAATGATGATAGGACACAATAATAGATCAACAGAAGACAAGCCAATAATATAGATAATATTTTACAATTCTTCCTGTCCAAAAAATAAATAGGATAGTGTGTGTTACAACAGTCAACATGATGCATTAGCCAACAAAGTATTTCTTAGATCAGCCAACCCTCCAAGTGTTACACACATAGCCCTGAAAGACAGCTCATCAAAATTCAATGTTGATCAACCAAATTCAACACAGAAAATTCAACAAAGGACAGTCAACACAGAAAGTCAATGTTACAGTTCTAGGGCTTCGGTCAAACTGCTCCTTTTTCCTCGATTTTTGTGTCTAGTTGTACGGCCTACAAAAATCAGTTTTTCAACAAATATTGGAGGTCAAATGGTCAAGGGTTGACCACGATAATTTTTGGTCAACACACAACAAACAACCCTATAACAGAGCCACAGATTTCCCCCAGCTTTATCTTCGTACGTGTGAAGGAAAGAGGTCTCCAAAAGGCCATCAAGCCAATCAGATCACAATGAAAGAATGTGTGATGAGTTGATGAGAAAATGACCTCCAAGTATCTCCAATTTATATCCATCAGTGAGGGTGTGTGACACATATATTAGGCTTATGAGCCTACATTAAAAATTTGGCCGACCTTGCACATGTGTGGAAAATAAAATCAAAATATATGTTCTGCTCATCCAAACAAGATAATATTTAGATCAATCTTGCACCTCTCCAAAAGAGGAATCCAAAAAAAATATAATCATCATCATATGAGAAGTCAAACATGTATTTTGGACCTAGTTTCCCAAAATTAACACCCTCGAATACCAATTGTAACAATTTCAATGAACGATTTCTTAGTTTATAAAACTTTAATTGACTTAGGAGCTGCTATCAATGTCATGACAACAGATACCAAGAAGTGTTTGAACTTGCCCAATATGCGACCTAACACTACAATTTTGGAACTATTTGATAGATCTGAAGTAGTGCCAGAAGGAATAATTGAATACATCATTGCTTCTTTAGATTCATGGGAATATCATGTAGACTTCCTAGCCTTACAACCAAAGTCAAACTTAGGAGGCCATCCATTAATTCTTGGCAGACCATGGTTAGCCACAACTGATGCCTTTATTGGATGTAGATCAGGAAGTATGATCATATCACATGAAAATGAAAGAAAGAAAATAAAACTTCACCCTCCTACTCAATATCCTTATTTATTATCATGACCTGGTGAAAAAAAGAAAAGAAATTCAGCCTATTTTAAGCATTAATAAAGCTTTCGATTTTAGAGAAGAAGAAAATGAGGATTTGATAGATCTTTCATTTCAGAACATGATATTTTGGAGAATCTTAGAGCCACCCAATATGAAGTTGCAAGTCAACTTTTGAATAAATGGTTTCAAGAAAATTTCACCATTAACTCATTAAAAACATCATTTGAAACTATTTTTCCTGTTAACTCAATCACAAACTCTCAAAATAAAATAATTGAAATCAACCCTAGAAAGAGTCTTTATATTGGAAAGAATTTAAAATAATCACAAGAACAACAAGTAATTGCACTATTAAATAAATATTCAAAATATTTTGCTTGTGATTATACAGATATGCAGGGAATTCATCCAAATACATATATCGATAATATTTACACAAATAAAAATATCAAACCTGTAAGGAAACCATAACGAAGGATGAATCCAATGATGAAAGAGATAGTGAAAGAAGAATTATATAAATTATTACACGTAGGATTCATCTACCCTATCTCAGATAGTCAATGGGTTTCTCCCTTAGTTGTAGTTCCTAAGAAAAATGGAAAATGGAGAATTTATGTGGACTATAGGGAAATGAATAAAGAAACACTTAAGGATAATTTCCCACTACCATTCATTGATCAAGTCCTAGATTCATTAGAAAGAAAACAATAATTTTATTTTCTTGATGGATTTAGCAGTTATAATCAAATTAAGATAGCATTGGAATATCAGGAAAAAACAAAATTTACTTGTCCTTGGGGTACATATGATTATAATGTGTTACCTTTTGGATTATGTAATGCACCAGCTACTTTTCACAGAGCAGTCTTGGCCATATTTGTTGATCTTATACATGAATGTGCATAAGTTTACATGGATGATTTTACTGTATATGTAAACACATTTGATGATGTTTTAAACAAATTGGAATTTTTTTGCAGATATGCACTGAGACAAATCTATCTCTCAACAAAATGTTTTATGATGCTAAATGAAGCAATAGTGTTGGGACACCATAGCTCATATTCCAAAATAAGGTGGATAAAAAAAATAAAAGTCATTGTAAACTTGTCACTACCAACAAATAAAAAATAAGTAAGAATTTTTTTGGGCTATGCAGGCTATTATCAGAGGTTCATTGAAAATTTTAGTAAAATAGCTTTACCAAAGTAAAGATAGTGAAGGAAAATAAATAGTTGGAAAATAAAATGAAGAAGTTAGAGACAAAAAACATGTTGATTTTAAAACAAGCTTATATATGGTTGACATAAAAGAAATTGTGGCAAGATAAATATGAAAAACAAAAAATAAAGACCGCCATCTTTAAAGAGGAAGAACATCATTATTTTGACATTCTCTTATAGGAAGCTCAGTAACAATATTCAACATCAAGGGTTAAAACCACATGTACATCAACATGGCAGACATCATACAGAGGCAGAAGGGCAAAGAGATAGAGGCAAGCATGATGACATGCTTGAGATTTAGCAAGGGGGAGATGTTGCCTCTCCATTTTGGTCATTTTCCACTTACATTTTCCATCTATCATCACCCTTTTCTATCATATTATGGAAATTTTCTGAAATTTTATCCTCTTATTACATTTAAAAGGTAAAAATAGTTATGTATTTTTAATTTGTAATTTTTAGTAAAAAAAATTATTAAAAATTATTTTGACCAGAACATAATTTCCCGTAATTGCTCCTTTGAAGTTATATGTGCAGGTCAGTTGGATAGGAACTGAAACCATATTCGGAAAGCTTGGAAAAAAGGATGAACAAATTCCTATTGGTTAATTCCAGGTCAGTAGGAATAGGCCTGGTCAACACTAGTCAAACCTGACTAGTCATTCAGAAAATCCCCTGAATCAAGGGCAGATTTATGATTTTGTGGGATTCATATTTTTTGTAACAAAAAAATAATTTCAACCTCATGAGATGAGGTAGGGATGTTGATAGCTATTACAAATTTTTAGCTTATATTGTTATGGTTTTTGCTTATTTAAACAAGACATTCATAGTTAGAGATAATGTGAAAAAATTGACACTTCAGACTATTATTTTCTGAAGATAATTGAAGACAGGTTTTATCATTTTCCTGTGCATATGATTTGAATGGATTGTTGTAGCTGATTCTTTTTAAGAGGTTTAACAGGCAAGGTTGGAGGGCCCCCACACTAAGCTAAGTACACTTTGTTGTAGAATATTGTTCATAATTGTGCATATGCTAGTTTTTATTCTTTATGGTTATCATATTTATTTGTTGTAGATACTTTTCGATATTTTCATCATGAATTCATGTTATGGCCATGTTTTTATTATGTGAATATTGATTTATTTTCAGCAACTAGTTTTTATGTGAAAGGATAAGTAATAATCTTAGACAAGAGCCTCTTCTCCATGAGCTAGGACTGAACTAAAAACATGATTTACTTTCATTCTTTCCTATATTAAGTCATGTTTTTTTATGTAAAGATTGATTTTATTTTTAGTAAATAGATTTTATGTGAAAGGAAAACCAGGACTCCTAGGCAAGAGCCTCTTCTCTATGAGCTAGAACTAAACTAAAAACAAGATTTACTTTCTTATATGATTTCTTAGATTAAATTTATATGCCTTCACAGTTACATTATTTCCTGCTTTCTTAGATGTTTGCCAATGTTATTGTAAAAAGATTGTGGAAGGAAAAAACAGGACTCTTGGACAAGAGCCTCTTCTATATCTTCTAAAGTAAACTAATTTCATTGATCAAACATTTTTATGCTTTCAGGAAATAGATTTGAATATTTTATTTTCAAAGATAATTTAGATTTGTAATATGAATTTCCAAAAAAATATAAATCACTTTCTACAATAGTTTAATCTAAGACTCCATAAACTTTGGTTTGCTTCTAAGGTTACCAATCTACATTGATAGATAAAAGACTTTATTAATTTACTCAGTAAATTGATCCAATAATATGCTCTCTAGGAAGCCCTTTCGGGAGAAAACCCAGCTAGAAAGTGAAGTCATTCTACTCTCTTTATTTGTTTGGAAATATGTCTGCAGGTACAAAGAAGTAATGTTTGTGGCCCCTAGGCTGCAACAGTGCACAAATCCTCTCTGTTTGATCTACCTCATATATCTCCTGACTATATTTTCTCAGCTATGGAAAAAAATCCTCTCTAAAGAATGGAATGCCTCTTCCTCCTAATGGCCCAGTTATAAACAAACCCAATAGATTGCTAGTGGTTAAATTTGACTACATCAACTTTTAAATTACAAAATAGACTCTTCTAGACAATTTTTCATCAAAAACACGTGGCTAACCCATTCTTCATGAATAATGGGGGTTGACATGGAATCCTCTCGAACTATAGGTGTGAAAATAGGAATATCAACTTCTGAGTGGCATAAATTTTGCATACGGACTCCGATTAATGTGCTTCTTGCACCGTTGGAAGGTCTATGTGTGTAGAATAGCATGAAAAGGTGTGGTGATGAAGCGACAAAGTTTCACCTCCAAAAAACGCCGTTTGATTCCTAAAAACACTCTTAGAAGGTTTCAGGCCTCGTTTTTCCAAATTGTGTCCCGTTGGTAAAAATGGTCTTGTGAGATGATTCCTCCACTTTTTCCACTCTGAAGGCATCCAGATGGATGAAAAACAATATAATGATCCAATCAGGATCACACCTCCCAATTTTTGAAGGCTTTTGGTCCCCATAATATTTTACTGAATGAGGTGAGAAAATGTTTCCTCCACCTTTTCTCTGGTGTACCATTTATATTTTCCTGGAAACTATCCCTTCAACCCAATATTCAAAAGGTCATGTTTCCCATGTCTTGTAGTTCTTGACCTCTTCTGCAAAATTGTATCTTCTTTCAACTCTGCCTGAGCCTCTCGTGCCAAATCCTCCACAGAAGGTAGGACATGTTCCTCCTCCTGATATATCATAGAAGGCTTATATAGTTTCAAATTCTCTACATTCACAATTAAGTAAATGCGCATATATGGTGGTAAATTGAGTCAATAGGAATTATCACCCACCTTTTCCAGTATCTCAAATGGACCATACCTTAGAGCCTTGATTTTATTATGAGGCCCCTATAGCCTCTCCTTGTTCAACTGTAACCATACTTTGTCTCCCACCTTGAATGAATTCTCTATTCTATGTTAATGTGCCTAGCCTTATACTTTTCCTGTGACTTATGCAATGTTTCTTTTACCTGTATATGGATCTGCTTGATATTTCTATAAAATTTTCAGCCCTCAAAACATCTCCTGTAATATTTTCCTTCACTCCTCCTTACTGCCCATTTTCAATATTGAAAGGTGAAGTTGGAAAATATAAAAAAAAAAATCTCAAAAGGGGGACTTTCCTGTAAAAGTGTGGACTACTCTATTATAAAAATGTTTATATATACAATATTTTCATCCTAGGTCTTCGGATGCTTATGGTTGTATATTCTCATAAGTTGCACCAAATTCATGTTGACTACTTCTTTCTGCCCATATACCTGTGGATGGAATGTTGCATATCTCCTCAACTTAGTGTCCATCTTCTCCCACAATGTAGTCCAAAATGCACTAAAAAATATTGTATCCATCTGAAATAATGCTCCTTGATATCCCAAAGCGAACACAGACCTATCCTAAGAACAATTTTGATGCTTCTTGTCCACTGATTATAGTTTTACAAGGCATCCGAGCACACATCTTGCTAAACATGTCAAGTACCACGAACAAGTAGTCGTGTCCCTTCATAGTTGTTGGTAAACCTCCCACAAAGTCCATATAAATTCTTTCCCATGGACAAGTAGGTATAGGTAAGGGATGATATAGACCTTGTTTCCTGTTAATAGACTTTCTGGTAGAAAAAAACATGCATACTCTTATTAACCTAGCTACCTTCTCTTGCATCTTGGGCCAACACACATACCTTTGCAAGTTAACCACAATATTCCCTACACCAAATTTCCCTGAAGCCTTGGAGATGTGAACCTCTTTAATCAACTGCAATCTCTCCCCTTTAGGAATACATAGCTTATCCAACCTATACAATAAATCTTCCTAGAAATTTTAGTCAATGGTGTTGTCTCCATCGTGCACATAACTCTGAATTTTCAAATGTTGATACACCTCCTTGAAGTCCTCATTTTTTGAATATGCCTCATTGTATGCATCATGGGTGAATGGCTCCATGTGTATAAGAGTTCCCAATATTGAAATATTTGATGTGGGTGGCCTTGATAACATGTCAGCCAACTTGTTTGTGCTACCCTTCTTATACTTGATCACTAAATGAGACTATTGTAAAAACCTCTTCCACTTGTAATTCTTGGTTTGTTGTAGCTTACTCTGGGCCCGCAAGTACTGTAACGATTGGTGATATGTGTGGATTACTATCTCCTTTCCCATTATATAGTGTTTCCACTTCTTCACAAATTTCACCATGGCATAGAGCTCCTTATCGTAGGTAGGGTAGTTAAGAACTTCCCCATGAAAAACTTCAGAATGGTAAGACACATTTTTTCATCCCTGCATCAAGATGACTCCCATAGCATACCCACTCACATTTGTCTCCACTTCGAAAGGTTGATGAAAATTTTCTAATGCCAAAATTGGTGCTTGAATGATATTCTTCTTTAACTCCTCAAAATCCCTCTGTTGACCTTTTCCCCACTGGAAAATATTGCCACTTGTTGTATGGTGTGGACAAGTGTGGCTATCGCTGAAAATGAGGCTATGAATTTCCTCAGGTACTGTGATGCCCCAATGAAAATCCTAACCTCAGAAAAATGAGTAGGCATCAAAAATTTCATGATGGCCTCCATCTTGGAAGTATCTATTTTAAGCTCTCCTCCATTGATCACATACCCCATATACAATAAAGACTATTGTGAAAAATCACACTTCTTGAGATTTGATAGTAGATGGTGCTTCTTCCATGTTTCCAGCACCTGCGTCAAGTGTGAAATATGCTCCTCCCAGGTAGCGCTATATAACAATATATCATCCAAATAGACAATATCAAATGGATATATAAAAGGGCGCATTACATCATTCATTAATCCCATAAATGTAGTTAGTGCATTACATAGGCCAAGTGGCATAACTAACCACTCATATAAAATTTTCCTAGTTTTGAAGGTGGTCTTCCATGTATCTTCTTCTTTGACTCAAACCTAGTGATATCCAAACTTCATGTCCAACTTGGTGAAGTACTTTGCTTGTTGCAACTGATCTAGAAGATCATTTATCTTGGGTAGGGGGTATATGTTCTTAAGAGCGATTTTATTCAACGCCCTGTAATTTATACACATATGACAAGTCTATTCCTTCTATGGTACAATGATGATGGGTGACCCATATGGTGATGTACTCGATCGAATGACACCCTCTTCCAGCAGTTGTTGCAACTGTTTCTTCACCTCACTTACTTCTATAACAGTCTGCCTATAAAACCCAATATTTAGTAATGAGGAGTCTGGAAATATTTGGATCTCATGCTCCACTTCTCTCTAAGGTGGTAACCCTTTAGGCTCTCAGAACACATCCTTATATTCTCATAACAACTCCTCCAATTGTTTCTTTTGTTTCTTAGTACACCCCTCTAGGGATGTCTTACCTCTTATTGACTTCTCTTCAAACTAAATTTCTCGTAAAAACAATAAAACATGCTTCTTGCTGGAATTGATCAATTTCTTGGCTTGATGGAACTTACCAATGAAATTTTTGACTTGACTTTGTGTGTGTTGATGATGAAAGATTTTAAATCCTTGATGAGCCAATACTGATTGGCTCTCCTCATGAATATTTCATCTCGCATGTACATGTATGGACTCCCAAATACGACTCCACATACATCAAGGGGAACCACATCTAGATCTACTTCATCAATAAAATCAACACTGATAGAAAATTTGACTCTACACAATTTTGTTACCTTTAGCTCTACATCCTTATTTACCCACCCCTATGGATATGGGTTTGGATGATCACAAACTTCCAACCCCAACTTCTTGACCAAATCTACTGCAATGAGATTCATCTATGATCCTGAGTCAAACATAGCATCAATTTTGTCTTCTTAACCTATATCTTTATATGGAAGAGTTTGGTCATTTAGTTCTCTTCATGTTGCTGAAGGCTACTCAGATTCACATCCTTCTGTACTAACGTACAAATGATCTTCTCATCCACGTCCAAGTTTATTTTAACTTGGTTGCTCAAATTCGTAGCCATGAGATTATTCTTCTTATTATATTTCTTCTTGTTCTTCGAGTTTAGCTCTGGATGCGACTTCCAACAATTCTCCTTTATATGGCCATCAATATAGCAGTTTTTGTAGTGGTTGTTGGGATATTTACACTGGTGTGTTTTGGTTGTCATATTTTTATCTTTTCCCCCTTTTTTATTCTTCTTCTCCTCCTTATAATCTTCTTATTTCTCCTTCTTCTTCGATCCACTTTATTGTGCTCTTTCCAAGCCTATGTTCTCTAGGTAGTGTGCATGTACAGAAACCTGTCCACCGATTTGGGATTAAACAAAATTACTTGCTCATGCAGATGGCGGTGCAGACCCCCCAAATACTTGAGGATTACATTTGGGTTCTTTGGGGAGATACCCAACATTATAGTGATCTTTCTGAATTCCATTGTGTACTCTTGCACGTTTTGGCTCGGATTTTGTCTGAATTAATGCCACTGGATCCACTAGTCCTCCACATACCCAATGGGATAAAAATGTGACTTAATGAGGGTTTTGAAATCCTCCCAATTAGTCAATAGAGGTTCTCCCTCCAACCTCATGGTTTATGTTTGGCTTTCCCACCAATTCAGTGCATGGCCCTCTCATTTCAGCTGCGCGAATGCGATATTTTACCCTTCCTCATCTAATGGACACTTAAATAAAATTCTAATTGTTGCAATGAGTGGTTCAACTTCAGAGTGTCGATCTCACCATGGTATGGATTGATATCAAATTTTTATTCCACTTTGAATAGGGATTGATTCACGACACTAGAACTGGGTTGATATTTTCCAGGTTCTTTCTTCGGCTGGTTCTTTGTGTCTTCTCGATCTTACGATCCCCCTTTTGATTTTTCCTTTGCATTGAAACCCCATCTTCTTGAAATATCCCAGCATATTTCTTAGTTCTGCCATGAGGAGGTTTACATTGTAGTTTATATCCTCGACTTGTTGTTCGAGCCACAAAAACCTCGCCTCTGCAGGATCACGAGGTTCATTTACAAATTCGTTGGTCATGATTAGGGTTTTAAGATTTTTGGCCCTGCTGGTCTAGATCCTCACAATATCAACAAGAATACCCAAACAAACCTTCTTTGATACTAAATTATCCATAAACTATCATGGATATTCCACTAGACATTTTGTCACAACATATTTGATAATAATATATTAAAACACTAGAATTTTACACTATTATAGTTTTATTAAACTTTAATATATGTAGATTTAACTGTAATTAGTGCATGCATGCAAATGGAAATTATGTAGAAAAGTATAGAATGACAAAATAAGATCATACACACATAAGACACAAGATATTCTCTTCGGGAAACCCTTTGGTCACAAAATCCAGCAGTAAGGTGAGGTCGCTTCACTATATTTCTATGTCTGGAAATATGACTGCAGGTACAAAGAAGTAATGTTTGTGGCTTGTGGGCTTCTACAGTGCACATATTCTCTCTCTGTGTGTTGGCTCGAGGGGTCCTGACCCAGGTTCGGAGGTTCAAGGTTTTCTAACAAACCCCTATACTACTGGCCCTTTCGGCAGTGACCTGCTTGTGCAGGCCAAAGTCTCACCTGAAGTAGTATGGGTGGGTGCTAGAACCAGGTTTCCACACCCTGGGAGAGGGTAGGTAAGTCAAGCAGAGCTACATTCAATCTTATACTGACCAGATCTTATATCACAGAGCCTAGATCTATAGATTTCCTTCGCATCCACGTGCGCAACAGCAATGATATTCACGAAAATCAACAACTCATGTACGCATAGAACACTAACGCAACTATTTCAGTGATTATTGCATAAATTATAACAGAACAGATTCAAATCATAGCATAAATAGATAACACAATTGCTTTCGTAGCATAAATCATCAGCATAGCAGTATGCATCAACTAATCTGATATGACAGACTTGCATTAACAATAATTCCAACAGATTCAGATATTCAACAATAATTCCGCATTCATTAATCCTCAGATCCTTCTTACAATACCCCAAAACCCAACCTACGCACACAGCAGCAGGGTCCGCACACAGCAGGACAGAGAATCTCCGCGCACATAGCAGCAGGAGTCCTTCCCCAACAACCCTAACCAGAACTATCAGTTCGCACTTAGCATCAATCTCTATTCATTCCCCTATCTTACAACTCAAAATTTCCTTCTATTTATAACAAGCTAGCCTAAACTTTCTTGTGGTCTGCAAACCGTGGTTTGCGGACTCTAGGTCTACCCTTTGACCCATTACAATGCTTTCGGGGCTTTGACCCACCCAAAAACCCCTATGCTAGACCAAACTATGCCAAAATTATACAAAATACTCGAAATTGTCCCAGTTCGTAGCTGTTGGAGGACCCTGCTCCAACAGTCCCCCAAAACAATCTTGTGACTCGTCTCGAGTCACTGAGTGGTGTGGTATCCACCTATGTGCATAGTGCATTAATGGCTACGATCAGCGGAGGCAACACCTCTTGACTCTGAGCAGCGGTGCTTTGCGCAAGATCCACAAGTTTTTGGGATGTTGGTCCTTCAGTTGCCACAGTGACACTTTCTAATGTCTGGTTTAGTCACTTTACTGTGCCAGCTGCATCTTGTGAGAGCTGGAGGACTATGGCAGCCCATGGCTTCAATCGTTCCCCGATGACGTGCTTCTTGCACCAGATTTTCTCAATCTCATCCTGGAGAGTGTTGTTGGTCCTCAAATGTGCTAAACGCTATGCAGGCACCAAGGTGGGCAATGTAGCCTCGACCTGCTCAAAAGCTTCTTCCTTTTGCTGTAAGTCCCAATTGATCTCTTAGAGGACCGGATTGAACTAGACCATGGTCAAGAGCTGCATGGCTAACTCTAGCAACTGGGCACCCTGAGAAATATGCCCTATGATAGTGTTCATAACTTTAGTCACTAGCGTAGCGCACTGGGCTCGTACCTCCAACGGCATGGCAGGCTGCAATTTTTCTTGTAAGTTAGAGATTTGCTGCTCCAATTGTGTCTTGATGACCTGCATTTCTATCCTAGACGCTTTCAATGCTGCAACCCCTCTTTCCACTTTGGCCCGGGGTGTAGCTACAGTCGGGATCCTGTCTGGAACCTCTGTGTAGAGCTGGTGGATCACTATTTCAAGCTCCACCTGCTGCGATGCAGCGAGGGAAATTTCTGCGTTGTTTTGTGTGATGGTCCGGTTGGCCACACTGAGTTTTTGGTGTACTTTCTGGTCTCGATGGTGGATCTCCTAGAACATAGTGGTGTGGAGACCTTGTAATGCCTTGTGGGGAAACTTAGCCAGATCCAATTGTATCCCTATACCTGCTTGGAGTTGTATTCCTACAAGGGCAACGCTAGGCAAAGAGCAGAGATAGATTTATTCCGTAGCTAGCACTGTACTGCTGGTTTCCAAGGGAGCCTGTTGTTTGGTCTCAATCTAGTCTCCTAAACTGAGCTCATTTAATTGTCAACCAGGGTTGGTAAAATGCTGAAGTGAAGTGTACTGTATGTACCTAGGTGTTTGTTTCTTAATGCATTGTGTGTAGTGTTTTGTGATGTTTTTGGTCTTTTGTGATGATTTATGATGTTTTTGGTCTTTTGGTGGTTTTATGTTCACAAGAAAGATGACTAGACAGCTAATGGAAAGGAGCTGGTGATTAAAAACAGAGTAAAGCCTAATTGGTTGATGACAAATGACAAATGCAATTGCAACACTGACGCAGAATCAAATCTAAACTATGACTAAGCAGAAATAAAGCTTGATAATGACTTCTAAGGAAATGATTCAAAACATAAACTCAACTTGAGAAATGATCAACTAAATATGCAAATCCTCCTAACTAAACAGTCTGAACAACTAACTTATAATGATGCAACATTTCATCCTTGATTAGAGATTTGTTAAAGCATATTTGGAATAAAACATTTATACCATCATAAGATCTTCTATTCTAGGACTAGTTCCTAACTCTATTCTGCAATTTAATTGAATGTCACAAAACCTTACTCAAGAGTTATTGATTTATTTTCAAAGTAGTCTTTTGAGGGAGGGCTCTGTTTATGAAATGATAAGGAAATTGCAGAGGTACTTCAGGCCTTAAAATGATATTGTCTTCTGTTCATGTGGTTATGAAGCAATTATAGATTTTAGAACAAGAAGAGGTTTGTAAATAATGAAGGTTGTTTTGTTAATCTTAACAACTGAAGTAATCTAATGTGCAGTGAATGACAATTGAATGTGGAGTGCAAATGCAATGAATTAAGCTAAAACTGAACTTAAGATGTCACTAGTCTAAAACAGAGCTGAACTACAAGTCATTATCAAACTTAAAACCAAAAAAATGAGCATGAATTAAGTGCAATTAAACTCTGGAGCATCCTAACTAAACTATCATGCATTATTCTATGGAATTATACAGTCTGTTTGTCCATCATGATTGGTATTTTGGAAGAGTTCCTTCTTTTGGAAGAGTTTTTAGAACAATCCTGACTGTGTAATTGAGTGCAAATGAAAACATAAAGACTGAAAGCAATGAAAAACTAAGATATCATAGCCATCTCCCACTCATCATTATGATATTTTGGACAAGCTTTTAAGAGCAAGAACAACTATGGTACTTAGTGAAAACACACAACTAAAACATTCATTATCACGGTTATGCCTTGGACACCTTAAGAATTTCTTGGAAGAGTTTCTTCTTGTGGAAGAGTGTTTGGAACAAGTGTAACTGTGATAGTGAACAACAAAAATTACAATTAAATCCTACAATACTATAGCCATTTCCCATTCATCATTATAATCTTTTGGAAGAGCTTCTTCTTTTGGAAGAGTTAGAATGAGTATAACTACAGTAACTAATAAAAGCAACTACGAATTCAACTTCTAATCCTAAAATACTATAGCCATTTCCCATTCATCATTATAATCTTTTGGAAGAGCTTCTTCTTGTGGAAGAGTTAGAATGAGTATAACTGTATACTAGTTAAAACAACTATGAAATTCAACTTCAAAACGTCAGTACAGCAGAAGCATTATTCAAATGACATACAGTTTGCAGCAAATATATGTACTGCCTGCTGGAACTTAACCAACAAATTAACGTTTTAATACAAAATACTCCATTCTGTCATTAAAAGTGAAATAACTTGAACTGTATATCAAGGCTTCTAAATGTAGCAATTTAATCTAAGCAAAATCTGGAACAAAATCTAGCCTAGCTCTCGGTTTCCCAAGTGTTTATATAACAAATGTAAATAACAAGACTTGCAACAATTTTAGGAACATTGTCTTTCCTTATCGGAATCAAATTAGGACTCTTGAAGTGGCTGCGTAACAAGGAAATGGACATCTGGACTAAGACAGTCCTATTAGAAGTCTGTCTTCTTAAATGTGTTCCCACGTACCAAAACCATACACAGAATTCGTTTCTTCCTTCATGGTGAGCAACGAACCATGTAGACATGACTTGGAATATGCCCATATGCGGTTTTTCTTGAGAGGCCACCTGGAACATACCCAAACGTGAAGACAGCTGCAGAATCACCGGTTAGCTACGGAATGTTTGCATTCTGCAGCTAGTTCCGGTCAAAATACTTTACAATGGAAAAAATCACAAAACTTAGCAATTTAGTCATGTAAATCATTCTAAAAGTAATTTTAACTAAATTCATTGATCAATTGGGTCTAGGATAGCAATGGACAAAGGAAAATGAGGTAAAGTAAGATGAAAGAAAGCACAATTTTGAGGCTCAACACCTGTGTTTGAATTATGCTGGTCTGTAGTGTATCTGTCTTCCACTGGAGGGCGCAGAGCTTAGCCTGAATGGTGTCAAATGTAGCCTTCTATTGTTCCTCTATGGCTGCCCACCTATCCTCTATAGCAAGTGTAAGTGCGTTTGTGATTTGCTCTAGGTCACTGTTAGTTAGCTTGACCATCGCATCATATTCCTGGCATTGGGCGTGCTACTTTTTTCAGGGACCTTTTGTAGGCTTTCATGCATGCTTCATACACTGGAGGGAGGTGGTATCATTGTTATTCATCCCTTGCATGCTCAAGTATAGCTGTGAACCGGCCTTGGCATCCTTTTCGGTGATCTGTGGCAGTTGTGAGTCCTTTTCCGTGGCTGCGTCCGAGCCCTTCTCGTTCGGTCTTGCAGTCTCCTCGGGGTTGACAGGGGGGGTCACTCCTGTCGCGCAGGTCCCTTCAGTGCTCTTTTCACCGGGTATGAAGCCAATCCTCCATGCAGGGAGCCAGAGCACAATTATCCTATCAATTTCTTCGTCCCCCAACCCAATCACCATGATTTCCTCAAGTTATGGCTCTATATGTACCGAAGCTTCCGCAGGGTTAGTAGCTGTCATTATAGCGTGAAAAGGGAATCCTGATTTTGGGGGACAATTAGCAGTGGGAGTGGGTTGATTCTTCATGAATAGGACACTACAGGCCCAAAGAACCGTGCAGCATAGAGAAAATACATACAGGTTACAAAAGTGATACAGAACCTTTTTCTGAGCTATTCTTCATACTTTATAGTGCCTGTGGTCGTCCAACAGTAGGGTAAATGGCAGTTGGAACTTACCATCAAGTAAACGGTAAAAAATCTCAAGGAATCGCCTCATTAATCACCAGCCGCCTGCTCCATTCAACAATAAATTTTCCTCTTTACTAGTTTTAACTGTTCCAAATGCCACTTTTCGCTCCTCATGTGCGCTCAACATACCTACTGCACTTGGAATAAATGCCTGTGCCTCTTACGCATCCTTCTGCAACAAGATTATGAGCTTAGTGGAAAGGGTTCGCCTTCACTAAGTGGGCCCGCAGGGTGTTTTTGGCGCAAAGTCTATTTTTAGACTATGTCTATTTTTAGACATATGGATCATGTTCTATGAGTTGCGGGATGCTATTTGTGGATGGTTGGTCAAGTTGGAAAAAAGAGATGGACTTCTATTTTTAGACATATTGGGCGGAATCTATTTTTAGATTGCCAGTCTAAAAATAGATATGTCGAATATTATTAGCTCTTAATAATATTTGGACTCTAAACATTATCTTATTCTCTTGGAGCACTTCAGCTAAGTGCACAGATGTGGCACAGGCAAATTCATTTAAGAATTACGGCCATTCTAGGGTTTTTGTGTGAGCCACCATACACTTAGTTAGAACCTGTGATACGTAGTTTGGTGGAGCCAGATAGTTAATGGAGTGGTGTTCACAATTTGATGGAGATAATGTTGTTGTTGGCATATGTTGTCCTTGATGGCAACCTACTTGATGAAATAAGATTGTTGGAAATATGATGTAGAGTGTTGACCTTGATGGCAACCTACTTGATGAAATAAGATTGTTGGCAATATGATGCAGAGTGTTGTCCTTGATGGCAACCTACTTGATAGAGTTGATGACAACCTTCTTGATAAGTTAAAGGGGAGATTGTTGGCAATGTGATACAATGTGTTGAATTTGATGGAACCTGCTTAATGAAGTTGTTCGTGATGGAAACTGAGATGTATCTATAGATCAATTCAGAAGTAGCAGAAGAAAGGAATTCAGAAAGTGCCAGAATAATGTTGAACAAAGTATGCCACAATGCATACGCGGATTTGTTAAAGTGAAGTAGCGTATGCACGCGGAAAAATATGTGCCAAGTCGCGTATGCACTTTTGCGCTCCAAATTTAGAATACCAAGGGGTGTTACCATGGTATTGACCCATTGTATTGAGTGCTAGATTATCTATTTGATCCCGTACAGGAATACCATCGGAAGTGGTGTGGTTTAGGCTCATGGTATTGATAAAGGCTAAACCTATATAAGGAGTAAAGAATAATAGTGCAAGTGTGCATGAGTAAGGGTTGTGAATGAATAAATCTCTCTAAGGAACATCTGCATGGATGAACTCTGTTCTTGATTGATAGATCTGAATCTATGATGCACCTACGAAGAAAATGATGAAGAGGGATCTCTAGATCTTAAATGTATATGTATTTTCTAGATCTGTTTATGGAATGTTTAGATCTGAGATGAGGCGAAATACTATTTGAAGTAAAGGATGAAATCTGAGTTGTTTATCTGATATGAAGAGTTGCACAGTCCTGAAAAGTTACAGAAGTATACGCAGGTTCGATTCATTAAAAGCACGTGTATACTCGGGTCTGCTTAAGGAAAAGCGTGTATGGGCAGATAGGGTTTTCTGAAGAATGCACAGAAGTATACGTGGGTTGGTCTGCATGAAAGCGCGTACATATGTAGGTTCAGTGAAGTAAAAGTGCGTATGGAATCTAGGGTTTGCTGAAGTAAGTGGAATGAAATGCCTGATCTGTTTTGCTGTTCTACTGTTATCTGTCAATGATGTATTCATACATAACTGGGTTATTTGAATGATGAAATATGTTGCTGATTATGTTAATTGAAGATCAAGTCGTTGGTTGATTGGTTGATGATTCAATGAATGAATAATGGGGTTATAAGTTTCAGTTTGATGAATGTTGAGCTTAAATGTGTGGAGTGGGTCCAGTCTGAAAATATGATGAAAAGTGGCCTACAAGTTGTGTTGTATGGAAGCTATTGGATCCAGTATGAAAATTGATGAAACGTGGTCCGCAATGGTGCTGAAGGTCGAAGCCTTCAGTGAGGGGGTTGTAGCTCCCTTCCAGTGGTAGCTGGTAAACGAGAGCAGGGGGTAGTAGCTCCCTTCCAGGAGAGGTTGGTAAATGAGAGCAGGGGGTTGTAGCTCCCTTCCAGGAGAGGCTGGTAAATGAGAGAAGGTTTTAGCCTTCTGCAGGTGGGTGCCTGCGTGCTGGTATGAGTCTGCGCCAGTACATGGTTGTACAATGTTTTCTTTATAATAAAATATTGAAGATTGAGATGACGGCAGCGGTGGTTTTCTCCCGAATTGGGTTTCCACCTTAAATCCTGGTGTTCATGTGTGTTGCTTATGTGTGATGATTTATTCTGTTCTTACTGCACATGTCTACTATTTACTAAACATCTAATGAATGAATGATGCAATGAACTAAGAAAATAATTATCAGCATAATGAGATCTATGTTAATACGTGAGTTTTATAAGGATATCCACGTGTATACGTGAGTTGGCTTCAGTAAAGTAGCATATGGGTTTTAGAGAAAGGAAAAGTAAAAGGTTTATCAGTTAGCACTAAATACTGATTCACCCCCCCCCCCTCTCAGTATTTTTCCCAACAATTGTATCTAGTCTAACTGATTGATACAATTAGTGAGAGTGGTGTGAATTAATTATTAATTAATTCACTAATTATTAACTCATTAATCAACTAAAGAATACATCAGTTAACTTCAGTGCATGGACAGTTTTAGTGGAGACCAGTGAAGAGGTAGGTGAAAGAGCAGTGTGACTATCAGTTGTGACTATATTGGTGCATGAGTTTGCACCACACATTGATGGAGATGCCAATGAGGATTGCACAGTACATACTAGTGGGATTCGAACCTGGATCTAGGTATTATCCATATTGGATTGCGCAGTAGAGGCAAGCTAACAGGTGGAGCAGATTGGAGCATGTGTTTTGTATGATCTGAGCTTGTGTAGTGTGTAACAATTGGAGATTGTACTGAGAGCTTGTGAGGAGTTTGTACAATGATTGTTACATGATCTCTATCATTATAATATATAGATATTTGGGGGTTTTCAGCTTTAAGCTTTCCCATTAAATATTGTGTTTATATGTGTGATTTTTTATGGTTTTAATGTGCGCATGCGATTGTTTATATTTCCGCAAATGGATGATCAATAGTAGAAGAGGTTATGTATTATGCATGAAGCTCAAATAGTGTGTGATCAGGATAATCTCGGTGAATAATTTAACAGTTATTCAAATTTCTACATGGTATCAGAGCAGTATTGATCATTGGAGAAATTGCAAAACATTGAAGCGGTTGAGTTTTGTGCTGGTGGAATTCGAATTTGTAGTAGTGTTTTCTTGGTGTCGAAGTTGAGATGTATTTCAATAGATTGCGATTGGAGTATGCCCTTGAGGGTAGCTCAAATTATATTGCATGGAAGGACAGGATGGAGGCGGTGTTGGATGACAATGAGTTGAAGGAGTTCATAGATGCTGAAGTCCCAAAGCCTACTTCTAGCGATGCTGCCATAATTGAGGCTTGGCAAAAGAAGACAACAAAGTGTCGAAGGATTCTGTTGGAGGGCGTGAAGGATCACATAGTGTCCAGCCTGCATGGTAAGGCTTCTCCATTCTTGATGTGGAATGCCTTGACAGATTTATTCCAAAGCAAGAGTGACCAGAGGAAGTTGGCGCTCAAGGATAGACTCAGAAACATAAATATGGAGGAAGGCGACAGTATGCCCAAGTACCTCACAAAGTTCATCCAATGCAGGGATGAGCTGGGAAGTGTGGGGGTGACTGTTGATGATGAGGACTTGGTGAGCTTAGCTCTCCTTGGGCTTCACAGAGTTGTACCACCAATGACTAATGGTCAGAGAACACAGATGGGATACCTGGCCTTATTCTAGCAAGAGGATATAAGGCGGAATACCGGGGATGGATCTTCATCAAAGATATCTGATGAAGAAGACTGCGCTTTGGCTACCAAAGCAAGGAAGGGGAAGGGCAAGGAGAAAGCTTCTCAGTCTGGTGCGAAAGGCAAGAAGCAAGACATGTCCAAGGTGAAGTGTTTTCACTGTCACCAACACGGACATTATGCCACAAATTGTCCGCAGAAGAAGAAAAATAAGCAGGCTGCTGGATCTGTAGCTGAAGAGGCCTTAGCCTCACAGTTTGAGCTGGATTTTTTGCTGATCGTATGCTTGGTCTCAAGTATGATGGGTTCAGTGTTGTTTCTTGACAGTGGTGCATATTTTCACATGACAGGAGATCGAGATTTGTTTACTGATCTGGATGAGAAAGATCTTGGAGTGCACATCGAGATGGGCGATGATGGCAGATACAGTGCGACTGGTATTGGTACCATTTCCTTTGAGAGGGAGTCTGGTAAACCCTTCAGATTGAAGGAAGTGATGCATGTTCCAGGATTGAAGAATAATCTTATCTTTGTGGCGATGTTAGAAGACAAGGGATATGATGTTGTCTTTAGCGAGGGAAAGGCTTTCCTGTGCAGTAAGGCAACTGGTGAGACCCAGCATAGGGGGTTTGAGTGAAGAAACCCTAGGACACTGCAGAGATGACGGCAAGAAGAATGGTGTGGTGCAAGGCAAGTAAGGAGTGGTGTTTTGGATGAGGCGGGCCGGCACCGGAGATTGGGCCACCTTCACCATGGAGCTTTGAAGATACTGCAGCAGATTTCTACTGGGCTTCCTAAAGGCACTCTTGCACAGTCAGATCAGTGTAAGGGGTGTACCTTGGGAAAATTTGTGAAAGCCACCTTTCACGAGAAGGATAGTCGTGCCACGACGATCCTTGAGAGAATTCACACAGACGTGTGTGGACCTTTCTCAGTAGCTTCGACAGCAAAGCACAGGTATTATGTGATCTTTGTTGATGATTTTTCTCATAAGTGTTGGATCTTCTTCATGCAGAATAAGAGCGAGACATACTCAAAGTTCTGTGAGTTCAAGGCACTGGTTGAGAAAGAATCGGGGAAGCAGGTCAAGGCTCTTAGGAGCAACAATGGTGGTGAACTAATCTATGGTGAATTCAAGGACTTTTGTAGCGCAGAAGGAATTCAAAGAGAGATCATAGCACCTCATAACCCACAGCAGAATGGGGTTGCTGAGTGGAAGAACAAAACGATCGTGGGTGTTGCATGATCAGGGCCTTCTCATACACTTGTGGGTTGAGGCATGCAATACTGCAGTATATGTGCAGAACCGTTGTCCTCACAGGATACTTGGCATGAGTACACCCAAGGAGGTGTTTTCTAGTAAGAAGCCTGATATTTCCCATTTGAGGATTTTTGGTTCACCTGTTTACATTCATGTGACGAAGGATGCCAGGAAGAAGCTAGAGCTGACTGCAAAGGTTGGGATATTTGTGGGGTACACTTACACGTTTCTCCGTCAACTATCGTGTATTTACGCCGCAAGACTTTGTGCTGACGGATATCAAATTTCGGAGGAGAAAGCCAAGGAAGTGTTCGGGCTTGAGAGGGAGCCACACTCGCATGCATGAGGAGCTATTAGGCAAGCCCCTAAGGATGAGTCTTGATGTGGATCAGCCACAAGATGAGGTTCATGGAGTGGAAGAGACCACTCATGCAGTGCCAACCATCAGAGGGCGGAAGCGCACTACAGAAGCTGAGCGACTGGCTCAAGATGCAGAGAAGGTTGTAGGCGCACCTACATCACAGTGCAGACAGAGACAGTCACCTGACCGGTATACTGGATACATGGCTCTTATGAGCAAGTGTATCATGACAGAACCATCCTCTTTTGAGGAAGCTATGGAGGACCCCTCATGGGTAGATGCCATGGTGGAAGAGTATGATTCGATTGTCAGAAATAGTGCATGGGAGATTGTTTCGAGGCCGAAGGGGAAATCAGTGGTGGGTTCAAGATGGATCTACAAAGTGAAGCAGGCAGCTGACAGGAGTGTGGAGAAGTACAAGGCAAGATTTGTTTCCCGAGGCTTTTCAAAGATAGAGGTGATCGATTATGAGGAGACCTTTGCACCTGTCGCAAGGTATTCTTCCATACGGATGATTCTTGCTCTCTTAGCGCAGATGGGGTGGCACATTCATTAGATGGATGTGAAGACTGTGTTCCTCAATGAAGTCATTGAGGAGGAGGTGTACATAGAGCAGCCTGAAGGTTTCGAGATCTTCAGCAGTGAGTCGCATGTGTGCAGGCTCAAGAGAGTGTTGTATGGGTTGAAACAAGCACCTCGTGCCTGGTACACACGGATATACAGTTATTTCACCAGACTTGGATTCTCCAAGAGTGAGGTGGATCCTAACCTATACTAGATTGTGGTGGAGGTAAGTTGCTGATCATTGTACTTTATGTAGATGATTTGATTTTGATAGGTGATGAGCTGTTGATACTCTCATGCAAGGAGGATCTTGCAAAAGAGTTTGAGATGAAGGACTTGGGCCTCCTTCATTATTTCCTGGGATTGAAAATTTGGCAAATGCTAGGCAGGATCATGGTTTCTCAAAGTAAGTATGCTCCTGAGACACGTAGAGAAGTTCAAATGATGCATGGTCGTTAGGCCTACTGATACCTCTTCGGGGTGGTTGGAGGAAGGAGGATGCTACTTACGGAGGTAGTGGAGGCCACTGTCTATTGACAGTTGGTGGGGTCGCTTATGTATCTAGTCAATACACGACCCGATATATGCTATGCAGTTAACCAACTTTCACAAGCTATGGTTAAGCCTGCCAAGCTCTTCTAGAAGGCAGGCAAGCATGTATTGCGTTATCTCAGAGGCACATCGGGATATGGATTGTGGTACAGATAGTCGGATGAGGTGAAGCTTGCTGTGAAGCCCACCTGGGATGCAGACAACTCTTCATCAGATTTAAAGAGCACATGTCAAGGATTTTAGTATCGGGTCGATACGTCAGTACAAGAGGGAAGTGAGATCCGTGGCACTGGCCAAGAGAGGTCAGTATATGGCACAGTTTACGTATTCCGAGGCTATATGGATGAGGAAGATCCTGGTCGGGTTGTTCGGTTCACACTTAGAGCCTACTGTGATTTATTGTGATAATCAGAGTTGCATCAAACTCTCGGTTAATCCAGTATTTCATGATATATCTAAACACATTGAAATCCAGTATCATCATATCAGAGATTGTGTGCAGCGGAGAATCATGTTACTTTCATACATTCCTATGGAGGATCAGGATGCTGATATCTTGACGAAGGCGCTCACTAGGAGCAAATTCGAATACCACAGGGGTAGGATAGGGGTTGTAGATAATCCATGTCTTGTTGAGAGGGAGTATTGAGATTGCAACAAGATGATGAGCTTAGTGGAAAGGATTCGCCTTCACTAAGTGGGCCCGCAGGGTATTTTTGGCGCAAAGTCTAATTTTAGACTATGTCTATTTTTAGACATATGGATCATGTTCTATGAGTTGCAGGATACTATTTATGGATGGTTGGTCAAGTCGGAAAAAATAGATGGACTTCTATTTTTAGACATATTAGTGCACCTATTTTTAGATTGCCAGCCGAAAAATAGATAGTCGAATATTATTAGCTCTTAATAATATTTGGACTCTAAACATTATCTTATCCTCGTGGAGCACTTTACTGAAGTCACGATATGTACACATGCAAGATTTAATGTATGAATTACGGCTATGAGTTCCTAGTGGAGTTATTGCATGGTTACTTCAGCTAGAACCTCATGTGACAGAGTTTGGTGGAGTTGATGAATGCTTAATGGAGTTTTGTTCAAAGTTTTTAACTTAGTTGAGCTAGTTGTATCTAGTCTAACCGTATCGATAAAAATTATGAGAGTGGTGTGAATTAATTATTAATTAATTCACTAATTATTAACTCATTAATCAACTAAAGAATACATCAGCTTAACTCTGCATGGACAGCTTTTAGTGGAGACTAAGAAGAGGTAGGTGAAAGAGCAAGTGTGACTATCAGTTGTGACTATATTGGTGCATGAGTTTGCACCACACATTGATGGAGATGCCAATGAGGATTGCACAGTACATACTAGTGGGATTCGAACCTGGATCTAGGTATTATCCATATTGGATTGCGCAGTAGAGGCAAGCTAACAGGTGGAGCAGATTGGAGCATGTGTTTTGTATGATCTGAGCTTGTGTAGTGTGTAACAATTGGAGATTGTACTGAGAGCTTGTGAGGAGTTTGTACAATGATTGTTACATGATCTCTATCATTATAATATATAGATAGTTGGGGGTTTTCAGCTTTAAGATTTCCCATTAAATATTGTGTTTATATGTGTGATTTTTTATGGTTTTAATGTGCGCATGCGATTGTTTATATTTCCGCAAATTGATGATCAATAGTAGAAGAGGTTATGTATTATGCATGAAGCTCAAATAGTGTGTGATCAGGATAATATCGGTGAATAATTTAACAGTTATTCAAATTTCTACACCCATTTTTAGCCTACACGGCTTGGTAACCATGCGCATCCCTTCCAATTCTAAGTCAGAAGCAGATTGTGGATCATTCTTACCTTCTTTTGGGGCTAGGACGTAGTAATCAACCATATTCGGTACCTGCGTTTCCCACGTGGGTATTTGAGGTGTGACATATAGGTGCGATTCACCCCATGCCATAGCATTAGTGTCTTGCAGAGCTACATCAAACGCCTGTATTCCACCTACGGACCCAAATGTTCCTAGAAATTCATCCTTCAAAGTCTCCCAATGGCGAGTGCACTAATGTAGCTCCACGTCTAAATACCATGAAGTGGGAAGTGGTCCCAAGGCATGGATAAACAGATGAACCCATTCTTCTGTAATCCTGTCACACCATTTATTCATCCATGCAAACAGATACTTGCGCGGGTCTTTAGGACCGATGTATGTTTGGACACGCAAGTGATCAGGTGGTTCGAATAATAGAAACATCATATCCCGACACTTTCCCTAGTCTTGGAATGCTTCCTTATGTGTGTCCCACCACTACGCAGGTGTCTTACGCATGGTGAGGTTAAGGGCCCTTAGCCTTCGTCCTCTTGGAACCTCAGCTTCAAATGCTCGCAAAAAGTCCCTGATATTACCAGAACCATCAAAATAGGGTAGGTATCTCACCTCTGAGGAAATGCAGCAGAAGTCCCTTGTGACCCGAAGGCATCGCAGTGTAGAGACATCATGTAACTGATTTTTCCAGTTCTCTATCTCCCCATCGGAGTCGGAGAAACATTCACTGTCCTTTTCCCAGTAGAGTACACTGTCAGCTGTGGGGGTGATCCAATCTTCGTCCTGCGCAGTTAGCTTATAAATATGATCCACATCCTCTTCGTCGCGCACCAGCTCAGTGTATCGTTCGCCTTCTGCAGGATCTAATGGAACTATTACCCTTGTACCATTATTCTCAAACACCATGCTTCTCTTCTTCATGTTAATGATACCTCCCATATCGATGGCCCAATCCAAGCCTAGGAGCAGAGGATAGGGGTCTGCATCTTCTATGATCTCAATTACCTCAAAGTCCGCCTAGGCCTTTACTCCCGCGATATCCACCATGATTTTCGATATTCTTCCCAAGGGTATAATCTTTTTCTGATTAGCCATGTGCAGCTGGATAGTAGACCATTCCAACTTAGGTTCTCCCATTCGTTGCCAAGTCTGTTTAGGTAATACATTCGCATCTTACCCCAGGTCCAAAATAACGTGACTCATCTCATAATCACCGATATGTGTAGTCAACCACGTCTCCCTACTAGTGCATTTATTATATCTGTATAGTTTGTGCACATCCTTGATTTTCGGAGGTAGGCTAGGTCATGCTGTGTAGCTATCTATCAATGCCTGAATATTCTCTATAACTGTTGGGTTGCGCAACAGCTTCATACAGGTATGTAAAAAGGTCTTGACCTCCTTGTCCGCCTTAAGGTTTGCAGGTGTCTGAGAAGTAGATGCCTCTACCTTAACAAATTCCTTGCGAGCTGCGATAAATGTTTCCTTTTCCTTGCTTAGGTCTAAACCCTCTTGTTTGATAACAACTTTCCAGATCAGAGATTCATTCGCAGCCTTCTCCCCAGGTCCTCCGGTGGCCATTCCACTACGCGTTACGACATTTACTGCTAATTTCCAAGGGAGCCCGTGTTTGAATTATGCTGGTCTGTAGTGTATATGTCTTCCACTGGAGGGCGCGGAGCTCAACCTGAATCGTGTCAAATGTAGCCTTCTGTTGTTCCTCTATGGCTGCCCACCTATCCTCTGTAGCAAGTGTAAGTGCGTCTATGATTTGCTCGAGGTCACCGTCAGTTAGCTTGACTGTCGCATCATATTCCTGGCGTTGGGCGCGCTACTTTTTTCGGGGCCCTTTTGTAGGCTTGCATGCCTGCTTCATACCCTGGAGGGAGGTGGTATATTTTTTATTCATCCTTTGCATGCTCAAGTCTAGCTGTGAACCGGCCTTGGCGTCCTTTTCGGCGATCTGTGGCAGCTGTGAGTCCTTTTCCGTGGCTGCGTCCGAGCCCTTCTCGTTCGATCTTCCAGTCTCCTCAGGGTTGATAGGGGGGGTCACTCCTATCACGCAGGTCCCTTCAGTGCTCTTTTCACTGGGTATGAAGCCAATCCTCCATGCACGGAGCTAGAGCAAAATTATCCTATCAATTTCTTCGTCCCCCAACCTAATCACCATGATTTCCTCAAGTTATGGCTCTATATGTACCGAAGCTTCCATGGGGTTAGTAGCTGTCATTCTAGCGTGAAAAGGGAATCCCGATTCTGGGGGAAAATTAGCAGTGGGAGTGGGTTGATTCTTCATGAACAGGACGCTACAGGCCCAAAGAACCGTGCAGCATAGAGAAAATACATACAGGTTACGAAAGTGATACAGAACCTTTTTCTGAGCTATTCTTCCTACTTTATAGTGCTTGTGGTCGTCCAACGGTAGGGTAAATTTCAGTTGGAACTTACCATCAAGTAAACGGTAAAAAATCTTAAGGAATCGCCTCATTAATCGCCAGCCGCCTACTCCATTCAACAATAACTTTTCCTCTTTACTAGTTTTAACTGTTCCAATTGCCACTTTTCGCTCCTCATGTGCACTCAGCATACCTACTGCACTTGGAATAAACGCCTGTGCCTCCTATGCATCCTTCCTCAACATAGGCTAGTTCCCTAGGAACTTCGAAACCAAAGACATGTTCCTCCAACATGCGTCATCCCAACAGAACCAAACCCCCTTCGTAAGCAAGTTTCTCAGAGGTGTTGTGATCAGTGTGTACTGTCGAACATACTTCCTATAATAACCTACGTGGCTGAGGATTGAATGCAGTTGTTTCTTGGTTGTAGGAGTTGCCGGATATATGATAACTCTGCTTCCTGTATTTGCATCCCAAATCTTAGCCAACATAGGGTGTGTTTCAATGCCACCCATTTGCAGCCTACACGGCCTGGTAACTGTGTGCATCCCTTCCAATTCTGAGTCAGAAGCAGCTTGTGGATCATTCTTACCTTATTTTGGGGCTAGGACGCAGTAATCGACCATACTCGGTACCTGCGTTTCCCACGTGGGTATTTGAGGTGTGACATATAGGTGCGATTCACCCCATGCCATAGCATCAGTGTCTTGCAGAGCTACGTCAAACGCCTGTATTCCACCTACGAACCCAAATGTTCCCAGAAATTCATCCTTCAAAGTCTCCCAATGGCGAGTGCACTAATGTAGCTCCACATCTAAATACCATGCAGTGGGAAGTGGTCCCAAGGCATGGATAAACAGATGAAACCATTCTTCTGTAGTCCTGTCACACCATTTATTCATCCATGCAAACAGATACTTGCGCGTGTCTTCAGGACCGATGTATGTTTGGACACACAAGTGATCAGGTGGTTCGAATCACAGAAACATCATATCCTAACACTTTTCGCAGTCCTGGAATGCTTCCTTATGTGTGTCCCACCACTACGCAGGGTGAGGTTAAGGGCCCTTAGCCTTCGTCCTCTTGGAACCTCAGCTTCAAATGCTCGCAAAAATTCCCTGATATTACCAGAACCATCAAAATAAGGTAGGTCTCTCACCTCTGAGGAAATGCAGTGGAAGTCCCTTGTGACTCGAAGGCATCGCAGTGCAGAGACATCATGTAACCGATTTTTCCAGTTCTCTATCTCCCCATCGGAGTCGGAGAAAAATTCACTGTCCTTTTCCCAGTAGAGTACACTGTCAGCTGTGGGGGTGATCCAATCTTCATCTTGCGCAGTTAGCTTATAAATATGATCCACATCCTCTTCGTTGCGCACCAGCTTAGTGTATCGTTCGCCTTCTGCAGGATCTAATGGAACTATTACCCTTGTACCATTATTCTCAAACACCATGCTTCTCTTCTTCATGTTAATGATACCTCCCATATCGATGGCCCAATCCAAGCCTAGGAGCAGAGGATAGGGGTCTGCATCTTCTATGATCTCAATTACCTCAAAGTCCGCCTAGGCCTTTACTCCCGCGATATCCACCATGATTTTCGATATTCTTCCCAAGGGTATAATCTTTTGCTGATTAGCCATGTGTAGCTGGATAGTAGACCATTCCAACTTAGGTTCTCCCATTCGTTGCCAAGTCTGTTTAGGTAATACATTCGCATTTGACCCCAGGTCCAAAATAACCTGATTCATCTCATAATCACCGATCTGCGTAGTCAACTGCCTCTCCCTACTAGTGCATTTATTATATCTGTATAGTTTGTGCACATCCTTGATTTATGGAGGTAGGCTAGGTCATGCTGCGTAGCTATCTATCAATGCCTGAATATTCTCTACAGCCGTTGGGTTGCGCAATAGCTTCATACATGTATGTAAAAAGGTCTTGACCTCCTTGTCCGCCTTAAGGTTTGCAGGTGTCTGAGAAGTAGATGCCTCTGCCTTAACAAAGTCCTTGCGAGCTACGATAAATGTTTCTTTTTCCTTGCTTAGGTCCAAACCCTCTTGTTTGATAACAACTTTCCAGATCAGAGATTCAGTCGCAACCTTCTCCCCAGGTCCTCCGGTGGCCATTCCACTGCGCGTTACGACATTTACGCTCGGATCTTTGTCTCGCAGCTCAGCCTTAACCCTCTGCATATTCTACGTAGGTGTTGGTTGCTTCTCCTGCATTTTTTCTATCAAGATTGGACAGTATTCGATTGCATGATCCAGCTGTCTGCAGTACCGGCAGGACTGCCTCGTAAGATTCATAAAGTCTCTCGTAAAGTGCCCGACCTCTCCACAGTTATAATAGATTAGCTGCCCTCGTCCCCGACCTATGCTTCTGCCTTAGCCTCCCCCCCACCCCTGGCTGGGGAGCCAACTATGCCTGTGGGGGACCTTGGCGACGTAGGTTCTGATTGTACCCTATATAATTTTCTGTGATCGATCATCAAATCGTATGTCCAGTAGTGTTGTTCGTCATGTCCTACAAATCTATAGAACCTACACCATTGATGTTTTACCTCTGGGACATACGCAGCAAGGCGGGGGCAATGGTTTGTGTCATGCAGCCCTGCAACGTGGAAATCATCGCACCACAATGCTGGCCCACTTGGCCCTGCAATTTCCCTTGGGCACAATGGGCTAGGTCCCTCGGCCTGCATATAGTATGCTAATAGAGGAAAATTATCCTTGGTGTGACCATTCACCTTGCACTGTATGCACCACCTTTCAGGGCTATCCTCTTCTCCTCGCTCTTTTCATAGGTTCTAGATCTCCATGTGCATCGCTTCTAGTTGTCCTTGGATCTATTGGACGCCCAGTTGGGTCTCTTCTTGAGACGCAACTTCTAACTTCATAGCACCCTCCAAGGCTTTCTCCTATGATTCGAACGTTTGATGGTCCATAGGTACACGCAAGTGAGGCAACAACATAGCAATGAACCAATATCTATGTTGTCTGACATCATATTGAAATCCTCCTTCTATGATCACCTTCTTCAATTGTTGATCGACCTCCCACACAAACTCAGAAGGCCCTTGCTTGAAATCTTTTAGATCAACCACTATTTGAGAGTAGGAATTAGGCTTCTTGAATTGTTGCTTCAAAGTGTTAATAATCTCCTCAATGGATACGTTTGCATACTGGCCGATGTATCCCATGTACCAGTCCAAAGCTCTCTCTTCAAAGGCAAATGATAGTTGTGCCCGCTTCATCGCATCACTAGCTACGTTCTGCGCAGTCCATACCAATCCTGCAACAAACCAGAACTAATCCATGTATTCATCCCCCACACCCTTAAAATTTGGCAACTTCATGTGCACAACCATGTCGTCTTCTGGTGGTGGTGGAGGCGTAGGAAAATTCTTACTCCTATGCTGTTTTGAAAGTTGTGTGCTGGGAGAATTCTGTGCACCTGCTTCTCTTACCGAGCTATAGAAAAATATATCTCCTTCTAGGTTGATCTGATAGTATTTTCCGCTTCACATCGTACTTTCGTCCGGATCAGCGGTCATTTAGTTGGTGTGACTACACAAGATACTCTTTTCGCACAGTAATATCTTAATCAACAATGGTAAGGTCTTCAGAAACTTACCCCAGAAACCCTTGAAGAATCTTCGCTCTACTTTAGAGTAGGATACAAACTGATTGATGGAAAATTCTGTCACAAAACCTCCTAACACACTGTCCACCCAGTGGTCCACCATACGAGTGATGGTGTTATCAGTCTTCTCTAACTGCTGGATCAATTTGGGGATCCACTGCGTGACCCGTTTGTCCTTCCAACACTTCTGAAATTCGACCAACCTTGCGAGCCACTCCTGGAGCTCGATCGTAATTGTCACAAAGAAGATCTCATAGATCTTTGTGAAAATATACTTATTTTTCCACTCCTCGGTGATCAAGCTCTTACTGCGGGTTTCCTTCACTGCGAATTCCTGAACTTGTTGTTCAAACCATTCATCATTTCTTTTCTTTCAGGTTTCCAGTATGGCCTTGGCATTACCCGATCCCCCTCTCAAAATACTACTGGTCTTAGAAACGAAACCATTTGTTGGCTCGAGGGGTCCTGACCTAGGTTTGAAGCTTCAAGGTTTGCTAACAAACCCCTAGACCACTGGCCCTTTCGGCAGTGACCTACTTGCGCAGGCCAAAATCTCACCCAAAGTAGTATGGGTGGCTGTTGGAACTAGGTTTCCGCACCCTGGGAGAGGGTAGGTAAGTCAAGCAAAGCTGCGTTCAATCTTATACTGACCATATCTTATA
The DNA here is from genome assembly GCA_034641835.2 of Pinus albicaulis. Lineage (NCBI taxonomy): Eukaryota > Viridiplantae > Streptophyta > Pinopsida > Pinales > Pinaceae > Pinus > Pinus albicaulis. The sequence goes on from CM076580.1 coordinate 819,614,934, forward strand.
TCACAAAGCCTAGATCTACAAATTTCCTTTGCATCCACATGCGCAACAACAATGATATTCACGACAATCAATAGATCATGTACACATAGAACACTAACGCAACTATTTCAGTGATTCTTTCATAATTTAGAACAGAACAGATACAAATCGCAGCATAAACAGATAACATAGCTGATTTCGTAGCATAAATCATCAACATAGCAGTATGCATCAACTAATCAGATATGACAGACTTTCATTAACAATAATTCCATTAGATTCTGATATTCAACAATACTTCCACATTCATTAATCCTTAGATCCTTCTTACAATACCCCAAAACCCAACCTACGCACACAGCAGCAGGAGTTATTCCCCAAAAACCCTAACCAGATCTATCAGTTCGCACTTAGCATCAATCTCTATTCATTCCCCTGTCTTACAACTCAAAATGTCCTTCTATTTATAACAAGATGGCCTAAACTTTCGTTTGGTCTGCAAACCGTGGTTTGTGGACTCTTGGTCTACCCTTTGACCCATTACAATGCTTCCAGGGCTTTGACCCACCCCAAAACCCCTGTGCTAGACCAAAATATGCCAAAATTATACAAAATACTCGAAATTGTCCCAGTTCGCAGCAGTTGGAGGGCCCTGCTCCAATAGTGTGATGTACCTCCTATATCTCCTAACTATATTTTCTCAACTATGGAACAAATTCTCTCGAAATAATGGAATGCCTTTTCCTCCTAGTGGCCCGGTTATAAACAAACCTGATGGCTACTAGTGGTTAATTTTTCCTACATAAAATTTTAACTAGAGTATTTTACATCAAAAACACATGGCTAGCCCATTTTCCATTAATAATGTGGGTTGATATGACATCCTCCCAAACTACAAGTGTGAAAACATGAAGGTCAACTTCTTAGTGGCATAAATTTTGCACACGGTCTCTTATTGATGTGCTTCTTGCGTCATTGGAAATTTCTCTATGTGTATAATAGCATAGAAAGGTGTTGCATTAAAGCAAAAAAAATTTACCCAAAAAAAACCTTGTTTGATGCCTAAAAAAGCTCTCGAAAGGTTTTATACCTCGTTTCGCCAAATTAGGTCTTGTCGATAAAAATGGTCCCGTGTGTTGATTCTACCAGTTTTTCCACTTTGAATGCATAAATATGGATGAAAAACAATATATTGATCTAATACGGATCACACCTCCCAATTTTGGGAGGATTTTGGTCCCTAAAATATTTTATTGAATGAGGTGAGGAAATGTTTCCTCCACCTTCTCTTCGGTGTACCATTTAGATTTGCCTCAAATTTGTCCCTTCAACCCAATCTGTCAATGTTTGTGTTGCCCCTGTCTTATAGTTCTAGACCTCTTCTTCTGTCAAATTTTCCTGAGCCTATGGTGCCAAATCCTCCACAAAAGGTAGGACATGTTCCTCCTCTTGATCTAACATGGAAGGCTCATAGAGTTTCAAATTATCTACAATCACAACTGATTAAATGCACATATATGGTGGTAAATTGAGTCGATATGCATCATCACCCACCTTTTCCAGTGTCTCAAAGGGACCATACCATAGATCCTTGATTTTATTATGAGGTCGCTGCAGCCTCTCATTGTTCAACTGTAACCATAATATGTCTCCCACCTTGAATGACTTCTATATTTTGTGTTGATCATGCCTGTCCTTATACTTCTCCTGTGACTTATACATTGTTTCTTGTACCTATAGATTGATCTGCCTGATATTTTCTATAAAATTTTCAGCCCTCAAAGCATCTCCTATAATATCTTCTCTCACTCCTCCTTGCTGGCCATATGAAATATCCAAAGTTGAAGGTGAAAAATATCCAAAAAAAGTCTCAAATGGGGACTTTCCTTTAGAATTGTGGAATTATACGTTCTAAGAATGTTGTATATATACCATATTTTCATCCCAGGTATTTAGATATTTTTGGTTGTATCCCCTCAGAAGTTGCACCAAAGTCCCATTGACTACTTCTGTCTGTCCATTTATCCGTGGATGGAATTTTGTATATCTCTTCAACTTCATGTCCATATTCTCCCACAATGTAGTTTATAATGCACTAAGAAATATTGTATCCCTATCTGAAATAATGCTCCTTGGTATCCCAAAGTACACCCAGACTTGTCCAAAGAACAAGTTTATTGGTGCTTGTCCACTAATTATTTTTTTTACAGGGAATCATAACACACATCTTGTTGAATATATCAAATACCATGAACAGGTAGTCATGTCCCTTCCTGGTTTTCAGTAAACCTCCCACAAATTCCATGGAAATTATTTCCCAAGGACGAGAAGGTATATTTAAGGGATTATATAGACCTTGTTTCCTATTACCGGGCTTGTTGGTACAACAAAATATGCATCCTCTTATGAACCTAACTACATGCTCTTGCATCTTGGGCCAATACACATACCTTTGCATGTTAGCCATGATATTCCCTACACCAAAGTTCTATGCAACCTTGGAGATGTGAGCCTCTCTAATCAGTTATAATTTCTCCCCTTTAGGAACACATAACTTATCCAACTTGTAGAGTAACTTGTCCTTGAGATGGTAGTCATCGGTGTTGTGGCCATCGTGCACATGAATCTGATTCTACAACTGCCGACACACCTCATTAAAGTCCTCATATTTTGAATATGCCTCTTTGTATGCATCATTGGTGAATGGATCCATGTGTACAAGAGTACCCAAAGTTGTAATCTTTGATGTGGGTGGCCTTCAAAACATGTTAGCCAAATTTTTTGTGCTACCCTTCTTATACTTGATCACCAAATGAAAATATTGTAACAACATCATCCACTTGTAATGTATGGTTTGTTGTAGCTTACTTTGGGCCTACAAGTATTATAACGACTTGTGATCTATGTGGATTACTATCTCCTTTCTCATTATATAGTGCTTCCACTTCTTCACAAATTTCACAATGACATAAAGCTCCTTATCGTAGGTAGGGTAGTTAAGAATTTCCCCCAGAAAAACTTAAGAATGGTAACATACAAGACTTCCTCTCTGCATCAATACAACTCCCATAGCATACCCACTTGCATCTGTCTCCACTTCGAAAGGTCATTACAAGTTTGGTAATTCTAGAACTAGTGCTTGAATGATATTCTTCTTTAACTCATCGAAATAACTATGTTTACATTTTTCCCACTGGAAACCCTTGCCACTTGTTGTTATGGCATGGAGCGGTGTTGTTTCCACTAAAAATGAGGCTATAAATTTCCTTAGGTACTATGATGCCCCAATGAAACTCCTGACCTTAGAAACATTAGCAGGCATCGACCATTTCATGATGGCCTCCATCTTGGTAGGATTTATGTTCAACTCTCCTCCACCGATCACATACCCCATATACACCAAATATTGTTGCAAAAACTTGCAGTTCTTGAGTTTTTCTAGCAGCTTGTGATTCTTCAATGTTTCAAGCACTTGCGTCAAATGTGAAATATGCTCTGCCCAGGTAACACTATATACTAGTATATCATCCAAATAAACAATAACAAATGAATCTATAAAAGGGCACAATACATCATTCATTAATCCCATAAATGTAGTTGGTGCATTACATAGGCCAAATGGCATAACTAACCACTCATACAAACCTTTCCTGGTTTTGAAGGAGGCCTTCCATGTATCTTCTTATTTGACATGAACCTGGTGATATCTAGACTTCAAGTCCAACTTGTTGAAGTAATTTTCTTGCTGCACTTGATCTAGCAGATCATTTAAACTGGGAAGGGGGTATATGTTCTTGAGCGTGATTTTATTCAACACCTTGTAACCTATACACATCTGCCAAGTCCCATCTTCTTTGGCACAATGATGATGGGAGACCCACATGGTGATTTACTTAGTTGAATGACACCCTGTTCCAGTAGCTGTAACAATTGTTTCTTCACCTCACTTGATTCTATAAAAAACTACCTATACAACCCAATATTTAGCAATGGGGATTCTGGAAATAACTAAATCTCATGCCCCACTTCTCTCTTAGGTGGTAACCCTTTAGGCTCTCAGAACACATACTTGTATGCTTGTAACAACTCCTCCAATTTTTTTTTTTTTCTTATTACACCCCTCTAGGGATGACTTGCTTCTTATTGACTCCTTTTTAGATTGAATTTCTTTTAAAAACAATAACAAATACTTCTTGCTATAACTGATCAATTTCTTGGCTTGATTGGAACTAACCAGTGAACTTGTTTACTTGCCTTTGTGCGTGTTGATGATGAATTATTTTTAGTCCTTGATGATCTGGTACTGATTATATCACCTCATGAATATTTCATATCACATGTACATGTATGGACTCCCAAATATGACTCCACATCCATCAGGTGGAACCACATCTAGATCTACTTCATCATTAAAACTCTCATTGATAACAAATCTAATTCTACATTGTTTTGTTATCTTCAAATTTGCATCCTTATTTACCCATCCCAATGGATGTGGGTTTGGATGATCATGAACTTACAACCCCAACTTCTTGACCAACTCTGTTGCAATGAGATTCATGAGTGATCCTTAGTCAAATAGAGCATTAATATTTGTCTTCTTGACCTATATATTTTTATGGAAGAGATTGGTCATTTCTTCTCCTCTTCCTATTGAAGGCTACTCAAATTCACCTCCTTTTGCATTGATGTACAAATGATCTTATCATCTATGTCTAAGCTTCTTTCAACTTGGTTGCTCGAATCCATAGCCATGAGATTCTTCTTTTTATTATATTTCTTCTTGTTCTTTGGGTTTAGCTCTGGATGAAACCTCCAACACTTCTCCTCTATATGGCCATAAATGTTGTCGTGGTTGTTTGGATATTTACAATGGTGCACTACGACTGTCATATTTTTATATTTTCCCTCATTTTTCTTCTTCTTCTTCTCCTTAGAAGTACCTTATTTCTCCTACTTCTTCAGTCCACTTGATTGTGCTCTTTTCAGGCCTATGTTCTTTAGGTACTTTGCATGTACACAAGCCTCGTCCACCTATTTGGGCCTAAACAACATTACTTGCTCGCGCAGATGGTGGTGCAGACCCCCAAAATAATTGAGGAGTACATATGGGTTCTTTGGAGAAATACCCAACATTATAGCCATATTTCTGAATTCCGTGGTGTACTCCTGCATGCTTTGGCTCGTCTTTTGTTTGAAGTAATGCCACTGAATCCACTAGTCCTCCATGTACCCAATGGGATAAAACTGTGACTTAATGAGGATTTTTAAATCATCCCACATAGCCACTTGAGGTTCTCCCTCCAACCTCAGGGTTTCCGTGTGGCTTTCCCACCAAGTCAGTGCATGGCCCTCTAATTTCAGCCATGCGAATGAGATCTTTTTCCCTTCCTCGATCTAATGGATGCTGAAATAAATGTCCAATTACTGCAACCAATGGTTCAGATTTAGAGCATCGATATCACCATGGTATGCATTGATATCAAAATTTTCTTCCACTTTTAACATGGATTGATTCAGGGCACTCGAACTGGGTTGATATTTTTCGGTTTCTTTCTATGGTTGGTTTTGCGTGTCTTACTGATCTCCCGATTCCCCTTCTGATTCGTCCTCTACATTCGAACCCCCATCTTCTCCAAATATACCCATATTATTTCTTAGGACTACCATGAGGAGGTTTACATTGAGGTTTATATCCACTAATTGTTGTTTGATCCATGAAAAACTCACCTCTACAGGATCACAAGGTTCGTTTACAAATTTTTCAGCCATGATTAGGGTTTTGCGATTTTAGGCCCTACTGATCTAGATCCCTGTAATATACACAAAAATACCCAAAGAAACATGCTATGATACCAAATGATCTATAAAATGTTGTGGATATTCCACTAGATAGTTCGTTACAATAAATTTGATAATAATATATTAAAACATTGAAATTTTACACTATTATAGTTTTATTAAACTTTAAGATATGTAGATTTAACTGTAATTAGTGCATGCATGCAAATGGAAATTATGTAGAAAATTATAGAACTAAAATGTAATCTCACACACATAAGACACAATATATTCTCTCTGGTAAACCTTTTTAGGATAAAACTCAGCTAGAAAGTGACGTCATTTCACTCTCTTTCTCTATCTGGAAATATGATTGCAGGTACAAAGAAGTAATGTATGTGGCCCATGGGATGCTACAATGCACATATCCTCTTTTTTTGGTCTACCTCCTATCTCTCTTGGCCACCTTTTCTCAGCTATGGAACAAAATTCTCTCGAAATAATGGAATGTCTCTTCCTCCTAGTGGCCCGGTTATAAACAAACCTGATAGCCTACTAGTGGTTAATTTTGACTACATCAAATCTTATCTAGATTTAAAAAATAGACTCTTATAGAAAATTTTAGATCAAAAAAATGTGGATATACCCTTTTCCATGAATAATTGGGGCTGACATGACATCCTCCCAAACTATCACTATAGGTGTGAAAACAAGAAGGTCAACTTTTGAGTGGCATAATTTTTACATATAGACTCTGATTGGTGCGCTTCTTGTGCCATTGGAAATGTATTTTTGTGTAAAATATCATGATAAGGTTTTGTGTTAAAGTGGAAAATTTTACCCCCCAAAAATGTTGTTTGATGCCTCAAAACACCCCCAGAAATTTTCAGACCCTATTTCGCCAAACAGGGTCCCGCCGGTAAAAATGGCCTCATGAGCTGATTTCTCCACTTTTTCCAGTCTGAATGCATCAAGATGAATGAAAAATAATATAATGATCCAATACACATCATTGGAGGAGGACTTGGTCTAGGTCTTTGGGTCTTTTCTCATTTGAAGCAGATTCTATAAGAAGAGATGAGATTATTTATGGGTTTTCCCTTTGGAGCAGTTTTGTCATGGCTTGGAGCCTACTTGTGTCCATTGTTTTTATTTTTATTTTTCTTAATAATTTTTTTATGAAAATATATAATAAAAAAACATAAGAAGATAACTAAATTTCTCAAGAAATTAATAAGCTTAAGGAGAATTTGCTTTAAAAGTTGCCCTACTAGATTCTAAAATATGTCAAAAATTCAACCTGTGGTCACCCAAAAAAGTCACTGTTAGAGTCATAACTACTAGAATCAATTGGGAAGGTGATAGATCACATATATGCACACAATTCACCTCTTCCTCCAATGAGCTAAGAACATAATCTTTTTAATAGGGGCAAATGACCAATATTATCTCCTGCAATAAAAAAGTTCTTTCTCTGGCATATTTCCCAAAGGACCCACTAATAGACTACTGAAAAAAGAGTGTAGATCAAATAAATCTCAAATTAACACCTCACTATTAACCCCTCAAGTTGGTGGGATACTCAAATTTACTACCAATGTAACCAAAATACGCCAATAAATCATGCAATAGTTCCCAAAATTCTCTTTCATACATTTTCACAAACACTTTGCATGAAAATATTTCTTCAAACCCTTTATATGGAAAGAAGAGAACCTTTATGGCAGAGACATTTTTTCAAACATTTTACATGCATTCAAATTAGAAACCCTTACACAAAACATGAACAACAATAACTCAACTAATTTATTTATTAATTTTGGAGCATGAAAATACATGCCAATCACTTCATCGATACAAAATTTGGAACTTGTAAATTTCTCCTACAAATGACACTATTGGTTGAAGAATTTTGTTGATGTAAATAATTCTAAAAATTTACTAATGCTTCCCAAGATAAAATGCAACCCCATCAATGATTAATTTGGTTGTCTCTTGAATTTGGCCCAAAAGGAACTCAACATCCCAATTAATTTGGCCATCCAAAGAAATAATGTGATTCCTTTTGGATACAATTTTCCACCAAGGAATAATTTGGCACTCAAACAAAGATTGGAAATGCTACAAAATTTATTCAGCCCTCCAGATAAAATTTGGTCACCACCTAAGAATATCGACCTTCATAAATTTAATCATTGACTACAATAACATGGTCTTTCCACAAATAAACTTAGGTGTTGCAATAACTTAGTCTCTCCACAAATAAGTTCAGCTGTTGCAATAACTCGGCCTCTCTCAAAATAAATTTAGTGTTAATAACTCAACCTCTCTGCAAAGAAATTCATCTATTTCCATAACTTGGCCTCTTTGGAAATAAATTCAACAGTTGCAATAACTCAATCTCTCCATAGATAAATTTAACTATTGCAATAACTCAACCTCTCCACAAATAAATTGAGTTATTGCAATTGTTGAATTTTGTAGCTATTGTCAGTCTTCATAATTAATATTTAGCCTTTGAAATATATATAATGAAAAAGGAAGGCATATTTGAATTCAGGTTTTTGTCATGAAGATAAAAAAATTCGTCATTGTAACATAACAGTTAGACTTGACTAAATAAATAAAATTTATTAATAAATAAAATTTTAATATAAGAAAATAATTGTTAGAATATAGTTGTTAATATGTAATTAAGGAAAATAATTAATCAAAAGGAAAATAATGAATGAAATGAATATCTAAAAATAAATATTTAGGTCAAAACTAAATAATAAAAGCAATAAAAGAATTAATAAAAGAAATATAATAATATAATAAAATAAAAATAATATTTGGGTCAAACTTAAATAATCAAACAATTAATTCTAAAAACAATAAACAGTCAAACTTAATATATATATATATATATATATATATATATATATATATATATATATATATATATATATATATATATATATATATATTAAAAAAATAAATCAATAAATAAAACAAACAAATAAATAAAAATAAAAATTAATTAAATTAATAAATAAAATAAAGTAATTAATCGTTTATTAGTAGTCAAGATAAAAATACAAATAAATAATAAAAATTAATCAATTATATAAATGGCAGGGATCCAACAACTGATATTCATGTTATTCATGTCATTTTATTTTAGTCCTTGAAATGATTAATATAAGTCATGTTCTTCGTTTTGGTTTCAATTTTTTTTTTTTTTAATTTTTGGTTTCTAAAAATTATTTTCCCAAAATTTATATTATAAAATAGTTTTACCTTAAAAATCGCGAAAAGTTTATATATAGACTATATAAAATTATTAAAAATTTGAATACTTTTACAAAAACATTTCCAAACATTTTAAAAAGTGCATATTATGTATTAGTGATATTCTCCAAGGTTTCTAAACTTTAAAATAAATTTCCATCCTTAAAAATCCCCCTGTCTTGAAGAGACTTGCATCTTCAATTTGATTGTTTATCCATGAGTTCCTCTATGAAGCCAAAGAATAAGCTGGAAGGAGCTACAAATCCGAGGGCTTGGAAGACAAGGATTGAACTCCTTCTTGCAAAGAATGATGTCTTGGATATTTTGAAGGGTAAGGTCACTAAATATTTAGATAAAGAAGGAAAAGAAAAATATAAGAAAGATGACATCACAACCAGGAGTATTATTGTAAATTCTATCAAATATAATTTTATTCCATATGTCGCAAATCTTGACACTTCAAAGAAGATGTATGATACCCTAGTTGGGCATCATACATTGCAATCACGTTTTTCATGTATTTCTCATTTTCTGTGTAGCAGGGTCCATCAAAAGTATGCAACAAGGGTACTCCTTGGACACATAATCAAATTTCGCATCCAACAAGGTCTCCCACTCAAAATTTGAGTAAAACCGTAGGGAGATAAGTTGAAAATTCGAGTTGAAAAAGTAGTTTGTTCTTTTTTCCCTTTAAAATTTGATGATGTAATCTAATCTCATTTTATTATTTCCACTATTATTTTATAATATTCCTTAGAAGGCCCATTCTAGACCTCAACATTTCTCTAATGTTGAGTGTTAAGTAGTTGTGGTGATGGTTCCAATGAAGGAAGCAACTACACGGATATACAGATTCAGATTGGGCAGAGTGTGATGAAGATAGGAAGAACAGATCAAGATGATGATTTAGTTTGGATTCTGCTTGGGCAGGAACCAAACATATATAGCACTCACGATTGTGGGAGCGAAGTATTTTGTAGCCGTTTTAGTGAATTGTGAAGCAGTGTGGCTTCAATAAATGTTCACAAGATTGTTTGATCGAATGTAGGAAATTACCACGATGATAGATCAAAGCACATACCAAGACATGGTACAGAAGGGAGCAATGAGGCTCACAAAACCTTTTTCCTAGGGTGATTTTTTTACACTTCAAGGACAAGCTTGAGAAGTTTGTATAATTCAGGGACAAGCTTGATAATTTTGTATACTTTAGGAACAATTCAAAGTGGTTGAGAATATTTTCCTTGGTTGAAGGTAATAATGATGATGTTTCATTGAGGAGCACACATTCTCCCTAGGTTATAATATTGAAAGGTCAAATTATTGACTAGGGGCCACAATGTGAATAGGGAGAATGGCCCATAGAGCATCAAGGCCTAGAGTGTTCCCTAGGTGGGCGAGTGAGTGCTTCTAGCATCGGGCAAGAGAGTTACCATTCAATTAACATGCAGAAATGATAGTAACCTAGGGTTTCACCATAGGTCACAGGTGTTCCAAGTGACAACTTGGATAATATGTGAATTTCTCCAAGTGAGGACTTGTTAAGCATGATGTTGATCCAGGATGCTCTCAACGGGTAGTGGATTGACACAACGTAGCTAGATCATTCAGGGACAATCATTCTCTTTGGGTCAAGTATGTTGACCAGGATTAGGGAGAATGGTCGGGTAAATGAAAAACATTCTTCATGAGTCAAGTGTATTGTCCAAGATTTGGAAGAATATTCCAAGAGGCCCATAATTACTCAACCATAGAGTTCAGTAGGTGCCTTTTATTAGAAAATAAAAAAGGTAGAAATGTTGTCTTATGTTTATAATTACTTGTGATATTATTGTAATCTTATTAACTTTTTATGTTATTATCTTATCTTCTTTTCATGAAGAAATCATCAAATAAAAACATGAAGATCAATGAAACTAGATGTAGGCACTCATCCATGGATAAAACCCATATATAGGGGAAAACCTAGTCAAACTCTTCCACTAGTAAATAAAATTGAGATAAACCAAGACCTTAGACGCAACAAAATTACCTTCCTCCTCCACCAAGTAAACCTTTCAAAATGATTTTTCAAACTTCAGTAATCTTTTATTGTCCAACAGCGTCAACCCAACAACAATTCAAAAAAATTTCCCCTAGCTTCCTAGATTTCGTCCCTACTGCATATCTGAAATTTCGACCTCCAACAACTTCATAATTTCGCACATGTGAGAGTAGAGAGAGGAAAATTCGACTTCTCTTGATTGACAAAGACTTCCTTCTCCTTTTATAGGTTTTTCTTCTTCTTCTTTGAATTTCACACCTTTTTTCTTCACCAACAACTGTAGATCAAACTTGTTGTGTATGTACTTCAAAAGAGATTGATTTTTTGCCTTTATATATTATATTCTATCAATTAGGCTGACTTGTCCAAGTTGAGGCCAACTCGGTGGATGAAGCCTAGAAGACTTATTTTACATCAAAATAATTTTTTTCTTGACACAAGAATCCCAAGAAGGTTCTTTTACATTATGACTAGGACAAAGACTCTTGGCATAAACCCTAGAAGCCTACAATGGAGTCTTTGACCTAAAAATAATTGAACCAGACATGAAAACCATGCTTTAATAAGTCAAATTATTTTATAATTAAAGTTTTTTTTAATTTCTTTTGAAAAATACATTACATCATGACTCAAATACAATTATGAAGACCGACACTAGTTACATTTTTCAAAACTCCCTCTTAACTAGGAATGTATTCATAATTACATATATACAGAGGTACATGGAAGATTGCAAAGTGATATGATCTATGAAGAGTCAGAACACACACAATGCTACAGGTTATATTATTTACCAAGGTACTCTAATCAGGTGGGACTAAGGTGTACTCAAGCTTTAGCCACTCTATGCACCATCAGTATTTTAAGCTCTAACACCAACCCAGGGATCCAAGTGCGTATCCAAGGTCAAAGCTAAAATACCAACACCAATCTCCCTACTTTAGGATCTAGACATCAACACATAAGTCATCCAGATGTCTTTCCAAGCATCTTGTTGCCACAAGATGCTTCATCTCTCCTTGACAACTAAACCAGACATATCCACCAATCCAAGCATGCTTCAAATGTTTAATTTTTTTACAGAGAGATATTGCACAATTATAACCCCAATCAGTAATAAACCTTCAAGTATATATACAAGTAAACACAAACCTCTGGGGTCCTCAATCATCTTGATCAACATCAACTTATCTAGATACAACTTGTCAAAATATTTCATCTTTTCACTTCTTTAGTAGCACCAAATACAACCTCAGTACTTCTCAAGTATTTTGTTTTAAAATCCAATTGTAGTAATTTCATTCATTCTTCGGTTTCGTTATTTCTTCAAGATATTCATTATGAATGTCATAATATGCCTTGGGATATATACCTTTTATTTTATCCAATATCCCTCTCAAATTGGGGAGATCAACGACTGCTTTATTTTATAATTGAAACGAGTACTAGTTCTCCCACCACTATCGGCTAAGGCTAAGCAAATCAATCTGTATTTTGAAATGGAACTATATCTGGAACTAGAGGATCTGGGGAATTCTAGTTAGGGAGGTGGCAGGGTGATGCTTGCCCAGATATTTACTTCTTTATTTCCCACACATCTACAGGGAGGGGTGGGTACAACAGATGGACAAAGCTGAGATTATCATTGCTAGAATCTATTTTTTGTAAGCTCTAGTCATTTGTCCAAGAGTAAGGAAGAAAAAATGTAAGGTATGCCTTTTTAGTATTTTATCCAGTTTTGGTGGGATGGTTTCATTTTCTCTTGCCGCTTTCTCTGTAGGACGCGTTGCTAGGACGTTAGGCTTGATGAAGAAATAATGTGAACCATAATATCATACCACATTCACAGCCAACAGATGCTTGTCATTATTGGTTTTCATCACTAGTTCCCATTTCTAGGGGGTTGTTGATAAGGAGGTGGTCATCGATCAAAAGTATCATTGAAAAGAAGGTGGTCGCCATAGTCAGTCCCATTGACAGGAAGTCCGCATTGCCAACTAGTGTTGCGATTTCCAATCATTCTAAGCCAGTTAGAGCTGGGCTTGCCTCATTGGCTGGGTTACTCCACTAGGTGGGATACAGTATCGAAGAAAATTCAACCTTTCAAGGTTTAATTATTTCTCATGGAATCAAGGCTATCTATATCATCATAATTCTTGTAGCTTCCTTCATCATGCTCGCCATTATTATCATCTTTAATTATGAACATCTTCAACATATTTAAAATTATGTACCTACAAAATTTTTAATAGCAAGTACAACCAAATATATTGAAGCATGAAATAAAAATCATGTCATTACAATGGAAGCATCTAAATATTTAAGCTTTAGTCAACAGATACCTAAACCTCATTAGGTTCATAATCAACAAAGGTTACATCCTTTTATTTCTGGACTTTAACAACTTGCTAGGGTTTTTTTATAAAACCTAAACGTCGTCTTCGATGCATACATGAGACATAAAGCCTTATATGTCATCAACTATATCAATCTAATCATAATAATACACATCTAAGGTTTCAACGATATAATTTTAGAATTACATGTCAAATCTCTACTAGAGTTTGTTGCAAACCCTATATTTCATCAATAAAGCCAAACAATCAAGTTAGCATACCAACATTCCATATCTAGGATTTCATTGTTATTTCCTTATGTCAATTTCTTTCTATGTTGTAAACCTAGATGTAAACATCAAATTCCAAAATTAGATAACAATTTTTGACCAGGCTAGGTTTTCCATCATATGTAAGAATATACACCTAGGTTTTCATTCTTGGGACTTTATTTTAGTTATTTTGTTCATAAACCCTAAATCACCAAACCCTAAAAATATAGTGTTTCATTATATAACCTAGACATTAGCAGTAAACCCTAATGGCCTAGTGATTTACCATGACATTATCAAAAACCTAAACTTCAAAAGAATAGGATTTCATCATATGTTCTAGACTTTATTAATAAACCTTAAAAGGACTTGAATTTCATAATCAACATTGATATACCCTAAGCATCAAGAGGCTAGGGTTTTACAGTGAACCCTAAAGGTTAGGGTTTCATCAAACAATGAACAAGATGATAAGAGATAATATGATAAGGGTAGATTCAATCTAATTATTAATCACCCTAACAATAATATTTATGATTAAAATCCTATACATAAAGATGTTAATAATGTAAATAAAAATTTCAAAAGAAGAATGTTCATATCTTTTGTATGAAGAAATCCTTGCAATAAATATTATAGTTTATGACATCCCTTGAGTTGTTCTTTAACAAAACTTGTAGGTCATAAATTCTTCAAGGGATTCCTTTGCAACAAAACTTTTTTCATGATTCAAGTATTTCCTTTGAAGTTTTCTCCACCACCTTTGTGTATGCTACAAGCTTTCCTGCCAAGGGAAATATAAAGAAAAAGGTTATGAGTATAAAATACAAATAAATCTCGATGTGAAGAGGAAACCAAACATGAAATACGAGATAAAGAAAAATATACTTATCTTTTGGTAAAATGATGAAGTCTCCCTCTTAATCCAATATTTCTGGGGGGTACCTACAAATTCAATAATAAAAAAGTTATGACAATATATATTAGATCAAAACATAAAATACAAACTTTACAAAAACTTAAAACATTAATCTACAAGGATATGTAAGGAAATAATTAATAGTATAAGTATTCAACTTCATATTCTTCAACCTTGTTCTTCTTAGGTGGATCTTCATTGACAACATTTTCATGTTATCTTTCTCTTTTTATTCCTTGGATTTTCAGGACATTGACTTTTGTAGTGTCCCATGTTATGATAGTTGTAACATTCAATATCTGATAGATCAACATTCTTCTTTGGACCTTTGAACTTCTTGTATGCACCCTTTTCCTTATGATGATCAGAGTAGGAATTTGAAGTGTTTTCTTCTTCATACTCATTCTTGTTACTTACTAGTGAGATGTGGGCTTATTCTTTACTGCATACATTCCACTTTTTTTCAAATGTTAGACTATCTTTCCAAATGCTAATTCTTGATGCAAAAGAGCTGCAAGATTTTGGTAGACCTAGTAGTGCAACAATCATGGGTTTTTTCTATGGTACAACTTCATCAATAGCTTGGAGTTCATCTCTTATTCTATATATCCTTACAAAATATGATGACACGACATCATCTTTTGTTGTCTTTATTGTAATTAGTTCATGCTTGAGACTAGCTATCTGACCAATATTCTTGATGGTAAACAACTTGGATAGGGCTTCATACATTTCTTGTGCAGAGCCTATGTTGTATATGTATAGGATTACACTATCGTTCACTCCACCTACAATCAGATTCATGGCCAAGATGTCATTTTCCCTGTACTTTTCCTTTCCTGTGTCATCTTTAATTTTCTTAACTTTTCCTTGAACAAAATCCAAAACTTTATGCTTAGAAAGAATAAGATCTATCCTCTTCTTCCATGCCCTGTAGTTGGAGGCTCCTTCTAGCTTGTTTTTAATCTTCATTGAGGTTTCCATAATATCTATAGATAATAGGATTCTATTCTTATATGATTCTTTCCTTAATGACCTTATTTTTTTATTTCTGTATTAACCGTTATTTCAAAAGACCTTCAAGTTTCATTTTTCCTTCATTCTTCATGTCAACTTTCATACCATGTTAGAAAATCAGAAAGGCAGAAAGATTCTCTTAATGCTAATAATTACTTGTGATATTATTGTAAAATTGTTAACTTTCTTTATATTATTATTTTATCTTTTTTTCATTAATCAATCATAAAATAAAAACATTAATATCAATGAAAACAGATGTAGGCACTCAGCCATGGCTAAAACCCCTCTATAAGGGAAAACCCAGTCAAACTCTTCCACCAATAAATCAAATTGAGATAGAACAAGAACTTAGAACTTACCAAAACACCTTCTTCCTCCACCAATCCAACCTTCCAAAATGGTTCTGCAAGCTTCAGTAATCTCTTCTTGTCCAACAAATTCATCCTAGAAACAATTCAAAAATCTAGCCCCTAGCTTCCAGGATTTCAGCCCTATTGCAGATCTGCAATTTCGGCCTCTCCAGCAGCTTCAATTTTTTGCACGTGTGAGACTAGAGAGATAAAAAATGAATTATATTTCTTAACAAATACTTCGTTCTCCTTTTCTATGGTTTTCGTTCCTCTTCTTTAAGTTTCGCACCCTTTTTCTTCACCAACAACTGTAGATCAAACTTGTTGTGTATGTACTTAAAATGAGGTAAAGTTGCTACCTTTATATAGTAGATTCTCTCAATTAGGTTGAATTGTCCAAGTTGACTCTAACTTCATGGAGGAGTCCTAGAAGACCTATTTTACATAAAAATATTTTTTTTCCTTGACACAAGAATCCCAAGAAGGGTCTTTTACATGATGATAAAGACACATACTCTTGACATAAACCCTATAAGCCTACAATGGAGGGTTTGACCTAAAAATCATTACCAAAAGAATGAAACACATGCTTTAATAATTCAATTTATTTTATAATAAAATATATTTTTCTTTCTTTTGAAAAATATATTACAACATGAATCAAATAAAATTATGAAGAGTAACACTAGTTACATTTTTCAACACCTTTCAACATCAGGCTCATATTACTCTTGAGATAGGTTAAGTGAGTTCATTTAGAATCATGGATTAGAGTGAGGCCTTTGGAATTAGGACCAGAGTACTCAAATGGATTGAGTGTGTCCCTATGGTTTCACTATGAGTCAAAGAGATTGAACAAGATGATGTTGAACCAAGGCTAGTTAGTATACCATGGGTCAGAAACGTTGACCAAAATCATGGTCACTAGTTTATGCTAATGATTTACCATAAGCCAAAGATGTTGAACATAATTATGGTACCTATTTGATGTTGTATATTCTTTCCATAGGTCAAATATGTTGACTGGGATTATGGTAATCAAATGATGTTTATGTTGATGATAAATGATGAAGCTTTGCTTAGAGAAAGTTTTCAACAAGAGAACATCTAATTTTCATTATGAATACCTCCTTAGCTAAGAGGAAGTGTTGAATTTTGTAGCCCTTGATATATATATATATAAGACATGTTCTTCATGTCATTTTCAAAAGAGAAAAAATTTTAATTTTGAAGACATACCCATTCATGCCAACCATAATACTATATATAACGAACTCAACCTCCTTCTTCAAGCACAATTCGATCTGTCACAAGACAAGACATATTATAGGCATCCAAACAAAGGAAAATAAGAAGAAGGAAAAATACATCTCAAGTATATTTTTTGTCTTTCACATGTGTGGTTCTCTCTCATATAACTTCAAACGTGCACGCTTCTGGGTATATTCTAGGCAACAAGTCAAAATTCTGGGAAACATATTATGGGAAGCATGTCTAAATTTTCTAGGTAGTATATTCTCAACACTAGAGCCAAATTTTTGGAAATATTCTTGGAGCCTGAATTTCGTCCTAGGAAGATCAAGTAGCACCGAGATTTTTGTGAGAATACTGGTTTCAAAAGAGGGAATTTTGACCAAGTTTGACCATCATATTTAACTAGTAGAATTAGGTGCATCTCTTATTGAATGAAATAATTTCTCTAAAGAAAAGGTTATTGAATTTTCCTCCCAAGTGGGTTTTCCCAAGGTAAATATTGTGTTATCTTTGTGGATATTAATATCTACTATCCTTGTGTATTTATGGTTGAATTTTTGATGTGTAATTTCTTAATGATAATCTGGAAGTGTTAAAAGAATATACACATTGTTAGAATTAATTATCAAATTTTCATACATTAGTGTTTGTATCTATTGCAGTTGAAAGATTAACAACAATAACTCGACCTCTCTACAAATAAATTGAGTTGCTGCAATAACTCGACCTCTCCAAAAATAAATTCAGTTGTTGCAATAACTTGGCCTCTCTACAAATAAATTTAGTTATTGCAATGATGAATATCTTCTCCTTTGGCTCCCGTAACCTCCTTCAAATTGAATTCTCACTTAAGCACCTATCATGAATAGGGATGATTCTTCCTCTTGATTATCTAAGGTGGATAATTTCACCACCGAAGCCAATCTCAATTAGCTATGGTCAATGGTTTCACCACCAAAACTAACCTTAGAATTAGATAAGATGGATGTCTCACCACTAAATAACAATCCTTAACTGGTTTTTTACCTTCACATTCAAGCTCCAAAAGCTCTCAGATCAATTATCAAAATAAATAACCAATTCATGCCCAAGAGTGAGCCTCATGTTTCTTTTTATTGTCACATGCTATCAAAATACCATGGGTTATTACTATGGATCATCTAAATAACATGGGTCTCATTTTTTCCCTTTTTTTTTAATAAAGTGACTTTATAAAGTTTTTATTATTTTTTTTCCAAAGTCACTTAGCAGCATCATTTTTATTTAATTATTCATTGTCAATTCTAAATGTTTCTCTTTTCACCTAAATGACAGTCAGCCAATTAGATTAAATGACCCCGCTTCTTCCCTATAACCTATGGGAATTGAATATGCTATTGGGTTGATGACAATTTGTGTAAGGGGCATCACAAATAATTGCTTCAAGACACACTTTTTACTACTTAATATGAAGGAAATGTGCAATTCTTTCCATGTTCATATGGAGTTGACATGTCACAATAAAAACAAAAGTAATATTTTTTTTTTCAAATGTTAACCATAAATGAAATATTTCAAGATCAACTATATATATGTTTTGGAAGTTTCTCAGGCATATTTTCTAGTCTCATTTGTTGAGAATCCGGCAAGGATTTTTTGAAACCACAAGTTTGAGTTGTGAACTCTCCATAATATGAGTGCCCTAAGAGTTTTCCAGGGTATTGAATCCATATATGCAGTGAAAAATTGATTTTAAACAACAAAAAATAAAATTTCACCCAATTTGTTTCACTATATTTTAGCCAAAAAATTAAAACCTATAATGGTTAGACAAAGCATGTGTGTGTGTGTGCACATGTGTGAAGCAATTTAAAATAAACAATATACTATGTTTAAAAAATTTCAATGGTGTGTTGGGCGGAATTAGAGAGATATGTGGCTTTGTTCATGCTTAACATGGAGTTCTCTCTCTCTCTCTCTCTCTCTCTCTCTCTCTTATTGATTGATAAGAAATCGTAGCCTTACTGCCTCCTGGTCATAACTCAAATGCCAACCAAAGAATGTTAATAACTCCATCTGTGAAGAACGGAACTGCCACAGTTCTTGCTCTAGCATGAGAGTTCCATTTTAAGGAAGGACGTCGTACTACGATATCTTTTGTTTTGTCGAGCCCTGTTTTGGTATCTGGTTTTATGGTTGTACGTGCTAAAAATCCAATACATCTCGCTTCATTCCCCATCCCAATGTTTCACAACACCTCGTCCTTGTTAAATTCTTGCACTAAGAGGTGATATTTAAAACTCGATATGAGAGAGATGTGAAATTCCTTAACAAATGGCACGCACACACACATTCTAACTCCAATTTTATCATGTGTGGAGAGGGTCAAGTTCCTCAAGATGAAAAATTAATTACAAAATTTGAGAAAATTGATCCATATGATCAAATTTGATAGTAAAATAAATTTACAATATTTTAATGAAAACTACATAAATGAAAAATAACCAAGGGAAACGTAATTTAGAGATATAATGTTTTATAAAATAAATTCCTTTATTTTATTTTAAAATAAATATATAATAGATTATCATGGGTAGAGAGGGTCAAGTCCCTCGGGACGAAATATTAATTACAAAATTTGAGAAGATTGATTCGTCTTAAGTTATGATAAAATATGAAATTAAGATAAACTTTACATTACTTTAGTGAAAACTACACAAATGAAAAATAATGAAGCCCAACATAAGTCATATTCTTGAGACATAAATTTTTATTTTTATAAATCCTTTATTTTATTTCAAAATAAATATATAGCAATTTTTCATGTGTCAAGAGGGTACTCCCTCGAGATGGAAGGTTAATTACAAAATTTGAGAAAATTGATACCTCTTCACATATGATAAAGTTTGAAATTAAGATAAATTTACATTTGTTTAGTGAAAACAACATGAATTGAAAATAACTAAATACAACATAATTCAGACTCTTGAGAAATAAATTTTTATTTTTATAAATTCCTTAATTTTTTATGTCGTTGCTTGCACATGGACATTTATGATCGGTTGAGTTGTATTAGTTTTCATACTATAGAAAATTTTCATTTTTATATAGTTAACATTATTTTTTTGCTGTAAATTTTTAGGTGACATCAGAACGTCGCCGCATCTCCGACTACGCTTTTTTAGGGTGGACGTCATCCTGACATGTACGACTGACCAGGTTGATCAGATAGTATAAACCATGTGCCGTAAATAGGGATTTTGCATACATATGAGAGTTAAATAACACTTTATTTAAACTCTGGTGTTGTAAAATTGGATTTAAGAGTGTTGGTAGACAATTTATTAAGGGATTATCAATAAGCACATTTCTAATCAGTCGGAACCTCAATATATTTTAGTGTACTATCTTTGTGCAATGTGGGCATTTTGAGAATCAAACTAGTCTTCGGCAGTTTCGAGTTGGCTTTCATGTTCAAAGTCTCTGCGCTATTTTCTTGGCGTTGTGGCCCTCACTGAAGCTGGAATTCCCGTGTCTATACCTGCAGCTAGGAGAAGATTTTTCAGAAGGTGTTAATATACAATTCGGGAGAATCATACTTCTAAATTCTACCAAAGAAAATATGGTGAGTTTTCAATGTCTCCAGGGACCATGAAAATTCATGTTAAATTTGAAAAATGATAGGTCATGGTTTTGTAATATTCTGAGAGAATTTTTTACAGTGACTCAGGTTAATTTTTTGATGAGCATGCTCTCTCTATGTTGGGTTTGTTAATTGTGGATATTAATATTGATACACCTTTTAATTTAGATCTAAAACTCACGTTTGATGAGGTATTTTGAGATCTCCCTACGAGCAAAATCTAGTTTAATTCAAGATTTTATTTCTTAACAAAATATTATGGATTTTGTGGGTAAATATAAAAATAACGCCAAAGTTTAATTTTCAAATCAAGGTGGATATGTAATTAAGTAAAATGGGAGAAAACATAAATAATCTCAATGCAATGATGCGAGGTCGAGTTGTGATGCTTTGAATGCAAACCTGTAGAAGAAGACAAGTAGAAACTGACCATAATTAGGTCAGAAGTCTGTCCATATTTCTATTTCCACAAGTCCTATGAGCAAGGTCCCGACCCCGACTCCATATTGTCTACTTTTAAATAGTTGGGGCTTCAGCAATATTATAGGGAATTTTGTTTAAGAATCAATATAAAAGCTCCATATTTTTCTGTAACGTTTACGATGATTTTTTTTAGGAATTTAACTCTCTAACATTTGTGAAGTTGGAAGTATACCGATATTTTCATTTTCATAATACTCGTGGGCAAGGTGTTGGCCCCGACTCCATATCATGGTTTTTAATATAGTTGGGGGGTCAGAGTTCTATTGGCATAAACATACAGTTTGTGAAGAAAATAACTTCGAGCTTAGTAGAATATGACACATAGACACAAGTGTTTGTTAATTATTAAAAAATAAATAAAAAATAAAAATTGTTCACGCACAACTAATAGAAATTTATTCAAAATGCAAACTTGTAGGGTATTTTTTTTAATAATCAATAGAAAAATTCCATGTTTACAACAAAAACTTCAGCGTTTTAGCTTTCTAAAATTTGCAATGTTAGAAGTTGACCCATATTTCAATTTCTACAAGACCTGTGAGCAAGGTCCCTACCTCGAATCCATATCATGGTCTTTTAAATAGTTGGGGGGTTGGAGTTTTATTAGCATAAATATCTAGCTGGCGAAGAAAATAACCCCGAACTCACTAGGGCCCAAGGCATAGACATAGACATGAGTTAATTATTTAGAAAAACTAAAGAACAATTGTTCACACACGAGTAATAGGAATTTTTTCAAAATTAAATCTTGTAGGGGATTTTGTTTAATAATCAATATAAAAACTTCATGTTTTCCTATAATGTTTATGACAAAAAAATTATAATTTTTAAGTTTCTAAAATTTATGAAGTCAAAGGTTGGCCCATATTTCCATGTCCAAAAGACCCGTGAGCAAGGTCTCATCCCCTTATCCATATCATGTTCTTTTAAATAGTCGGGGGGTTTGAGTTATATTGACATAAGCATCTAGATGACAAAGAAAATAACCCCGTCCTCAATCAAGCCCAACGCATAAACACAAGCATATGTTAATTATTGTAAATAAATAAAAATTTCATGCAAAGTGAAAACTATTATTCAAATTTAGAGGAAGCATACAAAGAAATAGAGTATTCTCAACTATTTATAAATTGAGGAATCATGAAAAGCAAAGAATCATGCTTGCATGTGAGGATATATAAATATTTATAGCGGAATTAGAAATGACATGTCTGGTTATAAATGTTGCCACACATATAAGGCAAGTTAAAATATGAAGTTGTATGAAATTAAGGTAGAAAATTAGTACAACTAATTGGAACTTATTTAAAAGGAAATCTTGTAGGGAATTTTGTTTAATAATCAATATAAAAACTCCATGTTTTCCTATAATGTTTACGACAAAAATTTTCAGCATTTTAACTTTCTAAAATTTGCAAAGTCAGAAGTCGGACCATCTTTCCAATTCCACAAATCTTGTGGGCAAGGTGTCAGTTGCGACTTCTTATCGTGGTCTTTTAAATAGTCAGGGTCGGAGTTCTATTGGCATAAAAATTTAGCTAGCTAAAAAATGATCCCAACCAAGGTGTTGGTTGTGACTTCTTATCATGGTCTTTTAAATAGTCGGGGTCAGAGTTCTATTGGCATAAAAATTTAGCTAGCTAAGAAATAATCCCAACCTCAGTCGTTCTTGACACATATATACAAGTATCTGTTAGTTATTAAAAAAAACAATTGTTCACACTGGGTTACAATGACTTTTAAATCCACTATTTTGTGAAAAGTTAAAACTATTAGCCATATTTAGAGGAATCAGGAAAAAAATAGAGTATATTCAACTATTTATGGATTGAGGAATCTCGAGAAGAAAATAAGCATGCTTGCATGTGAAAATATAAAACTATTTATAGAAAAATTACAACTGGCATGTATGCTTATAAATGTCCTTGCACACAGAAAACAAGTTAAAATATGAAGCTATATGAAATTGCAAAACTTACCATAGCTAATAGAAATTTATTGAAAATGTAATCTTGTAGCACTTGTTTAATAATCAATATAAAAACTCCATCTTTTCCTATAATGTTTACGACGAAACTTTTCAACATTTTATCTTTCTAAAATTTCATGTATTTCTGTGTCCACAAGACTTGAGAGCAAGGTACCGACCTTGACTTTATATCACGGTCTTTTAAATAGTCATGAAATTGCAAGGAACATGTTTTCATGTATTTACAACATTATACATTGACGACATAGGCGACAACAATAGTTTTCTTGGAAGCATTTGTATCTGAGGAGTTATTTGTTGAAATCACAATCTTGATGGGTAACTCCTCCACAATAGAAGCACCTTGGGATTTTTTAGGGTGTTGAATCCATATATACAGTCAAAAACCAGTTTAAATAATACAATTCAAGATTTCACATCAAAATTTATAACACAAATCAAGATTTCACCTCAAAATTTTCCGTTGGATTCAGGCACTGGAAATTCCAAAAATTCACACTAAAAACAACTCCTTTTTTTATGTTTGGGTTTTTTCTGGGAATGTGTTTTAGCCTTTTCGACACTTAAATTTTATTTGAAATTATATTTCTATGTCTGAGTTATTTTAGTATATTTTTCTTTTATGTTTAGGTTTTTCTAGAACATCTTGGTGGGTTTTATTTGAAAATATACTTTTATGTTTGAGTTATTTTGGTGCATTTTTTTAATAATTTTTTAGAAATTATAATTATTATTATTTTTTTATTATGTTTGAGTTTATTTTTGTTAAATATTTTTTGTTTTAAATTTGAAAATTATTTATTTAAATTACAATTTTAAACCATGTACTCTAATTTATATATATATATATATATATATATATATATATATATAATCTTGTCAAAAATAACATACAACCAAATTAATTAAAAACGTATAAAAATTAATTGAAATCTTTACACTTTTAAACTATTTTATCAATTTATATTTGAAGTACACATTTTCCGTATATTTAACTTTTTGTTTATAATATGAAGATATTTTTTACTTTTCTTGTTGACCATCTCTTTTTTTTTCCAATAATTTTAAATTGTATAAATGAAATAAATTCTTAAGTTTTATTAATTTTATTGAGGAGGTTGCAAAATCAATTAAACTTTCAATATATGTTTTAATTATTTTGACTGAAATTTATAAGAATAAAAGTGACTTAGTTTAAAGTGATATGGATGTAAATTTAAATTTTATTTCACTTTTAATTTAATTATATATATATATATATATAAACATTTTCATATAAAATAATATTTATATTAAAATTTCCATAATGTTATATTATTTATATTTTTTACATAATGCTAAAATGCTTTATTATTTAATTATAGAGTAAGCATTGTTTTTATATATAATAAATAAAGTATAAATTTTTATATTAAGTCATTTTATATTTGGTTATTTTAAATTTTATAGATGTTAAAATTGTTTATTCAACTGGTATTCTTGGACGTCTTCATGATGATGTCTCACTTATATTTAATTTTAAAAAAATATTGTAAATAAACATAAAAATTGCAATAATGTTAATAGTTTATATATATATATATATAGAGAGAGAGAGAGAGAGAGAGGTTTTTTTTGTTATTTATATAATAAAATTGTTATTATTATTATTATTCAATAGTGTACAATTAGAAATGTTCTATTGTCTCTAGTGGTTTTTGTAAATCATGATGCATTGCTTGATATTCAATGAGGAGAGATTATAAAAAAAATTGTAATTGATTAGCAATAAAAATTTAGAATCATAGATACTAACCGTTAGTATAAATTATTTTGTCCAAGTATTTTATGTAAATAGATAATGTACCACTTATTGCCTCCATAATATTTATCATGAATCTTTGAAATATATATTTTTAGGATTCCATAAAGTGATGGCTATATTAGTTGAGAAATAATTGATTCTGCATGTACTTCTTATATTATAAAATTGAGATCCTAATGATTAAGATGTTCTAGACATTTGTGCAAGTTTTAAATTGCTTTAAATTTTAAAGTGATAAATGCTTTTCTTTAGACAGGGCAATATCCAAAAGTTGATAGACTTTTCAGAATTTTAAATGAATTTTATTCTTGTCCATCAATTCAGAGTTAAATTACATGTTATTTATGCCTAGGTGGTAATCTAACCTTTTTGAAAAGTTTTAATATGTGAAATAATATTAATTCTTTTATGTGGCAACTATGTCCATTTTCTTTTCAAAACAAGTGAAAAGTAATAAAAGAGAGATGAGAACTAGAAGGGATTAGAGAACCTTACAACCTTTGCTATTGTAAATGGTGGTAATAAATAGCTTTTAATGTCTGAACACTTAAAGACAATTATAGTATTTTTCAAATGTTTTTACATACTTACCTTTGAATTTTTGTTCAAATGATGTTGGGTATGATTAGAAGTATAAATTGTAACTGGTGATGCATTAGTTCGACTGAACTCTTAAACAAAGTTTGGCCGCATTGTTTTTTGCGCTGATGGCCCGTTAAGTAAAACGACAAAATAGTTCAGCCGAACTATTTCTACAAAGTTCAGCCGAACTTTTACCTAAATTTTCGTTGTCCAGAAAGTACCGGCGAGCCCCTCCAAAAAAACATTTTGCGGTAATATAAATTGCCGCGAAATCATTCATTATTTTCACACATTTGGTCTGATTTTACAAAAGTCTTGATCTGATTTTGCAAAGAACTATTTTGGGTTTAAGGACTCTTCTTGGAGGTACATTCAAAGGACATTTCTTTGAGGCACATTATTTTTGTACATTTGGTCTGATTTTGCAAAGAATTGTTTTGGGTTTAAAGAATTCTCTTGGAGGTACCTTCAAAGAACATTTTTGAAGAATTTCTTGGAGGTACATTCAAAGGACATTTCTTGGAGGTATGTGATACATTTTTTTGGATGTTTTTTGGGCTTCATTTTTTTTTAAAGTATAGATTTGGGCTTAATTTTCATTATTTTTGAGGGTATGGATTTGGGCTTAATTTCGAAAGGAAATTTTTTGGTTTTGGGTTGAAGTAAATCTTTTATAATGATTTTTTAAAATAAGTTTTTGTGTAACTTTTTAAATGAAATTTTTTTGTAGGACTTGGAAGGAAATATTTTGAGCTTCGTTTCATTTTTATAAGACATTTTTTTCTTGAATTTTTTAAAGTAAGTGTTTTGGATTGGAGTATGTATTTTTTGCAAAAATTTTAAAATGAGCTTTTTTAAATTAAATCTTTTGTGATGTTTTTTTTAATTGAGTTTTTGTCTAAATTTTTGAAGGATTTTTTTTGAACTTCATACTCTATTATCATGGGAAATTGAAGGAATTGTACGATAAAATATGATCGAAAAAGAAACCATGAGGAACGTAGAGAAGAGACGAGACAATCTCGCAAAAGAAATATTGAAGCACTCTCAAATATTGAAGGGGAAAACTAACCTCAACTAGAAGTTGAAGTAGGTATGTAAATGTAAATATTATGATTTCAATATATTTAAAATTTTCCTAGTGTAAAATGTGAAGCTTAATTTTTATTTGATGAACTAATTTGAAAAATATTTTGCAATGTAAATAGAGAGAGATATTCCTCAAAACATTGATGATGAGATACAAAATTTTGAAAGAGAAAGTGAAAGAGATATTGAACCAATGATTGAAGATGGTGAAAATGTTGAAAGAAATTCAAGTGAAGAAATTGAATCAAAAGGTATGTACACACACACACACACACACATATATATGTATGTATGTGTTGGACACATGCACTATTATTGAAATTCTACATATATTTATTAGTTTAGTTATTTATTGAATATGTGAACTTATTATGTACTATTCATTCAAATATGTACAGATGAAATCAATGTCAATGATGAGATGTTAGAAAATGTTGACACTCACATATGGAGATAAAAAAGCTGACCATTATATATGATATTGTGTTAACCGCATTTTTGAGAAGTATTTCATAAAGGAAAAGGTGACAGTTCAAGCCCAAATGTTGAAAGGTCTCCTATCATTATAGAAATTAAAAGAAGCTACGACTTTATTGGGTATTCGAAAATCAGCCAAAGATAAAAAAAAAAAAATGAAGGAAAATGTGATACAAAATATAATAGTGCTATAAATTCAATTAGAAGATCTAGACAGAAAAATGTTTCAGTTGTAGGTAGAGCAATACATATGGCAGTGGTTTCATCAAGTACTAAAGAGAATCACTTGGTAAAATCTATGGCATGAGCATTAGGAACCTTGCAAAATTTTTTGCACAAACATCAAAAATTTCGGTTGCAAATAGATGTAAATGATGAACTCGCTTGTTGGAGAGCTATTTTTAGAAATTATATGCACTAAGCATGCATATGTCCAAGATCCACCTAATCTCACACTATTTAACTTTATGCAAGATACTGAATCTATTCCACTTGTTAATCTTTTGCGGAAAATTTAATTGCACACACATGTGAAGCATAAAAAAAAATCATCAATCGGACATAACACAGTTTTTAATCGAGAAAGCCTGAAGCTGAAAACCACAACTATATATTATGTAACATGGATATCATATGAAAATCTCATACAAGCATACAAATCTTATCACAAGCCCTCAGTACAGTACCATCGTCATACACTAATCAGGACCAATCTTGCAAATCCATGCATCGATTTTTGCCTCCTACTAGCCTGCCTCCACTGCGCAATCTCTGTTGAAGAGTAGCTGTGAATGAATTTGAATTACTCCATCCTTGACTGTGTAATCCTCATTGGCATCTCCACTGAGTGTGTGACGCAATTAATGTATCACTATATTCACAACAGATAGTTTATCTTGCCCTTTCACCTATCTCTCCATTGGTCTCCACTGAAACTGCCATGCACTGTAGTCAACTACTATATTGTTCAGTTGATTAATGAGCTATTATTTTTTAATTAATTAATTAATTAATTCACTCCACTCTCACTAGTGTATCAATCAGTTAGACTAGATACAACTAGCTCAACTGAGTGTAACTGAGTTAAACTAAATACAACTCCATAACTACTTCTTCCAACTGTGTCATAACTCTGCCACTTGAGTTCTAATTGAGTCCTCCATGCAATAGCTCCAGTAAACCCTTAGGAATCATGTAATTCTTTCTTTCGGCTGTTATGCCACATATGTGCACTGAACTGAAGTGCTCCAAGAGAATAAGTTGTTGTTTAGAGTTTGATTATTATTAAGAGCTAATAATAATTGACATGCATATATTTTTAGATTAACGATCTAAAAATAGACTTCGCCCAATATTCTAAAAATAGAATTTCATCTATTTTTCCAACTTGATCAACCATCCACAAATAGCATCCTGCAACTTCTGAAATATGATCATCATGTCTAAAAATAGACATAGTATAAAAATAGACTTGCACCAAAAATAGCCTGCGGGCCCACTTAGTGAAGGCGACTCTTTTCACTAAGCTCATCATCTTGTTGAATCTCAACACTCCCTCTCAACAAGATAGGGATTATCCTTCATCCCGATCCTGCCTCTATGGTATTCGAATTTTCTCCTAGTGAGCACCTTCGTCAGAATATCTGCATCTTGATCCTCTGTAGGAATGTACTGAAGCAACATGATCTTCTGCTGCACACAATATTTGATATGATGATATCAGATATCAATATGTTCAGATCTATCATGAAACATAGGATTAACCGAGAGTTTAATGTAACTCTGATTATCACAATGAATCACTATGGGATCTAAATGCAAACCGAACAAACCAACCAGGATCTTCCTCATATGATAGCCTCACATGCAGCTAAAATTGCTGCCATGTATTCCGCTTCCGCTGAACTGAGTGCCACAGATATTTTTTTCCTACTGTACCAAGAAACTGCTGTAGATCCAATATTGAAAATCCCTCCTGATGTGCTCTTTCTATCTGTTGGGTTTCCTGCCCAATCTGCATCCGTGAAGCCATGCAATTTCACCTCATCCGTCTGTCTATACCATAAAACATACTCAGATGTGCCCCTGAGATATCTCAGGACATGGTTGGCTGCCTTCCAAAAGAGCTTGGTAGGCTTAACCATCGCTTGTGAAAGCTGGTTCACCGCAAAGCATATGTCCGGTCTGTATTGACTAAATACATGAGCGAACCCACCAACTACCGATAAATAGTGGCATCCACTACCTCTACCGATGTAGCATCCTCTTTCTTCCAATTTCCTGGAAGAGGAGTGTCTATAGGCTTGTAGCCTTGCATGTGAAACTTCTCCAGTATCTCCCGGGCATACTTGCCTTGAGACACAAAAAGTTCACCTTCCCACTGCCAATTTCCAATCCAAGGAAATAATGAAGGAGGCCCAAATCCTTCATCTCAAACTCCTTTGCAAGATCTGCCTTGCATGAGTGTATCAAATTCTCATCACCTGTTAGTATTAAATCATCAACATAAAGTACAATGATTAAAAGCTTACCCTCAACCACAATCTAGTAAAGGTTTGCATCCACCTCACTCTTGGTGAAGCCAAGTCCAGTGAAATAGTTGTCAATCCGAGTGTACCAAGCACGGGGTGCTTGTTTCAGCCCATATAGCACTCTTTCGAACCTGCACACATGCGACTCGCTGTTGAAGATATCAAATCCTTTAGGCTTCTCAATGTACACCTCTTCCTCAATGATCCCGTTAAGGAACAAAGTCTTCACATCCATCTGATGAATGTGCCAACCCATCTGCACTGAGAGAGCAAGGGTCTGTATGGAAGAATACCGTGCAATAGGTGCAAAGGTTTCTTCATAGTCAATCCCCTCAATCTATGAGAAGCCCCGGGCAAAAAATCTTGCCTTATACTTCTCGACGCTCCCATCAGCAGCTTTCTTTACCTTGTAGATCCATCTTGATCCTACAACTGATTTTCCCACCGGCCTTAGAACAATCTCCCAAGCACTATTTTTGACAATGGAATCATACTCCTCCACCATGGCATCTACCCATGTGGGCTCCTACACTTCTTCTTCAAAAGAATATGGCTCTGTCACAATACACTTGCTCATAAGAGCCATGTATCTAGTATATCGGTTAGGTGACTATCTCTATCTGTGCTGTGATGTAGGGACTCCTACATTCTGTGCTGCATCCACCTTCAGTCTCTCAGCTTCTGTGGTACGCTTCTTGCCTTGTCTGATGTTTGGTTCTACATGAGTGGACTCCTCCACTCCACGAATCTTCTCCTATGGCTGATCCACATCCAGAGGCTCATATTTGGGAACAAGAAGTTCCTCTTCTGCCTGCATGTGTAGCTCCCTCTCAAGCGACAAATTCATGGCTTTCACCTCATTGAATTTTATATCCCATCACATAACAGTCATCCGAATGTTTGGAAAATACACACAATAGTTATGGGGTGTTTCTGTGTACCCCACAAATATCCCAACTTTTGCAGTCGGCTCCAGCTTCTTTCGGGCGTCCTTCGTCACATGAATGTAAATAGGTGAGCCAAACATCTTCAAATGAGAAATATCAGGCTTCTTACCAGTAAAAGATTCTTCGGGTGTACTCATGGAAAGTACTCTATGAGGACAACGGTTTTGCACATAAACCGTAGTGTTGCATGCTTCTGCCCACAAGTGCATCGGTAGGCCCTGGTCATGCATCATCACTCGTGCAACACCCACGATCGTTCTATTATTTCTCTCTGTGATCCCATTCTGCTGTGGGTTATGAGGTGCTATGAGTTATATTCGAATTCCTTCTTTGCTACAGAATTATTTGAATTCGCCCGAGATGTATTTACCACCATTATCGCTCCGTAGAGCTTTCACCTACTTCCCCGACTCCTTCTCCACCAATGCCTTGAACTCAAAGAACTTTGAGAACGTTTCAATCTTCTTCTGCATGAAGAAGATCCAACATCTACGAGAAAAGTCATAAAAAAATATCACATAATACCTGTGTTTTGCTGTTGAAGCAACTGAGAATGGTCCACACACGTCTGTGTGAATTCTCTCCAGGATCACCGAAGCACGGTTCTCCTTCTCATGAAAGGTGGTATTCACAAACTTACCCATTATACATCCTTTGCACTGATCTGACTGTGTAAGAGTACCCTTGGGAAGTCCAGTAGAAATTTGCTGCAAAATCTTCAAAGTGCCATGGTGAAGATGACCCAATCTCATGTGCCATAATTCGCCCTCATCTTGGCTCACCACTTCTTCTGCTTTTCCCACCATTGCAGCGCAGCCATCTACCTCCAACTTGTAGATATTCTTAATTCAAACCTCTATCTTCTTGGTTTGACCTGTTGTTTTATGTCGAAGGAAGGATTTTCCCTCACTGAAAACAACATCATAACCCTTGTCTTCCAGCATTGCGACTAAGACCAAGTTCTTCTTCAAACCTAGAACAAGCATAACATTATTCAACAAGAATGGATTATCGGACTCCCTCTCAAAGTTAATGGTCCCAATTCCAGTCTCACTGTACCTACCATCGTCGCCCATCTCTATATGCATCTGGAGGTCCTTCTCCTCCAAGTCACTAAATAACTCTTTTTCTCTCGTCATATGGAAAGACGCACCACTGTCAAGATACCACAGCGATCAAATGCAGCTTGAAACCAAGCATGCAATCAAGAAAAAATCCAGCTCAAATTCCGAGGCTAAGGCCTCTCTAGCTGCAGTTCCAGTAGCCTGCTTATTCTTCTTCTTCTGTGGACAGTTAGTGGCCAAATGTCCATGCTCGTGACAGTGAAAACACTTCACTTTGGAAAAATCTTGCTTCTTTCCTTTAGCACCATATTTTGAAGGATTTTTCTTCCCCTTCCCTTTCCTTTCTTTGGCAACAAAAGCGCAATTCTCTTCCTCTTCATTCTTCGATGAAGATCCATCCCTGGTACCCTACCTTATCTCCTCTTGCACAAGATCCAACCAAAGTCGCTCCCATCCCGGCAGTTTCTCCTGTCCATTGACAGAGTCTTCGTAGCTATGCCAACTCTTCGAAAGCCCAAGGAGAGCCAAGCTCACCAAGTCTTCATCATCAACAACAACCCCCACACTTCCAAGTTCATCCTTGCAGTGGAAAAACTTCATGAGGTATTTTGGAATATTGTCGCCTTTCTCCATTTTTATTTTTTTGAGCTTGTCTTTAAGCGACAACTTCCTCTGGTCACTTCTGCTTTGGAATAAGTCTGTCAAAGCCTTCCACATTAAGAATGGAGTGGCTTTCCCATGAAGTTTGGACACAATATGGTCCTTCACACCTTCCAACAGAATCCTCCTCGTCTTTGCAGTCTTCGTTTTCCATGCATCAAGTAATGCAGCATCGCTAGATCCCAGCTTAGGAACATCGCTATTGATGAACTCCTTCAGCCCATTATCCTCCAGCACTGCCTCCATCCTGTCCTTCCAGGCTATTTTATTCGAGCTCCCATCAAGGGCATACTCCAATCTCAACCCGTTGAAAGACATTTCAATGTATACTTGATTTCTGCACCAAGAATCTTCTGTAGCAAATTTGAATTGTCCACCAGCACAAAATCACTTCACAATTGCAATCTTCAATCAACAATGCTTTGATACCATGTAGAAATTATATGCATTAAGAATGCATATGTCCAAGGTCCACCTAATCTCACACTATTTAACTTTATGCAAGATACTGAATCTATTCCACTTGTTAAACTTTTGCAGAAAATTTAATTCCACACGCATGTGAAGCATAAACAAAAATTATCAATCGCACATAACACCGTTTTTAACCGGGAAAGCCTGAAGCTGAAAACCCCAAATATATATTATGTAACATGGAGATCATATGAAAATCTCATACAAGCATACAAAGCTTATCACAAGCCCTCAGTACAGTACCATCGTCATACACTAATAAGGACCAATCTTGCAAATCCATGCACCAATCTTTGCCTCCTTCTATCCTGCCTTCACTGCACAATCTCTGCTGAAGAATAGCTGTGAATGAATTTGAATTAATCCATCCTTGAATTCGCAATACTCATTGGCATCTCCACTGAGTGTGTGATGCAATCAATGCATCACTATATTCACAACAGATAGTCTGTCTTTCCCTTTCACCTATCTCTCCACTGGTCTCCACTGAAACTACCGTGCACTGTAGTTAACTGTTGTATTGTTTAGTTGATTAATGAGTTTTTATTTGTGAATTAATTAACTAATTAATTCACTCCACTCTCACTAGTGTATCAATCAGTTAGACTAGATACAACTAGCTCAACTGAGTCTAACTGAGTTAAACTAAATACAACTCCATAACTACTTCTTCCAACTGTGTCATAACTCTACCACTTGAATTCTAACTGAGTCCTCCATGCAATAGCTCCAGTAAACCCTTAGGAATAGCGTAATTCCTTCTGTCAGCTGCTGTGCCACATCTGTGCACTGAACTGAAGTGCTCCAAGAGAATAAGTTGTTGTTTAGAGTCCGATTATTATTAAGAGCTAATAATAATCGACATGCATCTATTTTTAGATTGACGATCTATAAATAGACTTTGCCCAATATTCTAAAAATAGAATTTCATATATTTTTCCAACTTGATCAACCATTCACAAATAACATCCTGCAACTTCTGAAATATGATCATCATGTCTAAAAATAGACATAGTCTAAAAATAGAATTGCACCAAAAATAGCCTGTGGGCCCACTTGGTGAAGGCGACTCTTTTCACTAAGCTCCTCATCTTGTTGAATCTCAACACTATTTGTAGGTAACCATACAAAGATAGACTTGGAGAAAATGTTAAAAAAATAATATATGAATATTGGAAGAACAATTCGTGTGTTTCGCCAACTGCAAGGCATGTGATGCGAAGAAGAATAGCATGAAATCAGTACGAAGAACATGAAAAACATTTCTTGGAAACCACTCAGATTGAGTTTTTCAACAAGTTCAAAGAAGAGAATCATGAAATTCATGTTTCAATCAATGCTTTTGTTCAACAAAAACCATGGTATGTAAAACCTATCACCGTACGCGACACTTGTTGTTGCCATTATCATGTGGAATTTGAGTTATATTATGACACATTCCTTGATTTTGGTAGAGCATTTTGGAAGGATTCACCTCCTCCTTCCACTATCCGCGATTTCATATCTCAAACTCTATGTGAAAGAGAAAGCGATGAACTATTTTATGAAAAGAAATGTGTTGGTGGTAAAAAATGCAATGATTGTGGAAATTTGACTAAATTCCAAAAAAAATATCGTACTGATATAAATGATCAATCATTGTCCAGCATGAAAGTGAAATGGAAGAGATATGAATATATCCATACATCGATTCAAGGTGCGAATAGTGTTAAAATAATTGAATTACGAGAAGAAGAAATTTTTGTGATTTTTGAGAAAGTTTGAGGCAGAAATTTACAAATACACCAAGCATTCCCATAGAGCTTGATGGCAAGGCTTGCAATTCAAAAAATCCCGTGAAGTTTTTCCACCAGAGACCATTTTTTCAGTAATTGATTTTGCAGAAAACTACACATTTGTCCCACAAAAATAAATTCAGAGTGAATACTATCATTTTGAACAAGTCTCCATGCTCATCCATATTCTATATATACATGCTAAAAAAATGTCGATCATATAGAAAGCACCAGTGAAAATCGACATATTAATAAATAATATCACTTTTATATCAGTGACGATCGTACACATGATACATATTTTTTACAACCCCCCGATCGGGGTGAACACCAGCAATAATGATAACGGAAGGTTGCAACGTGGCAACAGCCTCCGTAAACACCACATAAGATCATTTTAATGCCCTGTCAGAACAGAGAGGTGGATGGTGCGACCGCCGGCGATGGTTTGATGGTGAATGATGGCCAGGGTGGCTGTCAGACAACCGGAAAGGCAAGAGGACATTTGGTAAGTTTATATAACCCGACTCTTCATTCATGCATGCACTATCCCAGGCATGCGAAAGTTTGGAGGCGTCGAAGGCTAAAGACAATCCTGCAACTCCAAATTCACGAGAACTGGTTCTGTTTTAGTCAAGACCTCATCGCCAGCAATGGGAAAACGCCACTATAAGGCAGCGAATAAGGGGAAACAACCTGCCATGCCAGACCCAGTACCAAAGAAAAGGGGGCGCAGAACGTATCTCGACCACCTGGAAGAATTGGCTGTCAAATATGTTATGAGCAATCCCTCGGCATCTAGGAATGCAATTCGAGGTTGGGAAGCTGAAATTCATCAGGAACCTGAGGAAACTGAGACTGAAGCAGAAATACTGGATTTTATAACAGATCCAGGGCATATAAGAGGCAGACTCACTTTGTTTCACCAGACAGTCCATACCTATTGGATTGTCAAATGCCTACTAGAAAAAGCAATCCAGAATAACAACCCAGTCCAAGTTAAGAAAGAAGAATTGCAACCGGACCAACGCACCCAGAGTCTTCTCTTGGAGGTTCAGGACAGCCAGCAGCACCTAAAGATCACTCAATATCAAACAGCAGAGAGGGTCAGCAGATTAGATGAAAAAGTGGGGCGTATGGAGAAAACTCTTCAACAGATCCTTCAGCAATTGAACCAAGCAGAAATGCCAGGGTCTCATATCAAAGACCCTGCCCCTGTCTCATCATCAGAGGTTTAAAGGATGTCTGTTTTCATGGTCGTTTGTTAATTTTGAACTCATTATTGTTATGGTTGTAAATATTAAAGTAGAAACTCAGGTAGCACAAGCTAGTCATAGACGCAAGAGACAATTCCAATTTTGGGATGCAAACCATGTTTTTAGAAGGCCAATAAACCTGGTTTCCCACCTGGGCAGATTGAGGCCAAGAATGACTTTATATTTTGTAACCTGTCTTAAAATATAAATAGAAATGGCATGGACACACCGAACTTACAAAAAAAAAAGATACATATTTTTTACAACATTGTTTTGGAAAAATTTATGATTCCTTGAAAAATCATGGAATATCATTCAATGAACATTGGATATGGTCAGACAAATGCGTAGGTCAATTCAAATCTACACAATCATTCTTTTGGTTGTGTTGTCTTCATAAGAAAACCTGCATTAAACATTGTTGGAATTTCTTTGAGACTGGCCATGGAAAAGGAGAACATGACGGTGCAGGGGCATGAATAAAACGAGCATTTTGAAGATATCAAATGAACCCTTCTGCAAGCTAACTTGTGTATGCGAAAGAAGTTGTTCAATGGTGCATCACTGATCTAAGCCATGAGACTAACCGATCAAGGGAAGTGCGAAGGTACATTCAATTTAATTTTTATTGGATATCTAATTTTAAACAGTGTACATTTATCACAATGATTATCTTTGATTTTATTTTGATATCATATTTACATTCTTCTTTAAATTTTCCATATAAAGGTTTTTTTGGCATATTGGGATCGAAGACGTAAATATATCAATTGTAAATGACGTTGAAACAATAAAAAGGACTCAAAAATTGCATTCAATTAAAACAAATTCATCTAGAAATGTGTTTGCATTAGATAAAATAAAATATTCTTGTTTTTTTCATGTTCGCATAGACAACACAAAATCCAATGACGTTTGCGAAAACAAAATGTATGTAAAAGATTGGAAACATACAGAGCTAAATACGAAGGGAAAAATGCCCATTGCAATGTTTTAAGAAATGCAATAAGAGGTGACTACAATATCATTCGGTGGTGATCGAGTTTCTAATCTTGTTAGAGAAGGTAAAATTTGAATTGCTTTCTAATGATAAAGATCTAGAAATAAATTTGAATATGTATAATTTTGTTAATTTTGTTTTATTGTGCAGGAGATGTTTTTGCTGTAATTGCACCTACTGACAATGATGAAAATGTGAAGTATTATTTGATGCATTGCACTGAACGAAAATTGAAATTATTAGAAGACTATAATGATCATGGATTTCCATATGAAAGAGGATCTATTATACTGAAAGGTTTTTTTTCAGACAAACTAATCAAAGTAGGGATTTTGTTTACTTTGAAGACTATGAACCTGATTTCATAAGTTGTCAATATAGTCACTTGGTGTGTGAAACACACATAAAGTTGATATAGGTTCAGTCAAAGAAAAAAACGAAAATTAAGAAATGGAAAATGTCAAAATCTGATCATGAATGTATTATTGAAGATGGAATTCCATTGGAATTTTTTGGTTGAACTACCCAACAATTTATTCTCTTTGGATTATATGTTCTAGAACTTCCAGTACTCAATTAAAAATTGAGCTGCCTTGTTAAGTTTTCTGTTCAAGTGTTTTCACATGTACAAATTGTTTTGGTACATGCACACTCTAGTATCAACTAAAAGTAGCTTTTCTATACATGAATTGATGAAAAATGTTGCATGTATTGGATATATATATATATGTGTGTGTGTGTGTGTGTGTGTGTGTGTGTGTGTGTTCTAGAATGCAATTAACTGAAAGTATTTTTTCTATGTGCATTGATGAAAAATGTTGCACGTACTGGATATATACAAGAATTGAATGCATGCCCAGTTTTTCTTGTGGGATTTTTTGGTAAAAAGTATCCACAATGTAAATAAATCATCCATAGTATAATTTTGTACGAATATTCCTTTCAGACAAGAGACTCGGAGCACTTCTTCGACTTTTGGTGGGATTTGACCCACATCTCTATTCCTGATTGAAAATCTAGTACAAAATTTGTCTATCCAATGGTAGGATATGTTCTATGTGCATTGATGAAAAATGTTGTGCATGTATATATATATATATATATATAGATATATATATGTTCTAGAATTCAATTAATTGTTCAAGTATTTTTTCCATGTGCATTGATGAAAAATGTTTCATGTACTGAATATATATGTTCTAGAATGCAATTAATTGAATGTCATCAATTTACAAATTTATAAATCAACAAGGCTACCTAGTTGAGTGCATTAATGACATTGACCCCAATTCAACAAACATATATCTACTTCTTATATTTCCAATCAAAATTAAAGGGATTTATATGGGAAAGAGGCAGAACATATAGCCCATGAACTACTTTTTAGAGGTTAATGAAGGTATCATCATGTGGGAAAATGTTTCAAGAACACTTGACTGTACTTAAAAGTAATCTTAGGATTTTTTTTTTATCTCTACATGCTACATACTATTGTTTGAGTGAAAAAAAATTCCAATGAAAAGAACATAGCTTTTCAATCCAAATAACCATATCAATTGAGCTGTATTTCAAAAAAAAGTAAAAAAAACCAAAAATCCAACAAAATAACATCCTTGGTTGTTATTTTTATTGGAATAACTAAATCATATTAAGGATTCTCTTCATTGAAATTGTTTTTCGATGGAGAATCCTTAAAATATGATTTAACTATTCTAACAAAAATGACAACCATGAATGTTATTTTGCTGACATGTTTTGTGGCATGTTAACTTTTCTTTACTCTTTTTTCAATTAGAGCTCTATCGATATGGTTAGTTGCATTGAAAAGCTATGTTCTTTCCATTGGAAATTTTTTCACTCAAAAAAGAGAAGAGTATGTAGAGATCAAAAGAAATCTTAAGATGCCAAATGTACTTCAACCATCCAAAACTTGAATTTTAAAAACTTTTTGATTATATCAAAACAAATTACTTCACATTTCATGCCAATTGTAGTTCAACTATCCAATAAAAACATTAAACATTTAACATTATATCACATGCCAAATGTAGATTGAAACAATCCAAAACTTAGTTTTAAAAACTTTTTGATTATATCACAACATTAATTCACATGCCTAATGTACTTCAACCATCCAAAACTTGAGTTTTAAAAACTTTTTGATTATATCACAACATTACTTCACATGACATGCCAATTTTAGTTCAACTATCCAATAAACATTTAACATTATATCACATGCCAAATGTAGATTGAAACCATCCAAAACTTGAGTTTTAATTTTTTTTTTATTATATCACAACATTACTTCACATGACATGCCAATTGTAGTTCAACTATTCAATAAACATTTAAAATTATATCACATGCCAAATGTAGATTGAAACCATCCAAAACTTAAGTTTTAGAAACTTTTTGATTATATATCACAACATTACTTCACATGCCATGCCAATTATAGTTCAACTATCCAATAAAAACATTTAACATTATATCACATGCCAAATGTAGACTGAAATCATCCAAAACTTAATCTTTAATTTAACAAAAAATTATAGATCACAACATTACTTCACATGCCAAATGTACTTCAATCATCCAAAACTTGAGTTTTAAAAACTTTTTGATTATATCACAACATTACTTCACATGCCATGCCAATTGTAGTTCAACTATCCAATAAAAAAATTTAAAATTATATCACATGCCAAATGTAGATTGAAACCATCCAAAACTTAAGTTTTAGAAACTTTTTGATTATATATCACAACATTACTTCACATGCCATGCCAATCATAGTTCAACTATCCAATAAAAACATTTTAACATTATATCACATGCCAAATGTAGACTGAAACCATCCAAAACTTAACCTTTAATTTAACAAAAAATTATAGATCACAACATTACTTCACATGCCAAATGTACTTCAACCATCCAAAACTTGAGTTTTAAATTTTTTTTGATTATATCACAACATTACTTCACATGCCATGCCAATTGTAGTTCAACTATCCAATAAAAACATTAAACATTTAACATTATATCACATGCCAAATGTAGATTGAAACCATCCAAAACTTGAGTTTTAAAAGCTTTTTGATTATATCACAACATTACTTCACATGCCATGCCAATTATAGTTCAACTATCCAATAAAAACATTTAACATTATATCACATGCCAAATGTAGATTGAAACCATCCAAAACTTAACTTTTAATTTAACAAAAAATTATAGATCACAACATTAATTCACATGCCAAATGTATTTCAACCATCCAAAACTTAAGTTTTAAAAACAAAACAAATTATAACACATCATTACATAACATGCCAAATGTAGTTCAAAAGAAAAACATTAATTTATAGATGACAACATTACAAGTAGTTCAACTATCCAAAACTTAAGTTTTAAAAACCAAAAAAATTATATAACAACATTACTTCACATTCACATGCCAATTAAGTACTTCAACGATCCAAAAATTAACTTTCAAAAACAAAACAAATTATATTAACACAATAAAATATGTCCAAAAATTGTAGATCCCACAAGTATCAAGTGTATATATATATATATAGATATAAAGGTAAATTTAAGACTAGAAATCTCAATCAAATCTACAAATCATGTCCATCAAATACAGATGGATGTAGTGTCTTTCCTAGTAGAGTCTCAATCCGTGCGCTATCTTGTGAAGCATGGGGAACCTGTACACAATGCACATACAAACATTAAAATTTGATGTTTTAAAAATGAGTGAGAATATATAGAATTTCATGTAAAAATAAAAATAAAAAATAAAATGCAATACCTCATGAGGTTCCCTCTCCATTTGTTCGCTTTCTACAACTTCCCCCATGGGAACATCTCCAACAGTAAACTGTACAATATACATGTACGGTTATATATATATTAAAAATTTTCAGATGAAAATGCACGTGTACACATATAAACTTATTTTCAATAATATTAAAAAAAAAGTTAGACAACTTGTTCAAATGGTTGAAATGGTGTGGATGTTCCTATCTCCATCACTAGAGTTCGTGGATTAAAGAAATCTTCTATAGAAACCTAAAATTCAAAATTTTAAAAGTATAAAATAACTCAAGATCAAGATCTCAATTTATAATAAAACTTAAATAAACTTCAATTTATAAATTATAACTTTTAAAAACACACACACACACACACACGCACACACACACACACACATATATATATATATTTATTTATTTATTTAAAAGTGAAAAATTGAATACTTCTGCAAGTGAATTTGGGACATCTCCTAAGAGAGGCTCCAAAAGAAAATCTCCAAAAACCTAAAATTCAAAAAATTTAAAATAACTCAAGATATAGATATATATATCTCAATTTTTAATGGAACTTTTTGAGGTGGAATATACATATAACTTAAACATAAATTTTAAAAGTGAAAAATTGTCCATACTTTTTGTTGATCTAGCACATCTCCTAAGGAAGTAGAAGGTACATCTCCCAAGGAAGAAGAAGGTACCGCCATCCCAAAAACATCGGATGGAATCATAATCTGTTAAAACATTTTATTATTATATATGTACATG
Source organism: Pinus albicaulis (assembly GCA_034641835.2). Lineage (NCBI taxonomy): Eukaryota > Viridiplantae > Streptophyta > Pinopsida > Pinales > Pinaceae > Pinus > Pinus albicaulis. Next base: position 819,656,502 of record CM076580.1, read on the forward strand.
TACATGTGTGCACAATTATTTATTTTAAAAATATCACTTAAAAAACACTAACATTTGTCAACATATCTTGATGGTGAGACCCATATTCATTGTTTGAACCAGAGGCCTCAAACGTGATATTAACATTTTCGTAATTCATCATGCGTGACAACTGCAAATGGTGTTTTAACATATAATGATACATTTTTGTTAGATTAATTTACATACAAATAAATGTATACATATACATACACATGTATTTATTAAAAATTGTACACATGTATGTGTTAAAATAATTGAACCCTAAGGTCATTAAAACATACCGTTTTCGTGCCCTCTTCCTCATGAAGAATTAGGTCTTGCCAACCATTGCGACAATTCTTTGCATATATTCTGAGATCTTCAACAATCATGTTTTCAATCTCTTCATATGTACAATACACAAAGTTGGCACGTGCATTCTCATGTGCTCTTGGTTGATTTAGACAAACATCGACTCCACCCAATCCGCTGTGAACATTGTCGATGATGGCATCCCTTGCTTCTCGACTTATTTGAGAAGTTGCATCCATCTTTGACCGCAAATTTTCAGCCCGAAAAGGTCGACTCACCAATGGTGGCTTAGGGCAAGGAAACTCCACATCTCGCCTAGTGCCCCTATGGTCACACAATCGACCTTTCCCAGGACCAAAAAATTATGACGGAAGGTCATTGTAATTGGGTTTCATTTCCAAAAAAAATTTTGCGTAAAACAATTTTGCAAAATAAACAAGAACCTCATCGTTCCATGGGAGTCTTCCATAGGCCGCAAGGTGCCTATCATACAAATAGTGAGCTATATTGGGGTGCTTGAAATATTGCACCTTCAGCATCTTTCTTTTTGGCCCTTCCTTGAAATTAAACATTAACTTCGCCATTTATTTTGTAACTCTTTGTTTTACATCCTCCCATTTATTGGGACCCATTACTGTTTCCTTTCTCTTTCTCATGACTTCTACAAATGTATCAGTTTTTGGCCCAATATTTTTGTACACCTTTACTAGTTCACCCAATGAATGTGTAACAATTTCAAGGCTTTGTCGACTCTCAGCAGGTAGAGTCAAAGCCACGAGATCTCTCTGCAATTTTGCATGAAGTTGTTGACACCTTTCTAAGGTGCATTGCTCCATGTTTCTTTCCCATGGTATATCAGAAATGTCATCCGGATAAGTTGTGGTGGGTAGACAACCTTCTTCTTGAATGTAGCGTTCTTCCCTGCATCTATTTTGACCAACATTTGGAGCATTTTCAGCCTCTGCATCAATATATGTAAAAAAAATTATATTAGAAAAAACACATGTAAACAAATTTGTACAAATTGAATGAAAAAAATATTGAAATTGATGGCAACCTCGACGTGGTTGGCTAGCATATTCTCCACCTTGAAACTGTTGAGAACTAGAACGACCCTGCTGAGAACTAGCACCACTAGCCGTTGATTGGCCTCCGGGGGAATAAATATCACCACCTTCATGCAACCTGATACCACTTATTTATGGCCCTCTAAGGGGATTTGAACCACCACCAACCTCTCGAGAGGAGAGAGAAGCTTCATAAATAAATACGAATTTATAATCAATTGGAAAATACATGCATACATATAAATAAACGTACATATTCATTGATTAAATTGTGTTCAAACCATACCACGACTGGGTGAACCATGGGCATCCATGGATGGAGTAGAGACCCTTCTCTTCTTATTAGCTCCTAAAAAATAAAAAATGAAACTTATTAACAACTAATTTAACTCACAAAGTTGATAAAAAATCAATTCTATATGTACACACATGTATGGAGATTTAAGATTATATTTAAATACCATGAAAAAATCTCCATCCCTGATCTCCCCCTCTCGTAGAGATATGGTATTCTGTTGATATTTTTCGTTCATCCTCCATGATATATATATCTACAGTGGACATTTACAATTAATTTTTTAAATAACTAATTTAAAATAAATTCAAAATAAATTTCAGAAAATTAATGTAATCTAGTGTAAACAAATTATGTAAACCACAACTTTCAAAGCACTAATTGATGTGTGAAACTCAATTTAAGCAAAAAAAAGTTATAAAAATGATAAGTTCACCAAATTTTGTTTTACATGGTGGGAGCACACTTGGTATAAAATTGAAAAAAACACATTGTCATTAAAAAAGAAGTGAAACTCCATTTAAACAAAAATTTGTTGAAGTCCCTGCATTTTAATTTTATAAAAATGTGAATTTCACCACTTGTTGCAAATGTGAAGTTCACCAAGTTGCACTTTACATGGTGTGGTGGGAGTACACTTGGTATATAATTGAAAAAAACACATAGTCATTAAAAAAGACGCATTTATAAGTACACAACACACACATAACCAAGATATGTTACAATGTCGATCAATAAATTTTGAAGGAGAGTGTCTCAACACTAATTCATCTTTGAGAGATGAATCTTGAATTTTTGAAGAAGAGGTCTCTAAACTAATTCATCTTTGAGAGATGAATCTTGAATTTTTGAAGAAGATTGTCTCAAAACTAATTCATCTTTAAGAGATGAATCTTGCATTGGCATTTCCCTGTATAATTCTAATTCATCTATTAATTCATCTTTAATAGATGAATATTGAATTTGCATTTCCCTACGCAATATATCAACAGACATCTTATTCACATTTTTACAATGCCTTATACTAAAAAATTGAAGTTGGCAAACAATATTGTTTTCTATTCCATGCAGTTCTTCTAGCCTCTCCTTATTAACTTGGTACACGCCATTCATCTGGTTGCACACAAGTTCAGAATTGGTGAAAACTATAATTCCATTTGATCCATACTCCATCGTTGTTCCCAAGCCTTCTATCAATCCAATATAATACGCCTCGTTGTTTGTTTTTCTTCCCGATATATTCATTTTCCTTTGGACGACTTTGCTAGTCGCAATATTGGAAAGCACATATGTAATCACTGCTTTCCCTGGATTGGGATAGCAAGAAAATTCTATGCATAATTTCCATTTTTCAACCATATTTAATGGTTTTATTATCCCTAAAAAAAAAACAAATTCAATAATAATATATATTAAATTGACATTTATTGCAAATGCATAGGAGAAATGAAAAACTTCTATTTAGATCTATTCCAGAGATTGACTGTAGGGGCATTTACTAGATATGTAAACTTTCATAAAAAATGAGATCCAGAGGCTACCTGTCCCTTGTAGAAGTTAACACTAGTTACCAGTCCCAATTATACCCTATGAAGGGAAAATATCACAATTATATGTTAGGGAAAATATCACAATTATATGCTAATTTGCATGTGTTTTACATCGAATATTTTTCATTTTGTTAAGAATCTATTTTCAAAATATTTAAAACTATATACTTGGTTAAAACCTATGTTTTGTATCAAATTACTTTTTGTTTCTAAATACTATACATGTTGAATATAAAAGGTTTTTTCTCTCTCATTGTTTGAGACCATGGATATGAAAATGAAAAACTTCTAATTAGATTTATTCTACAAATTGACTGTAGGGGCATTTACTCTTAGGTTAAAACCTATGTTTTATATCAAATCGATTTTGGTTTCAATGGGAAAATTTTATGGCTAATTCGTGTTTTACATGTTGAATATAAAAGGTTTTTTCTCTCTCATTGTTTGAGACCATGGATATGAAAATGAAAAACTATATACTTGGTTAAAACCTATGTTTTGTATCAAATTACTTTTTGTTTCTAAATACTATATACATGTTGAATATAAAAGTTTTTTTCTCTCTCATTGTTTGAGACCATGGATATGAAAATGAAAAACTTCTAATTAGATCTATTCTAGAGATTGACTATAGGGGAATTTACTCTTAGTTTAAAACCTATTTTTTGTATCAAATCACTTTTGGTTTCAATGGGAAACTTTTATGGCTAATTTGTGTTTTACATGTTGAATATAAAAGGTTTTTTCTCTCTCATTGTTTGAGACCATGGATATGAAAATGAAAAACTTCTGTTTAGATCTATTCCAGAGATATGGCTAATTTGTGTTTTACATGTTGAATATAAAAGTTTTTCTCTCTCTCTCATTGTTTGAGACCATGGATATGAAAATGAAAAACTTCTATTTAGATCTATTCCAGAGATTGAATGTAGGGGCATTTACTCTTAGGTTAAAACCTATGTTTTGTATCAAATCACTTATGTTGTCAATGGGAAACTTTTATGGCTAATTTATTTTTTACATGTTGAATATAAAAGGTTTTTTCTCTCTCATTGTTTGAGACCATGGATATGAAAATGAAAAACTTATATTTAGATCTATTCCAGAGATTGAATGTAGGGACATTTACTGGATATGTCACCTTTCATAAAAGATGAGATCCAAAGGCTACCTGGCCCTTTACAAACTCTGCCTATAGAACTATCAAATCACTTTTGGTTTCAATGGTTTGTTTATTGGCTAATTTGTTTTTATCAAATCAATTGGATGCAAGTTATCTGCAGATGATGGATGATGAATGAGGTGATGTTGATCATAACCTTTACATCTATATGATAGGAAGCTTGATATACATAACAAGGTTTATACTAGTTATAATTTTGGAATTTATATTAATTGGAATATTTAAATATAACAGAGTCATCTATTACCAACAAACATATATTAATATACTTGAAAGAGACTACAAACAATGGACTATAGTACCCAAAAGGTGATAAATTTACATTGACAACATAGAGAGATTCAAATATGCTTGTGTGGATGACATGAAAAGTACAAGAGGACAATGTATAATTCTACTTAGAAGAGTCTTTGGTTGCATGTTTAAGAAAGAAAGAGTCATTACTTGGAAAATGTATAATTCTACTTAGAAGAGTCTTTGGTTGCATGGTTAAGCAAGAAAGAGTCATTACTTTCTCTATCTAGAGTAGAAGTGGAATACATAGTAGTTACTTCTTTTTGCAGACAAGTGTTTTGGATGAAATTGGCTCTACAAGATATTAAGGTAAATTTCAGTGAACCTATATCTATTAAGTGTTTCAATACAAGTGTAATAATAATTTCAAAAATAAAATATTCTACTTCCTTCAATCACTAAACATATCATCATAAAGTACCACTTCTTCACACAACAAGTCTTTGAGAAAATAGTGAAGATGGAATACATACCCACAAAGCCTCTTGTTAGAGAACCATTTGAATATGTGAGAAACAAATTAGGGATAGTTCTTGTAAATTATTGTCACTTATTTGACTTCAAAAGAAGAGCCTAGAATATTACAGAGAATATGAAGTTGAGTGCAATATCTATGTGGGAGAGTACACAATATCTAAGGGGGAGAATAAAATATAAGGAAGGATTAAAAAGAGTAACAAGAAGCATATGATTGTGTCAATAATTTGAAGTAGTCAAGAAGCATAACAAAGGACCATCATCAAAGAAGCATATGATTGTGTCAATAATTTGAAGTAGTCAAGAAGCATAACAAAGGACCCTCATCAAATTTCAAGATCAAGTAGTCTTCTTCATGAAGAAGCAACATTAACTAGGTTCATCATTTAAAGGTTCATTTTTTAATGAAAATATTTATGAAAAAAAAAAGTACATATGTATATATAAATTATACAAACATGTAAATAAATATTCTCAAATGTACACAGTAGTATTATAAATTTTCATATCTAATTAATAGATGTTGAAGATGAGTCTAGCTCATTCTTTATTGCCATTATTATAACTTTCTCAAAAGCTCCTCCTGAATCTAAAAATGAATATGGAATGAATCATTGTACATTATGATAAATCTTGCATTTAAATGACATTTGATCTATGAATAATAAAGAAAATGGGATCTATTCATATATTTGAGAAACAAATAAAGGATAGTTCTTGTAAATTATTGTCACTTATTTGAATTCAAAAGAAGAGCCTAGAATATTACAGAGAATATGAAATTGAGTGCAATATCTATGTGGGAGAGTACACAATATCTAAGGGAGAGAATACAATATAAGGAAGGATTAAAAAGAGTAACAAGAAGCATATGATTGTGTCAATAATTTGAAGTAGTCAAGAAGCATAACAAATGACCCTCATCAAATTGCAAGATCAAGCAGTCTTCTTCATGAAGAAGCAACATTAACTAGGTTCATCATTTATAGGTTCATTTTTTAATTAAAATATTTATGAAAAAAAAGTACATATGTATATATAATTTATATAAACATGTAAATAAATATTCTCAAATGTACACAGTAGTATTATAAATTTTCATATCTAATTAATAAATGTTGAAGATTAGTCTAGCTCATTCTTTATTGGAATTATCATTACTTTCTCAAAAGCTCATTCTGAATCTAAAAATGAATATGGAATGAATCATTGTACATTATGAAGAGTCATGAGATCCACATTTCCACCATACTATTTGCAAGTTCTATATGAAGATATGTAGTCTAATAACTAATTAGTTATGATATTTGTGTAAATATGAAAACGGTTCTATGATATAAAGGCCAACATGGGATCAAACTACAATGTTACATTTCATTCCATCACTACTATTCCTCTAAATCCTTTAGCTTTGTATTATGAAAGAAAATTTATATATGCTATGCTATATTTTAATGCTAGATTTAAATGTATACAAATGGTGAATGGTTAAAGTATTAAAGTAGAAATTGGTTGTAGGTATTATAAAAGATAAAATTCATTTGCAGAAGAATAATTAACATCAAATTCTTCATATATCTCCAAGAGGACTATATTTATCACAATGTTTTGAGTAGATCATGAAGATAATAAAAAAAAGACATTTGGAAAAGGAAAATAAATATCTAAATGCATATGACAGTCAATAAGGTAGTGCATAAATTCAAGCAAACAATGAAACAAAGCTCCAAGAAATACTAATATTGCAGGGGAATTTCATACATGCAATAAAAAAACCAAAAAAAGAGTGAAACAAAAAATTTCACAATCAGATATCATTGAAAGAGACACCACTAGTACTAATATATTGAATTAACTTCAAACATTGAACTACTACAAATGGAAATAAAGAAACAAAAATCAATAAACTCTAAATGGCCTTTCATACAATTATTTTTTTGACAGAACCCTCTAAGACTAAGACTAATGCCCTACAATGAAGTTTTCACATACATCCAGAAACAATAAAAAACAATTTATGTTCTAAAGAGAAAGAAAGAACCAACAAATATGTATATATCTGCAAAATTCCATGTATCTACATAGAAGGATTGAGAAACAAACAAAATAAAAGGGAGCATGACACATTAATAAAAAAAACAAAATAAAAGGGATCAAGACACACTAAGTTGGGGTAAGAGGAGTTTTATCTTGGGAGGAAAGTTAAAAATAAATTTTTTCAAAGAAGCATTGGGAGAGGGTGCACATAATTGGGCGAAACTGAAGTGTACCAAGTTATATTGTATTTTTTACCTCTAAATTGTAATTAGTTGGAAAGGACAAAAAATCAATCCATTTACAATTGATTGGGGCTTGGGTCATGTTTATAGAAAACATAACAGATTCGAAAACTGGTATCAATCTAAAAATAGAACAGATTGGAAAACTGGTATCAAACTAAAAACAAATAGAACAGATTGGAAAACTGGTATCAATCTAAAAACAGAACAGATTGAAACATTGGTATCAATCTATGAATGAAAAAACATAATAGATTGGAACACTGGTATCAATATATGAATGAAATTAAGTAACTGCTACACACGTCATGGCATTCGCACCCTCTCATGCAGCAACCAAACAACTATATCGTATTCAATCTAAATTTTAATTAGTTGGAAAGGAAAAAGAATCAATCCATTGACGATTGATTGGGGCTCGGGTCGTGTTTATAGAAAACAGAACAGATTCAAAAACTGGTATCAATCTAAAAACATAATAGATTGGAAAACTGGTATCAATCTAAAAACAAACAGAACATATTGGAAAACTGGTATCAATCTAAAAACAAAACAGATTGGAACACTGGTATCAATCTATGAATGAAAGTAATTGCTGCACATGCCATGGCATTTGGACCCTCTCATGCAGCAACCAAACAACTATATCGTGTTCAATCATCTACTTGATAGGCCACATTGCAATAATCCTAAGGAACATTCTTGTTGATCCTTCCCATGTTTATCTCACAAAATTTTATCAGGGGATGTTAGGATTTGCACAAGCCAAGCAAGGTTATTGATTGGTGTGATGCTTTTGAATTAAGGATATTGTTTATATTTGAAAATATTGGTGTTACTACCTAGCTAGTTCCCAGTGAACTAAAATAAAGAAAAAAAATTTGAATTCACATTATGTTAACTGGTAAATAGTGAAAGAATAATGAATAATTTGTAAATAATAAACGATATAAAACAAATAGATTTAGAGTGAATAGGTGATTGTGACTAGTCCATTCTTACTTATACATGTCTCTCCCTGTATATCTTCCATTCTCAATGCCTCTCGTCATTGTGCATCATAAATAAAAAAAATGCCTAAATCCACATACTTTTTCTCTGTGCTAAACCCACTCCTAGTTCCGAAACTCGCCTAAATCTCACCTAAATCAAAATAAAGAAATGTGAAAAAATAGACATGAATAAACCTTTTAGAATATTAAAATTAGAATTACATTGTATTGTATTAATATGATTTCTAATAACCAAAATCATCAAAAATATTTGGTATCACACTCCAGCCTTAATAGCTGGTGGTGATAAGTAATTCCATTCTTACTCATGTATCTCCATGTCTGTCATTCTCCATTCTCTATTGGTGTGTAAAAGACCATGTACATCAGGAAAAAAAAAACACCTAAATCCACATACGTTTCCTCTAGGCTAAACCCATGCCCAGTTCCCAAAACCCTCGATTCATGTTTCATCATTGGACTAGTGCTTTATGTTCGACCACAGTTGGAATTTCAAAACCAAAACAGATCCATTTGGAAATCATGATCTTACTCACTAATAGTAGGTATTAATTGCATAAAAGGAAAAGATTCAAAGAACTTTTGAAGCGATTTAAAGATTAGAGTCCCAAATAATTATATGTATGAAGAATGGAACGAGAAGTTCATACAAGGAAAAATATACTATGCGTGGATGTTTAAAAAAATATAAACAAACAGAATAAAACGAACACTGTCTGGAATGTGTCCATTAAGATGATACACTACTTAAACAAGGAGAAAATATTCAGTCACGATTCAGGAAATCTATTGAACTCAACATTCACAATATCATATCCAACATTAAATCACGAATCAAGAATATCTCATCAAATCAATAAAAGAAATCAAAGCAATCTATCTTAAATGTATTGGCAAACACCTCAGCTAATTCATTTCATGGTTTTAGATTACTTGGAAATTCGCTCGGCGCAAGTCCTGAGCAGCAATTCGCGAACGCCAAATCAGCAACAGAGCAGCAGCAACGCCACAAAAATGATTCGTGAGCGTAAAATCAGCAACAGAGCAGCAGCAGAGCCACACAAACGAACAAAAATGAAAATCAGAGCAGAATCCCACGAAAAACAGAATATGTGAACAAAGACGTGCAAAAATTATAAAAGTTCACGAGTGATATATTTATAAAATATGAGTTCGGCTGAACTATTTTAAAATTTCGGTCGAACTATTAGTTCGGCCAAACTATTGTTGCCGGTTTTCCCATCTCCGGCCAAAAATATATTTGCCCACGCTGTCAGTATGTCTTCAATCTAAACGACCGAACTATTGCAGAAAAATGTTTTCCGCCCTTGATTCTCACAAAAATGTAACCCAACTTCACATTTTCACCCTAATATGTCTTCATTTGAACATATTTTACTAATGGAATTATTTTTGGAGAATTTTTTCCTGATATTATTTATTGTAGTTGATACTAAAAAGCATTTAAAGAAACAAATTATTTAGATTGTTAAATCATTCTTTGACTTGATGATATACTGAGTTCAGGTGATCTCTACTAGTATGGGTGGAATCTATTAAAAAGAAATGTTATTAAACCATGAATAATTTCGACTCATGGAATGTGTAGTTGTGCAATTATCAAATCAATGCAACAAATTATAGAAGAGGAAAGGACCGATAATCACAAATCCAATTGTGTGAATAAAGAAGAGAAGAAGAAAAACAGTGAGCTCTTTAAATGCAATTTCTGTGGTAGGTGGATTAGTTGCAGCTTAAATTGGTGAATGTTGGTGTTTTTGCATGCAATATCATTGTTCAAATCCAGAGAAAATTGAATGAGTTTCAAAGGCCAACATGCAACAATTTTTTTTGTGTGATTTAATGATAAATTTTTTCATTCACTAGCCCTCATGTGATAAAGAATTTTCACAAATTATAATGCTAAAATTAACAAATATTACATGCACCTCTAAATCTCATAGTCATTTCTCTTGGCTATGTCTACTTGGAATATTTATTCCAAAATGAGTGGTTACATAATCTTAAATTGTAGCATTTTTAGTCAATTTTGGTGCAATATATTTAACTCAAATTGACACATTTACTAAATTACATATGCAATTTAGAGTAGTTATATTACTATGATTACATTTGAATGGTGGCTTTTATTGGCTTTTTATTTTATGTGCGAATAGAATGTTATTTGTTATTTATGACATAGTAGATAATGTTTTCGATGGCTATCAAACAATATGATACAAAGCCACAATGGCCACCTTTGGTCGTTGTTATTTGCACTATATATATATATAATCCATTAGCATTGAATCCAATTTTACTTTGTCTTTGTACACAAGCCCTCTGTACCTTGCATAAATTGATGGTTGCGGTGCTATAAATGCTACTATTAATAATGCAAATAATGCTACTTTTGAAACCACTATGGTTCTAATGTGCTCTCATTCTAAGGATTTCAATCTCTTAATGATCAGTGGTCGTTCACAAATACAACTAAACTATGTATAAGAAATGCATCAAGGAAAACTATATAGAACTTATGTGATTAATTTTACTGTATCATATATAGAAAGAGACAATTTACATAAAATATTTCTAAAATAATATATATAGAAAAAATAATAGAATTTTTATGACAAAACTTTCCATATGTGTTTGTGCAAAAAAAACAATGTGTAATGTGCTTTACTAATCAAAACACGTATAATGTTTCATTGGTGCTTCTTTATACATAGAGATATCAATTATTAGTTTTTCTAGTTGTCTCTTTTTTCATTAACTCCATGCATTTTTTTTTCCACCCATTATGGTTAGGTTTTTTCCCCCCATATGCACACACTAGCTATGACACTAACTCCTAATGTTATGATATACATATGTCAATAGAATGCAATGTTCATGTGTTAACCATAGGTATACTCGATCAATTGGAAGTGCATTCATTTGTGCCAATTCTTAAATAAAAAATACTACATTATGCTAAGAACCTAAATACTTTACATTTTATTTGATACCATAATGTATTTATAATGCAACATCAAGTTAGCAACATAGACATGGTGCAATTGATAGCTTTATAGTAATAAAATTTTGAATATGATTATTATTTTAAATAGCTTTATGATTTTTATTTTAAATTAAAGTTGTTTACATACAAGGATATATTCTATTTGGTTTTTGAAACTAATGTTTGGATTCTATTTGATTTATACATTTTGAAAATAATTTTGGAAATACTGAGAGGGGGTCTGAATCAGTATTTCTTTCAATTAGAGCATTAGTTAATATTCAATTATTATCAGTGTTTGTACAATGATAGCAACAAACAAGAGGAACACAAATGCACATAGTTTTTAAGGTGGGAACCCACTCCAAGACAAAAACCACCTAATGTTTTTCTAATAATTCTTTAATATTCAACTCCAATTGAAAATAAAGCTCCAACTTCCTAGAATCTAGAAAATCATTCTTCTCCAGCTCCTACTGGATGGATGCTCCAATGCCCGATATTCTTTAGTAGTCAACTAAATGGATTCCCCAACACCCAGTGAGATACAACTCACCCTAGCACCACCCTACCACCCTGTAGAAGAATAAAAGAAGAATGGACTCCCGTACGAGGGAAAATGTTCCACTTTACAATGATATAGAATGATGTAGAAGAAGAAGATACACTAGACCATAACCCCAACTATGACACAACCACCTAATGATGATCCTAGACCACCCAACACTGCCTCTTCAATTCTTGGCAGATAGACACTATTACAATTTGTACAATAAAGTATTTACAATGACTTAGTACAATGATACCTTTACAATGATTGTATGCAGTGCTGCCCACTTGAAGACTTCATGTGATGAACTTCTCGATGTTTTTATGTGCCTTGGTTGCTACTCTTTTCATGCTACCCTCTGCTGCACCTTGCTTTTATTTTCTTCCCTATAAAGTCTAGTCCTTTGTAGCCCTTGAAAACACATGATCTAGCTTTTTCTTTGCATTCTAGGAGATTGATATTGAATCTGGTGTATCTCTGTTATTTAAGATCCCCAATATATGATTTTTGGTACTATAGTATTCCTCTGAGTCATCTTCCAATGCCACTTTTCTAACCCAATTTGGATTCTTCAAGAGAGAGTTATACCCAATCTCTCACAATGCCCTAATTATGGACTATTTTAGTAGAGAAAACTTGTACGACATGTCACGTGTCATTGTTTCTTCATTTGGCTCTAAATTTAATAGAGTAAAAACTACATACTGTGCACTATCTGCCACTTTTTACAGAATTCCAATACGATACTCAGAGAGAGAGTTATGATGATTTTACCAAGGTCACTTCTTTGAGATGAATTTTAGGAGCCTGCAAAAACACTGACTTACACAGATCATATCTCCAAAAATATTGCGCACCTTGATCTAAAATTTTCACAGCAACTTCCTCAGGATTTCGGCTTCACCTCATAAAAATTTGAGCTTTTTAACCTTCATAGAAAACAAGTTAGAGTGAAAATTCCACGATGAATTGTTTCAGATGGAAAAATCCCTTACATAAGGAGGAAATGAAGATCACAATTCATATAAATGCTTAGGTTGAGAGGGGCTTCAACAAGTGAACATGGGAGGGATTTTAGGAGCTTAAAAAATATTAATTATGACCTTTCAATGACCCATGCCACAACCCTATGGGGTTTTATCCCACAAACTGGGGGTATAAACTTCAAACATGAATATCTCTCAAACCGTGAAGAATTACATGGCGTGCCATATATCAACGGAAGCATCTCGACAAGTAGAAACCATAAAAAGCATTATTGATCCAAAATATATTAATTTGGTAGGTCAAAATTCCCATGAAATATTGGGTTAGCCCCTGGTGTTGCTTGGGTTGACATCAATGACAACTGCTGATCAACAATCTCCCCCATTGGCATTGATGGCAACACAAGTACTCCCCCTGCGATCATGACACCTCTTCCTACAAAATTCTCTCCCCCTTTGACATCAATGGAAAAGGGTAACTCCCCCTAACACACAACCATCCTGTGGACCTGTACACACTTCCACTCCCCCTTTATATTCTGAATAAGGAAAATCTAATGAGAACTTGGGAGAAACCCAGGCTTCTGGCAAAGATATTCCAATGCTTCATGAGTACTCCCACGATCATCAACACTTCATGCCCAATCTGCATCTGTAAAGGAATGAATAATGAGATTGTTACACTTGGGATACCACAAGCCATATTCTATTTTTCCCTTTAGATATCGAATAATTATTTTGGTGCTGCTTGGAATCTTGCTACTTGTCCAACTGCTTGCATAACATCTGCCGGGAGGCTGTTACATATAGAAGACTACCAATCATAGATCTGTACAACCTTTGATCCACATCCTTATATGAGTCGTCTATGCTCAATTTGCAACTTGTTACCATTGGAGTAAGGATGGGTTTGCAATCTTCCATTTTAAATTTCTTGAGCATTTCCTTGATGTACTTGGCTTGACATATAAATATTCCTTTCTCTTGCTGAGATATTTGAAGCCCTACGAAGTATGTTAGCTCACCAAGTAAAGACATCTCGAAATCACTTTTCACCTTTGTAGCAAACTTCTTACTTAGTCGATCATCATTGCTACCAATTATTATATCATCTTCTTTAGCTATTATACATGCTTTATTTTCTTCATCCATAACATATATGTCATTTGGAGCTCAACTTGTTGTAGCCACAATTTCACCAGACACGCCTTTCCTGATTTCACATTTTGTGGAGTTGAATAGTATTGTGTGTCCTTGATCACACATTTGTCCAACACTGAGCAGATTGTGATTCATGTTTTCAACCAATTTAACATTCTTGGCTAGAGCATCTTTTCTTCCGAGAGTGACAGTACCTGATCCTATAAAATTTGAAGATCCATCATTTCCAAAGGACACGGTTCCATCTTTCTTCTCTTTCAGAGATAAAAATTTATTTCTATCTCCAGTCATATGCGTTGAGCAACCTCTATCAACATACCACACATCTTTGTTGTTTTGAGCCTTGAGAGTGAGAGCACAATTATCAATCTTCTTCTTCTTCTTCCATGTTCGTTTGTTCTATGGCTTCGAAGATTCTTCTGGAGGATTTTTAAGTTTGCAGTCTTTGGCTATGTGTCCAAAGTTTCGACATTTGTAACATTCAATATTATTTCTTAAATGTTAAAATGATGTTTCGTTGAGCCTTGGGAGGTTCATATTTGACAGATATCTTGGAATTATATTTTTTCCTAGGGTACATGCAACATTCTATAGCTTTATGACCAAATTTTCCACTTGAATAACAGTAGCCATAAAAAATATGTTGGTACCTGGATGGAAATTTTCGTTGAGGAATTGTCTTCCAAGGCTGTTCTTGTGAATCTTGTCCAATGAAGTCTACATGCATGTCAGATCTCATAGGTTCACTGTATTTTTTTGTAGAATGTCTTGCTTCTTCTTCTTTGTAACCGATGCCAGTTATGTCATTGTAAGATCATTGATTTTTGATGAGTTCTTCCAATGCCCTTGAGCTGTTGGCACAGTTTTGGATATTTTTTCCTTTCTTCACTTCCTCATGTAGTGAGACTACTTCGGCTTCTAATTCTTCCCTTTCTTGGTTGCTTTCTTCCAACTTCTTTTGAAGTGACTCTTCAATGCATTTGTGTTCTTCAACTTCAATTTTGAGACCTTGAACTTGTTCTTCAAGAGTATTGGAACGGATCTTCTCCGCTTGAGATATTTTATAAGCTTGATTGCTTCCTTATAAAATTCTTCTATGGTCAATCCTTCTTCTTCGTTGTTTGATACCTCTTGTTTATTGTGCTTGGCCATAAACAATACTCTCTCATTGGCTTCTTCTTCACTGTCATTGTCTTCATCAGATGATGAGCTATCTTATTTAGAGAGAAAGTTCCTTTTGGATCCTTTCTTGTTGAATTTCTTAAAGCCTTTCTCTCCTTTTGATTTTCCATCACTTCTGTTTGGACATTTTTCTACAAAATTCCCAACCTCACCAAAGCCGAAACATATAAATGGGAGTTTACCTTTGAATTTTCCCTTACCGATTTTTAGTTTTCTCATGAAGTAAGCATATTATTCATCTGAAAGACCTTCTCCATCATCTCCCTTTTCTTCACACTTGCAGGTGCATGTCATTTCAATTGAAGGTTGTTTGTCCTTATTGTTTTTCTTAGATGCAATGAACATAGTTTCTAGATTTGAAGTACCCTCTTCTTCATCAAGTCTCGTTTCATATGCTATGAGAACTCCATGTAATTCCTCTTTGCTGAGTTTGTCCATATTTGCACTGTATTCTAAGACCGATACCTTTGGGTTGAATCTCCCTGGTAATGTTCTAAGAATATTTTGTATAATAGTCTTCTCATCAACTGGCTCTCCCAATCCTTCCAGAGTATTGGTTATTTCATCAACGTATTGGAATTATGCAGTAATGTTGCAATCTTCTTTCATTTTGAGTTGCTCAAATTTTGCTCTATAGATTTGAAGATTTGCTTCTTTGACATTTGAGTCACCTGCATATATATTCTCAAGCTTGTACCATACATTTTTTGTGGTTTTACAACCCAACACCTTATGATAAGCAGATTCAATAAGTCCACTGATAATAATATTCTTTTATTTTGCATCATTTACCAAATTTTTCTTACCTTGTTCATCCGTGGTTGATGTAAATCCATTTTGAACAGTGTCCCATACTTCGTAACCTTGTGCCAAGAGATAGATCTCCATTCTTCCTTTCCAAAGTGCATAATTATTTTCATTGAATAGAGGTACACAATTCTTAGTATGCTCCATGACCTCCTTCCAGCTGTTAAACTACTATTGAAGGAACCAAGCTCTGATACCAATTGTTGGAAATACTGAGAGGGGGGTGAATAAGTATTTCTTTCAATTAGAGCATTAGTTAATCTTCAATTATTATTAGTGTTTGTAAAATGATAGCAGCAAATAAGAGGAACACAAATGCACACATTTTTTAAGGTGGAAACCCACTCCGGGACAAAAACCACCTAATGCTTTTCTAATAATTCTTTAATATTCAACTCCAATTGAAAATAAAGCTCCAACTTCCTAGAATCTAGAAAATAATTCTTCTCCAGCTCCCACTGGATGGACACTCCAATGCCCGAGATTCTTCAGTAGTCAATTGAATTGATTCCCCAACACCCAATGAGGTACAACTCACCCTAGCACCACCCTACCACCCTGTAGAAGAATAAAAGAAGAATGGACTCCCGTACCAGGGAAAATGGTCCACTTTAAAATGATATAGAATGATGTAGAAGAAGAAGATACACTAGACCATAACACCAACTATGACACAACCACCTAATAATGATCCTAGACCACCCGACACTGCCTCTTCAACTCTTGGCAGATAGGCACTAGTACAATTTGTACAATAATGTATTTATAATGACTTAGTACAATGATACCTTTACAATGATTGTATGCAGTGCTGCCCACTTGAAGACTTCATGTGATGAAATTCTTGTTGTTTTTGTGTACCTTGGTTGCTGCTCTTGTCACGCTACCCTCTACTACATCTTTCTTTGCTTTTCTTCCCTAGAAATTCTGGTCCTTTGCAGCCCTTGACAACACATGATCTAGCTTTTTCTTTGCCTTCTAGTAGCTTGATATTCAATCCGGTGTATCTTTGTTATTTAAGATCCCCAATATTTGATTTTCACTATTGTAGTATTTCTATGAGTCTTCTTTCCAATGCAACTAGTCTGACTCAATTTGGATTCTTCAAGAGAGAGTCATACCCAATCTCTCACAATTCCCTAATTATGGATTGTTTCTACAGAGCTAACTTGTACGGCGTGCCACATGTCACTATTTCTTAATTTGGCTCTAAAATTGATAGAGAAAAAAATATAGACTATTCACTATCTTCCACTTTTTACGGAATTCCAATCCGATACTCAGAGAGAGAGTTATGATGATTTTACCAAGGTCACTTCTTTGAGATGAATGTTAGTAGCCTGCAAAAACACTGATTTCCACAGATCATATCTCCAAAAAAATTGTGCACCTTGATCTAAAATTTTCACAGCAGCTTCCTCAGGATTTTAGCTTCGCCTCATAAAAATTTCAGCTTTTGAACCTTTGTAGAAAAAACTTTAGAGTGAAAATTCCACAATGACCTGTTTTAGATAGCGAAATCCCTTACATAAGGAGGAAATGAGGATCACAATTTATATAAATGCTTAGGTTGAGAGGGGCTTCAACAAGTGAACGTGGGAGGGGTTTTAGGAGCTTAAAAAATATTAATTATGACTTTTCAATGACCCATGCCACAACCCTATGGCGTTTTAGCCCACTAACTGGGGGTATAAACTTCAAACATGAATATATCTCAAACCGTGAAGAATTACGTGGCGTGCCATATATCAACGAAAACATCTCGACAATTTGAAACCATCAAAAGAATTATTGACCATGAATATATTAATTTGTTAGGTCAAAATTCCCATGCAATATTGGGTTATCCCCTAGTGCTGCTTGGGTTGACATTAATGACAACCGCTGATCAACAAATAATTTATAGAATTTTTCAAATTTTTTTTATGGAATATTACAAATTAAATATAATGTTTTGAAATTTGTTAAAATGATAATAACACTTTTATTGGTATTGTTAGCACTGGTATTTACATCCCACCCATCCCACCTTATTTTACTTTTCTTTCACCTCATCTTTGTCATTATCATTGACCTCACTTCATTTTTTAACCATTTTTCCCAAGGGTACCTAATTCATCATTGTTCACAAGCACTAAACCCTAATTTCCTCTCCCATTGAGCTAGGGTTTGCCATGGAAACGAGACATTTGAGCATAGGACGCATAAGGTAGGTCATATCAGTAAGTATGAGGCCATTCCAACTCATAAGATCATGTCTCCATCATTTTTGAGAAGTCATTCCAAGAGTCAAATCATTCACTACTCATAGGGGCGGGTTTTCTTAAAACTATGTTTCTAACCAAAAAAAGATGAATTTGACAAACATGAGAGAGGGTTTTGTTCATAATAGGTCAAGGTATAAAAACCTTCTTCAGATTTTACACACGTTTCATGGTTCTAGAGAAATGTTAAAAATACAGGTGCCACAAGAGATTTGTTGCACTTCTAGAGTGACCTTGGGAAAATAAAGTTTTCTCATATCTGGAGTGTGAAAATCACTTGCTTGATAATTCAAATGATAACATACTGGTGTCGTTTCTGGGGATGAACTATCGGATCTTCCCTGAAAAATAATTACAAAGAGTTATATCTAATTGTTGATGGTGAACAGCAGTTGGACACACATTAAGGCCAAACCATTCACCTGGCGACTCCATTCACTGAAAGATCCAGAAAATCAACACTTTATTGAAAATCTATTGCATGAAGATCAATATCTTCAAGAATTTTCAAGATGGAAACTATTGCAAGAAGGTATGCTCCCATGAGCAGGATCACATTCCAAGTTTCCCAAATAAAATTCCTTAGGTAGATTGGCAAAGGAATTTGCCTATGTTTAAAGATGATGATAGGAATGATGCTGCTTTACATCTGGTTAAATTTCACATGCATACACTTAAGTTGAAGGTTGAATTTACTGAATATTGTCTTTTAAATATGTTCATGGCTTCTCTTGGAGGAAAAGCATGATCTTCGTATTAAGGTTTTCCACCTGCTAGTATTTGTTCTCTTAGTGTTTTCCATTCAATATTTTATGAAGAATACAAGGAGTCATACCCTTCTTTTTCTTTTGTTAATAATAGTTGTGATCATTTTGAGTTTTTAATTCAAATTTATGATGATAATGAGTTCATGGATGAAGATATGTTGGATGCTTTTCATGGCAATCCTTTTCATCACCAAAAAGAGAAAGTGTTTTCTCTCATGAAAGAAAAAGTTGATGTATATTGTCTTGATGTTCATAAAGACTTCCCACAGGAGACAATTATTGCAGAAATACAACAAGTTGATCAGCCAAAGTTTAAAGATGATATTTAGCATCCTTATGAATATTTAGGAGAGAAAGAAGACAATTACTGTGTTATCAAAAGAAAACAAAAAGTATTTTCTCCTCTATCTGAAGATGAGATAGATCAACTCCTGAATAGTCATATTACAGCCCAAGCTAAAGTAGGTTTTTAGTGTTCACATAGTCAAGAAATTTTTGGTAAAACTTCTTCCATTTTTGGAAATGAAAATCTAAGTTTAAATGAGGAAAATCCTGCTACTAGATTTATAGATCATCATGAAGAAAGACAATCTCCTTTTTCAATGTTCATATTTGATGAAGTTTCTCCTGACCCTAATTTTTCTAAGAACGATAAATCTGAAGATAATTTCGATGAGGAGCTTGATGAAACTATACAGGAAATTGTTGTAAGTAAACCAATTTATGATGATGATTCCCTATAAGGATATCAACTAGCAGATATTGTTTTCTTTCATGAAGATGATAGGGTTGTCATGTTTGATAATCTTGAAGAATGTTTCTAGTTCAAGGATGAGTTAGACTATGACTTTTATGACTATGAGACTGAGAGAGACAGTATGCCAGAGACTGAGTCAGAATTTCTCATGCTTAAGGAATTTTCAGCCAACACTCAGATAACAGAAGGTTATACTTCCCTATGCCTTCCTATCGATCAACAACCAAGTGTCCTTTCAGATCAAAATGAAGGGTTTACTTGTATTTTTGCTGTTGGATCTCAAGATAAGGTAACGCTTCAAGATTTTCTAGATCCCTTCGGTAGTTTTTTGAAATCATTGGAGAAGTTGAATTTTGTTTTGTTTGTCAGCATAAGCCTTGGTTTCAGTTTCTATTGTGAGTTTCCTACATGTACATCATTCTGCCTGCTCAAGAAAAGTGACAGCAGAACTTTAGTAAGTAGCCATCTCCTATATTGGTTATAGTGGAAGGATCATTTCACCTAATCAACAATTGTGCAATAGGTTAGAGTAGTTTTCAATCATTTTAGTTTGATTTTATTTTATTTTCAGCGAGTGTTGACAGAATTCATCAAGGTTTGAAGCCTAAGGTGAAGGCCCTAAGGCTTTGATGATCTGTTAGTGTGGATTGAATTTTTCATTGTGTTTTCAATTTCATTTTTAGTTTCAATTTATAGATTGAACTCCATTTCCAATGGATAAGGCACTGATCAACGATTTCCCAGAGGTCTGCGATTCTTGGCAACTCCAAGGAGCTACTATCCCCAGCTGGAGCCAATGTTAGCATTGGTATTTACATCCCACCCATACCACCTTATTTTACTTTTCTTTCACCTCATCTTCATCGTTATCATTGACCCACTTCATTTTTTAACCATTTTTCCCAAGGGTACCCAATTCATCATTGTTCACAAGCACTAAACCCTAATTTCCTCTCCCACTGAGCTAGGTTTTTCCATGGAAACGAGACATTTGAGCATAGGAGGCATAACTTAGGTCATATCAGTAAGTATGATGCCATTCCAACTGGTAAGATAATGTCTCCATCATTTTTTGAGAATTCATTCAAAGAGTCAAATCAATCACCACTCATAGGATCTATTTTTCTTAAAACTGTGTTTCTATCCAAAAAAAGATGAATTTGACAAAAGTGAGAGAGGTTTTTGTCCATCATGGGTCAAGGAAGAAAAAAATCCTTCATATTTTACACAGGTGTCATTTTTTTAGAGAAATGTCAAAAATATAGGTGCCACAAGAGAGTTGTTGCACTTCTGGAGTGACCTTGGTGTTGGTGAGGTAAATCCCCTCTACGGACAAAGGCAATCCCACTAGCCCTAGAGTGGGTCTAGCCACAAACGAGACATGCTATGACATCAATTCCTAGTTAAGAATGGACAAAGACTTGGTATATCACTTATCGTAGGTCCTACGCTGTTGTGTCATCCAAGAGAATGGCTGCCTCTCACTCCTGATTCAACAGATCATGATCCGTTCGTTCTCACACCTGAATACTTGCACATACACAAGAAATGAAGACGATAAAAAACATACTATTTCGCATTCCTAACTATCAGTCAGTCGAAGAAGACTAAATCAAATTCGTCAAATAAACATAACACAGTGATGGAATCAATACCATAGTCAAGTATATTAATTTAAAGAAGGAAGAGTACAATCAGGCTTCGACGTTGCAATCTCCTCTAGCAAGGTTCCAGTGGAGCACGTCTCAAAAAGCATGTGGAGAATTCAAACGGGGCTCTCTCTACAGGATCCTCCTTGGTTCAACCTTCTCTATAGCGTTTACTCAGCTACAATATCTCTTCTCCAAGTTCAGCTTCTTGGCTATATGTTCAGCTAGCTTTTGTAAAGGGAGAAGGCTTGTTTATATAGAGGGAGAAGGAGATGTTAGGATCCCTATAATCATGGGGGGATTCCTATCTTCAAAGAATGTTCCATCAACCATTTCCTAAAAGAAGAGATTTGTGGCTTATCGTGTTTAACCACTTGCAATGAGTCATTCCTGAGGTGGTTAAAGGAAAATTCCGCTTCTAATTTGTTAAAAAAGATTCCCAAAAAGGTTGGCACGGGAAAAAAAAAAGAGACTGAGCACCAACTGGCATGGTCTCTAGTGAAAATCTTCCCCATTGGCCAGTTGGTGCTCAGTCTCTTTTTTTTTTCCTGCGCCAATGCCAAAACATTGGTTTTTGAGTGCTTTCTGAGGAAATGTTCAATAGGAGAAATCATGTCCTTTTGCAGAAGGATGCAAAGAAGGTATTTTCAGAGTATGAAACTGCTCACAAGTCATGGGAAAGACCCTCCAATATGCAGGGCAAGGGATTGCAGGGATGGTGACAAAATGTTGTGTAAAAAATGCCCCCTAAAGCATGAGGTTTGAGAGAGAGGGAGGGGTGAAATGCTTTATGAGAATGCATCCGACCCAAACACTATTGTCGGAAGACCTGCAAGTACAAGTACAACTGATACATCTGATACATGACATATGGCATGGGTGCAACCATCCGTAATAGAGTATATAAACAACGAGATCTGAGGTATGGACACAACCATTCAGCAGTAGGGATCAATAAATAGACTTAGGTATGGTCGCAACCATCCAATCAGAAGAGTCATGTAATAAGTCATAGTAATCCACAAAGAACCCGCAGCCTAGATTTTATCAGACAAAACCCAGGGTCTTGCGCTCCATCTCGACCTAAACAAAGTACAAATTCGAGCATGCGGATATGTGAGCTGAAGTCGAACATGCAAGAAGATCGTCTGATTACAAAGTTGTTAACAGACGCGAGAGAAACCACCAATAATGACAATGGATCTCAAGGTAAAAAAGGTAAAATCCACGAAATGTGAATAGTGATCTGACATCGAACACCTGCAGAGTCAATCGATCAAAGGCCAATGATGTGGACCTTGCGTCGAGTGCGAAGAACCTGCCATTGAGGCATGCAGGCTCCAAGGTACCTGAAAGGAGTATCTAGATCAACTTCCTGGATAATGAGATGGAGTCGACAGGAAGGGACCTTGATCAAAGGTGGGCCATAATGTTTCCCACATCATCGAAACGAGACAGAGGGATATGATGTTTGTGAATCAAGACCAACAGAGAATCAGAGGGAGGTTGAAAAATTCAGAGGAAAACTTCACTTGAACATATTGGCGGTACAACACTGAATTTGGCAGTATTTGACCTCAAGGGATCTAAGGTCATGGTGACGTGGAAAAGAGTAGATGAGCGGTCAAAAGAGATTACCCAAACCCATGGAGGCAAACAAAAAACGAGATGAGATGTCCCCAACCTGACATGAATGCAGACAAGTGCCATGTTCAAGAGCGACATACTGCCAACACGACTACAATCTTGGTTCCATTTTCCCCACCATTTCTGGCGAGTACCCCAATTATTTTTGAAAACAAGCTTGAAGGGGATAGCATGTGCTTGCGATGTAAGTTTTTCCTTTAGAAAAATCCAGCCTAGTACATTTTACGAGCCCTAGGAAGGAGGAACTCGAGTAATGTCATCATGATGGAGTCCGATGTCATCCATTTTAACGATTTTGACAAAGGAAGAACTTGGCATCTTTTCATGTTTAGAGAGTTTGAAAAGGAAGAAAAAAGAAAACTCCAGTAGCCCCTTTTTGTAAATATTCCCTCAGATCAAAAAAGGTAGAAAACTATGTCCGAGAGATCCTCTTAGTCGCGATTGGCTAAGGTATTCCTTTTTTCATAAATAATCTATCCCAGGCCAAAAAAGGGGTAAACGTATACTGGGTAGATATTTTTTTGCAGCCAATTTAATGAGTTCAAAACGACAAGTGACTCGGCAATATTTTCAGTTTTAGAGAGTCAGAAAAGAGCTGAAATATGACTCCAGTAGTGACTTTTTCGTGTTTTTACCGAGTCTGAAAAAGTATAAAATACAATGCGTTCTTCGTCAAAACCATCTGGAAACCTGTCGCTGCACCAAAAGACGTGTGTAAAACATATTTCTTGAAAATAATATGAAAATAATTGACAACTATGTTTCAAAACCTATTTTTAGACTTTGAAAAGTTATAAAAGACCATAAATGGTTAAAACTATTTACTTTTCACTTTTACCTCTTTGTGGAGCAACAGTGGTCCATTTACCTTGTGATCTTGCAGCAACGAGTGCAAGCAAACCAGTGGACCAATCTGGATTTCGTTAGTTTTAGGTAAGAGATGACATCATTTTCCATCTTTTGAGATATATTTTATTGCATTTAATTGTCATTTTGGGTCCCTTAGGGGAGGATTTTTTAAAAACTAGGGCATCGTGGTTGGTGCGGGTTTCGAGCATGGACCCATGCCAATCGACCCTTTTTTTCACAGGGGTCGCGCCAACCACGCAACTCAAAATCTGCTTTAAATTTAAGAAAATGCAACCAATTGATTGAAAATTTTAATACCCAAGGGGGCTTACAATGTTCCTATGATCAATTCATGCAGGTACAAAATCAAAAAATATGGTTATCGAGTGGAAAGAGAGAGAACATAGTGAGGAGGATGAACAAGCGATGGAAAATAAACAATGCATGAATGCCCTTAGGAATTGTGGGCTCAAGAAGTTCTTCCTGACACCATGTCTCTGGGCTCAGCCCGAATTGCTTCAATATCTAATAAGAATTTGGGACGAAGATCAGGAGAAGTTTGTGCTTCGAGATCAAGAGCTTGAACTTGAAGTCTCAGATGTATATTTCATTGCTGGATTGTCACGTAGAGGTGCAGTCCCTATCTTGACTGGTACCCATCCTTCCGGGGAAAGCATGGGAATGGTAATTGAGAGGGTGTGTCGAGGGGCACGAAAAGGAACAAGAAGTGGCAAAGTGGATATACAAACCGTCCCTGATATAGCACTGAGAGCAGTGCTACACACTATCACGCGAGTTGGTGTATCGCAGGCACCGCATGAGGCCATGAAGACACAACTACTTCTTGCCTCAGAGTGCATGAACCCAACCATATTCAACTAGTCTGAGGCCATGACTATCAACATCAAACGACAGCTCACTAAGTGCAAGAAGACCAAACTAAAGCAGTTTAGGTATGGATCGATTCTGGTATCGTTCTTCTTGGAACGATTACCCATATTCCAGCGTCAGGAGGTTATTGTCCCGATGCTGCCACCCACAGAGCCATGGATGGTTCGATGGGCTACACTGGTACCTAGAGCAGGTGGTGGCCAAAAAATTTCCTGGAGGCCAAATTTTTTTGATTGGCTCTGACGACAACTGATTATCGTGGAGGACTGGACCTACGTTGACACAGACTTCATTGGAGATCCCGACCTCCTGCTCCCGGAGGGAGAGGATTGGGACAAAGAGTTAGGCGAGACTCATTTTTTATTTTCATGAGTTTATAATTTTTTTTTTTGATATATTTTCATGTTCTGACAGTTATTCTTATATGTATGCAAATGTTGGCCCAGAGCGTCCTGCAGGTATGTCGCCCGTAGTGAGGCAGATTTCTCATGATTTCGATCCTCATGGTGAGGGTGGCGAGGAGGAGCTAGTGCAAAACCTAGAGGGGATTTCCCGTGGTGTCCCAGAATATGCTCGCTTGGATGATTTGCCTCGGGCCTATCAGAGGCATATTGTAGGGGTGCCGAGTCGTATCCACCACTTGCTGAGGCAATTGGTACCGACGGTGACATGCTATCATGAGCACCACGCCGATTAGGCACTTAGGCTTTATTTCTGCACATTTTTTAGAGACATGTTGTCTCACGATGTAACTGAAACAAACATATATTATTTTTTTGGATTTTATGATGCACTCATTTGTAAACATGCGAAATATATATATACATATATTTTCTACATGGGTCTATGTACATATGATGATGTTTTTATAAATTGCGCAAATGTCTATCTAGCACAATGTTAGCTATTTCATCTGTTAATGTATTCATTCGTCTTGGTATATGTTGATATGTAATGAAATCAAAATGTCTTTCAAGTAAAATAATATGCAAATACAATCTCAAAATACATGGGTTTTGAACCGAATAATGACTG
This sequence comes from Pinus albicaulis, assembly GCA_034641835.2. NCBI lineage: Eukaryota > Viridiplantae > Streptophyta > Pinopsida > Pinales > Pinaceae > Pinus > Pinus albicaulis. The sequence continues at coordinate 819,682,524 of CM076580.1, forward strand.
TTAAGTTGAAGAAAAACAAGCTGCGAATCCAAATCCACAGCAATGCGCGTATGCCAAGGTTAACTGCCATAGTTAATATTTCCAAAACAACACTATATTCAGCGACATTGTTTGTAGTTGGTCCTAGAAAAATACCTTGTAAGTTAATAAACTCATCAACAGGATCATAAATTACCCAGGTTGTCGAAGAAAAGCTCCTGGTACTATGGGAAGCACCATCCGCGAAACCAACAAAAGGGGAAATAGACATCTACACAACAAACAAGACCCAATAAGCAGAAAAAGCTCACAAAGCACATAAAAATAAAAGATGCACAAAAATGAAAAAAATCACCTATGTACACATATCATGTATGAATGACTCAAGCATAATACTTTTTGAGGTACAACCCATTTCTAGGCTGCGATAAAGGATAACCTTCATAATCAATGAGCTCATAAGCCCCATTTTGTAACACACGTTTAACGATGTAGGGCACATGCCACATGGGTTGGAATTTTCCAACCCCCATCTTGTCATGAGCTTGGTCGTATAGGAGAACGAGATCACCTTTGATGAAAGAATGAGGGGAAACTGTTTGGTCAAAATGGGCTTTGAATCGCTTCTTCTGTGCTTCGATGAACAAGGTAGATAAGTGACGAGTTTCGTCCAATCTCTCTAAGTAGAGGAGGCATTCTTCTTTAGGTGAAGTATCAGGAAGTAATTCCATAGCTATTTTGAGTGAAGGGATTTCAAATTCAATTGGAAGCGTAGATTCCAGACCATATACCAACTGAAATGGGGTAAATCCAGTCGCACTCTTAATTGATGTTCGGTAAGCCCAAAGAGCTGAGAACAACATGAGATTCCAATTTGATTTATGGATCCCAATTGTTCATTGAAGCATTGTAACAAGGACTTTGTTGACGGCTTCAACCTGGCCATTTTCTTGAGGATAGTAAGGCATTGAGCTATCTTGACGTAGGCCCAACTTAGATGTCAGCTCCGACATCATATGATCCCGAGAATGAGAACCATGATCAGTGACGATGGCTTGAGGAACACCAACATGAGTAATAACATGATTGAAAATGAATTGTGCCGCTGTCTTACCGTCCATAGCTAGTGTAAGCATTGCTTTGGCCCATTTCGTGAAATAATCGACGACAATGATAATATAGGAATTCCCCTTGGCCAAACGAGGGTTACACGTCATAAAATAAATGCCCCATTTGGAAAAAGGACCCACGGTAATGACAGGACGTAAAGGAATTGGTGGCGCACGCATCTTGCATTGATATATCTGGCACGCATGACATTTGCACACTATGACAATGCAATCTTTAAAGATAGATGGCCAGAAATAGCCAACACGAAGGATCTTTTGTGCAGTGGCATAACCAGACATGTGACCACCACAGGCGCCACTGTGGCAGTCATTCAAAACTTTCTCAGCCTCCTCAAGGGTCAGACATCGACAGAGCACGGAATCGACTCCAACACGATAAAGGGTATCTTCGATGATATGATAGGGTTGCGACTGATGCCGAATGCGGCGTCGGACATCCTTCATCAACTTGGACCTGAAATTAGAGGTCTGGAGGTACACGATGATATCACCATACCACGGATCGAGGGTGCTAATCAAAAAAAGAGTTTCGTCTGGAATATGATCCTCGGATTGAGAAGGAGTAGAGTCGACGGGGAGAGAACAAATCAAATCAGTGAAAACAAGTGATTTCTTTGATTTGGTTGTAGTAAACTCCAAATCAAACTCTTGGAGGATAACGATCCACTTCGAGTATTTCCCCCCCAGCAACTGCCGAGACAGAATATAAGTCATGGGGTTACAGTCAGAAATCACGGTCACCGTGCATAAAAGGATGTAGTGACGAAAACGCTGGACGGCCTGGACCGTAGCCAATGCTAACTTCTTGACATGTGCGTAATGCGTTTCAGGGTCAAGAAGGTTCTGAGAAAAGTAGTAAATGACATGCTCGTTACCATCATCATCATCTTGAACCAAAGCCATGGCGATCGTGTTGAAGGCGGCAACAAGGTAAAGGGTGAAATCACGATGGTAATTCAGAGGAAATAATAGGGGAGCGTTGACAAGAAATGCCCTAAGCCTATCAAAATACTGCTGAGCAATCTCATCCCAACAGAAAGGGACATCCTGCTTTAAAATTCGTGTGAATCCTTTGGCTACTTTAGCGTAGTTTGGGATAAAACGACGTAAGAAATTTTCTTTCCCTTAGAGACTCTAGAGCTAGTGTAACGAGGATGGGGAGGGGAGATTAACAATAGCCTCAACCTTTAGCAGGTCAAGAAAAATTCCATATTTAGACACGATAAAGCCTAAAAGTCTACCAGAATTGATGTAGAAGATGCATTTATGTGGATTGAGCCAAATGTTGTAATGTCTACAACGAAGAAAGATCTGGCAGAGATGTTCCAGGTGGTATTTTCGCGCAGCTGAATGAGCCGGAAGGTCATCCAGGTATGGTTGAAAAATATGACGAATATCATGAAAGACATAAGACATCGCACACTGGAATGTAGCTCCAGCTTTTTTCAAGCTGAAAGGGAGTTTCTTATACGTGAATGTTCTCGACGGACAGATAAAAGCGGTCTTGTGTTGATCGGACGGGAGAATGTTGATCTGATTATAGCCCGAAAAACTATCCATAAGGGGAAAAATCTCACTCCCTGCACAATCGTCAATGATCTGATCAATGAAATGGGTGGGATAGTTATCTTTAGGACATTCCCGATTAATATCGCAGTAATCAACACAGACACTAAATTCTCCCTACTTCTTATCCACAGGAACAATATTGGATACCCATTCTGTTAGAGGAATTGGATAAATGAAACCCACTTTGAGAATTTTTTCAACTTCATATTTAATGGCAGCAGCTTTTCGAGGATGCACTGGACGCAGATGTTGGCCCATAGGCTTTGCACCTAGGTAGGTGGGAATTTTGTGCACCACAATACTGGGATCAATACTAGGCATCTCTTCGTAAGACTAGGTGAAAACATCATGGAATTTGCAAAAGAGGCTAGTGTACACTTGGAATTCATCTGAAGAACAAGTGACTCCCACATGGATGTTCTCGACAATTCCCGGTTTCACGGAAATGTCGATAGGCATCGTTTGAGTGATGTTACCCAAGTTACCTTCCACAAAGACTTCATGAGTCAAGATAGGCATTTGAAGTGGCGGAGAAGGAACTTGGGATGAAAAATGCTCAAGACAGTCAGAGATCGCCCCAAGGCAGGGCATAAACAAGGAACGATGATGCCCATCACTCCACGATAGATCTTTGAGAGACATGGTTTCCATAATAGCTTCATTGGATGGAAATACTTCTTTCAGAGGATCATGCGAATCGGCATCGCCGAGCCAGGGGGATTGAGAATAAACGTTAAGAGCCATGCTCAAAGGAGCACCTTCAGAAGGGGGAGAACTAGATGCAGCTGTGAGCTCACAATAATTTATTTCAATTGGACTAAGCAGCATCGAATCTCCAAATGAATCAACCTGTTCAAGCAAAGGGATGATCCATGGGTCATCTGTCTGAGAGATCATATTAACTTGAATGGTATTTGGTGGCAGAAAGGGAAAAATACCCATGAGAGCGGGATCTTTGAAAAGACCTGGCCCTGCACTGTCAGGAGGATTAGGAATTTGATCCACATATGGCACGTTGTTCTTGGAAGATAAGGTAAAGAATGACAAATGATCGACATTAATGATTTTTCCCTCATGAGGAAACTTTAGAAGTCGAAAGAGGGTGGACGAAACGCACAGCATGGCGTGAGTCCAACTGAGCCCAAGTAGAATATTGTAATTGAGTTTAGCATCAACAATTTCTACTTCAACGTTGACCATCTTTCCTTGCAATGTGATCGGTAAGTTAGCGAGAACACCCAAGGGTTTCAATTCCCTTCCATCAAATGCCTCAAGGGCATTGGGTGATGAATTGAGAGCTGGAGAGCCAATAGCCTTCCATCAAGTGGATGACATGACACAGGTGGATGCACCTTCGTCCATAATGGCCCTATCGATATTGAGACCGTTAATACCAACTTATATGACAAGCACAATCTGTTGTGGAAGTCGGGGGAGGAAATTATCTAGGTCGAAAGTGAGAAGACTAGAATCAGCAGGATCGATACCATTGATCTCAGATAATAACACCTTCCGTTGAGATGGACAACTCTGGAGGACTTCCAAAACATACATTGCAGATGGTGCCTGTGCTAAATCCTCAACAATACTATAATGCTGAGCAGCACGGGCATTAGGATTATAGGAATATTTCCGAAGAACACCTTTAGAAGGAGGTCGTACAACGGGTTCGGCACTGTGTCTTTCAATCTCAAGAGGACCACAGGCAGGTGGGGGATGAGGACCATCGACGATCTCTTTCCCGACTGCCTGCCGTGAGCCAACATAATATTTCAACCGAGTAGCGATGGAAACGGGTGCATAACCGTTCATCATGAATACTTGAGAGCCAAATGATGTAGATGGTGACGATTGATTGACCATCTAGGTCTGCTGAAATGGGAAAGGTTATTTAAGGACCATCGGAGTTCCCTTAGCGCTTTTGAGCAGTTGACTAACCTCAGATCATCGAGGACAATCCTTAGTGTAGTGATCCTCTTCACAAATCAAACATGGATAATTCAACTTTCGCTATGAACCATCATCAGCATGAGGTTTAGAAGATTTCAGTTTTTTGGCATCGAATTTGGCTTTGCCTTTTCCCTTCTTTTTCCCCTTGGAAGTCTTTTCCACAGGATTGGCTTGAATAGCATTGACCTCCGAGATTTTACCAGAATCCGAGGTAGACTAAGGAGCAGAAGTATTGGAATAATTTTATTTCTTCTTCCCATTGGAAGACTTACATGAAGTTTGAGATACGGAACCAATAACGCCGTCGACTGATTGGGTAGCCAGCGCTTTAGAGGTCCCAAGTCATGGAGCTTCAGTCAAGATGTCATACAAAATTCCCAATTAGAAGTACACTAAATCAAGGTACTAGGCACACGCAATGGCTTGTTCCTCGGTTACACATGCCCCTATGGTGATGTCTTTCACAATCTGGTTGAAAAAAGAGGTAGTGAACCAATGAGTAAGAATCTGATCAGGAATTTCAAACTTGATCAGGCAACGACGTCGTCTCCACTCATGAATGTGGTCCGAGATATGGGTAGCCCGATCCTGTTTCAAGGATGTTAGGAGATGTGTCCCAGCTTCATAATGAACTGATAATTGGAAATGAGTCAAGAATGCCATAGTGAGAGTGTTGAAATCTTGAAAGATACCACAAGGCAGTTGGATATACCACTTAGCAGCAGAATCGGTAAGAGTGCGTTGGAAAAGACAATGTCGAACAGAGTCATCCACCCAAGAATTAGAAGAACACCATAAATGGTATGTCATGACATGTGCTTGGGGGTCTTCTCTAGACTTTCCCTCAAACTTAGGACAATCACTTGGAACCTTCGTTGGAACCAGAGGCCAAAAAGGATTATGAAGAATGGGATCATTTGTCAATTTGGACACATCTGGTAACTCCAACATGGCGAGAAAAGGTAATTGAGGGTTAAAAGGCATAGCAGGTCCTCGATAAGGACCCGTACCCATATTCCATCCTGGTTGAGTATAACTCTGCCCCCATTGGTTTTGTCTTGGAGGATTCTGACCATAAGGGGTATAAGCTGGATAATTCGGTTGATATGGCAGCTGAGAACCAGGATACGGGGGTTGATAACTAGGATATTGATTCTGAGTATACGAGGGTCCAGATTGAGCATCATAAGGATTCTGCTGCAGAGTATAAGTATAGCCTGGCGGTTAGGGGTAGTAAGCAGAACCTTGATGCGGGTTGTAAACTAGTCGATATTGACCTTGAGGAATAACCGCCTTGGGGTCGAATGGGCTATTAATAAGTGGGGCCTTGCTGAGCTGAAAAGGTCGGGCACACAGGTTGATTTGGTTGTGGCATAGAATAGTGCAGTGGATGAGCAGGGTTAATAGGCTATGTCGGTTGTGCTTGTTGAACAGGTTGACCTGATTGATGAGGGCCACCAGGTTGCCCCTGCTGAGTAGGTTGGCCTGATGGTTGCAGTGGGCCAGGTTGTGCCTGATAACCAGGTTGACCTGTGGCAGGACTATATGATGGCCCTGGCTGTGCAAAATTTGGACCAATAGGAAAATATGGCTATTGAGGTTGCACCAAAGGTTGAGATGGAGGGATTTTTCCCCCAGGACCGTATGAAAGTCCAGGTTGATATACCAGTTTCCCGGCTAGTCCTTGAGGTTGCCCTGGCTGGACCAAAGGCTAAGCTTTTAAAGGTTGACCTTGAGGATTGTAAGGCTGCCCTTGTGGCCCGTAAAAAAATCCCTACTGGAATGAAGGTGGTCCCTGTAAGGGTTTCCCTTGTGGGTCGTACACATACTATTGCTGGGCCAAAGGTGTCCCTGGAAGGGTTGTCCTTGAGGGCCGAAAGCATATCCTTGATGAACCGAAGGTTTTCCCTATAAGGGTTGTCCTTGTTGGTTAGAAGGTTGCACATGCAAGGTAGGTGTAAAACCATTAATGTACTGATGAACCTCAGGAGCAGACAAATAGATAGGGTTGCCATGATCGTCATAATGAAATGGAAACGAATAAATCGGGGTACCATTTGCACCATAATGAGAAAGATAAGGGCAATTGAGATCCTGAGAGGACTAATTAGTCTGGGAGCTCTGATGCTGAACAGCCAGCTGATACTCCTTAAAATAAATGTTGTTAGGGATTGCCATGGCAATCGAAGTCTCTACCGAAGCCGAAACTCCTGACGACTGAGCGGTGACGACCGGTGCTGGTGCAGCCACACAGATAGTAGGCCTAGTGGGGACATAAGTAACAAAAGGCATCGACGAGACAGGTGTCGTCGGAGACATCCCTAATGATGGGATAATTTCCCCCCTTGATGGAGTTGATGTTTCCATTGAGGCAATATCGACTATAATCTGATCCAAAGACCTATATCTAGCTGGAAGCGACATCGATGGTGAAGATTGAGCAAGGCCTGGATGGATGTCTTCTAGAAAAAGGTGGTATTATTCATCATAAACTGGAATGCCCTCACTTCCGGTAGGACCAGATGAGTCCATGTCTGAATCCATCGTAAGATCTTGCAAAAGAGTATGGGGGCTAGGAGGTATGATAGCAACTAAAAACGGTGATCTCGATGTGAGAGGGGGAAAATGTTCCCTGACCCCAAACCCAAACCAAGCATTGGAAAGAGGCCAATGGAACTCAAGTGGTTCTCCAAAGGGGTACTCTAACGGGATGAAAGGCTTCTCAAGCTCGGCAGACCTAGAAGTATGCGAAGTTTCAGATGAATCGTCCGTGTAAGGAATACTAGTAGATGAAACCGATGGTTCTGCCACTGTGACTGTAGCACATGAAGAAAGGGAAAAACATCAAAAAGGAAGACTCTTGGCTCAAAACCAAGGCAAACAAAGACAAGCCAAGTAATCCAACTTTAAAGGGCGTGTAATCATAGGTAGTTTATTTTACCAAATTGAAACCAAACATTTGTTGTTTCATGTTTTAAGAGTCAAGAAACAGTCAAAGATGACTCTAGTCTCTTTCAGTTTGAAAAGAGCGTGAAAGGACAAGTGCTCGATGATCTTTTCAAATTTATGGAGTCAGTAAAGATAAAAAATGACTGCTTAGTTATTCTAGGTAAAAGGGCATACTAGGTTCCCGTGAACTGCCATATATACCTTGGTTATAAAAATGAAAGAGAAATCAACCAAGGACTTGACGTACGTGTAGGTAGTCTCCCCAAATGCTATGTTCGGTGTATCACGGTTACAAGGCAGTAGAGTCGGCTTCCTATAGATAAAAGGATTGCAACCTAGAGGGGTCTCCCTTTATATACTCGATGGTATGGGGAGCACAAGTCCGTACTAGCACTGTTTGAAGCCAGATGATGAGCGACAGCTGCTAGGTTTAAAGACGCCGGAACACGTCTCTAACTTAGACCACTAAATATTCCGTTAGGTTTCAATGTTTCCTTAGGTTAATTGAATAAATTTTAAGTTGATCTTGTATTTATGTTTTAATTCCAAGGTCCTACCGAATGTTGAATCTCACAAATCCCTAAATGCAAGCTACATGCTATAAAATACCATTTCGTTTGATGAAGAGCTATCTATGAGAAATTTAAGAGTTTTCAAGTGATAGAAAATAATAAGAACACATAGAAACATCCACTAAAGTACCTAATGCAAGCTAATGAAAATGAGAAATCTCTCCTAGAATGCCCAATGCTAGTTATGTGAAAGATTTTCCAATTCCACAATGAAAACAAGAATGCAAGCAAAAATATTTATTTTTTTATTTTTCAATGTAATAGAGAAAATAGTGCACTAAATGACATGAAAAATAAACCTTCACACTAGTTCAAGAATATCAATTTGAGTTTCGAAGTGAAACAATCCAAAAAACTCAAAAGCAAACAAAACATAAACTCAAACCAATGTTGTAATCTCTCAAATCGAAGAAATATGTTGAAAGGGACCCATACAAGCAATGTGAGCTATGCTTGGAGTGACCAAAACCAAATGAAAGAGGCAAGACTCATTCCACTAAGAGTGACCAAAACTGAATGAAAGAGGCAAGACTCATTCCACCAAACTCAATCACTCAAAACGGATTTGGGGATCTGAATGAAATCAAGCAAATAATGAAGGTGGCTACGAAAAAAAAGACCAAAACTCCTACAGGAGACTCAGCATACCAAGGCACTAGAAAAACCTAGGGCTATGATGCTGACAAGAAACGGGTAAACAACCGAAGAGAGGAGGCTGTTCACAGTCACAAACAATCTCAAAGCACTCAAATCAAGTCAAGAAAACACCCAGAAAAACAAATACTAACCAAAAACTCCAAAACAGGGAAAACCCTAGCACCTACAGGAAATGGCGTGACTTTTTAGCTGTAATCCACACTAGACATGGGATGGAGCGGGTGATGAACTGGAAACAAGCGCCAGTGGGCACGACTGTCAGACTCGAAACTGCGCCAATCAAGCCAACCTTGGAAAAATGACAATTTTGGAAAAACAGAGGTCAGATCTGATCCTCTGGGGCTGAACAGGGGTCTTGGACTCAGTAAAGATAATCAGAAAAGCAAGCTAAGCAAGCAAAGACCAAGAAGACGACCTAAGGGACGAAAGATGAACTCACACTGATCCCCAGCGAAGTTGCCAATTTTTTGGTTAGGTAAATCCTCTCTGCGGACGAAGGCAATCCCACTAACCCTAGAGTGGGTCTAGCCACAAACGAGACACACTATGACATCAATTCCTAGTTAAGAATGAACAAAGACTTGGTAGATCACTTACCGTAGGTCCTGCACTGTTGTGTCGTCCAGGAGAATGGCTACCTCTCACTCTTGATTCGACAGATCACGATCCGCTCGTTCTCATGCCCGGATACCTGCACATACACAAGAAACGAAGACAATACACAACATACTATTTTTAATTCCTAACTATCAGTCAGTTGAATAAGACTAAATCAAATGCATCAAATAAACATAACACAGAGATGGAATCAATACCATATTCGAGTATATTAATTTAAAGAAGGAAGAGTACAACCAGGCTTTGACGTTGCGATATCCTCTAGCAGGGTTCCAGTGGAGCACGTCTCACAAAGTTCTTCAGGAATTTAGACGGGGATCTCTCTACAGGATCCTCCTTGGTTCAACCTTCTCTATAGTGATTACTCATCTATAATATCTCTTCTCCAAGTTCAGCTTCTTGGCTATATGTTCAGGTAGCTTTTGTAAAGGGAGAAGGCTTTTTATATAGAGAGATAAGGAGTGGTTAGGATCCCTATAATTATGGGAGGAGTCCTATCTTTAAAGAATGTTCCATCAACCATTTCCTAAAGGAAGAAATCTGTGACTTATCAAGTTTAACCACTTGCAATGAGTCATTCCTGAGGTGGTTAAAGGAAAATTTCGCCTCTAATTTGTTAAAAAACATTCCCAAAAAGGCTAGTGTGGACACAAAAAAGAGACAGAGTGCCAGCTGGTGCGGGATCTAGTGAAAATATTCCCCATTGGCACGAGGGGTGAACTGGCTACCCGCGCCAATGCCAAAACATAGGTTTTTGAGTGCTTTCTGAAGAAATGTTCAACAGGAGAAATCATGTCCTTATGCAGAAGGATGCAAAGAAAGTATCTGCAGAGTATGACACTGCTCACAGGTCACGGGAAAGACCCTCCAATATGCGGGGCAAGGGATTGCAGGGACGGTGACAAAATGCTGTGTAACACTTGGAAAAATCAAGTTTTCTCATAATTGGAGTGTGAAAATCACTTGCTTGATAATTCAAATGATAACAGGTATTATTTGGACTTTTTATATAAATATATTTAGTTTTAAATTATATTTTGATTTCAAAGAATGTGATCTTCAAATTTCCTTATTCCCCCTTCCTCTACTTCTTTGTCACAGTGCTAGGTACCCATTTTCAAAGTATTGCCAAACAAAAACCAAGAAAAAAAATAGTCACAAAGACAATGAAGACTTCATAATGTATAGGAGGTCTAAATATGTTCTACAATGATACCTGGTAATTGAAAATTCAATGTGATCCATTCTCTTATTGTAATAAATCATTGTCACATTTGGAAAATTTGTCATATTGTCTCAATAGTCTTCATGGCAATGAAAAATAGCTTTGTGTTGAATGGATCAAAATTGGAAGAAATTTATCACAAGTTATCTAGATTCAATTTACATAGATTAGAGCATTTCTTCTATTATCCTGGTGAATATATATTTGACTCATTTTTTGTTCTTCTTCACTTTCATTATACTTCAGCTGAAATACGACATGTGATTGTAAACCACTTCCGACATTGCTTATCTCATGGACATGATGCTGCTTTGTATTCATTTCATATAGAATTGAATCTTGAATATCTTCAAGATATTCATCATGCTAATGATATTGAAATGTATTTTCAAGAATTGTATGCACCTTCTTCTATTTGTGCTCCATCTGCAATTAGCTTATGGGGGGATGCGTTCTGTATCAAAAGGTTCTCCAAATGATTTTCAGTTCCAGTCAATGTTTGGCTATTTGCAAATGGCATATCTACGGTTCAATCTAGATATTCATGGCTATCAATATATATGTTTCTACATAATGAAAACCCTTCATGTGGACATTTTGAACCACTCCTATTACATAGCACAGTAAATAGTATAGATCCAATAGATAAAGAAATTGGCTCATGCATTTGTCCATACCAATTCTCACTTGGATACTTTGAAATATTGCTAATTGAGAAAATATTTTCTGAGAAAGGCTTCTTGATCTATGGACAAAATTCAATTATTGTCATGACTCTTTGTTTGATTCTATTTTTACACTTTCACCATGGTTTTATATGTCTAATATGAGAAAAATAATTGCACAAAATTTTTACAATTGTTTCGTTTGCAATGACATTAGAGCTACCAATTTCTTAAAAGAAACGTGAATGATAGAAACATTGAGCAAGAGAAATGTATCAATGGTTGGCAAGCTTATATTATGAACTTATCATTTCCATATGCATATGGACATATAGAAGGGATTTTTTTTCAATACAATGGATATATGAACTACTTGATGTTAACATATATATCTAGAATATAGAAACAAAAGATATTTCCTTGAGTTATATTCATCAAACACTTTCTCCAAAGTCTTGTACCTTATGCATCTACCAATATCCACATCACATGCAATTTTTCAATTTCAGAATGTTGAAAATATTAACCACAATGAAAATATACCACAAGTTCTCCAAATAATCTCAGAAAGAGAAACCTGTAAGTCAATTTCAAGTGTACCTTTTAGATATATTGTTAGCAAAGAATCCAGTTTTACTAGATCTTGTACTCAACTAAACCATTTGTCTATTGACAATACAATATAAAAATAAATAAAAATAAAAAATAAAATAAAATAAAATAAAATTTTGAAGTATCGAAGAATTTCACATCATCAAATCAGAACAATAACCCTTTTTCAATGGACACACAAAATAACAAATAATTCTCTACCTCTTTTTTCCAATGGAGTGATACACTCACTTACATCAATTGAAATATGCAATGCGAGTACAAGGTGATCTAATACAAGAAGCACAAAAGAAACATGTAAAGCCAAATAAAGCAATCGAGGAATATTTGAAATCAATCCAAGACATGCCTACATATGCATGTTGCATTTGTGATAGATTGTCCATTGGAAAGGAAATGCAACCTATTGAAAAACTCACATTATTGAATATTTTCTATCTTATTCCTGCATCAAACTTCAAATCTATCAAACTCAATGAAGAGATATTAAAATATTTTAATAATGAAATACTCAATGAAAAAATGCCTACATTTGCATCACCTCTTCATATTCGATGAAACAAAAAATTGTTCTCCATTTCACAATTGGCATATTTGGAAGAGAGATTAGTGGAACCAATAATGAATTTTGCACAAATAAGACAACTTGGTTACAAAATATCACAAATTGGATTAACATGAACAACCGTAAATGTTCCTTCCAGTATAGATAGAATTCAAACAACATTACCTAGAGATATTGATGACAACATGACAATGGGAGTTAGCGGATAAAAATAAAAATGGAATACAAGAATTCTTATTTGTATGGAAACATTCAACCCAAAAAAGTGATGTTTGCATTACATGACTTGTGAAACACATCTCTATACAAGAGTGAATAAATTTTAATCAACGAGGAATGGAAAAAACATTTTGATCAAAGTAAGCAAAATCATCAAAACGATAGTCCAAAAATGAAGGAACTAGACTCACAAAATGCAGATAGTGATCTATAGCTAGAAAATAAAACACTTATACATATTAGCTATTCAGAGCCCCACCACATCCATGATATTGATAAAGAATAATATAGATTGCACCTTTTGAAGGGTTTCGTCCCCTAGGAAGTTTTCAATACAAATTCTCTGAAGAACTGAACTTCCCGACATTGTTCCTTAGATCAAATCAACCTATTGATATTATCAATCGCTTTTCCTATCAATAAATTTCACAATGGGAACTGGTGCACATGTCTGGTGACTTTTCAATAAGTATCACAAATGTATTTTTTAAAGCAATCCGCGTTTTGATAAACCAGGTTTCTAACTCAGCCTAAATTTCTATTTAAAACTGAGAACTAAAAGGACAAAAACTAGTTTCTAAAGATGTAAAAAATAAAAGAAATCCTAAAAAATTATTAAAATCACCAATTTCATATCAATGTTTAAGGATAATTCGCACATCCCCTGACTATTTTTAGCATTTATGAAAATATATATTTGTAATGATACAACAAATTAGCCCGCCAAGTTTTCTTTATTACTTTCACTAGACCTGGGCATCTTTGGGATCCATTGATAAATGCACTAAAAATACAAAGCGTTGACTCTATAACAAATCATAAAAACAACTTTGATGATGAATGCATTGACACATTGATCAAATTTCATCCAATCATATGTATTCGATATTAGAGGCATAGAATCTCGTCACCACGTTCCTTGATAACAAAAACCAATGAATTATTTGGTCAAGTGCGAGATTATTTTTTTATCACAGAGTTCCAAAGTAGAGGAATAGAGCATGACCATATATTACTTTGGAATCAATATGCACCAATATATCAGCATTCCCCTAATTTAGATGTCATAGCTTTCATTTATCAATATTTGACTTCTAATTCAACAATATTTTCAAATCAAATGATTCAAATTCAAACTCATCACCACACAAAAACATGCAAAAAACATAAAAAAAAAATTCTTCTAGATTTGGTTTCCCTATCATCACCAATTGATGAAAATTGTATCTTACACCCTTTGTGCAATGAAAACAATGATATCCAATCAATGTAAAATAAACTTTCATTTCTTATACAGAAAAAATCAAATTCAAATAACATAACATTTGACATTTTTTTAGTCGATCTTGGAATTACAAAATAAGAATACATCATACTCCTATGATTTTGTAATACTCAGCCAATTGTACTATTCAAAATAAATCCTTTTGATGTGTGGATAAATGAATTTTCAAAAAAAATCCCTTTGTTGTGGCAAGCAAACACATATGCTCAATTTATTTTAGATGCCTATGTTGCAGCTCTTATATGACAAAAATGGATCACTTCATGACAAATTCCTTCAAAAAAATTCTAGAAAATTGTATATCTTGTGGAGAACAAAAAATTGAAACCATTTGTAAAATAAGAAATACATTTCTAAATATGCAACAAATGTCAAGTTGAAAAACAATCCACATTTCTATGTCATTGCCTTTGTATTCAACTTCTATAAAAACAATTTTCATTAACACTTCTCCAGATAAAAAGCAAACATATGCTGTAAAAATACCTATCTTGTTACAGCAATAACCCGATAACTCTGAAGATATTTTTTTCATGAAAAACATTAATATGTGTGTTGCATGACCCGTTGCCCTTGAGCAATTTTTCTTGGAATAATATGTTTCCTCTTATTCAATCACAAAAACAACGACGACAAAAAAGAAAATGCCCATGTGTCCTAAGATTCATTCGATACAATGAACAAATGGACCCATAAAACCATTATAGAGAAAATATAATGCTCTACCTCCCATACAAAGAGTCTGAATACACATTAAAGAAAAACAATGAGACATGGGTTGAAGCATGCTTCTACATAAACACATTATCGATGTCACTGAATTTTTTTTTTCACATTTAATCATACCATGGGGTGATGTTGAAATTGTTTCTACTACCATTTCATCCCAAAATGACAAAATATTTATTCTTCACTTCTCATTAGAAGATGACAATAGGGTGTGTTCTAATGAAAAACATGACATTCCACATGACTTGCAAGAGAAAATACAATTCAGAAACACTCAGACTAAATATATAAAAAATAATGAATTCATTAAGTACCCCTTTGTTTTGGACACATTGGCATATCATGAAATTATGAGACAATTCAGTCAAGAGAAACAATCAATAATCAAACAAAAATTTCTATGGAAAAAAATAATTTAGGTAAACGCTTATATTTTTTCATCACTAGAGGTGCAGGTACAAGAAAGAATTTCACTACACAAGAACTTTACCATACACTAGTGTGTCTTTATAAAAAATACTTACAAAGTGACCCCTTTAAAAAAAGGGTCTAATACTTGCATTTACTGGAAAAACTTAATATATTTCACATGGTATCACAGTCCTTTCAACTTTTCATTTTCCACTTTCACCATGTCACATGGTGTCATTGGCTTCTAACACACTTGATATATTGAGCAAAGAATATGAACAACTTAAATTTATGTTGATAGATTAAGCTTCATTAATTGGCTCTCAATTTCTATATAACATTGACAAGTGACTTCACGAAATCATGCACACTCTAGCTTCCCCGTCTAGGAACCTCAACATAATATTTTGTGGTCACCTATGTCAAGCATAGATTATATGTGATTGCTATATATTTGAGAAACCGTGTCTTAAAGGAACTAATGTTCCTTACAACTTTTGGAAAGAAAACTTGAAAAAATATGAACTAAAATAAATAATGTGACAAGACAATAAAGAATTTGTATCCATCTTAAATAGAGTTAGGAAATTTTCACATACTGATTATGATCTTACATTCTTGAACAAAAATTGTTATATATGTGCACCAAGTGGTCCAACATTTCCATATCTCTTCTACTTAGACAAGAATGTACATGAACATAATGAAAGAATGTTGTCTCTCAGCAACAAAGAAGCAATCATATTCAACACATATGATAGAAAAATTGAATCAAAAAATACAAATCACAATAAAAAAATCAAAATGCAGTTGCCATCTACCATTTTTATCAAAGAAAATATGCTTATTGAACTAAATATCAGAAATTATGATATTCAGGATGGCTTGGTCAATGGTGCTGAAGGAATTTTTAGAGCACCTACGACATTTGAAAATGGCACAATTTGGATTGAATTTATTGGTCCAACTGTTGACACTATTCAACGGAAAAAAATGGCACATCTGTTCAAAGATGGAATAATGTCTACCTGGACACCTAATACTAGAGTTTGTAGGAATAATGAATCAAACAACAAAATTAGTTTTACAAGAGAACAATTCTCATCTGTTCAAATGGCATGTGCACGAAATGTACATTGATCACAAGGGTTGACAATGGATAAATTGGATTTTGACCCAAAAGGAGTTAGGCAACATGGACTTGTCTATACTGCACATTCTTGTGTCAAAGATATTAAATCCTTATATTTTCTAAACAAATTGGAACTAAGCAACTTTTCCATCAATGACAAAGTTGTTGTTGAGCTAGATAGACTTAGAGAACATGCCTCTTATCAACTTGAATACAACATATATCAAAGTAAAACAAATGAAGACTTGAAAATGTGTTCATTGAACACATGTAGTTTCTCCTTGAATTTTGAGGATATCATCACTGACTATGACCTAATAAGTGTTGACATTATTTCTTTCCAAGAAAAAAAAACAAAATCATCTCCATCAAATCATTTTTTTCAAACAAATATATACAAAGATGTATACCACTTATATGGAATTCCCACATACTACACAAAAAATATTGTAGTTGACAATCATTTCACTTATATAGGAAGGAAAATTGAATCAACAATTGCAACATTTCATTTTGAAAAAAAAAAAACATTACACTTGCAAATGTATACATTGCACCAAATACAAGCATTGAAGAAATAATTAATTTCATCAAGTTCATTTTAGAGCACACATGCAAAAACTACCCAATAGTGTTTGTTGGTGATTTCAATTTGAACATGTTGCAATATATTCATCAACAAAGAAAACTACTTTCATTTATGCAAAGTAATGGTTTCAATTCATAGAAAAAAAACAACAACTGATTATAGCTCAATGCTTGACAAATTTTGGACAAATATTTCAGTTAGTATTGTTTCTTTCCACATCTTCAATGCTCATTGGACAGATCATCATGCAATTTGCCTTATGATCATATATTTGTTGTCAGATTGAGTCATTTTTCCAATTTTCATGTCCTACAATTTCATTGTTCACTTGTCACAATACTTGTCACATTTGCAAATGTGCACCTTAGAAATATGCTTTGATTTGCAAACATTGAAAAACAAAGGAGTTGTGCATAAAAACAAACAAGAAAACAAAAAAAAATGAAAATATCAAATTCTTGTAAGTCTTTGAACCATCAACATAAATATGTTTAGTTTGTCTTCCATGAATGTAACTTTTTATGTCATAGTTACCATGGAATTTACACATTTTGGATTTCACTTTGTGATATATTTTTATATATAAAAAATACCATTATTTGCTTTAGTTTCCGGTTCATGTTTCATTGTTTCTTGTCCAACTACCTTTGAAAAAAAAACATGTTTTTGTAGTTGTAGTGATTCTTAATAACACATTCTAAAAATGAACTTAATTGATAATTGTTAATGAAATATAAAACATTTTTTTATTGTAACTTATTGATGCAACAAGGATACAAAATTTTCAGAATACACGTGCGGACCTGTCGTTTTATGGGCCCACACAGACGGTGACCAATTGCAACTTATCACAACTTCACGACTTTACCAACTTACCTCTCGGAAACTCTGCAACTTAATAATTTTCACAATATTGTGATTTTGTGATTTCGCGACTCGCAGCCAAATCCTCGTCACACGTCGCAACTTTTAACGTTTAGCAATAATCATGTTCCTTATCCTATGCGATATGCGATCACATCACACCGCCACCTCCTGTCTTTATCACATCGCAGCTTAAATGACTTCTCATGGGAAGTCTTAACAAGAACTACAAAAATCGCTGATGTGAAAAATCGCACTGGGTTGCAATTCAATCTCCACTGTTGATCTATGTCAGATCTAATGGTCCCGCTGTGCCTTTACTGATCTTCTTCACATCGTAACTCAAATAGCTTACCGTGTGAAGTATTAACATGTAACATTAAAATTGTCGATGTGCGATATCTCACTAGGTTGCGATTTTCAATCCACCATTGATCTAAGCCAGATCCAACAGTCCCGCTACGTTGGTGTTGTTCGCACCGCCAATCAGCCTTCTCTGGATACGTTGTGCGATCAAGGCAAAAACAGTTATGAATG
Organism: Pinus albicaulis; assembly: GCA_034641835.2. Taxonomy (NCBI): domain Eukaryota; kingdom Viridiplantae; phylum Streptophyta; class Pinopsida; order Pinales; family Pinaceae; genus Pinus; species Pinus albicaulis. The sequence goes on from CM076580.1 coordinate 819,700,781, forward strand.
TTGGTATTGCAGCTCCATGAGCTTGATTATAACTTCACATAAACCTATTAAATGGAAACCTCGTTGTGCGTGATGCGATATACAAACTCAACAGAGAAATAAAAGAAAAAATTTAACATAGACAGAATAATTGAAATAAAAATACATACTTGGAATTAACCGTAATGAAAAATAGACAAAGTCGAGTCCTTGATGGCTGAATTTTACATTGATTCTCCTTTCTATCCACTCCTATGTCACACCTCTCTCACACCTATTCCACTTATTTTCTCTCTATCTCACCTCACACCTATTCACGGTTATATATCTACATGAAAGTGGTTCTCTTGTATTTTATCAGCTTTCTGTTGAACCACTCTAACAAAAAAATTCTATCATATCCTCATGATCTAATATATTTGGATTAATATCCTCTCAGGGAGAGCCAATTTGATATTTAATCCTATTTAAGTTAGGAAATAAAAAAAAAACTAAATTCTCACAATTAAAGCTAAATAAAATATTAAAAATCAATTTTTTTCCACCTCTTGTTAGCCACAACATGTGAACACACAATCGCATTATTGGCTAAATCCGGATGCTCCTACATCAAACTCCCGGGGAAGAAAAGATTGGTCCATCAATGTTTCAAGATCTGCATTAAACTTCTATAACTTTGTTGTCGTCATCCAACTGGAATCTTCTATTGGTTTTCCTTTCCATTTGACCAGATATTGATAATAGTTTTATCCCTTGGTCTTCTTTGTTTCTCTTTTCTCCAGAATGGCTTCCGCTTCTTTCTTTGTTGTCTTTGGCATCTATTCCTTCCAATTCAAAGTCTGGTCCTACTCTTCTGTAGGTTATTCTTGTAGTTCTTCCTATGTTCCTTTGTATGGGTAAAAATATGCAACATTAAAGATGGGTGATATCCCAACTCCTTCTGGTAGCTCAATCTCATATGCATTTGAGGAAAACTTCCTCAAAATCCTACATGGCCCTATATTTTTCATTTTCAGTTTATTATAGGTCTCGACAGGAAACCTTTCCTTCCTTAGATAAACCATGACTAAATCATGTACTTGAAACTCCCTTTCAGTCCTCTTCATATCATCCCTTTGTTTATAATTTTGGGTGTTTTTCTGTAAGCTCTTCTTGACATCTTCCTGGAACTTCTGTATCTTTTCTGTAAATTATTTAGCCTTTTCACTCCTTGTCTCTTGTTTACTCAAATTTCTAAGTTCATACACACCTCTTTGATGCATTCCAAGAACAATCTGAAATGGACTCATTCTGGTACTTCGGTTAGGCGTATCATTATAGGCAAATTCAGCTTGAGCAAGTGCTAAGTCCCATTGATTTGTATTTTGGTAAACCAAACTCCTTAATATGTTTCCCAAACTCCTGTTCACCACTTCAGTTTGTCCATCCGTCTTAGGATGATAGGATGAACTAAAAATGAGGTTTGTACCTAGCTTCTTCCATAGAGTCCTCCAAAAGTGTCCTATGAACTTTGTATCCCTGTCTAAAACAATACTCACAGGAAGTCCATGTATAACTTCAGAGGAAAAAAAATTAGCAATGTGAGTTGCATCACTAGTTTTCTTACAAGCAATTAAATGAGCCATTTTATAAAACCTATCTACGACAACATAGATAGAATCATGTCCTCCTCGAGTCTTCGGAAAACCTAAAACAAAATCCATGCTAACAACATCCCAAGGTCTATTGGGTATTGGTAATGGCTGATATAATCCAGTGTTTTGGCTTCTTCCTTTGGCATGTTGACAAATCTTGCACTTCTCAATAAACGTTTTGATATCAGCTTGCATTTTTGGCCAATAATGAAAAGCACTTACTTGAGAAATTTTTTTATCATGTCCAAAGTGTTTATATAGTCCTCCGCTATGTTTTTATTTAATCATATGTTCCCTCATGGAGCACTTAGGTATACACAGTTTATTATTCTTGAACATCAATCCTCCTTGAATCGGATATTCCAACCACTAGATTCTATTATGAATTATGGGATTTTTAACAGCTGCATATATTTCTTTAAAATTTGGGTTTTCCTCATGCATATCAATCATCTCTTCAAACCCCAAAATGCCAATCTTCAATTCCTGCATAATCAAATTTACTTTGTTCAAAGAATCAACGACTTTGTTTGAATTACCACTTGTGTATTTGATTACAAAGGAAAAAATCTACAAAAACTCCACCCACTTAGCATGCGTTTGGTTAAACTTCGGCTAATTATTTATGAACTGTAGTGCATGGTTATCAGAATACAACAAAAATTCTTTGGGCAACAAATAATGCCTCCATTTCTTCAAAGCCTGCACAATAGCATATAACTCCTTATCGTAGAATGAATACTTCTTCTTGACCTCATTTAAATTTTCACTGAAATAATCTATCGGTCTCTGCTCTTGACTCAAGACAGCTCCAATTTCTATCCCAATAGCATTAGTTTCAACTAGGAATATTTTATCAAAATTTGGCAAGGCCAAAATAGGTCTTTCAGTAATATTCTTTTTCAACAACTTGAAATTATGATATGCTGCATCTGTCCACTTAAATGGCTAGTTTCTATCCTTTATTTTTTCAATTATTGGTGCACAGATCTGACTAAAACCTCTTATAAACTTTCTTTAAAAACTTTCAAGAACATAGAAACTCCTTACCTCAAATACACTTCTCGGAGTTGACCAATCCAATATTACCTGAATCTTTTCTAGGTCCATATTCAAGCCTTCTTCTGAGACTATAAATCCCAAGTAAATGAGCTCCTTCTTCATAAAACTACACTTCTTCAAATTTATAATCATTTTCTCATTTTGTAAAGTATTTAACACCAACTTGACATGCTCCAAATTCTCTTCCTTACTCTGACTTAAAATTAGAATGTCATAAATATAAAATATCACAAATTTTCCTGCATACTCTTTCAAGACCTCGTTCATCAGTCTCATAAATGTACTTGGTGCATTAGTGAGCCCAAAAGGCATCACTAACCACTCATACAACCCATTGTTGGCCTTAAATGCAGTGTTCCATTCATCTTCTTATTTAATCCTTATTTGATGGAATCCACTCTTCAGATCCATTTTAGTAAAATACTTTGACCCACTTAAACAATCCATCAAATCATCTATGCATGACAATGGAAATCTATACCTGATAGTGATCTTGTTTATGGCTCTGGAATCAGTACACATGTTCCACTCACCTCCTTTATTTGGACTAAGCACGGCTGGTACTACACATGGGCTAACGCTTTATTTGATCACTCCTTTATCTAACAACTCCTGTACCTGTATGCCAACTTCTTCAATATCCCGAGGGGCCATTATATATGCTGCTTTGTTTGGTAAACTTGCACCAGGTATTAAATCTATGTGATGGCTTGTTAGGTCCCTATATTACTAGTATAGTCCCTTATTGTTATTATTTTACCCTTGTAACCCCCATATTTTTATTACTGTGCCCTTAAATTATTATTGTTAGGTTGGCTAGGATTACATTGTGGCCCCACTAAGATTACATTATGGCCCCATGGACTCCTATATATAGAAATGAGGTTTTGTAAATTGTATCATCCAAGAATTGTTCATTTATGTATTGTACTGGAGGTTTCCCCCTCTAAGTGGCTTATTTATAAGGCATTGATATCTCTTTTCTTCTAATTTTGGAGCTGGTTACACAACATTTGGTATCAGAGCTTTGGATTCTAGGGTTTCGCTGCTCTAAACAGGTCATCGTGGAATTTTCGCTATAACTTTTTTTATACGAAGTTTCAGAATCTGAAAGTTTTAGGGTGTGAAGCCAAAATCCTAAGGAAACCTGTCCAAAAAATTCAGAGCTTGGTTCACAATATTTTCGGAGATAAGAGCTGTGGAAGGTAGTGCTTTTTCAGGCTCCCAAATTTCATCTCAAAGAGGTGATCGTGGGAAAATATTCATAACTCTCTCTCTGAGCATCAGATTGGAGTGCCATAAAAATTGATCGCAATTACACGGAAATTAGTTTCTTGGCTATCAATTTCAGAGCCGAAGGATGAAACAGTGACACATGGCAAGTCGTACAAGTTCGCTCTACTGAACCAGTCCATAATTAGGTCATTGTGGGAGATTGGACACAAATTTTTCTTGGAGAATCCAAATCAGGTTATACCTATGGAATTCAAAAGATAATTCAGAGGGCTACATCGATACCAAAATTCAAATATTGAAGTACTAAAATCACAGAGATAATCCAATTTCAATATCGAGCTCCTCAAAAGCAAGAAAAAGGTGTGTATTTTTTTTCCGAATTGCATAAGTCTTGTTTGAAGAATCAATTTGAATTGATTCCAAGGGCATATTTTAGAATAGATATCAGTATTGGGTTCTAAAATATGCCCCGTAAAAATAATTCAACACCCATTAAGCCTTCATAAGGCTCTACTATGACTCATGAAGATGAAGAATTGCAGCATGATATATCAAAATTACAAGAGCAAGTACACCAAATTTCACTCTCGCAAAGAGCAACAAAAAATGAAATGGATGTTTTGAAGAAAGGCGTGGAAGCTAAGATGGATGGCATGGAAGCTAGCATGGAAGCTAAGATGGATGACATGAAAGACAACATGGAAAACATGAAGAATGATCTAAAAGCAGACATGGAAGGTTTGACAAAGTTGATATAAGAAATTTTTCATAATGGTGAAAAGATAGTAGAAGAAACTCATGATGAGAACAAAATAAATGTTAATCGTGATTTCATAAACTATAATGTTGGTAGGAAGAACCACCATATTCCAAAAATGGAGATGAGGAAGTTTGATGGAAAGGATCCTGTAACATGGATACTACAGATGGAGCAATATTTTGATCTCCATAACGTGAAAAACACACAAAAGGTATGCATTGCAAATTTACATTTAGAACAAAATACATTTGTATGGTATCGATGGCTTTTCTTCCGTAAAAAAATTGTCACTTGGTCAATTTTTACGGAGGAAATGATAGCACATTATGAGGATATAAAGAGAAACACCTTCTTTAGCCAATTGATAAATCTCAAACTAAAGGACTTAGTGGGGGAGCACATTGAGGACTTCCAAAAATTGAATATAAGGGTAACTGATATTCCAGAGGAAAACAGGATTGATCTCTTCATAGGCACTTTAAAGGATAACATCCAACATGAAGTTCGCATTTTGGAACCTGATTCATTGGAGAAGGCATTCAGGTTGGCAAGAAAAATTGAATGTAAAATTATGGCGACAAGGAAGCCTACCACTCACTTCTATAAAGAAGGAACTATTGCTACGCCTAGATTTCCACAGCCTACAAGGTTGACACCACAACAATTGGAAGAAAAAAGAGAAAAAGGGCTTTGCCACAGTTGTGGTACAAATACACTAAAGGTCATAAGTGTGCTGAGAAGAAATTATTTTACATAGATTGTGAAGAGGAAGAAAAAAATGAACAAGAAGAGGATATACACCAGGAACCAGCCCTAGAAGGGGAAGAAATGAATCCAACCATATCATGTAATGCACTGGAAGGAATTAACACTCCTCAAACTCTCAAGATAGAAGGACATATCAAGAAGAAAAAGGTAATAGTGTTTATTGATTCAGGTAGCACCCATAATTTTATTCATTGTAAGGTAGCCAAGGAATTAAATTGTTTCCTATACCCAGCACCAGAATGTCAAGTGATGGTTGCGAATGGAGGAACTATAAATTGCTCTAGAAAATGCCATAATATCAAGCTAACCATGGGGGAATATGTATTGACTAGTCCAATGCTTGCCATTCCTATGGGAGGTGCTGATGTTGTACTAGGAGTACAATGGTTACAATCTTTGGGGACGGTAGCCTTTAATTTTCAAGAACTTTTCTTGAAATTTTTTTCAGAAGGAAAGGAAGTCGAATTACGGGGTATTGCGGGGAAGCCAGGAAGGATAATAAGCTCTAATGTCATGACAAAGCTTCTAAAGAAAGAACAACGAGGCGTAATTGCACAATTATGCTCACTAGAAGTTCCACATCAAAATCATCTATTTCTGCAGATCTCCAACAAGTCTTGGACAATCATTCCAAGGTGTTTGAAACTCCCAAAGGACTCCCACCTATTCGTGATCATGATCATGCTATTCATTTGATTCCAGAAGTGTTCCTCCAAACATCAGGCCTTATATATATCCTTACGTCCAAAAGAGCGAAATTGAACGTATGATTGCAGAAATGTTAGAGGCGGGTATAATTCAACCTAGTCAAAGTTCTTTCTCTGCTCCTGTAGTATTGGTACACAAGAAGGATGGATCATGGTGAATGTGTCCGAATTATAGGGAGCTCAATAAGCTCACCATTAAAGACAAATTTCCCATTCCTGTGATTGATGAATTATTGGATGAATTACATGGAGCAATTTATTTTACCCAGTTGGATCTTCGTTCAGGATATCATCAAATTAGAATGAAGACTGAAGATATTCCAAAAACAGCATTTCGAACTCATGAGGGTCATTGTGAATTTTTGGTCATGCCTTTTGGCCTTACCAATGCACCTTCTACATTTCAAGGGTTGATGAATTCCATTTTCAAACCCTTCCTTAGAAAATTTGTGCTAGTATTTTTTGATGATATACTAATCTACAGCAGGTCTTGGAAGGATCATGTCGAACATGTTGACAGGGTGCTCAAACTATTGCAGGAGAAACAATTATATGCAAAAAAATCCAAATGTTTCTTTGGAGTACAAGAGGTGGAATATCTGGGTCATATTGTATCTCACGAGGGTGTTAAAGTAGACCCTAACAAATTAAAGCCATTAAGGAATGGAAAGTCCCCACAACCATAAAGAAGTTGCGAGGATTTCTCGGGTTAACAGGGTATTATCGCAAGTTTGTTAAGAATTATGGGAGAATAGCAGCACCTCTAACAACATTATTGAAGAAAGAAGCATTTTCATGGACTCCTGAAGCAACTAAGGCCTTTGAACATCTTAAAGAGGCAATGTGCCTAGCACCGGTCTTAGCTACGCCAGACTTCACAAAAACATTTATTGTGGAATGTGATGCCTCAGGAAATGGAAATGGTGTGGTTTTAATGCAGGAAGGAAGACCCATTGCTTTTGAAAGCCGTCCAATCAAAGGAAAGTATTTGCGTAAACCTATTTATGAGAAGGAAATGTTAGCAATACTGCATGCACTAAAGAAATGGCGAACTTACCTAATGGGAAGACACTTCAAGGTAAAAACTGATCATGATAGTCTTAAACACTTTTTGGAGCAAAGACTATCTTCAGAAGAGTAGCAAAAATGGGTCACAAAGATGTTGGGTTATGACTTTGAAATAATCTACAAAAAGGAAAGCTTAATGTTGTTGCAGATGCACTCTCAAGAAAGAATGAAGAGGTGGAAGCATTGCTTTGTGCCATTTCTATTATCCAACTAGATTGGATAACCAAAGAAAGAGATGAATGGAAGAAGGACAAATATGTATGGACACTCATTCAAAATTTGTAGCAATATCCTAGTACATTTGATACATTTAGTAGGAAAAATCATTCCTTATGGTATAAAGATCGCTTATATCTTTGTAAGAATTCCCAACTAAAACAAAATATTCTTTTGGAACTGCACACTTCTCCTTTGGGAGGACACTCAAGATTTTTAAAAACTTACCACAGGGTGAAGAAAGATTTTTTTTGGGATGGCCTTAAATCTGATATTCAAAAGTTTGTGGCGGAATTTTTGGTTTGCCAACAGAATAAAGTTGAGACAATTAAGACCCTAGGACTTCTACAACCTTTATCCATTCCAAGTCAACGTTGGGAGGAGATTTCAATGGATTTTATCATAGGTTTACCTAAGTCTGAAGGAAAGAGTGTCATCATGGTGGTAGTTGATAGAATTACCAACTATGCACACTTTTTTGCATTATCTCATCCATTTAAAGCGAGTACAGTTGCTACTACATTTATGGACACAATTCAAAAGCTACATGGAAGCCCAAGGGTTATTGTGAGCGACAGAGATCCCATTTTTACTGAAAATTTTTGGACAGAGTTATTTTCTTGTTTGGGTACTCAATTAGCTCATAACTCATCTTATCATCCTCAATCTGATGGTCAAACTGAGATAGTAAACAAATGTTTGGAAGGGTATCTTAGTTGTTTTGTATCTGATAAACAAACACAATGGGTCAATTGGTTACCTCTCGCTGAATGGTGGTATAACACTTCCTTCCATACTGCAGCAAAAATTACCCCACTTATGGCACTTTATGGATATCATCCACCATCCATCACATCATATTTAGGGGAAAATTCGAAGGTTAAAGCAGTGGAAGATCACATCGAGCATCAGCAAGAAGTTCTCCAACTCTTAAAGGATAACCTGAATTTGGCACAAAACCGAATGAAACAACATGCAGATCAACATTGCAGCGAGAGAAGTTTTGATGTAGGAGATTGGGTATTTTTACGGCTACAACCATACAAACAAATGTCCCTCAAGCAAGCTAAGAAAGATAATAAATTATTGCCAAAGTACTATGGTCCTTACAAGGTGTTGCAAAAGATCGGTACTATGGCATACAAATTGGAGCTTCTGCTTCTTCGTGAGTGCATCCAGTTTTCCATGTTTCATGCTTAAAGAAGGTTATAGGTGAAAATCTTCCAGTTCAAACAATATTGCCAGAACTTGATGAGAAAGGAAAAATCATATTGGAACCTGAAGCGGTCATGGAAACAAGAACTCGACAGCTACGGAATCGATCAATTTCAGAGTATCTCATCAAGTGAAAGAACTTACCCACTGAAGATTCTACATGGGAGGATGAGAATTTTATACAGAAGCACCCAACGCTACTCAAGCGTTGAGGACAACACTTTTTTGAAGGAGAGAGGCATGTTAGGTCCCTATATTACTAGTATAGTCCCTTATTGTTGTTAGTGTAACCCCCTTATTGTTATTATTGTACCCTTGTAACCCCCATATTGTTATTATTGTTAGGTCAGCTAGGATTACATTGTGGCCCCACTAGGATTACATTATGGCCCCATGGACTCCTATATATAGAAAGGAGGTTTTGTAAATTGTATCATCCAAGAATTGTTCATTTATGTAATGTATTGGAGGTTGCCCCCTCGAAGTGGCTTATTTCTAAGGCATTGATATCTCTTTTATTATAATTTTGGAGCTGGTTACACAACATGGCTGATACTTCTGATTGGTGGAAATTTACTTAGTAATTCATCAACAACTATATTAGCATGATCATCTAACATACTTTTAATTTCCACAGGTAGATTGTGTAAATTTTTAGAAGTTAGTATTACCATGGGTTTACCCACAACAAAAAAATGCATTTCTTTCTCCTTCTTGATGCAATTCCTTTCCACTAATCATCATAACATTATTCCGAGTTGCTCCTTTGTCTGTTTCATCCTTCAAAGGTAGCAATGTGTGCTTCTTTCCATCCTTATCTATGTTATAGGTATTCCTTTTGCTATCATGAATGGATTTTCTGTCAAATTGCCAAGGCCTTCCCAATAATACATGGCACACGTCCATTGGCATCACATCACACAATATGATGTCTTTATATGTCTTGATATGTATCTCTACTTTGCACTGTTCTATCACCAAAATCTGATGTCCCTTCTGCAGTCACGGCACTCTGTAGGGAGTAGGGTGTACCATCTTAATCAACCCAAATTTCTCAACCATCTATGTGATAACAAGATTAACAGTGCTTCCACTATAAATCACAACTTTGCAGTACTTTTCTTTAGACTTGCATATTGTCCTGAATAAACTCTTCCTTTGCGTTGGCTCATTTTCTTCCTTCTCTACCTTAAGCAATACTCTTTTTAGCAATAAAGACTCTCATGCTTCAGATGGCTCTTCTTTTCCTGTGACTTGAGGATTTTATTCCTTTGCCTCAGCAACATTCACATTTCGTTGATTTTCTTGTTTTTTATGAGGATATTCCCATGTTCCATGTCCCCATTCTCCACATGTTTAACACCGAATTTCTCTTCCTTGGCCGCTACCTCTAGGTGCAAATCTCCCTCTATCAAAGTCTCCTCTCTGCGGCGGTCTACTACTTGAACCTCTTGCTTCATTATAATAGTGCTTAAATCTTGATTTGAAAGTTCCTCTTCCTCTTGTTGGACTTTTACCTCTATTCTTCTAACTTTGTTTCCTCAACATTTTCTCCTCTTCTTCCAAATTTTCTTGGTAGGCATCCTCAATTGTCTTCTGACTCAACAAACTGATTTCATCCTGTATGTCATACCTTAAACCATTTATGTATCTAGCTAATTTATCCATATTATCTTCAACATGTCCTGCTCTAACGCTTATCTTATAAAACTCCTATGTATACTCCTTGGCAGTCATTCCTTTCTACCTCAAATTCTGCAATTATTTGAAAATATTCAACTGATAGTCTTTTGGCATAAAATTATCTTCAATTTTCTTAGCATTTTATCCCATTCCATGATCTTAGGCTTTCCATTTCTTTCCCTAGATATTTTTAGTTCATCCCACCAGATAGATGCATGGCCCTTCAACTCGGTAGCTACAAACTTTAACTTATTCTTATCTTCGACCTCTTCTAAGTCGAAATACTTATCCACTGAACTGATAAAATCCATCAAATCGTCCACATTAAGGTTCCCCTCATATGAAGGAATCTTCACTCTTGGTTTTCAAATAACCTTTGCTAATATCTTGAAATTTTTTAGCTTCCTCACTTCTTCCTCTTCTTCTTCTTCAAAATATTCCTCTGTTGTGCGAAATATCCTTCATCAAGTGCTCTCCTCTGAGCAGTCTCCATTGTTTCCATCCTTGTACGAAGGTGTCGAATATCTTCTAGCAAAAATACATTAGCTACATGTCTCCCCCAACCTATGCCGGCTCCTCTCCTGGGTGGCATATTTGCTACAATCCTTGAGAACAAAACTCAGTTTCTGCTCTGATACCAAATTATGCAGCAAGGCTGCAAAATTTTCAGAATATGCATGTAGACCTGTGGTCTTATGGTCCCAAAAAAATGATGACCAATCACAACTTATTGCAACCTCACAAATTTACCAAATTACCTCCCCGCAAACTCTGCAACTTAATAATTTTTTCAATATTGCGATTTTGCAATTTCACAACTCGTAGCCAAATCCCCATCGCACATCACAAATTTTAACGTTTAGCAATAACTGTGTTCCTTATCCTATGCGATATGCGATCGCATCACACCACGACCTCCTATCTTTATCGCATCGTAGCTTAAATGACTTATCATGCGAAGTCTTAACAAGAAATACAAAATTCACCGATGTGCGAAATTGCACTGGGTTGTGATTCAATCTCCACCGTTGATCTATGTCAGATATAATGGTGTTGTTGTGCCTTTACTGATCTGCTTCACATCCCAACTCAAATAGCTTACTGTGCGAAGTCTTAACATGTAACATTAAAATCGTCGATGTGCGATATCTCACTGGGTTGCTATTTTCAATCCACCATTGGTCTATGCCAGATCCAACAGTCCCGTTGCGTTGGTGTTGTTCGCACCGCCGATCAGCCTTCTCTGGATACGATGTGCGATCAAGGCAAAAACAATTATGAATGTTGGTATTGCAGCTCCACGAGCTTGATTCTAACTTCACATAAACCTATTAAATGGAAACCTCGTTGTGCATGATGTGATATCCAAACTCGACAGAGAAATAAAAGCGACAGTTTAACATAGACAAAAGAATTGAAATAAAAATACGTTCTTGGAATTAACCGTAATGAAAAATATACAGAGTCGAGCCCTTGATGGCTAAATTTTACATTGATTCTCCTCTCTCTCCACTCCTATGTCACACCTCTGTCAAACCTATTCCACTTCTTTTCTCTCTATCTCACCTCACACCTATTCATGCTTATATATCTACCTGAAAGCAGTTCCCTTGTCTTTTATTAGCTTTCTGTTGAACCACTCTAATAAACAAATTCTATCTTATCCTCATGATATAATATATTTGTCTTAATATCCTCACAAGGAGAACCAATTTGTTGTTTTATTCCTATTTAATTTATTAGGAAATCAAAACAAACTAACTTCTCACAATTAAAGCTAAATAAAATATTAATAACCAATTTTTTCCACCTCTTGTTAGCCACAACATGTGAACACACAATTGCATTGCTAGCTAAATCCGGATGCTCTTGCATCACTTATGAACATTTAATACAAGCAACCAACAATGGTTAATAGTAGTGTAAAAATAGAATACATAAAAAAAACAAAAAAAAATTGGCTAGTGTCCATACAGGGCAATGTCATTTTACTTTTGTTATTTCCCTTTGTTCAATTGGCCATTTTCTCTAGATATCCATTTGTTTTCCTTACATTCTATTTTCACAAAACAATATATATATATATATATATATATATATATATATATATATATATATATATATATATAGAGAGAGAGAGAGAGAGAGAGAGAGAGAGAGAGAGAGAGAGAGAGAGCATACATTGTTTTAAAGTTTCTCTATATACTTGTTTCGGACTTAACCACTTGGATTTCCATTTTCTCGAAGCAATTGATCGATTTATTTGCAACAACATCATGGAAACAACTAGCTCCAGTGAACAAGCATTCGAAAAAAGAAATGGTGGAAAATCCAAAGAGGTTAGACTTGTGTTGCGCTAAATATTTGTATAGTCAAATGACATATTTTTCATTACATCAATGGAAATGTTTTTTAAAGCATATTGTTCTAATTTTGCATATAAACATACAAAAAAAATGCAACCAAAACCCTCGCCAATCATTGAAGTATGCACAGGAGCATATGCAAATATTTTTGAAGGCGATATATTGGTTATTTATGGGCTAACACAAACTAAAAGCCCCAACTCGCCTGCAAAGGTGTGGTTGCTCCATGTTGATTTGGTTGATAGCCACAATCAACTGAATATCATAATTAAAATGAGAAACAATATTATAAATGGTTTCCAAAACATCTTTTTTGTTGGAAACAATGTTCGAATTACAAATTTTGCGATAAGAAACAATGGAATTTGTTTAGTAAATTTAATGTTCTTAAATTGCTTACATAAATTATCAATCGGAGTTGGTAAAATTGTGAAGAGCAAGTGCACTGTATATGCTAGAAGCCTCTTTTTATTATTTTATTGGTGTGATGATAGAATTTGTAGAGATTGTTTCTAAGGATTTTTTTATTCTTATGTCCTTAATGAGATTGATGGATTAAATTAAAAACTAAGTTCTTGAAAATCAACTCTACATAAATCAATTAAATTCTACAATTCAACTAAGTTTATACTCTGAAACAAATCTTTCTCTATCTTATGAAGAAGTCTTAACTAATGTATTCGTTAGTCTCTAATAATTTTAACAGTCTAATGTATAAAAATAAAATCAAGATCTAGAAATAAATTTAGATGAAATATTATCTAAATGGAACTGTGTAAAAAAAATCAATAAGTCACTATTGTTCTGGACATAAATCACTCTTTAAACTAAAGAAAATACTCACTCATATGTCAAAATTAAATCATTAAATCACTATTGCTTGGAAATAAATCACTCAATTCTCTTTGAAATAAACCTATCTACAAACTGGAAAATAATTCTTTCATTGTTCTTGAAATTAATCACACATGAATCTGTAAAACTACTCTGCAATAAACTACTTCTGCTTGGAAATAAAACTATGAATCACTTCTACAGTTTAACAATTTGAAAGGAAGACGAATCTACATCAAATGAAAAAGGAAAACTATGTGAACATTTACTTCAAGTGGAAAAGTGGAATTCCAGAAACAACTACAACATTTGAAAAAAAAAATGAAAACACAAATTGAAACTACATCAAACAATAAAACAAAGCTATGAAAACATCTATATGAAAAACACAAAATATAGAACCTTATCTATTTGCAGGGTCCCTCCACAAACAGGCAGTTTCAACTATCTACTCCAACAGTTAGTTGCAGATAAATTCTTCAAGGTATTTCTTCAATTGAAAGGGATGAAAACGGAGTTTAAATGTTTCATAGTCGCATTACAATTTTCTCACTGTTTAGGTATTTCTTTTCCCTATATTTATAAAATCCTATGTATAACTGTTTCGAGGATTTTACTTAAAATGAAGCAGTCATGAGGCTCTACAGAATTTATGAATGAGGAGATGAAAAATTTTGTATAGTGTTATAGGAAAACACCACGATTGAATCAATTGCACAACTTTGCAAAAAATCGTAGACTAGCTCCAGATACAACAATACACAATGTTCTTATTTAAAGTGATACATATGCAATTGGTTCAATAGGATCAATAGTGATAGTCTATCAGCAAAATAGCAAGCAACTTGAACTCAATATAAAATATGGTGAAGCTGCAAATGACAATGCAATTGTAATTTTGCTGCTACAATAACCATACTTGCATTTTCACCAAAAGATAATAGTTTCTTTCAATTTGTGTTATTGTATCTTTGTGTTCCATTGTTATCAAGATAACAATTATCTTATCATTTCTTTTGTAGATTGCTTAACAAAAATTATGTTATCTAATTCACTACAATTTCTATTGAATGATAGTCATATATATCATTTTTCAAAACACAACATGAATTAGAATCAAAGACGACTCCGCTCTATTTGTTCAAAAAAATTGTTAGAAATGATGTGAAAGGAAGACAACATTTGCGCTCCGGATCAACATATTTTGTTGATTCATTGAATGGTGAATTTTCAAGAGTGCATCTATTATATTTTGTCAGGTTAAGAACATAATCATATTTCCTAATACCTTCTTTGTTCAAGTAACAATAGTTTTACCTTGATGTATAAAATCTTTCATTTTGGTGAAACATATTTGAACATAACAATTTAATTTTTTGAAAAAAAAAATAGATCTCGAATGTGTTGAAAGCCAAAAAAAAAGTATCTCCTCATTTTCAACAAATTTGTAGTAAATGCAAACAACTCGTTCATTCAAACACAGTTAAATGCACAATCTGTAAATATGGCACAACAAATAATTATGAGCACAATGTTGAATGCACACTAGAAACAGATGGCTACAAAATTGATTGTATGTTGCAAATGTGGCAGCTAAAACAACATTTCCCATTTATTGTTGAGACAAGCTTCCAGGAATACATGAAAATCATATCATATACAATTTTCAATTTAAGAAAACTTTGTATTCAATGTATTTTCACTTTAATAGTTAACAACATTATCGTTGAGATAAAACAGTTGTGAACAACAACAAAAAATGTTTCCTTTGTACATCAAGTTTATACATTTTGAGAATTAAGATATTCTTCCCCATTCCATTTTTACTTCTTGCATTTCACCAACTCATAATTTACAACTTGCACCAACACTAATATATAGTTTTTCTTTTATTTCAGGTTCCAGAATTGCGAAACACAAAAACATCTTGTTCACTGCCTTGTTGATATTTACTACAATATCTAAAGCAATAACTTTTTTTTATATAGCTAGTTCTTGTTCTACTTTTCCTATAATTTTTGAATCAAACATCTTTTCTGGTTGAAAATGAAAACAAAGATCCAAATTCAAATTATGAAGTATAATAATTCAGTTACATCAAAAATTTTGCTAGACTATTACATTGTTTTGTTAATAAGAACATAATATCTTAGTTCAATAATAACATAATGTAGCTCCAAAATAATCATTATACCATAGTATATATATGTCCATCTTTTGCTATCCACTATTGGAATATTAACTTGGATTCTCATTTTCTATGAATTTTAGAATTTTATTGTGTTAAGAAAAAAGGAGAAGAACAGAGTTGCATGTGTATCAATGTGATTTATATATATTCTCAATGAAATTCTCTATGTTAAAAGAAGCCACTAGAGGAGAATTGAGATATATGTGTTCTCCTTTTCTTTTCCCATATAACAAATACTATTTATTTTCCTATTTGCATAATTGTTTTTCATGCTGTGATAATTTGATTATTAACTTTATTTTTCTCCTTTTCTGAGCTATAAAGTTTTGCATTGTAGTTATACACAGTTGGAAATTTATCGCCAAATGAATTAAGAAAGTTTGGATCTCATTTATCTTTTCTATTTTTTTTGTCTCCTCTTAAAATGTGTTTCAACTTAGAAAAAAAATTACAAATTTAAATATAATCTAAGGAGATTGTGGTTTTATTGATGCTAGATGCTTCGACTATGGTGCTCAATAAAAATTTTCTTGTTTTTCGTAACGCATAAATGGTGACGAGTGTTCGTAGTTTCTACAGTCATTTGTTCTTTCCAAATTTTCTACCAAACCAGTGCATCAATTTGTTAATAGGACCATAATACCTCAGTTGCACAAAAACATAGTGTAATTCCAAAAAAATTGCTTAAATATATGCTCATGTTTTGTATTCCATTGTTGCAATATTAACTTGAATTCTCATTTTCTGTAAATTCAGAAGTTGTGTGTGTTAAGGAACAAAACAAAAAAATAAATAAATAATAGCTGCAAGTGTCTCAATTTCTTAATTTATGTATATGGTCAATGAAATGTTGTGTGTAAAAAAACATCTCTACAAGAGAATTGATACATTTGTGCTCTTTTTTTATTCGCATATATCAAATCTTCCAAAAAAAAAAAAATTCTATTTGCACAAGTGTTTTTTTCATGTTGTGTGCTTTTGTTGAATGGATTTCTTGTACAAAGGTTTTCCTTTTCTAAGCTATATAACATTCGGTTACAGTTATATATAATCACAAAATTATGATCTAATGAATTAACAAAACACGCATCTCATTTATGTTTTCTATTTTTTTCGGTTCCTCTTATAATGCATATCAACTTACAACAAAATTGCAAATATAACTATAAGCTAAGGAAAATGGGGTTCGTCTAATGTTATGTGTTATAAATATGGTACCAAATAATTTCTTGGCTCTTTTTCCACCAACCATAAATGGTAACAAGCATGCATGGTTTCTGCAACCACTTGTTTATCCTTTGCAAGCTATTCCGATTCTTATTAATCATAACATATGTTAATAGTTTTTAATCTTTGTCCTATGATAATGAATCCTTAGTGAATGGTGGAGGATATATGCACTATTTGTGGTAAATCATCCATTTTTATAGCACAATATCATTGTTATGAATCATAAATATATTAGTTATTTTGAACTTTCAATTGTTATGATAAATTTTTCATAGACCTATATAATCACTTTTACTTGGACATTGTGACGGATTTTATTCTCACTAGGATAAAACTTTTCTTAACAATATTCTCTTAGGTATTTTGTGTATTTTTTATTTAACATATGTAATTTACTACGCCAGATATATTGTAAAAGACATTCAAAAATTTGTAAAATAATAACTAAATCATTGATGACATGAATGCTTATTTTTTTATCTCTCATGTCACTTTAATCTCTATGCTATGGTTGTGACAATAGTCAATCAGTATCATTATATAAATATTAGTAAAATTCTATCTTTGGACTCACATCCTTCATAAATAGTGCAAACCTCTTGAATCATTGATCCAAGTGCTTTTATTCCTTCATCTATTAAGCATAGTAGAACTATGTACAATGTTAATTTAGTTTCATTTAGCCCTGAATTTGAGAGAGAAACTGTTATTTATATGAATACAAAAATAAACAAACGTATATCAAATGAAAATTTTAAAACAGAGTTATAGAGTGTAACAAATAATGTGACAAGAATTTCTCTTCATCCACCTGTTCTTCATGCTCCAATATTATCAATGAATCAATGAACTAGGCTCAATAAAAAACATGTGCACCACACTTCAAACGGTGGAGTGACTAAGCGAACAGAAAAGCATAAATTTATGAATAAAGAGGTATGTGTTTTTTAGGAAACTCTTATCTATTATTTAATATTGTTGCAAAGTTTTATCAAATGCACTTTGAGTTCACTGGTATAATGTTTGATGTGTTCAACATATTAGTATTATGCACCCAGATAATCATGATGCAAATAGTAATGCAGCCATTTTTGAAGTTGAAACTAGTCTCCATGAATTGAAAATTTTAATATTTCAATGTTAATATGATAATTAATTTGGTCATAAGTTATTTTTACTATAATTTTGTGATTTTTAATCTAAGTATTTCTTTTATCATGTGTTTTTGAAAACAACTAATTCTCTCGGATGTCTTATGAGTTGTGTATTATATTGTTCTTATACTGACAAAATATTACAATTTGTCAGACTCGGTCACTTAATCTAGAAACTACAAAACATGGATGATGTGAAGGTCATTGCTAGTTAAACCAACTAGTCATGAATATAATTCTTTAATCTCGTCCTTTTTAAAAAAAATTCTTTACATTCATACTAAGGTTTTTTTTTCACAAGACAAATTATGATATGCGGGTTTTTTTCACTAGGTGGCTACAAGGTCTCCCTATGTGTTTGGGCTCAATATTAAAATATTTATGGGTGTCTAATTTCTTACACAATTACAGGAGTTAGTGGCACGATGTAAGCATCAATTGTAACCTATCAACACTCTGCATTTGCTCAAATAGTTTTAGGATATGTTTTGGTTAGGATGGAGAATATTTTGATATCTAGTGAAGTCTAACTATTGTTCTTGTAATAGAGCAATAAAAGAGACAACATGCTTTCATAAACAAGGGAAAAATGTTCATTGTCAAATATCAAGAAATCTATAGATGGTTACGTTTGGTGTGTTAAAGCTTATATTGTCTCAACTACCAAGATTAGAGGAAATTTCATGGCGTTCGACCACCGCAGCCACCATGTCTTTTGAATACTCTTCTATTGGGCCAACTCTTATCATAAGAAAAATTGCAGCTTTGTCTTGTTTTTCATCTCTCTTTGTATTTTCTCATCCAATTTAAGTACAACTATAGAGATGGTATTTTCTGACTGAGATATGAATGATAAATACATTGAATAACATAAATTCAATCTAAGGATCCTTGCAAATAGAAACCATCTGTATGAAACCCTAACTGGATTAATTATTGCTAAATTTTGGCCAACAAGGAACACATGGTATATCTTCCAATCATTGGGAAAGCATTCCATTTTCCTACTCGTTTTCCACACTTTTGATTGAAATAGATGCAAGTGTTAGCAGTGTTATTTCCTTTCATGTACTTGGTTAATGTTCATAGATTTATTCTTGTTAACTTTGCAATTATGCATTGTGCAGGATACCCTCAAATCTCTACCATCGAGGATAAAAAGAATGGAAAACATGATAACTATGATATATGTCGCGATCTTAGTTATAATCTTCTCTGTTCATAGGTTTAGAATCCAAAAACGTGGTTAATTACTTTCCCCAGCTATTTCGATATGGTTCTTATTTATTGTCTTCATTGGAATTTAGAATATCGCCTAGTAGAATACAAGCGCCTTCATGTTTTTCTATCCCAAGAATATCTTTCATTACTTTGGAAGAAAATCAAAACAACCTTGGATTTTACTTGGAGGAATAGTTCTCTGCATAGCAAGTATGTAGTATTCTTCCAGCTGCTTGGAGAATTTTCTTTGAGATTATCAAATGTAGTTTTCATTGGTAACGTTAATTATGTCTCATGCAAACAATTATTTATAAATTACCAAACCTAGTCTTCATTTCTAGCTTCAAGTAAGTAGAATGCAAAAATTTATTTATAACTAATAAATCCAATATTTATTGCTAATATTAAGTAGGTAGCACACAAGAACTAAAGATATGATTGCATATCTAAGTCATTTTTCATTCTCATATGTACTTGAGACATTAGCATAAATTAATTGAACGCAAGAAGGGTAGAATGGATTTGTGTTACTGCTAGTGTTGTTTCTACTTCGAAATAAAAATCCAATGCTCGTTCATTCCATGACCCATGTTGTGGAATTTTTTGATATGAAACATTTAATTTAAAAAATCACAGAATAATTTGTATTCCTATTTTTCAGGTTTGCAAGAACCTGTTTTTCTTTTTTTCATCGCAAAATGAATAAAAACAAAAGTCCCTAAACAATTTTTTTTTGAAGAATTAATTCAAAGGTCAGATCCATAAAGATTTTGTAAATAAAATTATAACCTCCAGACTACCCAACCTTCCGACCACCCGACTAGCAAGTCGGGCCGACTATGATTTTTTTATAAATAATCCGCTTGACCGCACGATTTCCCGACTATCCAACTACCCGACCTAATTCCCACACTTGAATATAGTATAGTTGGGGTCGAGATAGAATAAGTCAATCATAATAAATAAATAAATAAAACACCCAAATTCCAGACCTCCCGACTGTACAATCATCCCAAAAAATATGTGTTTCCTTGATTTGCGTGTACTGTGTTTTTTTATATAGATTTTCAAAATTTGTTGTTTCACATTCAATTGATTCTTTGTTAAATCAATAATAAATTTCCTCGTGCTTTCTCATTTCACGAAAATAAAAATAGTTGGTCTACTTACGAGAAATTAATGAACACATTTAGTTGTGATTTTCTTGTATTTTTAAACAAAATTTTAATATTTTAGAGTGTTCTCCCTGCATGTTGTTTTCTTAAATCTGGTTTGAAAAAACATTGAATTAAGGAAATAGAATACCAGTTTTTTTTTTTTTTTTGTCTAACTAGAATATCATTTTACAAATTCCTGAATTCAATTTCAAATTTTAAATAAGGAAAACATATATATAGTTGGTTACTAGTCGCAGACCAATAAATGTGAAAAACAAAAAATCTCCAGCAACAAGGCAACAAATGAAGCAAATTGGGTAAAAGATTAAAAATATGGATGATCTGCCACCATAGAAATTTAGCTTCAATCCATAGGTAATTTGTTGTTTGCAACCTAGTTCTCAGATGGGATAAAATTCATAAAGAGAAAGCTAAGCATTCTAAGTTTCAAAATATTTAGATTGCTCCCTTTCAAATGTTATCAAAATTTGGTCCATCAACTTATATTCTTCAAACATTAGAAGGCCAAGTAGAAATTTTGCCAGTAAATGGAAAAAACTTGAAAATATAATTTGAATAATAAAAATATCCCAAGAACACATGTAAATATTCCATTTTAACAAGGATGTTTGTATCATTTAAAATTCATTTTTTTATTATTTTATTTTATTTTTATTTTTACTTTTTGTTTTAAATTTTTATACATATTCTTTCTTTAAGTTTATTTGTTTAGTTATAGAATTACAACTATGATTATATACTTCAAAAATCATATTTTTACCATATATTATCCTATATTATAAAATAAGTTGAAGTTAAAGGACAAAGTATTTTTAAAATACCATAATTCCAAAAATACTTAATATTATTTTAACTTTTGCTTAAACTTTAGATAGTATGGAAAATGATAGATTGACTATTTTATGTTATAAGAGTTCCATCATCTTCAAATAATTTGAAGAAATAAACCAAATTGTCTCAAAAAGATGAATAATATGTTACATAATTTGAGTTTATTTCAATCCATGAAAGTATTTGCTATCAAAGCAAGTGTCGTAAAAAAAACCTGCCTCGGTCACTTCGCTATATATGATAAATGTCAAAATCAATCATAAGCTAAAATGAGAACATGAAGTTTTACATTAAAAGGAAAATGAAAAAACACAGTAGAGCTATGAACGCTTTTTATCTATGGTTCGATATTTCTAATCAAACTAAAAGGAATATTTGCATTCACCAAAAGTGATGCAATTTAAAGTTTTAGAGAAAGGTGATTATAACGCAAACTACATAAAACTTTGACCAATATTAAAATCCTGAACTTGGTGTTTATAATTTGAGATGATGATTGAATTAGAATATTCTAAGAAATGCAAATAAATTCATTATTTGACTCTTAATGCATAGAAGTTTCATTCTCTTCATTAGTACTTCTAGTCCAATTTTTGGTACTATTGACACTATAAAGTATCTTGTTGATGGATCATAATTTAGAAAAAAATTCTGAAATTTTCATTTAATTTTAAATTATTAATTTAAACTTGACAGACATAACTTCTTATTCAAGTGTGTTACCATTTTTTCTCAAGTTTGCAACAACCCTATTTTGTTTTTTATATAGTAAAATGAGAAAACAAAAGGCCTTAAATAATTTTTTCTTTTTTTGAAAGCTTAACTGAGAGCTCGGATTCATAAATGTTTTGTAAATAAAATTATAACCTCCCTATTACCCGACCTTCCGACCACCCGACTAGTAAGTCTGGTCGACTACCAAAACTTCTTTATATAGTCCACTTGACCACCTGACTGCCTAACCTCCCAACTATATGATCATATGAATAAAATATATTTTTTCTTGATTTGTGTGCACTCCACTTTTTTATAAATATTTTCAATTTTTTTGTTTCACATTCAATTGATTATTTGTTAAATCAATAATATTTTTTATAAGGTTTTCTCGATTCACGAAAAGAAAATCAGTTTCCATGTCTACAGGAAATTAATGAACATGTTCAATTACGATTTTATCGTGTTTTTAAATAAAAATTTAAGTATTTAGGGTGTTATGCCTGCATGCTATTTTCTTAATTCTTGCTCAAAGAAGAATTGAATTAAGGAAACACAGTACCAGTTTCAAAAAATTCTATGTAAGAATAATGCTATTTTATTTGAAATTCATAAATTCAATTTAAAATTTTAAATAAAGAAAACTTATATATCACATGTTAATGTTTATAGGTCATAAAATGGGAAAAGGGGGAAAATATCTAGCGACAAAGCAAAAAATGGAGAAAAGTAGGGAAAATATTAAGGGGATGGATGATCCACTACCAGAGAAAGTAAACTCCAACGCATTATTCATCTCAGATTCAACTTACAAAACACAAAAAACAAGTATGATGAGCTGCAAAGAGATATTTGAATACTTTGAGCAAAAATAATGGTTTAAAAACACAAGAACTACTGAAACAAGGAACAATCGGTTTGAATAAATCAGAGCAACAGAGTTACATAAAGTAATAGTTAGGGAAATTTTTTTTCCCTATTATGACATGGTTTCATGGATTTTCTTTAATGTTGATATTAAAATCCGAACAATATCATACCATCAATAAATTGTCATAGCCTCCTGGAAAGTTGAAGTCTTATCGACCATATACAACCTCAGTCCCTCGAAAATCCACCTTAATGTTGAATTCCTTAATAAGTTTTGAAGTATTGGGCTGACATCTTATCACAAAATATCACAGATTCATTAAAAAGGTCATTATCATCTCCCCCAGGTTCAAATATATTTTCAGTATATATGCTTATTTGATATATATTGTTATCACCTCAGTTACATTCCCACATGTGTAATGCAATTAACTGTCTGACCAACAACTACCCATTCAAAATTATGCTCCTAATCTATGGGAATCTAATTTTAAAGACCATTTTTTACGGTATTTTCCGTTATGTTTTGATTCCTTTCTATGAAATCATGTTTGGAACAATACCTCCAAGAATAAGTCAAAGTTAGAAAGAACGCCTTGAATCAATAGGTGACTGGTTAGTTGAAGAATTATTTTCCTACATCAGAGTTTTTGGAAGTGAATTTGGTCCCCACCTTTTTCCCCGATATATCCCGAAAAGAATTGCTTTGAGAGAAGTGGTTAATCAAGTTGTTTTCAATGGTAAAGAAAAAATGTTGAGTCAACTGCAAAAGAAAATCTCCTAATTTTTCAATTAAGTTTGATGACATCAATATTTGAGATAAAGGGCATGAATTCAAAGAAGCTAAAGAGCTTCAGGAAGTTTGATTATTTCCTTTGCCTCACTATGACTATGATCATAGTGGAATCATTAGCATTCATTATAAAACATTCAGTTATATAAAAGAAAATATTCATGAGAAACCCACTTTCAATGAGATTTTAATAAACATTGATGATTTTCAACAGACTATTGAAAGAGGAAAACTCTTAAATAGTGAAACAATACAACAATTGCAAGAGTTTAGTGAAAAATTGTTCAAAAATTTCCTAAAGGAAAAGGCTCTCCATCTCAACATTTCATTTGAACAGTTAAAGTCAAATGAATTTTTCTAGTTTAATTTCAGCCAACTCACCCTAGATCCTTCTATTGTTTCTCAAAAGGAACAACGGGTAGAAATTGAGAAAAAAATTATTTTGTTGTCGCAGATAAATAAGTTGAAGTCACAACAATAAAAAATATGAAAGAGAAGAAGGAAAGTACTGGAATAACAAAGACTCCAGAAAAAATAACTGAACACGAGATTATCATGATTAATTCTCCTGAGAAAATAGAGCAAAAGAAACCAAAAACTATAGAAGTAAAATAAATTGAAGTAGATAAGGAGAAATAAAAACATGTATCTAGTAAAACCACCGCCTAGGAAAATGAGGAAAAATGGAATCATATAACAATATGGATATTGTAGATTCTACCACATCTCCTCAAGCATCAATAACACACATTTCTACTAAGATTCCTTGGGAATCATTTTTGTTTAAACTGGTTTCTGTGTTAGAGTCAGTTGCAGATGCAATCCCCTCTTTGACATATTGTTATTTTAATACTAAAAAAAAATAAGTTGTGAGAAGAACAAAGAAAAGAAACATGATACTTTGGAGACTGTATCTGAATTCAACTAGTAGGCTCAAGGATATGTAAAAGAAAAATATCAAGAATCCTCTCAAGCTTTAGGAGATTTTGTTAAATACAGTAAATATCATTTGAATAAGAGTATAGCTTCATATGATAACAGTTTGCAGAAAATTAAAGGTTTTAAGGAAAAATTATAGCAAAATGAATTGTTTAATGAAGAAAACTGACAGAATAATTCTGCCACTTTAGTTCAAGGATTTTTTGTAGAAAGGGAAAACCTACAGAATAATTTTAAGAAAGAATTGAAATAAGAAAATGCAAAACATGAACAGGAAATTCAGGAATTAAGAAAATTACATGAAAATCAAACCTGCATCTAGAAGCAAGAAGTAGAATTTTTTTTTGAGATTATGGTCACAACCTTGAATGAGAAAATTGAATCTCTTAAAAATTAACTAAATTAGAATAAAAAGTAACACAGAGTTTGGAAGTTTTAAAGGAACAAGCTTTACAAATTTGTCTAATTTTAAGGAAAAATAAATCAAAATTCTATAAAAAGATGGATAAAATCTCAAGATTTTATCAAGAAATTAACTTAAATGAAATAATTGATTCATTGGTAGAAGAAGACAAATCAATTAAAAACAAATTTGTGTATATTCTTGACTGGGAGAACAAATTTGAATCTAATGAAATTCCAAAAGTTTCTAGGACAGATAAAAGATTGATGCTTACATCATTAAGTCATAGGAAGAAAGAGGAAAAAGAAATTAGAGCATGCATACAAACAACATATGAGCAATGTTTAACAATTTGGGAGAAAGGAACAGACTTTATAGAAGAATTTGACCTATTAGGTGCCAAGTCATTAAAAGTAGTTCCAAAAGTATTAAAATAGTCTATGGAAGATCTTGTTGCCAAGGACCAAGTGGAAATAAAAAACATTAAAGTTTGGAAACAACAAACCTTCCAAAAATTTCTACAACTATATTTTGAACAAATGAAGCTTATTTCCAAGTTTGAGGTCAAATAACAGAAGAAAAATAAAAAGTTCCAAGGATTGATTGCCACTTTCCAGATCAACATCAATCAGTTTCCTTCAATTTATTTCTCTGCAGTGTACCATATATATTCACAACGGGAAACTTATATCGAAGTGCATGCACCTCACTTGCTACTTAGTCTCAATTACGAAGATTTTGAAGATGAGGAAAAAATGTATGCTTCTCTGCTAGATATCGATCGAACAAACATATAATTTTTAATTTTAGAAATAAGTATTTACTCTCAGAAAATATGTTGATTTTCTTGTTTCAAGACTTCTTTTATTATTTTTTAGTACTTATAGGCCCTTATGAGTTGGTGCAAATGGTCGAGAATCAGTGAAGACTACAGACTTGAATATTTTTAATCAATTTTGAATTACCATCTATTTTTTAAAACCATTTTCGGTGTCAATGTATGATGAGCTATGAGATTTATGTTAGTACATCATTTTAATTACTTAAGAAATGCCTATGATATGATATTAATCTATGAATTATGCTATTTGATTCTGAATGAATATTTGATAATTATGTTTAAAATTCCTTGTGACAATGCTGCAATCTACATCACTTTATCTTTAGGAATTAAAAAAATGTTAATTTACTTATTATCGGTTGATCATTTCAATCTAGTATTCAAATATAGACATATTTTCTCTCATCTACGAGACATAAATTGTTATTTATTTATTTTAAATTGTGCATGCATACATATTTCAAAAAATACCAAAAAATCTATTTGAATAGAATGAAAACCTGAAAATATTTTCAAATTTTTTATTTAAATCTTCAGCCAAAACTTATTTGTTCGGTTTTCTAATTCCAATTCCAATTAGGATTTTAATTCTCATGATGTTTCGCATGGTATTATGCTCGTTTAAATCCTTTAATTACTTCTTTTTAGATTGGTTAAATCATTGTAGCAGACTGTGTTCATATTCTATAAAATATTAGAATATATTACATATTTTTTCTTAAATTAATTATACCTTTTCTTAGTTTAATTTTAGTTTTAGATAGAAAACTGAGCCTTTATGATAGGGGGTATATGGCCATACTAAACAAAAAAATTCTAATTGGAACTTTGATTGGTCAAATACTCACTTGTTGCAGGAGGATTTTTTCCATCTGTCAGCAATTCCTTATGTAAATTAGATGGAAGCATAGCAGTTGTTGCAGTCATAATTTTCACTTGATCCTTGTTGAAATCGGTAATGCTTATAATATAGCAGACTCATTTATTTATTATTATAATGTTTATCATTATATAATATGGTGCATTGGAGTTACTATTCTTTTCAACAATGTTCTACAAGTTTCCCTAAAAGAGTACATTCCATTAGTTTTTGTTGTAGTATTGTTTCTCGTAATGTATGCGTGTCATTGTGTCCATGAAAATTTTTATGCCTATGAGATGAAGCAGAACGTGACACCTAATTTCATGTTGAACCTGGGTTTGACACTGAGTGTGCCCAAAGTTCCAGGAAACAAGTTCTTATACACAGAACTAGCATAAGGAGTTTGAGAAATATTTGCACATTTCGTCAACAACTTCGCTACCATTCACAATCTTCCTCTATTAATTTGTGTCAAGTATTTAGCTATGAATACAACTGCAACTAGAGAGCTCTTCTTATCTAGCTGCATTGATACCAAAGGAAAAAAATGTAGAAATATATTGCTAAGTATGGGTGTAGAGACAAACAAACAAGAAATGTGGGCTTTGAGAATCAGTTACTGAAATTTTAGAAAGACTTTATAGTGTCAAATAACATATACACTCATGATATTAATAATTGGCCTGAGACACAGGAAAATAATTGTGATTGTGCACATAGTATCGTATTTTGATAGCCTATTGGACATAGTCAAATCTAGTCTTCTTTATTTGTTCTTTACCTGTTTCAAAACTCTTATTAATTTGCATCCATAGGAAACAAAATAAAATAATTAAACTCATATGCATTCCCTGCAAATTATCATCTAAAAGAGACTTGTAAACATATAATTTATGTAACAAAATGTTTAATAGGATATGATTCGATAATGATCTTAAACTACACATGTATTTGTTTCAAATAAGTTGAATATGTAACAATAATGACAACAAGAAATTAATTGAGCTTATTCTTCAGCTATTTTCCAAGCCAATTAAAAATATATATAACTTACAGTCTCGACAACAATATTGAACTTTTCGCCAAATTAATTAAAAAAAAATAGCTGACACTCTGACCAATGGCGTAAAGCATTAAACAAGGTGGCTCTTGGTCTATATTTTTCTTAAAAGAAAACATTGTCAATATTTTCTCTGATACATAAAATTCCCTGAAAAATTGGAAACACATGGATGACTAGATTGTAACAAACCACCTTACCTCACTAAGGAAAGCAAGTCGTTACCGGTGAATTCGGTCCCCATTATCCACTCATGGAAACGAGATTAGGAGGGTCACACCCTTGGTTTTATTTTATTTTTTTATTTTCCATCCACTACTGTACATTTTGATCCTTACCTTTCTCGCTCAAAGAGGATGGCAATCACCAATTGCATGCTGCCACACATGGTCCACCACGAGCTCCCCAATTCAACAGATATGTGAATGGTTAGGAAATATGTGTCTCTTACTTCACAACGTCATATTTATCCCGAGTCTCGACTTCTCGGCCTAGTTATAGTCGGTTCATCCTGAAGTTTGTAACTTGGGCTCCCTCTAAATACCCGACCCCAACATTTAACCTAGTCGGTTCAGCATATCACTTGCACGTCCTTCCACTACGCATATGACATGAACTCCTGACCTGTGACTAAGTCACGGTCAACACCGTTTTTCATATGCTATTATCCAAGTATTACTCCAACCTCCCATGTCTGGGTTATCCGCCTGGTTGTGTGGTCCCCATAGATAATCCATGTCTGATGTCCAATCGCGTAAGAGGAGAATCTCACTACTCTAATCAGAAGCTTTCTCGCCTGCGGTCTTGACTACAAGAGGATAAGCCTTATCCAATCCTTTCTTTAAGTTCAAGTTTTTTCACCTTTGCTCCACAATAAATGTCCTTCCTTATTATTCAAGAATGGTTGGGTCATGGCTCTTTGGCTCTGCACCACACAAAGCCTTTAGTGGAGATTTTTGCGCTCTCCCTAGAGATAAGGGAAAATTTTAAGGATGGAAGTTTATCTTAAAGTTTAGAAACTGTGGCAATTATTACTAGTCCCTAATATGCAAACTGTAAAATGTTTGGTGATATTATTTGTAGAAATATTTATATTTACAATGATTTTATATTAGTCTATATAACAATTTTGTGATTGTTAAGGTAAAATAAATTTGTATTTTAAAATTTTGGTGAGTCTTTTTTTGAGAAAAAAGGGAAATTGGTGAATCTTTTATTTGGAAAAAGCATGGAAAATTAGCCCACCTACGAATATTAGCCTGGGTCTACAACTGCGCAAACTACCTCTAGCTAATCCTCTCGACTGCAACCTGCTGTCAGGGATCCATTCGACTTCTGGATCTACATCAGGATCTCGCTACTCCTTCGAAGTCATACTAAAATGTTACACAACGTTACCCCTTTTGAGCTTGGGTGATAGCTACATTGCGGGGTTACTATCTCGTAGGCCATTCCTGCCTTCGGGTAAAAAATTCCTCGCATGGAGGCATAGGCGCTCCTGCATCTCTTATATATCATAAGCCTGGTGTCACCTTACGACGGGCTTCCACCTCGTCTACCACATACCAACTGTTCTAGAATCCTCCCGAACTCTCTCAGCAACTCCTCGAGATTGCTCATAGGTAGCTGGAGTATTTGGCTATTAGCAGGGGCTCGTGGCCCTCATTGCCTACAAATTCCATGTGGCGAGAATGGAGGCTTGTGCACAAGCAAGGTTAAAGCCTATGGAAGTACAACAACATGTCATGATCATCCCTAGGACACTCCCTTGATCTTTTGCATATTGTTCGTCTATCGGCACAACACTTTGTAAACAGATACACTGATGTAGATATTAACCAACTCTTGCGAATAGAGAGTCTCTTATAAATTTGTACATCAATACAAAAGAACCCACTTCTTCTAACCGGTCATGCTTTGCAACTAGAATAGATCATTGAACTCATTAACATTAATTATTGAATTATTTATAATATCATTAAACAATTAAACAACCCTTTTATGAGACTCTTCTCCACTCTAAACTTGGGACACTATAATTAATATTATTTAGGATATTGATCTATTTATATTTTCATGTAATTAATATTATTTAGGATATTGATCTATTTATATTTTCATGTAAACATAGTACACATGTGCCCATGCATAATCATATCCACACTCTATAATTAATATTGTTTAGGATATTGATCTATTTATATTTTCATGTAAACATAGTAAACATGTGCCCATGCATAATCATATCCACACTCTATAATTAATATTGTTTAGGATATTGATCTATTTATATTTTCATGTAAACATAGTACACATGTGACCATGCATTTTCATATCCACACTGAATATACAAAGGGTCGCTGGTGGGGTTCCGAGGGACGATGAGACGAGTGGAGAGAGCACATCGTGAGTGTGGGGCCGACAGCGACATGTGTCCCTCAAACATCAATTTTTGTAGAGATACACAGTAGGGACAAGGAGAGATATCATTGCTGGTGAAGAATGTTTTTTTGTTTAATGAGAGAATGGGATGTTAGCACAATTTTATGAACATGAAACATGACATGGCATCATCTGATTGACGACTTCAAAATCAGCGTTAGTTTCAGGTATTCAATTGTCAAAGATGTTGAATGTTCATTGAATAAATTTGTGGCAAGAGAAGCAGAAAATATCAAGTGTTCTTGACACGCGTGGTATCACCCAAAAAAGGGCTCATGGGGTTGACGAAATCACAGATTTGTGGTACGGATCTGAACGATAGTGAGAATATGTTTATTGACTCAAAGTTTACACACAGTGAAAAACATCGTAGTAATTAAAATATATTAGCAAATAAAATATTGTATTGTAATGTTGTAGAGACTTAAATTTTGGCATGACATTTTAGTTTTTTTTTAAATTCAAGTTATAGGTATCAAGTTTTAAGATTTTGAAGATTTTGAGTGTTTTGTTGATTTTTGATGGTGCTGAAATTATTTTTATTATCAAAATATGATTCAAATAATTTCACTTTCATATTTTTTAGAAATTTTTTTTTGGATTTCCGGCTAGTTATTTGTCTTATAGGAGAATTGCAATTATGCTAATACACATATTTATTTTAAAATAGGGTTTTCATAATTTTAATTCAATTCTCCATAATTATTAAGTGGAGGGTAGAGATTTAACCTTTATGGAATGTTTTAGAATATAAACACAAATCAAAGGTTGAGATTTATCTCCAAAGTAGTTATGCCTTTTTTGTTATTTTAATTAAATTGATTAATTAAAAAGTTGTCATATAAACAAGTGTGATATCAAATGAGTTATGGTTTTTTGGGCATGTGGTGTTGTATTGGTCGATGGTATTGTAACAATATCTTTACAGATTAAAAATATCCATGGTAAAGTGGGAGCAAATCTCCATGTATAAAAATATTGTTGTATGTTTTTCAAATGTATATATGTTTAACTTATATATTATTATTTTTTTATAATTAAAATTCTTTGATACTTAATATGAATTGATGCCTACGGACATTTATCAACCATTTAATTTATATGATTGCAATAGTTATTATAAAGTTGGTTTTGATTTCTTTAATATTGAACCTAGTGAAGCTTAAAATAAATAATAAAGTTGTAGAAAGCACAATTTGAATATTGTATTTGAATGTGAGAAGGGTTGTCAACCCAAAGTACATGTTGGTTTTAAATGAAATTTTCTATGATGATGAAATTGCTAAGGTGCATTTGAAATGTTTCACCATATTCTTTTATTGAGAGAATTTGGGTGGGAAATGTTCCACAATTTTTTCAAATATGGAGAAATGTTTCCCTAGCATGAGAGATGTATTTTTCCAAATTGAAACATCTTGGTGCAGTGAGGAGACTTATTTTTGTCCAAGAACCCTTTAAAATAGAACAGAGATAGAGGATAAAGATTCCAAGAGTTTGTGACCTTGGTAGTTAATGTTAATGGTAGATATGGGAAAGAGATTTCAAGAGTTTGTGAATTTGGTAGTTAGTGGTAAATATTAAATTAAAACTGACTAAATGCTACTTTTATTTAAACTTTAACATTACCATTAATTTTTTGAAGGTGATTGAGAGTGATTGCAACCTAATCATTCTTCATATTAAGGAAGTATAATTTTATGTCTTATTCAAAATTTATTGGACTTAACAATTCTAATTTAGCATTAACAATTTTACTAGTATTATTATTGTTTTAGAGATGAGAACCTTGTACTACATACTCCAATACCCCCCCTCCCTTCTTGAATTTCTCGAAAATTTAGGGGTGCTCCGACACATCCTCCAGGTGTGTGTCCCCAATCTCGTGATCATCTAAAAACATAGTGGAACATTATTTAAATGTGAGGAGAATTGTCAATGAGGTATGTTGTTAGAAGTGGTGGTATATTGTTTAATTGATGAGATTTATATATCAAGTAGTATTTAGTTGGCGAGAGTTATATATCAAGTATTATCAATTATCTTGGGAGATGTTAAGCATACTGTAACATCATCAGTAAAAAAAATCATGTAAGAATATATAAGACCACAGTGATGGGACACATATTCCAAGTTGAATGGTGGGAAAAACATCCTAGTGGATGTTCATTTCGGTTATTATGGCTAAGGAAGTTGGCAAAGGCAAAGGCTTTGGAAAGGCACGAGGCATTAATTGGAATTTTATTTATGAAAATAATGGAAATTAGGAAAAAAAGAAGATGAAAGGTCACAGGTTGCATGAGAGGAGGAAATTGAAGGAAATTAATGGAAAATGAAGAAATTAGAGGCTTCATTAATACAAAGGCTTCTGAGGATCGGGCAAGGCTTGGTCAGTTCAGTTTTGGAACTCTCATTATTCTCTCTCTCTCTCTCATACTCTTGAGCACTTAGAGTATTCTTGGAGCACTCTTGGAGAGTGTGGAATATTTGGAGATTTGGATCAAGAAAGCAAAGGAAGAGAAGGAAAGTGCAGAGGACATCGGGATTAGCATCTACAACAGGTTTTGAGTGCACATACTAAGTTGCATGCATGAATTACTCACTAGTTTTTGCATGCATGGTATTGCGTGTGGTTTCTTAATTATGATATGTCATGGGCATAGAGGATTTCCTGGGATTGACAATGGATTTAAATAGCCTTGCCCTTTCCTAGATAAGCATGCTGATTGTGGGTTTATTTCCATTGGTTGTTTTCTGGTTGGTTCTCATGGTTCTTTTAGCTTTTGGGTTGAGTTATTAGTTTCTAGAGCCTTGGTTGGACAAACGCTCTAGAGCCCGACGAGCAGTTGTTGGGTTGAGTTACTAGTCCTAGAGCCTTGGTTGGACAAACGCTCTTGATCCCTAGGTGGGTTGAGTTACTAGTCCTTGAGCCTTGGTTGGAAAAACACTCTGGAGCCTGGGAAAAGCTGGGGTAGAGTTACTAGTTCTTGAGCATTGGTTGGAACAAACACTCTGGAGCCTTGGAGAAGCTTGGACAAAGACCAATCCATGACTGTTAGTGATGTCTGACCGTGAGGTGGAATCACTGGTTTGGGGTTGAGATGGTTTGGTCTCTAAAGCCTTGATTTGGTGTTGATGGATGTGTTTGATAAAGTCCCATATTCATGCTTTTGAATATGGCATGGGGGTGACTAGCTAAAGTGAGATGTTGCTCAGCCATGTCTATGGTCAGGTGGAATGTGGAAGTCTCATTCCAGTTTGGTTTTTACATTCATTGTTGAAAGGTCAATGCCTTGGTATTTGATGCGTATATGAAATGGTTTATATACAAATTCTATTGTCGATGTATCCATTGTATTTATGTTGGTACTATGTTGGTTATGAGCTTGTATTGTGATAGTGATGAGGAATGGATCTCTCCATGTTTTTACTTGTAAATGAATACTTAATGCATCTATGGTAAAATTTATTGTATGATAGCTTATCATGTAGGGGAGAAATTCTTCTTAGCCATTCTCAGATAAGAAAGATACCCCTCTGTTTAAATATGTTGTTTATACTTGTAGATGCTATGTTTGTGACATGTTTAAAAATTTTTTTGTCATGGTTAGGTGGGGTTAGATGAGTTCCGGTCGATGTGATTGCTTCCATATGTTTTTTTCAATGTTATTTACCCTCTCCTAAAGTTACATGAAATTCTAAGCAGTGACCTACGATTAGAGGTTGAAAATTTTGCACAAATCTCGAAGCTACAAGCAAAAATTCGTTAGTTAAGCCTTAGTTGCTACCTTGACAAGTCTAGCCCACAACTATATGGTTTATAGCTGCTCCCTTGCCATTACAAGCCAGTGGCTAAGCCTCAAAGGGGCTAAAACTCACTCCCCCCTTAAGAGAACAGGGACCTGGAAGGTTGCATTACCTCCTGGGGATGTCAATGATGCAATGTAAGGTTTTTTTTTGGTGTTTCTGTCGGTTCCACTTCCTTAAGGTCATCTAAGAGGTTGCACCTCATATTAGTAGTCTCTCGTCACATGTTTACCCTAGTTGGCTGATTACTTGGGTAGATGTGGGAAGAGGGTGTTACACATATAATCTACTGCATAATATGCACAAAGTGTCTTCATGGCACTTTGTAAGGTTCAAATGTTATAAGTAGTGGAAAAAATATAAATTTATCTTAACATTTTCAAGTTGTGAACTAAGTTGATAGAAAAAATGTTAATAGTTTTAATATGGACAAGATGTGACGAACAATAGTATAATAGATCTAGTCTTGGCATGATTTGATCTTGTGTTTATACAGTAGTATTTAGTGTGTTGAAAAAAGTGTTTAATTTTGAGTTTTTTTTAATGTGCTTAGTTATCGTGCCTCACTAGAGTTAGTTCATCATGCAAGGAAGTAGAAGCCTAAAAGACTAAAAGTTTCTTTCTACAGTGTGGGCATTTTTGTTCATGGAGTGAAGTAATTAAAAATTACCAATTTTGATAAGCTCTTACACTAGTAGGGAAATTACAATATTGCCCGAAATTGAGTTTTTATTATGTGGATGTGATAATTTGTGATGAAATTGCTAAGATTTAGGGGACAACATGAGAAAATGGGTAGTATTTTGTCCAAATGTATGATAAAGTTACATTTATGATATAGTTATTGTACAAATCACAAGGGGAAGATTTCAAATGTGCAGTGCTTTGAGTTAACCATAGAGATGGGTGAATTTGTTGGGGCAAAGAAGAGAGGAGAGTAGCACAAAGTAGTTGGTTTGGTGCAAAATATTGTTGTCAAGTAGATTGTGTGAGGAGAGTGTTTCCTAAAATTATGTTTGTATCATGTGGGTGTACGAATTTGTAATGAGGCTATTGAGATATAACAAACAATATGGGAAGATGGGTAATATATTTTGAAAATAAAAAAAGGGTAAAAAAACAAGATAAGGATGATTGTGATAAAGTGATGGTGTAGTTATTGCACAAACCATGGAAGGAAAATTTCAGATGTGCATTGCATGTAGTTAACAATAGAGTAGAAAAAATTTAGATGTTCTTTTCTTAGAGTTAACAATAGAGTTAGGTGAATTTATTACTACAAAGAAGAGCGTAAGGAGACCAAAGAAGCTATTTCGGTGGGAAATATCATTGTCGAGAAGATTATGTGAGGAGATAAATATTTTTGTTAAAGGTGAAATGAGAGGTGGTATATTTGTTAAAGTTGTAATGAGAGGTGACAAGTACACTATCACATGAAGAGGTTTAATTTTGTTTTCAGTGTGTGTTTTCCATGTGGGAGAGAAGCACATCAGAAGTTATTTGGTTTTAAGATAACTTACATTTAGGTGTTCATATTTCATAGTTGTTTTTTCTTTTTTGAAGTTTGGCAAGCTTCTAAACTATAACATTTTTAAATTTCCAAAGGTTTAGTAATTTTAATTTGAGATGTTATTTTTTCTCACCGTGGGGTAGATGCTTGGTTTTGATGTAGGTGTCTCAATGCATATGACATAGACGAAGGATTGATTTGTATCTTCTAAAGAGAATGTCCCAAAATATTGTATGTAGGCAATGGAAAGTCCCATGTGATTGAAGGAAATGGGGATGTATAACTTATTATTATTATTATTAATCCAATTTTAAGGTCACAACCAAGCCAGACACCAAATTGGTGTATGAGACCTCCTTGTTTGTGGAACAAGGGACCCACCTCCATGCAGCGATTTAACTACTAAGTCTGCGAAGGTATACATACTCTACCCCCCTCTAGTTTTGAACATGTGACCTCTTCGGAGGAAACACATGCTCTTAACCATTAGGCCCACTTACACTAACAAAGTGACAATAATTTTATATTTAAAAATGTTTTTTATATCCGTGGCATAAGGAAAAGATTGTGTTTTATTATTGCATAATAGAATAGAATCCACGTATTGAATTATTTTTCCAAGTAGTCAAGTGCCTATAATGACAAGAATATAGGAAGATTATTGTTTCAAGAGTGGAACAACATTTGTACACATTCAAGATGTGGAAGTCATAAATTCATAAGTGATGGTGTCTATTTTTTATTTTGATGTCAATTTTCTCTAGCATTAAAAGTGTAGACATATTACTTCTACAATCTCTCTTTTCTGAGTAAGTGTTGTGGTGTGGCAACTCTTCAATATTATAAATATAGATTATATAATAATAAACCTTTTCATTTTAATTTTTTAATATAAATTTCCCATTTGTGCACCTAACCTTTTCAAATTTAAAATATTTTTAATAAAATTCCAAAACTATTTTTTTTTTAAAAGAAAAACCCCAAATTTCAGATTTAATTCTTCACTCAATTCATAAATCACAAACCCGATATTGATATCCCTTCCCTGTTATATGAATAGATTCGCATTCCCATTATGTTTACAGCATACGGGGGATATTTTAGCACCTCTCGATATTGGATATTAGACATTGACTTTCCTTTATTCTATGAGCCTCCAGTTTGTTGACAATTGGATATTGGATATTGAATACCTGTTGTAAACTTAATAAACAAAAACATTAACAAAACTTTGATACCTAATATTATAAATTAGTTTTCCATGTCAAGATTGCACGATGACCTGCCAATTCACACATAGCTTGGTTGATGTGTCATGTGACTCGTGTCACCTCTTTTCCATCATTTTTGGCATATTTTTTTGGCCCATTCTACATGATACGTGGTACCTCCCTTCCTCCCTTTTTGGCATATTTTTTTGGCCCATTCTACATGGCAGGTGGCATATAGGTGGTAAGGCCATGTCACTCTCATCCACATCATCAATCTCATATCAAATATAGGTGTTTCACAATAACATTTGATATCCCCTCGAATGCGGGTGCTTAAATCGAAAAGAAAGGTGGTGGCTCCGCAATGTGGCATGTGGCCTAGCCACATGGCCACACATGGTGCCCATCCTGCAGCTAATAAATCCTCCAGCTGCTCACCTCACGCCATCACTATTGTCCCTGCCTCCAGCTTTAATGTCTATCCGGTCTGCAAGCCTGTGAGCTACTTCATGGAGACTCTCCCCTCTCCACTGTAATTCGCCTCCTATAGCCTCAGTCTCTCAGCTGTCACTGCTCATTGTTCCTCTGCGACCTTCAAGTTCCTCTGTGACGTTCATACTCAGCTCGCCTCGTCGCCTCTGCACACTAGCCACCCCACTGCCTCTCCCCTTTCTCACACTCATTCCAACTCAGGCATGTCACAGAGGCACAATATGAGATGTCGTCGAGGTCGTTGCAGAGGTTAGTCCTCACACCCGCCCATTTCAATCCATGAATACAGTCGCTTCCCTCCTCCTGAGGAAATTTCGTATCTGTTTCATTACGACTGCACCCTGGACTGCCCTTGGATCACTGCCACCCTGACTGTGAGATTTCAGGAAATGCCATCCAGCTCTGCTGGCTCTGGTTCATGAAAGTGTCTCAGGGAATCAACATTTTCCCCTGCTCCCCCTCAGCATTCCCGAAAGTTTGAGGCGTTTCCATTTAAACCTGGAGCACACTCCTCCAGTAGTGAATCCAGTGGTAGCGGCAGTCCAGAATGTCATGTTGATGAAAAGAGGGATGGCAGAGGCAACCTTGTGTGCATTGCCACCACACCTGATCCCAACGCGCAAAATTTGTAGAAAGATGAGGATTCATTGGATGACTATAGATGTCTCATCATCAAAGAGGCTTCGCCTCAGCCTTATGACAAGTAACATGCCATGCAGCCTCAATAACGAGAGGTTACCTCTCTTTGTGTTGTTCCATTTTTCTGATATCATTTTTTTTATGAACTATGCGATAAAATTTTGGTCTTTTTTTGTTAATGTTGGTTTCTATACTCAGGGCAGCAATTTTTGGACCGGTTTTGCCATCTGGGGTGGTCACATTTTTTTTTTTTTTTTTTTTCTGAACACTGCTCCCTCCAAAATTACCTAGCATAGCAACTCCGAAGGCAAGCTTCGAATTGTATATTATGTGCAAATTAATAGAATAGTTTTCTTTAGAAAACCAAAAACATTTGATATCCAATATCAGTAGGCATTGTTAATATTAATAAAGTTTAATTAAAATAATGTATGATTAAATGGGAGGATTAATGAATTAGTTTTATGAGAAAATTGGAATTTTATAGTGTTAAGGCCTTTAATGTTTTTATAATAAAGAAAATATTGTATATCACTTAAACCATTTCATTTCACAAACATTTTAATATATGATATATCAAAGTATCGTAACACATGAGCTATCTCATAGCTCATTCTGATACCCAATATCATGGTTTTACATTAGCATAATCTAGGTTTAAATAAATAATTAAGGTTAATCACTATGCATTTTTACACAACAATTTTTACATGAAGTTTACTTTATGGAGTGTCTCGTCACTTCGAAGAATTCAATAAGACTTGAGCATATCTGGCTTTGAGATCCATTCAAGTTTGGCTCCATAATGAATAATAAATATTTCATAACAATTCTAATTAAAGTTCCTTTTCAATAATTTTCTCATTGTTCACATCATTTGAGTTATAGTTTAACTGTTGTAAATAGTTGCGAATCTTTTTTTTTTTTTAACATAGAGAGGATATATTGAGTTAAGCTTCAAATTATCTTAAAACTTTAGGTTTTTCTCAATGAAAAGGATTGTGCTTATAATTGTTTTCTTGCCAAATGTTATAGATTTCTATACTATGGAACCTAAAAGAATTTTAAAACATGCAAAACAAAAAAAGTTTGAAGAACATGAGGACCATGTTAATTTTGCATTGCTCTATGTTATTTCAATTAAATTTGCCAAATTTACCTCTTTAGTAACCAAATATTTTCATCAATAATTAATTCTTCCAATAATAAATAATAATGCAATGATAATAGGAGACAACTAAAACATTAATAAGAGACACCAATTTGGTCAAAGACCAGGGAAAAACTGCACAAGGGGGGGGGGAAACCCTATGAAATTATTCTTCTATTAGATTGTCTTCAAATGTTCAACAGATTATAATGAGCTAAAATCCATAAACAAGAAACGAAGTCCAAGTGTTTTACTTTTCCAGTAAATCTACCAACCAATATCCAAAATATATGTTAAAAGTCAAATTTGGTCAAAGTAAACGCTAGTCAAAGTCAATGGAAGCAACAACAGTAAGTGGTCGAAGGTCAACAGTCAATTTCCCTCCAAATGGATCCA
Organism: Pinus albicaulis; assembly: GCA_034641835.2. NCBI lineage: Eukaryota > Viridiplantae > Streptophyta > Pinopsida > Pinales > Pinaceae > Pinus > Pinus albicaulis. The sequence continues at coordinate 819,740,240 of CM076580.1, forward strand.
GTCAACATTCAAAGAATGAGGCATGATCAGCTGGTCAAAGTGCCACAAAAACAATCCCAAGAATTTCCTTCAATCTCGGTCAAAGTCAAAGGCAGTTGAAAACCTAGTTGCACATCTGAACTCAACCACAGTAAAATGGCCATAAATTTTCAAATTTTGTGCCAAGAATTTATACTCTCCAAAATAGTGAAAAAACTCAAGTAAAAATAAGTAAAATGATTCCCAATCTCCAAAAGTAAAACTTAGTCAAAGTGCTGGTCTAAATAGATTTTGACCTCATGCAATTTTATCCTTCCTCTTGCTCACAAGTGTGAAGAGATTCTTGCAATTTTCAGATGTATCGAACCCAAGAAGAAAAGATGAGATGATGTCTCAAATGAGGCTCCTTTAATTGTATTTGCGTTGGAGGAGGGGAAATTTTTCCTCTAGGCTGACTTGATCAAATGTGTCATTGTTGTCTTAATTCCAAAATTACATTTTCCCTTATCCAAATTTGGTGCTTCAAAGGTCAATTTTTGTCCTCTTGGAAAGAGGAATTTAGTTCAATGATTGGAATTTTTCACTGAGTTGCTAAAGAACTAACACTCCCTCTCAACTAGGGATAAATTCCAACTGCATCATGTGATTATCACAAGTATCCTATCATCAAATCATGTATCATCTCTTCTTGACTCTGTCTACTAAATCATTCTTGAATCTAAATAAGAACTATTATAGGTGAGCTTCAACTACCACCCTCTATACCGAGGTAAGGATCACATCCATCCTATTGCCTACTGATCTTCCCAGTAATGAATCTAAAGAGTCATGTGGTAGAACACTTGCATCATAATCAAAGCTTAGGTGAGATACCAAACTTACCAAAGGTAAGGATGATGCACCTCCAAGCCTCCTCAACTCATTGACTAGATGGGGAGGGACAATCCTAACAAGCCCAACTTGTGGGTATGATGCCAACTGGGGTATACTCTGCTATACCAAGATAGGGGGAGATACTCGACTTGTCAAAATGGAAAAGGATCACTCACTCTCTATGGGTGACAATAGGGGAGATACCCGACATATTGAAAGAGTAGGGATCACGCATACCTATTTTCCAGAGTTATGCCAACCCTTGGAGCCCTCAACGTTCCATTCCCACCTTGGGAGATCAACAAGGGGGGAATATCTATGCTCAGTTTTCTCGATCAGTGAGACCCCTTACCTGGAGGGGTCACATCCATTAGTTCAAGATACTCTATGAAGACTAAGAAATTCAATTTTGGCAAAGTGTTGGTGAGAATATTTTTTATCTACTCATGTGCCAATATGTGATGGAGTCTAATAGCTCCTCTCTACACCATGTCTCAAATGTAATGATATATTATCTCTATGTGTTTTTACTTGTCATGAAATACAAGCTTCTCTACCAGTCAGATCTCATTCTTATTATCACAATATATCACAGTAGTGTCCAGGACTTTCTCAAACAACTCTCCTAAGAGCTTCCTCAACCAAATTGCCTCACAGCTAGCCATTTTAGTCGAAATATATTCTACCTTAGTGGTACTCAAAGCTATGAACTTATGTTTCTTGGGTATCCAAGATATTGTGGTGGATCTAAGGTTGAATCAAAATCCTAAAGTACTCTTCATTTCAATAATGTTTCCTAGCCAATAAACATTGGTATATACATGGAGTCTCACATCTCCGGTAGTGTATCTAAAACCAAGCATAATCGACCCATGAAAATATCTCATAATATGTTTGGAAGCAACCCAATGTGCATGGAGAGGTTTGATCATGAATTGAATCAGGGTTTTCACTGCATAGCATATGTTTGTATGAGTGTTCACTAAGAATGTCAGAGCCCCAATCAATTTTCTATACTCAAATGGATTCACCAAATCAGGTCCTGCAACTTCTCCACATAACTTCTTGAAATTCATTTCCATTGGTGTGGCTAGGGACTTAAATTTTTTAATTCCAAATCTTTCCAATAACTTCACAACAGATTTTCCTTGTGAAATGAAAATCTCATCAGGCCTTTTCCACACCTCAAGGCCTAGGAAGTAGTGCATAAATCCAAATTCCTTCATCTTGAATTCAAAGCTTAGTTCCCTCTTACACTCAACCATCATGGGATCACTACCTATCAAAAATAGATCGTCAACATATAAAACCAAAATCAAGGGCATACCTTGGACCACCTTGAAGTAGAGGTTGGGATCGAAGTTGCTTCTTGTGAATCCAAGCTTCACTAGGTAACTATCTATGTGGGTGTACCATGCTTTGGGGGTTTTCTTCAAGCCATACAATGCCTTCTTTAACCAGAAAATGTGTGTCTTTTGGTCCTCCACTTGAAATCCCTATGGCTGCACAACGTAAAATTCTTCCTATAACATGCAATGAAGGAATGTCATCTTCATGTCTGTCTGATGAAGGGTTCATACTTGACTTGCAATAAGGTAAAATATTGAATGAATGGTGGTATATCAGGCCACGGGAGCAAAGATATCATCATAATATTCTTCCTCTTTTTGGGAGAATCCTCTTGCCACGAACATCACCTTGTATTTCTCAATGCTTCCATTGACAACATGCTTGATTTTGAATAGCCATTTCGAAGTCATGAAAGATTTTCCCTTCGGTATCAGAACGAAATCCTATACATCATTCCTGATAATTGATTCGTATTACTCAAACATAGAATCTTTCCAGAATTTCTTTTTTACGACTTCTTTAAAGGTGTGAGGCTCGGCTTGAATCATATTACTCATCACTAAAACATATCCCTAATACCTGCATGGCTTATTTCTTTCTCTAAAGGTTTTTCTAGTGGGAATGTGTCTCTCAACATCCTGTAATGTGTCACGAAGCCAATGTGGCCTCTTATTGGAAACTAGATCACTTGGAGGAGGATCGAAGGGGTCCATGGGCTCCATGGGATCATCAACAATATCTCTCTAGGATTTTGAATGAAAGTACCTTCTAGAATATCCATATCATCACTTTCATTATTAGGAGGAGGAGGTTGAGGAAGGTCCCTTACTTTTCCAAGGGAAGAATCTTCATCGAATGTTACATTCCTACTAATTTCAACCTTCCTTTTACTAGAAATATATTTTCTAAATGCTTTGGAATCTTCACAATACCCAAAAAATGTACCTTTTCTTCCACTGGATTTCAGCTTGTTTCTTTTTCCTTTCAGCACATGGAAATATATGGGGCAGCCAAATATTAAGATATTAAAAATGTTAGTATTGGCACCTACGAATACTTCTTTGGGAGTCTTGTTATCCAATTCTTGATGAGGAACCCTATTTTGAAAATATAACATTGTATTTTTTGCTTCACCCCAAACAAACTTCGTTAGCTTTTAATCATGGAGCATGGCTCGAGTAGATTCCACAATAGATCTATTATTTCTCTTAGTGACTCCATTTTTTTGGGATTATAGGGCACAATAGTCTCCTTCTTGATACCTTCCTTCCTGAAAAAAAGATATGAACTCATTTGAAATGTATTCTCCACCGTTTTCGAACCTGAAGATATTAATTTTATTATGTTTTTTATTTTCGACCAAATCCTTGAAGTCCTTGAAAATTTTGAAGGCTTCATCCTTGTGCTTCAAGTAATAGATCCATGTTTTCCTTGAGAAATCATTGATTAAGGTTATGTAGTAGAGATGACCACCAAGGGAATGTAAGGGCATCAGTCCACATATGTCAAAAGAAATGAGTTGGAGGATGTCATTAGTATTATTATTGCTAGAGGGGAATGGTCCTCTTGTATTCTTTCCACTAACACATCCTGTACATACTACAGCATGTTGATCTTGAACATTAGGGATCCGAGAAGCCAACTTCTTTAATTTTGGAAGAGATTCATAATGTATATGGGTCAGTCTTTAGTGTTAGAGCTCGTTTTGATGATTAGTATCATGGACCATTGCTAGAAGAGGTCTTCCAATGACTCTATAGAGTTCTTCAAATATATATCCCAATGTGAAAGAATCTCTCATATGGGATCCCATAGGAAAAGTGAGTACTTTTCCTTTGATAAAGGAAACTCTCATTCCTTTGTCCTCCAAAGAAGACATAGATACCAAATTCTTTTTTAATCCCAACACATGCATTCATGAAGCAAAACAGATTCCTCAGAGTCCAAATGAAATTTAACATAACCAAATCCCTTAAAAGGATGAGTGGAGTTGTCTCCAATAATAATATTCAAATTTGACTCCCTTTCTACCAAGTTAGAGTGAACCTACTTATACCCAGAGAAATGATGAGAGACCCCTCTTGAGTGAATTTTTCAACTAGCTCATGAAATGACGGGAAATTGTTGTTAATACTTATGGTGCTAATTAAGGTTTCCCGAATATGAGGGATACCTCTAAGGGTTACCAACACTAACTCCCTGTAAGGTACAGTTTCCCCAACTCTTTGCAATTGATATTTAAGACGAGGTATCCTCATGATATAGGATTGCACATATTATTCTTTATTCATCTTCATATATTTGAGTTTATATTTCAAGGAGATAATTTCATTCAAATTGTTAACTTCATACATGTCGACCAACTTGTCATACATATCCTTGGACTTCTTCAATTTTCTAACATAGGCAAGTAAATTCTCTTGTAATTCATCAACTATAATTTTCTTTTCTTTTAATTCACCTTTCTTGCACTTGTTCTTGGTAGAAGTGAGAGCATTTTTTAGAGGCTCGGGGAATTTTCCTTGAAAATATTCCCATGCATCATTGTTAGAAACTATGATTTTCCAACCTAATATTCCATGCAAAAAAATTTGATGAGTCTCCTAGATTCTCAGCTTCCTTGAATAATGAGGTAGACATCTTGACTTGATTAAGTAGACTCCTTCAACTTTTCAAAATATGATTGCTTTATCTCTTGTCTCCTTTGGGCTTGTGCTTCACCTTAGCTCTAATATGATGTTAATTTTGTACTTCTCTATGTTATTTCAATTAATTTAGCCCAATTTACTTCTTCAATAAGAAATACTTTCAAAAATAATTGATTCTTCCAATAATAAACATTAATTGAAGATATAACAATAAATGCAATGAAAATAGTAGACAATCAAAACAACAACAAGAGACACTGATTTGGTCAAATACCTGGGAAAAACCCCACAAGGAGGAAAACCCCTTGAAATTATTCTTCTATTAGATTGTATTTAAATGTTTAGCAGAGAGTACAATGAGCTCAAATCCATAAATAAGAATCAAATTCAAAATTTTTTACTTCTCCAACATATCTACCAACCAATTTCCAAAATGTGTGCCAATAGTCAAATCTAGTCCAAGTCAACGTTGGTCAAAGTCAATAGAAATAAAAATAGTAAGAAGTTGTCAATGGCCAACTATCAACTGTCCTCCAAATGAAATCAGTTAACAGTCAAACAATGTGGCCTTCTACGCTGGTCAAAGTGCCACAAAATAGTCCCAAAAATATCCTTAAATCTTGGTCAAAGACAAAGTCCAAGGAAGATGAAACCCCAGTTGCAGGTCTGGAGTCAATCATAGTCAAAGTGCCTAGAAATTATCAATTTTGTGCCAATAAATTTGGCCCTCCAAAATAGTCCAAAAATCCAAGTAAAAATAAGTCAAATGATGCTCAATCTCCAAAATTCAAATTTAGTCAAAGTGTTGGTCAAAATAGATTTCATCCTCCTGCAATTTTCTCCTTCCTCTTGCTTGCACATGTGAAGAGATTATTGTAATTTTCAGATGTATCAAACCCAAGAAGAGTAGATGAAATGATGTGAAACTTATGTCTCAAATGAGGCTCCTTGGCTTGTAGTAATATGTGTTGGAGGATGGGAAAATTTTCCTCTAGACTAACTTGATCAAATGTGTCATTGTGGGCTTGAATTCAAAAATACATTTTCCCTTATCCAAATTCAATGCTTCAAAGGTCAATTTTTGTCCTCTCGACAAGAGAAATTTAGTCGAAGGTTTTTTCATTGAGTTTTCAAATTAAAAGATGAAGAAGAAAAAACCCCTTGCTCTGCTTTATTCTCTGATACACGTCAGGAAGTTGTTGGGTCAAGAAGAACCTGGGCTGAAATTTATGAATTCTAAGAGAAAAGAGGCCTTGCAGAGGTATATCCAGATGATTATGATTCTTTTGTGGATTTAAAGCACTCATTCCCTCATAATATAGTAGCAATACAAACTCTTGTTCCATATAAAAATATGGCTCAATGGATATCAGTCATATAGACATCAAGATGTGCAACATCTTGGACAAGGAGAAGCCAATTGTTGGCTCCTTCAAACCTTATGACCTTGACCTTATGTACCAAGTAGTAAAGGTAGAGAAAATCATTGATCATGATTTTGTTGCTAAATTTTTTGAAAATGAATACACATTATGAATTTTAATTACTTGGACTAATCAAAGACTAGCATTGGGATGAAAAAAAATTTCAAACAAAGGAAACCAACCCATACCCCACCAACTTATTTAAATTCCATGCAACCATGATGACTAACATTCTTTGCAAATTATTTGGCGAGAGAAACCCAATTCGTTTTAAATTTGAGTGGGTTTCTATTATTCAAAATGTGTTAGATGGGAAATCTATATTTAACTAGTATGGTATCCTTTCAAATAACCTTAAAGAAAATTGAGAGATTTTAAAATGCACCCCTTGGTTTCACTCCTCGATTTTTCATATTTGCTTATCTCATGGATGCCATATGTGCTGGAACCCCATTTCCATTAATGGAATGGAATTGGACACCTGATGTTGGGTTGATTCATTTTTATTGTCCAAATTATGGGATACCAATGAAAAAGAACATTTTTATGAAACTTATCATAATATTATCATACCACGTTATCAAACTTTCTTTGGCTGCCCACCACCAAAATTCACAGGAGCCATGAGAGGGATTAACCATATTGGAGATTGGTATATAAATGACACTTTCTCATATATTAGAATATATGGTTGTCAGACCTCTCCCCATTCCTTTCTAATTTATGTACTTGATAAAATATCCATCAAAGAAATAACATATCAAATTATTTGGAATGGAATAACCAAAGATTTAGCATCGGGCTCAAAGAAGACATGTCCCTCATTTCCTATTGACATAGGAAAGTGCTCCTTAGCCAATTTTAAGCACACTAAGTTGGAGGCTTCAACCTTACATGATATTAGTTTTTTTGACATTGCTTCCAAGAGCCAAGATCCTCTGGAAATAGTATCAAATAATTGTAAAAATCAAGTAGGTTTAAAAAATAAAATGATTAAGAAAACAGAGACAAGGGAAAAAATCCAAGCACCACATCATCCAAGAAAATAGAGACAAGGGAAGTTGAGAAATATATTGTGCTTAGTGAAAAGCATAGCCCCCAAATTCTCAAACAAGTGAAAGAAAACAAAGAATGTGCCCACAAGTAGCACACAAGTAGATTAATCCCTAACTAATCAATCTCAAGATGAACTACCACAACAATGATGGGTTTTATTTGAAAAGTAAACATAGCTAAAAAGAATTGAAAATGTTCAAGGATAGGTTGAGGCATAGGTATCTAATATGCTTGTTCAACAATATCAAGAAGAGAAGACGTAAATTAATCAACCTCGGGGAAATAACATTCGGGCTTGAACCAAATCCTATATAGGATTTCAACACACCTATTTCGAAATATACTCAATTTTTTCAATTTGAACAACAAACATGTATTATTACAACATGAGTTACCTCTAATACTCCCAATTCTTCTTACTTGGAGATCAGTTACACTAACGTTATTTTTGTTGGAACCCATTAAATAGGAATACATCCCTCCTAGTAATTATTTCTTTGGTAGAAAGAGGACCACTTAGCTTCTTTAAGAAATATATTTAGAATATACAACTTATAATTTTACTATCTAATATAGTTAAGGCATATTATACCACTATAATTTTATAGTCGACAATAGTTATTATCTACTTTGTGTATACATACTCGAGTAGCTAGTTAGTGGAAACCTTTTTAGCACTTGCATTGATTGACTGAATTATTAGTGAAATCAGGTTCTTATTTCAAATTGATAGTATTGGGGACCAGAATTTCCTATTCGTTCCTTAGTGGAATAGTATTGGGGACCAAAACCATTCTTATATCCCTTCCTAGTGCTTCTTAGTGATAGGATTGGTTCCAATGGGGGGGAACGAGGATGGGAAAAAAAACCCTTCTTATTGTATTGGGACCAATTAAATCTTTGTGCTTCCAAACCTATTCTTCCCAATTTTAACCTGCACTTCCCTTACAATTCAATACTTATTATTCATTCCCTTCTCTTCAAACTATTTGCTTCTTTCTGAGAACTCGTATTTACTATCTTTCACACCTTTCAACATTCCTATGGATCTCTCTCTAAGAAGTCTAGGGAAGTACCACATATAAGGAGGGAAGTTTACACATCTCACTTAGTTGTGTCCTCTAATTATGCATTATATTAAGGATAGTAGTGGATGGGGGAAATTGGACACCAAACCCCCTTTATATCTCTTCAAATTTTATTTTCAGTCTTTCGATCCAGTATATTGGGAGGGATTTAGAACCCTACTACCCTAGCTAGCTTAGTGAATGAGGATTTTAGGTAGTTGCATTTACTATAGCTTCTATTCATTGTTGCAGGTTTTAATCATAGTAGGCACAACCAATATACTTTCTTTCCCACTGAAGAATTAGTTGGAGGGAAATTTTTCCCACCCAGAGCCTTTATCGCAATCTCCCAAGTAACCACATTACCTCCTATCCATCAATACCCTAAAGACTTAATGATCGGGTGAATGAACATTGGGATATATTACTACCTAGAGGTATGCCTAGAAGGAAAAGAGTTGAATATAAAGAAGAATATCCTACTCAACAATTTATGATTTGTTATGACTCAATGTTCACACAAGAAGAATTTACAAATTAAATTTTTGACTCAATTGGGGATTTTGTAAGTGCTAACAAATGTTCGGTCACCAACATAAAGGTAACTATTAAACGAAAATAATAGAAAATCGATGAACTTGAGATCGAATTATAACATCAACAATCACAAATTGAATCAGAATATCAACAAAAGACAAATGTGTTATAAAATGTAATTAGGTTCGGTCTTCATAATTGTCATTGTACTTAATTCATTATATATTTTGTCTAAAATGCAAAAGAAGAAAAATAAATATTATTTTTCAAGCATGGGTTTTGTTGTCGCTCAGATTGTACTAGAACTACAACAAATGCTCAGGGTGGGGGTTGTCACTTTGATCCCCACCCACTACATTCTAGATGTCTCCCAACAATAGGCTACAGGTTGTAGTTCCTATGGAAACAAGATAACGAGAGCCAAGTTGGGAACCAATTTTTTCGAGAGACACAGTTGAGTGGCCTAGATACTCAGTTCAATTTAGAAAGAATTAAGGATTGTATTAGATTTATAAATGAGACCAGTGCCTTATGGAGTCAAAATGATTGGTTGTTACAAATTAAGACCAGGTAACCATATGGAAAATTGTTGCTTATATGATTAACTAACCTATATGAGATGAAATTCCTAAGATCTAATTGTGATGCAAGGATATTTGTTACATTTAAATTATATTCCTAGTTTAAATGGAACCTCTCCCTTAATTGTTTTGAGAACAACCTTTAGTAGGTTGTGGGATGGAAGCCAACGGGAAGCAAGAAAAGGCTTGATTAACGATACCTCCCCCTGTGTTCCAACCACCTAGTGCATTCGGTGCTACAGATATTGTGGATATGATGATTGCAAGGTCACCGTGCTAACCATTAAAAATGGGTTGAACCCCTCAAGCTAGATGAGAAAGGGTTTTCCTATGAATATATCCACCAAGCTTATGATTGGAGGTAAGTTATTAATGCAATTCAAGCCTATAATGCTTATGCAATGATTATGAGTGAGATTCTTAGTTTACGATTTTTCTTAAGTACTTTATGTTATGATGGATATTTAAAGACAAGAGTACTCGTAAATAAAAATGTGATCTTACAACCAAGAAAGTTTCAATAACTTAGTGCCAATGTAAAATCTAATAAAATACTCAATCAACAATCTTATGCCATGATTATGTTGTTACACAATGGAAATAATGAAAGATGCTCAACTAAAATAAAACCTAAGATGCTGATTTCTCAAGATAAACAATAAAATTATCAAAGATTCTTAATATTGTGAAAGATCACAATATTATGTACTGTACTTAAAGCACTTACTCAACAATACTTCAATCACAATATCAATTAGCTCTTAATGCCAAAGTGATTTAAACAATTTAAACAAGATTAAAGGATCTAGAGCTTAGATATGTGAGTGATTTAAGTGTAATCTTTGACAATTATTATAGCTAACACAAGAAAAGAAAATATTATATTCCAAATAACGAATAATTGTAGTAGCACTTCATAATTATTAGCACTTATTAACCTTGGAGAAGCAGTGAACAAATCACTCTAGATCTAGGAAACAACAAACATATATAAACTAGAAATGAGCAATAAGGTGCCTAAAAAATTTCCAAGTGAAAACATAAGTTAGTTATCCTTCTTATGATGAGTCACTCACTATTATATCACATCTGAAACATTAATTAAAAAAGTAAGAAAAGTGAACAAATAGTGATTTATTGATGCAATAACATGTACCACAAATTATCAAATGCTAGAGTAAGTTTGCAAAATTGAAAATTTTGATTTTTAAGCCCTTCAAGATGTGTATTCAGTATATATCAGATATGATTATGAATTTTATGCAGAGATATCAGCCACCATAAATTAGATATATGTGCCAAAAAATTGATGCCAAAGACGCTTAGATGCTATGATAACATGGTAGAAGCCACTCCAATCAAATTTATAACCTTTAGAATGCTCTTTTCATATTTGTATTAGATCTGATCTATTCACTTATACAAAGATATCCCAACAATAAAATGACTATATCTAAGCTAGATATTCAATGCCCATATAGCCAAAACACTAGAAAAAATCAACCATGAAATTCTTAAGGTGTTCAGACCACTTATATGTGATCTTAGGGCCTTTAATTCACTGTTACAGAGAATTTATTACAGCTGAAATAGAACATAAATAAATTCAGGGTTCAGAGAGAAAACCCTAGGCCCAAGGACTTGTAGAAAACTTTAGCACTTTCCAAATAAATATGCCACTTGAAAACACAATATTTGAGCCAATTTTCTCTGCAAAACACACCAAGTATTATGTCCAACAATTTCAGAGATGAGCAGAGAACAAATTAGGGTCAAGGAGGACCAACACTGGGCCCAATAGGATTAAGGCTAGGAAAGGAAAGGTGTAGAAGGCCTATCAACTAGGGTTTTAGGCTAAAGGAGAGAAAAAAAGGTCCAAAAAAGAGGGAAAGAGGGCGAACGAAGGGTAGAGGAGGAGGTCGAGGCAAGAAAGAGGTAGGTCGAGACAAGGAAAGGGCTTGGAAATCCTATGGAAAGCCTGAAAGGCTGCTGCCTAGGGTAAAGGAGGGGGTGAGTGCCCTAGAGGCCATGGCTAGGCCGAAAAATTCCTTTAGGGATTGATACAGGGCTAAAAAAGGGAGGCTAAGGCCTAAAAGGATCACGTCCAGGGCTAAAAAGGCCCTAAAAACCTGAAATTGAGGAAAAATAGGAGGCAGAGGAGAAAGGAGGTTGGTGTTGGCCTCCGAAAGGCCTAGAAGGGTGAAGTGGGCCCTAAAAAGGATGATGCATATGCTTAGGAAGATGATGTTGGCCTTAGAGGAGGTATATATGGGCCCGGGAGCCCCAAAACCTAAAACCCTTTCTTTGAAAAAATTAATTTTCTTTAGATCTGAAAATTACTGCAAATTCTTCAATGAATGGCCCTGTAAAAAAATTTAGAGGGTAGATATTACCCTCAAGGGCCTAGATCTAGCTCTATTCCAACTCTTTCCTCTTAATCTCACTTACAAAAATGGATATAAAAATACAAGGTACCCCAATATATACAAAATTTCTCTAAACCCTAGTTAGAGAAAATTAATTTACAAATATATTATACAAATTTATTTACAAATGTATAAATATACAAGGCTATTGAAATAAAATTTGAGAAATAATTTTTTGATAAATGGCTAAGTGTATTTCAAGAGATAGATGCAAGCTACAACCTTAGGGAAGTTAAATAAACCATAAAAATATTCAGAGTCCAAACAAGGTGAGACTACGTCCACAGTTTGTGAACTTTAAGCCCAAGGACTAGGGAAATTGCAAACACTATATATTTTCTTCAATAAATCTTGTTAGACATATGGCAAATGAGGTCACCGAAGATAGACCCAAAATATACCATGGGAATGTTCTTATCACCATCTAATGAAAAACAAACTTTAAAAAAATTCAAGCACAATATAGGAAAGCTCGTACCAAGCACATACCACAAATTAGTAGACAATAAACACCATGAACTGCACCCCAAAGTCTTTATTATGATTAAGAAAATGTTCTCAACATGACAATAACATTACATAAGTTTTTCTGCAGAATTTTTTTAGCCAAATATTAGATGAACTTTGACACAAAGGACTCTCTAATTTATAGATAAACCCTCCAAGTGGGAAAATAAAAGCTAGTTGGTTTGATCCTCATCAAAACAATCTTGGTCGTCAATAAATCTCTGCTGATATTTTAATCTCTCCCATTGAAAATATTTGTTTTGAGGAATTTCCGAATTTCTCATTAAACCCATTTTTTATTAGCTCAAAAATAATTATTTTTGGCTAATTTTCTAAAAAAAATAACTTTGACTTAACCACCAAGGCCGAAGGGTCCAATTTTTCTTGAAATTTCCATTATGCCCTTGATGAGGGACCTCCAAAAATTAATTTCTTTGATACCCACAAATTTTTCCACTTGGATAATTTAATTTATCTAGGACTCAAATTTGGACTCTAATTAATTAATTTTGTGGCTTAGGAGTAATTTAATTTTTGCTAGAAAAATTAATTAATTGACACTTGAGGGGATTTAATATTTTTTCCACCCTCTAATATTTTAGCCATGGTGTCTAAGTATGAGGGACCATGCACTGAAATATTTTTTACATAATATTTTTACATTTCAACCCTCAAAGGGGGAACACCCGTTCGATATAGACCCTCAACACACCCAATTCTGATACAGAATATGATCTAGTAGACCAAGTGATTTGTAATAAAATAATTTATCTAGCTCGCTTAAATTATTGTCAAATCACTTTTACATAAGACTTGACTAAAGTAATAGGGCTCACCTAAGACTTTGACAAATAATTCACCATAGCTTTGGGGTGAGGTTGGATGGAAAAACCTTGTCGACCATTCATGTTTAGAAACACAAATGAGTGAGTGAGACGAAAAACCTCCTAGAATGAAATTTTCGCCAAAATAATATGCTTGCATAGGCTGTTACATACATACACGGTCTTACTGTAGGTTTTAACCCTGTATAGAAATTATATTCAAACAAACTCTTAAAATAGAAAATAAACAATAGCAAGAGCATAAAACATAAAACACATATACACAGATATTTTTCCCTAGAACCCAAAACCGCGACTACCATATTGATTTTTCATTATGTTCCTTTCAATGTTACAATTCATATATATAAATTCTGAAGCATTCATAAACCTCAATCCATTAAACCTGGATTAGAACATAATCATAGTTCTCTTGACCGGATCTACAAAATACCATGGACATAAAACTATCATGCCCAAAAACATGTGCAAAACCCATGCACAAAAAAATAAGTAGGTCCACCTACCTAATATAGGGTTCGAAAAAAATTTCCCAGGGTGCTACCCTAAACCCTGTGCCTGCTTCACCCACCGCAACGAAGGGGGGTTTCTTCCTCCCTCTTACCCATTGCTTCTCGTGTACGACTATTCATGGAAAAAATATAACACACACCCAACACTTACTAGCATCATTTACATTACAAATTTGCAGAATGTGTTTACAATGACTCAATAAATAGTTGATTGACAATCCAATCCTTTTGAAAAAATTGGTACATCTTCTTCCTTGGAACTTTGAAAAACATGATTGCAACATATGGCTCCATATGGGGAGACATTGCCTCCATGAAGTAACATGAGAACCCAAAAATATTGCATCTAAGAAAACATAAGTACATCAAATAGATATCCATTCAAAATCGAAATCATCATGTATACATAGTGAATCTTGTTGGAATAAAAAAAATGTACTCTAACAAATTGGAAATTAACATTAAATGCATGAAATAAAACTAACTAATTACATGAACTAATAAGGAATATGGTTAGATCTATTATACAAATGATTCCCCATGGCATAACATGTCATCGACGTGGTACAATTTTCAGCATTTGATTACAGACTGGTACATCAATAGGCTACTTTTCAAACATCCCTTACCGAAATTTGACCCTCTTCAGTTGATGAATTTCCTTATTATTGTGCTTCCTTTCTGTGTCATATTGAAATCTCTTTATTTTTTTTCTAGGCATGTAGGATGGAAGATGCGATGAAAATAAATGGCATACGAGTTGGAAAAAATCTGACTCAAAATATGGTGGATGACCTTGTGGGGCAACTTCTTCACCATTTTTTAGTCTCTTTGGAACTTCCACATGGTATATTATTTATAATTCTATATATAATATGACCATGCCACCTAGTGTTGCAGGAATAGTGGTGTAAGATAAGTCCATTTGAATAGACCCACCGAAATCTGCTACAAACTTTCTGGAAAGAATCATCCTCCATACATCTTGTTCATCAAGTATTGTTATGTCCATGATGATGATCATGTATGGGTAATCAACAAATGAGACCTGTAGATCCTTAACCACACCAAGGACTTCAACCTTTTTAGAATCCATCAAGAAAATGTTATGATAAGGTATAGATATTCTTAAGTTCAATTGTTCCATAACTTTCTTAGTCATAACATTTGTAGATGCACTGGAATCAAGTATGTCGTTGTATATAAAACGATAGTTTATGTATAAAGTTAGGAATAAGGGTTGATTATCTTCATTCGTCATGTAGAAGTTTAGATATTTTAACTTAATTTCTTCGACCGTGGTATTTTTATCCATATTATCATGTTGAACCATACCCAAAGCCTTGGAAAAATATTCCCTCTCAGATGAAATTTTTAGAAGTTCAAGTACTGGGACAAACATCTTAATGCTATTAATCCATGCGGTCCAATCCACTTTCAATCATGACATGTATCTTTCAGAAGCAACTTGTTTATTCTGATTCATATCTTTACTTTTCCTTTGATAGGTGTATCCCTTACTTCTATCAATTTCTAAAATTTTCACTTGAGATGGTTTTTTACCATATTCTTGAGTGAAGGGGTCGTTCCCTTCACTGAAATTATTTATGGAAAATGATGAAGAAATCATATTATCACACTGAATTTCTTTAGGAGTATTTGGTCTTGCATTATTTTTGTGTTGACTCATTCCTTCCTCTAAAATTATCCTAGCAAAGGCACATGTAATTTCCTCATGGAAGATTTCATAAGGTCTGTAGAAAGGGATAGGGTCATCAACCATATTAACAGACTCAAGTAGTGTGGGAGGCCTTTGATCACTAGAAGGATTCTCCCTCACTCATGAATTATTGTTACCCCTATTATTATTATTACTCCTTGGAAGAATACTCTGCATTCAAATTCTTTCCATCTGGATCAATTGATTTTGCATATCACTTATTTTTCTCACATGTTCGATTTTAATTTCTCTAATTACTTGGAGTCAATTCCTTGACTAAATCTGGTTCTTTTCTTTAATCTCCTTTGCCTTAGACTTAACTATACCTATATCAAAACATGGGAACTCTTACTTTCCTGAAGCTTTTCTATCATTTTCCAACCCTTCAGTTGTACTCTGGGCAGTGACTAAGGTAATGGACTTGGCACCTCTAATTTCATATTGAGCATCAGCATTAAAGGCTTCGAGATACTGCTCCAAAATTGTCTTGTTAGGAGGTCTATAATCTTTAGTCATATCTTGTAGAAGGCCATTAAATCTTTGGTTGAAATTTTCCATTGTTTCATTTTCTTTTTTCTTTATAGTATTCAGCTCTTTAACCAAGTACTTTCCCTCCCTCTTATCCCCATATGTATCTTTAAACGCATCATTGAGGGCTCTCAAGGAGTCAAATGCATTATCCACATTGTCATGAAAGAAGTCAAGTGAATTATATTCCATTGAAAAAACAAATAACTTCATCCTGACAACTTCATGGTTGTAGGCAGTGGAATGAGCATATCTCTAGTTGAAGGAGTTGAACTGTTTTATATGATCTTCAACATTGATGGAATTGTTTCCTTCGAATATTGGTAGTTTGCTCATAGTAGACTCATTTTTCAGATCATGTGGATATCCTTGGATGTTGTTGAAGTTGCAAGGCCTATAAAAATCACCCATAATGTCTTGATTTACGAGATTAATAAAAATCAAATGGAGATCAAGGAGAGCTTCCTGCTCATGAAAAATTAATTGCTCACTAAAATCTAATTTGTTTAACTGGACTCTTAGAACCTTCTTAGTATTAGGAGTGAGGTTAACCATGCTACCAGGATTCCTTCTACAAAAATCTCTCGTCAATGGTTGAATAAGTGAAGTCGCCACCCAAACATGAAACCAACCTAGATGTCTAGGTGCTAAACATGTGGATGAAAACTATGAGAGGATTAGTGAGAGAAAATGGATAAGTTGATGAAAATATGAAGAATGATGAAAGGAAGGGTGCCAAAAAAAATCGATGTCGGTTGAAGGGCTATTGAATGGAAAAATGGATTATAAGATTAGGAAGAATGATGAGAGCGACGTCAACACCAAGGTCTAATAAATTGTTCCCTGACAACGACACCAAAAAATGTTGTCACTCAGATTGTACAAGCACCACGAAAACTTCTCAAGGAGGGGGTGGTCACTTTGATCCCTGCCCACTCCATCCTAACTATCTCCCAACAACAGGCTATGGGGGGTAGTCCCTATGGAAATAAGATGATGAGAGACAAGTTGGGAACCAATTGTCTGGGAGACACAGTTGAGTGGCCTAGCTACTCGGTTCAATTTAGTAAGACTTAAGGATTATATTAGATTTATAAATGATACCAGTGCCTTATGTTAGTGTCATAATTTTCATTCTGCCATCAGTAATCAAAATCACTCTTTTCATATTCATTTTAGGGGTCCCAGTCAGAATTTGTTTTTATCATTCCACTAGGTCATGAAAAAAATTCACTCACTGATGGTAGCCCTAGTCATAAAACCTCACTCTCCGTCAAAAATTCACATTTTTTGGCCCACCTTCATGTCTTGCTGAGCATAAATCATCCTTGAAAACTCATTTCACTATGTCATTATGTTAGTTAAAGTCAACATGTAGTCTGGTCATTCAAGGTCCATTTAGGTCACTAGGTTTCATTTTCCAAGGTTCAATAATATTATGTTTCATCTCAATAAGGTCAGAAAAAGTGTGAGAGTGATTGAATATACTTATTTATCATTTGAATAATATTTTTCAGCATGTAAATATTATTTTTAAATGTTGTAATTATGGATTCAAAGTATGATTTTCATACCAAAGTGTAATTTTATTCAAAACGGAGATGTATTTTTTTTTTTTAATTTTATGCTCATTATATGTAATAAGTACTGTCCCAAGCTGCCAACTCAAACTCATATGCCAAAATGAAGATCAACAAAGTAAAAAATGTAAAGAGTGCCAAATTCCAACACATCAACCTACAAAGAAGAAAATCAAAGTGAAAAAGGTATTCAAAAAAATTTTCAAAGGTGAAATGAAACATTAGAATAGTGGGTTTTAAATCAAAAGATCAATTTAATTCAAGTGTTAAAGCCTTCATGACAATTCAAACTCATTTGTCTCCTACCACGATTGAGCACACTCCAAGAGGGAAAAATTTCGAGTTTCTGGGCGAAAATTTGCAAAAAACAGAGTCGAGGGCATGCTTCCTTCTGCGAGGGCACACTTCCTTCTACGAGGGCACACTTAACTAGAATCTAATTCCATCAATTATCCTCTCCATCAAGTTCATTTATTGGGTGTTGTGAAATTTTTTTTAGAATTTGGTGTTTAAATCATTTTAAAACCATAGTATCTCCCATTGAACTCTTAATTCCCCAAATTGCATGTCCCTACACATTCATACCCTTCCTACATTGAAAAATACCCATTCCTAAACCCATTTATTATAAATCCCCTTTCCCTAACCCTTTTTCCCAATATCCATAAGCCCTAGGTGCTACAACTACCTAGGCTCCTAACCCCAAACTTGTAAATACTTTCCCCAACCTAAATTCCACCATATCACTGCTCCCTATCCCCTTTCCCATTTCAAAAATCCCTAGCACCATCTCCTTCAATTTCCATTTCCCATTCTGCATTCCTAATACCACTTTCCACCATCATTACACTTTCCTAGGGTTTTGACTTTAAACATCATGGCAGAAGAAGAGAATGAACCATACAATGAGGAGAAGAAACAGATGATAGAAGGCCACATAAAGGGGGAAGAATACTTAAAATTATCTAAAAAGTACTAGATAACTTTTGGCATCTCTTATGATAGTGACATGTTTCAAACATGTTGGATGTCTTGAGTTCTGTGAAAAAATTCAGAGGGTCCAACACCATGCCATGTTGACCAGGATTTTCATACCCAACCTCCATGACAACCAAGTTACTCTAGCTCGTGTCACCTTTACTGTGTCAACTGCCATCATTTCAGCTACCACTGGGATCCAAAATTTTGGGGAGAAATGGTTCAAGCACACTGAATTGGAGGAACACTACTATTGACCCTTTCATGAAACCAACATATAAGAATGAGAAAAATAGGTTATTTCCTTTTCCTACCTCCTAGACAGATATGCACCAATGATGAAGATAATCATGAAATCATTTTCATGCGAAGGTAGATTTTCAAGACTTTATACCTATCACATATGACTCTTAATGCATTTCACTAGGGTAAATATGCTCAACATACCCTACTACCTTTTCCAGAGCATTGATAAGATGGCATTTATTTTCTAGAAAAGGGAGTATGAACATCAAATGAGAATTATTTTCCATCATTCCCTAATCAAAATCATAGTCCTCTATCATCTGAATTAACTAAACATTTCATGGAGTACCTTCATAGCCAATGATATATTCAGAGAGCCATCTACTCAGCATGCAAAAATTTTTCCTTCATCATCTTAGCCATCCACTTCTATCCCTCCATCTCATCCCATAGCACATTCATCATCATTAGATTAGTCCAACTCACCCATTTCACCTCCTTCATCTCCATTTCATCATGATATTGGTCGATCACCTATCAAGATTGAGGTCAGTGGGCCTAAGAGGGCTAATGTGTTTTAGGTTGAGCCATTTCCAAAAAACTACCAGAGAGGTCACAGGCATGTGTTTTATCCACACATAGTGGAAGAGGCCATGCCTTATACATCAACAAAGTAGGTGGACAAAGGCATAGAAAAGGTGATTGAGGCAGAAATTCAGCCATATGTTAGACATGAAGAGAACTTCCATGAGACTGAGCATGATTTTTAGCTTGTTGACCTAGGTGAGGAGGATGATGATGAAAACATCAACATAGCCATCAAAGGAAAGGATTCCAAGATTAGATAGCTCCAGACTAATCTTGATAGGGCCAATTTTTTCATAAACATCCTTTAGCAGGAGAATAAGCAGTTGAAAACCAAGCAATTCATTGATGATGTTAAGTATATCACAACTCAAAGGGAGGCTGAAAAAGCTAAAGCTTTACTTGATGAGACCCTAGAGAAGCATGGTTTGATTGAAGAACAAGAATAAAAATCACCAAGAGGCAGGCCTAGAACTAGAGGCTTAAAAAGAGCCTTGGAGCTTGAAAGACAAAGGCAAAGAGAGATAGTTGATGAAGCCATCCTTGATGATCAATTATTAGAAATGATCAAAGAAGACAAGGAAGGTTGGCTTCAAGCCATCAATGAAAACTTTGAGAATGTAGAAATTTTAATACAAAATACATGTATATCATGGATTATCCTGAACTAAAAATACGCTATTGCTAAATACATAATCTCTTCTACAAATATCTGCGGAATTTGAAACACAATCACCAATCACAATATCATGAAGAAAGATCAATCACACATAACATAGATAATTTACTGGGAAAGCTTATAGCTAAAAACCCCTACTATCTTCTATTATGTATTATATCATGGATCATGAAACAATTGCATACAAAGCTCTAATCCAAGAGCTCTCAATACATAAGCTAACTGTCTCACACTGTCATACAAAAATTGGCAAGTTCCTTAGCCAATTTACTGTCTCCAGATAACCTACCCCCACTGTGCAATCCTAGCTGATAGAAATCCTTGAATGAATGCAATCTTGCTTGCCTTGACTGCTCAATCCTCATGGGCACATCCAATGTGTGTGTGGTTGCATGTGTGCAACTGTATAATGTCACAATTGATAGTTTACTTCCCTTTCACCTAAAAATCAACTGGGTCTCCACTCGATTAGACATGCATGCAATTAATAGTAGTAAATATTCAGTTGCATGTGAGACCACTGATTGTGAATTGATTAATAATTAATTCACTTGATCTCTCACTAGTGTATCTTCATTTACAACTAGCACAACTGAGTTTAACTCACTTAACTGAGTTTAACTCACTTAACTGAGTTAAACTACTTTACAACTTGCATAACTACACTTCCAACTCTGTTACAACTTCGAATCACTCAGTTACAACTAAGTCCACTTGCATGTCCCACCAACCAACGTCTTAACTCAAAATTCCTTTAGCTAACTGATTTTCCACTTTAGTTAGCTATTTCCAAGTGCTCATTGAGAATAGATTATTGTTTATTTTCGAACTAATATTAAGGGATAATAATAGTCGACATGCATCTATAAATAGAAATGAAATATATAAATAGAACTTTCACATAAATCTATAAATAAACATGCATCTATAAATAGTATTTGATCATGCATCTATAAATATACATCCACCTAAAAATAGCCTAAGGCTCCATCCTAGTGTAGGTGCTTAATTTCCACTTGGATCTTCTTGTTGAATCTCAACACTCCCTCTCAACAAGAAAGGGATTATCCTTCACCCCGATCCTATCTCTATGGTATTCGAATTTTCTCCTATTGAACGCCTTCGTCAGAATATTTGCATCCTGATCATCCATAGGAATGGACTGAAGCAACATGATCCTCCTATGCACACAATCTATGAGATCATGGTACCATATATCTATATGATTAGATCTATCATGAAACACAGGATTAATCGAGAGTTTAATGCAACTCTGATTATCATAATGAATCACTATCATATCTAAATGAGAACCAAACAAACCAACCAATATCTTTCTCATCCAAATAGCCTCACATGCAGCTTAAATTGCTGCCATGTATTCTGCTTCTGCTAAACTGATTTCCATGGATCTTTGCTTCCTGTTGTACCAAGAAATAATTATAGATCCGATACTAAAGATCCCCCCTGATGTGCTCTTTCTGTCTGTTGGAATTCCAGCCAAATCTGCATCTGTGAAACCATGAAACTTCACCTCATCCATCTTTCTGTACCATAAACCATACTATGATGTGCCCCTAAGGTATCTCAGGACATTCTTACCCACCTTCCAAAATATCTTGGTAGGATTAACCATATTTTGACTTAGCTGGTTAACCACATAGAAAATGTATGGTCTCGTGTTCACTAGATACATTAGTGAACCCACTAATTGTCAATAGATAGTAACATCCACTACCTCTCCAAAAGTAGCATCCTCTTTCGTCCAGTTTCCTAGAAGAGGAGTATCCATGGGTTTGTGGCCCTCCATGTAAAACTTACCTAGTATCTCCCTTGCATACTTGCCTTGAGAACCAAAACTTCACCATCTCGCTACCATATTTCCAATCCAAGGAAATAATGAAGGAGGCCCATATCCTTCATCTCGAACTCATTTGCAAGATCCTCCTTGCATGAGTGTATCAACTGCTCATCACCAGTCAATATTACATCATCAACATAAAGAACAATGATTAAAATCTTACCCTCCACCACAATTTGGTATAGGTTTGCATCTGCTTCACTTTTGGTGAAGCCCAGTCTGGTGAAATAGTTGTCTAGTCAAGTGTACCAAGCATAGGGTGCTTGATTTAGCCCATACAAATCTCTTTTGGGTCAGCACACATGCAACTTATTGTTGAAGATCTCGAAACCTTTAGTCTGCTATATGTACACCTCTTCCTTAATGATCCCATTAAGAAACATAGTTTTCACATCCATCTGATGAATGTGTTAGCGCATCTGCGCTTCTTACACAGCATTTTGTCACCGTCCCTGCAATCCCTTGTCCCGTACATTGGAGGACTATTCCTGTGACCTGTGAACAGTAAATGTCCTAAAAACACCTTGATGGTATCCTTCTACATAAGGGAAAGAATTCTCCTGAAGAACATTTCCTCTGAAAAACCCTAAAAACCCATGTTTTGGCATTGGCGCGAGTAGCTAGTTCATCCCTCACGCCAATGGGGAAAATACACACTAGTGGGCGCGCCGACTGGCGCTCTGTCCCTGTGTTGTGCCCATGCCAAGCCTATTAAGGAATGTTTTTTAACAATATAAGGTGGAATTTTGATTCTAACAACTTCAGAACAAGTCATCAAAAATAGGTTGGGTTGTTTGGCTCCAGATCTCCTTGATTGGGAAGTGGTTTTCCACCTCTCATGGAATCTTCCTAAGAGATAGGACTCTATCCCATGATTATAGGGATCCCAACTTCCCTTCCTCCCTCTATAAAAGCCTGCCCTCTCCATTTGCAAGCTAGCTGAACTTTTGGGAAGGAAATTATAGCTGAGTGACAATCAAGAGCAGAGCTAAGGAGAACCCTGAGAGAGAGAGAGTTTTGTCAAATCCCTGATGAGCTTTGTGAGACACATCCCGTTGGAATCCTGTCGAAGGAAGATCACGATGTCAGAGCATCGTTTGTAATCATTCTCTCATAGCTTAATATACATGACTCTGCTATTGGTTCCATGATTGTGTTTTTCCATTATATAATGCAATTTGATCCGTTCCTCTTTGACTGATCGATAGTTATAAAGTGTGAAATATTATGTTGCATGTTGTCTCTCTTATTTGCATGTGCACAGGTATCTAGATGCAGCAAGCTCACGGATCGTGACCTATCCAGCTGGGAACGGAAGCACCACTTCTTCTTCAACAACAACATCGAAGGGATCACGGTAAGCAATCTATCACGATTCTATCTTTTGTAACTAGTAATCAATAGCTTTGCATGTTTCGATTGTTGCTAGACCCACTCTAGGGCTAGTGGGATCGCCTCTATCCATAGAGGGGATTTACCTCCACAACAATTTGGCGATTCTACTGGGGATCAATGGAAATTGGTCCTTCCTCCATTGGGTTGTTTTTGGCTTTTTTTTTTAATTAGTCTTCTTTTCTGGTTCACCTTCCTTGGTGTTAAAACCTTGTTCAGCCCCTAGAAGACCAGATCTAGATTCTGTTCGTTCATCTTCATAATTTTCTAGGGTAAAATTGATTGGCGCAGTTATCCCTCTGACAGTCATGCCCAAGGGCATGAGTTGCTAGTTAGGCACTCGCGCCATCCCTTATTTGGTGCAGATTACAGTCAGACAGGCGCACCAACCCTGGTTGGTTTTAGGGTTAGCCTATTTTTGGACTCTCTGAGCTTGGGTTTTGGTCCTAATTTGTTTTTTCTGATTGTTTGAGTGCTTTGAAGTCATTTTTTACTATGTTTAGCCCTTTTCCTTTGGTTTTTTTCCCTTTTCTATCAGTTTTGCATTGTAGCCCTAAGGCTTCTAGGTGCTTCAGTGTGCTGAGCCTCCTGTGGGGAGTTCTGGGTCTTTGCTTTCCCAGTAAACTTTGTTTCTACTTCTTTGCATTCATCTTGCTGAATCAGATTGATTCATTGTGTTTATTGAGTGATTGTCCTATCTTTCGTTCAGTTTCACTTTGTGTTGCTCCAAGCCTAGATCACACAACTTGTTTGAGTTTCTTTCGAGAGTCTTCTTCGCTTTGAGGGATTTTGTCATCGGTTTGAGTCTTGATTGTGCTTGTTTGAGTTGAGTGTACTTGTTTGGTTTCATCTCTCTCTTTATCATTCTCAAATTGACGTTTTCATTATTTTTTCATTTATTTAGTGCATTTTCTCTAATATATTGAAAAATACAAAAAAAAATTATTTTGCATTTTTTGATTGGCATAGTGAAAATTGAAAACTCTTTCGCATTACTAGTGTTTTATAAATTCTAGAGAAAAGTTTTCCAGTTTCATTAGCTTGCATTGAAATCGATAGGGGATGTTTTTTTGTGTTCATTTCGCTATCATTTGAAAGCTCTCAAATCTCCCGTAGATAGCTCTTCATTGAACGAAATGATGTTTTGTGGCATGTAGTTTGCATCTAGAGGTTTTATGAGATCCAACATTCAATAGGGCCTTGAAATTGAAACGTAAATTGAAGATCAACTTTAAAATTTACTAAATTAACCTAAGGCAACATTGAAACTTAAGGGAACATCTATTAGTCTAAGATAGAGACGTGTTCCGGCGTCTTTAAGCCTAGTAGTTGTCGCTCACCATTTGGCTACAGACAACTTTAGTACAGACTTCTGCTCCTCGTATCGTCGCATATATAAAGGGAGACCCCATTAGGCTACATACATCTCTAGTACGGATTTTTTCTCCCCGTATCGTCGCATATATAAAGGGAGACCCCATTAGGTTGAAAATCCTTTATCCATAGGAAGCCAAGTCTGCCGCCTTTTACCCGTGATACACCGAACACAGCATTCGGAGAGATTACCTACACGTACGTTAAGTCCTTGGTTGATTTCTCTTTCATTTTTTACTAAGGTGTATATGGCAGTTCACGGATATCTGGTACACCCATTTACCTAGATTACCAGAGCAGTCATTTTGATCTTTACTGACTCCCTAAATTTAAAAAGATCATCAAGCGCTTGTCCTTTCATGCTTGTTTCCAAACTGAAAGTGATAGAGTCATATTTTACTCGTTTCTAGACTCTTAAAACATGAAACAGTAAATTCTCTAGTTTCAATATGGTAAAATTAATCACCTACGATCACACGCCTATTTAGAGATTGATTTTTCGGCCTGTTTTTCCAAGGTTTTTGCCCGTGTGTCTTTTTTTTTATCTCTTCCTCTTTTTGCTATAGTCACCATGGTGGAACCATCAGTTTTTTCTACTGGTAGTCCTTATACAGACGATTCATCAGAAGCCTCTCAGTCCTCTGCTGAGCATCAGAAGCTTGTTGTATTTGAGCTTCCCTTTGGGGGACCGGTAATATCTAAGCTTCCCTTTGGAGGACCAGTTGAGTTCAATTTCCCCTTGTATAACGCTTAGTTTGGATTTGGAGTTTGGGAACACTTCCCTCCTCTTACATCGGGATCACAATTTTTGGCTGATGTCGTACCTCCTAATCCTCGTCGTCTTTTAGAAGATCTTACGGTAGGGTCAGATATGGATTCATCCAGTCCTATTCCTAGTGAGGGAATTCCTTCTTCTGGTGAAGACTACCAGCTTTTTCCCGAAGTCATCCCTGAACCTTCTGTTCTGTCTTCACCTGGTCCCTTGCTCCCAGCTGGATATAGGTCTTTAAGTCAGGTCATGGCTGTTATTGCCTCTATGGGAATATCGACTCCATCCACGGAACCGACCATTCCCTCGTTAGGGATGTTGCCATCGACACCTCTCATGGCATCTTCTTTTGTACATCGGTACTTGTTATACCTACTGTCTGCACGGCTACATCTACGCTTGTTGTCACCGCTCAGTCAACTAGGACCTCGTCAATTCCTGAAGATGTTTATATAGCTTCTGCCATTCTTGAGAACCTTTCTCCCGAAGAGTATCGGATGACTTTACAGTCGCCGATCTCCCAAGTTGATCAGTCATCTCAGGATCTTAATCGTCCTTAATTTTCTCATTATGGAGCGGATGGTACCCAGATCTATTCATTTCCATTTCAATATGATGAGCACGGTAACCCCATTCTTTTTCCGGTTCCCGAGGCTTATCATTATATTAACGGTTTTATACCTACCCTACCTGTGCAACCTTCTAACCAACAAGGACAACCCTTTCAGGGACAACCTTTGTTTCAGCAAGGATATGCTTCTGGCCCACAAGGACAACCCTTCCAGGGACAACCTTCAGCCCAGCTAGGGTATGCATACGATCCACAAGGGAAACCCTTACAGGGACAACCTTTAGTCTAACAGGGATTATTTTACAGCTCACAAGGGAAGTCTTACAATCCTCAAGGTCAACCTCTATAGCCTCACCCTGTGGTCCAACCAGGGCAACCTCAAGGACCGACAGGGAAACCGGTGTATCAACCTAGACCGTCATATGGTCCTAGGGGGAAAACCCATCCTTCTCAACCATTGGTGCAACCTCAGTAGCCTCATTTTCCAATTGGTCAAAATGTTTCACAGCCAGGGCCATCCTATGGTCCTGTCCCAGGTCAACCTGGTTATCAGGCACAACCTGGCCCACTCTCGCCATCAGGCCTACCTGCTCAACCGGGGCAACCTGGTGTCCCTCATCAGCCAGGTCAACCTATTCAGCCAGGAAAACCTACACAACCTGTTAACCTTGCTCAGCCACCGATTTATTTTATGCCACAGTCAAATCCACTTGTGCGCCCAACTTATCCGACTCAGCAGGGCCCCACTTACCTGCAGCCCATTCGACCCTAAGTCGGTTATTACCCTCAAGATCAGTCTTGACCGGTTTACAACCCGCCTCAAGGTTCTAGTCATTACCCTCAACATCCATGCTATACTTATACTCCACAGCAAAGCTCAATCGGGACCCATGTATACTCAAAATCAGTATCCTAGTTATCAAACCCCGTATCGTGGTTTTCAGCTGCCATATCAACCCAATTATTTGGCTTATACCCCCATGGTTAGAATCCTCCAGGACAGAACCAATGGGGGCAGACTTATGCTCAACCAGGATGGAGTACAGGTACAAGTCCTTATCGGGGACCTAGCATGCCTTTTAACCCTCAATTACCTTTTCTCGCCACGTTGGAGTTACCGCACATGTCTAAATTGACCAATGATCCGATTCTTCATAATACATATTGGCATACGGTTCTGATGAAGGTGCCTGGTGATTGTTCTAAGTTTGAGGGAAAATCTAGAGAAGACCCCCAAGCACACGTCATGACATACCATTTATGGTGTTCTTCGAATTCTTGGGTGGATGACTGGATTCATCTACATCTTTTCTAGCGCACTCTCACCGGCGCTGCTACTAAATGGTACATATAACTACCCCGTGGTATTTTTCAATATTTTAATACTCTATCTATGGAATTCCTGATGCATTTCCAGTTACCAGTTCATTACGAAGTCGGGACGCATCTCCTACATCTCTGAAATAGGACAAAGCTACTCATATTTCAGATCATATTCACAAATGGAGACATCGTCGTTGTCTGATCAAGTTTGACATTGTTGATCAACTTCTGACTCATTGGTTCACTACCTCCTTTGTCAATAATATTGCATAAGACATTGCTATGGGGGCATGTGTAACCGAGGAATAGGCCATTTCTCACGCCCAATACCTCGATTTAGTGTACTCTCAATCGAGCACGTTATACAACATCTTGACTGATGCCCCGTGACTAGGGACCTCTAAAACATTGCCTACTCCATCAGTAGATGGTGTTATTGGTTCTGTCTCTTATACTTCACGCAAGTCTTCCAATGGGAAGCATAAATCAAATTCTTCCAATACTTCTGCTTCTCAGCTTGCCCCAGATTCTAGTAAAACCACGGAGGTCAATGCCGTTCAGGCCAATCCTGTGAAAAAAACCTCCAAGGGGAAAAAGAAGGGCAAATGCAAGGCCAAATTCAATGCCCCAAATCCGGAATCATCTAAACCCCATGCTGATGATGATTCGCAGTGAAAACCGAAGTATCCCTACCTAATTTTTGAAGAGGATCACTACACTAAATATTTTCCTCGACGATCTGAGGTTAGCCAACTACTAAAAGGCGCTAAGGGAACTCCAACAGTCCTTAAAGAACCTTTCCCATCTCAGCAGACCCAGATGGTTGATCAATCTGCACCATCTATTCTGTTCGGCTCTCAAGTTTTCATGATGAACGGTTTTGCACTCGTTTCCATCGCTACTCGGTCGAAAGATTATGTCGGATCACGTCAAGAAACTAGGATGGAGGTCGTTGATGGTCCTCCTCCCCCACCTACCTCTGGTCCCCTTGAAATTGAGAAGCCTAGTGTTGAACCTGTCATATGGCCACCTTCTAAAGGTGTTCTCCAAAAATCTTCCTATAATCCGAATGCCCGTGCTGCTCAACATTACAGTATTGTTGAGGATTTAGCGCAGGCTATGTCTGAAATGTCCGCGTTGGAAGTCCTCCAGAGTTGTCTATCTCAATGGAAAACATTTTTATCTGCGATCGGTGGTATCGATCCTGCCAATTATAGTCTTCTCACTTTCGATCTAGAGAATTTCGTCCCCTGACTTCCGCACCATATCGCCCTTGTTATACAATTCGGTATTAACGGTCTCAACATCCATAGGGTCATGGTGGACGAAGGTGCATCTACCTGCATCATTTCATCTTCTTACTGGAAGGCCATTGGCTCTCCAGCCCTCAATTCGTCACCTAATGCCCTCGAGGCATTTTATGGAAGGGAGTCAAAACCCTTGGGTGTTCTCGCTAGTTTACCAATTACATTGCAAGGAAAGACTATCAACATTGAAGTGGAAGTTTTTGATGCAAAACTCAACTATAATCTTCTACTTGGTCGTAGTTGGACTCACACTATGTTGTGCGTTCTGTCCACCCTCTTTCGACTTCTGAAGTTTCTGCATGAGGGAAAAATTACTACTGTTGATCAGTTGTCATTCTTTACCTCATCTTTCGAGAAAAACGTGCCATACGTGGACCAAATTCCCAATCCCCTTGATAGCATAGGATCAGGTCTTTTGAAAGATCTCGCTCTGATGGGTATTTTTCCCTTTCCACCACCTAATACCGTTCAAGTCAATATGATCTCTTAATCAGATGACCCATGGATCATCCCTTCTCCTGAACAGGTTGCTTCTTTTGGAGAATCGATGCCTTTGACCCAGATTGAAATAAATTATTGTGAGATCATTGATGCATTGGATCCTCCTCCTACTGATGATGCACCTTTGAGCATGGCTCTTGATTTTTATTCTCAATCCCCTTGGCTCGGTGATGCATATTCGCCCGATCCTTTGAGAGAAGTTTTTCCGTCTGACAAAGTTATCATGGAGACTATGTCTCTCGAAGATCTTCAATGGAGCAATGGGCATCATCGTTCCTAGTTCATGCCTAGCCTGGGGACAATGTCTAATTGTCTCGAGTGTTTTGCATCTTAGGTTCCCTCTCTGCTGCTCCAAACACCAATATTGACTCACAAAGTTTTCTCGGAAGGAAATCTGAGCAATATTACCCAAACAATGCCTATCGACATCTCCGTTAAACTGAGGGTTGTCGAGAACATCCACGTGGGAGTCACTTGTTCTCTCGATCAGATTCAAGTGTACACTAGTCTCTTCCATGAATTATGTGATGTTTTCACGTGGTATTATGAAGAGATGCCTGGAATTGATCCCAGTATCATCGTGCACGAAATTCCTACCTATGGTAGTGCGAAGCCCGTGCTCCAGTGTCTACGTCCAGTACATCCTTGGAAAGCCGTTGATATAAAAGCTGAAGTTGAGAAACTTCTTAAAGTGGGTTTCATATATCCGATCCCTCTAATAGAGTGGGTTTCCAACATTGTCCCTGTGGATAAGAAGCAGGGCACAATTCGAGACTGTATTGATTATCGAGGTATCAATCGGGCTTGCCCTAAGGACAACTATCCCACCCCTTTTATCGATTAGATCATTGACGATTGTGTGGGGAGTGAGATCTTTTCCCTTATGGACGGCTTTTCAGGTTATAATCAAATCAATATCCTCCCATCCAATCAACATAATACTGCTTTCATCTATCCGTGGGGAACATTCGCCTATAAGAAACTCCCTTTCGGCTTGAAAAATTCTAGGGATACCTTCCAACGTGCCATGTCTTACACCTTTCACGAAATACGTAATGTTGTTCAACCATACCTGGATGACCTTCCGGATCATTCAGATCTGCGCAAAGACCATCCGGAACATCTCCGCCAGATTTTTCTCCGTTGTAGACATTACAACATCAGGCTTAATCCTCACAAGTGCATCCTCTGTATCGACTATGGTCGAATTTTAGGGTTCATTGTCTCTAAGGATGGAATTCTCCTTGACCCTCTTAAGGTTGAGGCTACTATTAACCTCCCCTGATCATCCTCATTACATTAGCTTCAGAGTCTTCAAGGGAAAGCGAATTTCTTACGTCGTTTATCCCGAACTATGTAGAGGTAGCCAAAGGGTTCATGCAACTTCTAAAATAAGACTTCCCTTTTCGTTGGGACGAGATTGCTCAACAATCTTTCGATAAACTTAAGACGTTGCTTGTCAACGCTCCATAATACGTCCTCTGAATTATCAATGCAACTTTACCCTCTATTTAGCTACCGCATTCAGTACAATTGCCATGGTTCTGGTGCAGGATGACAATGATGGTAATAAACACATGATTTATTACCTATCTCGGAACCTCCTTGACACTAAAACACATTATGCACATGTCGAGAAGTTGGAGCTGGTCGCGGTCCAGGCTGTTCAGCGGTTTCGCCATTACATCCTGTTACGCATGGTAACCGTGATTTCTGAATGCAACCCCATGAATTACATTTTGTCTCGACAATTGCTGAGGGGCAAGTAATCAAAGTGGATTGTGATCCTCCAAGAGTTTTATTTGGATTTCACTACTACCAAATCTAAGAAATCACTGGTTTTTTCTAATCTCATTTGTTCTCTCCCTACTGACTTTGTTTCGTCTTAATCCGAGGATCATATCCTGGATGAAACTCTCTTCTTAATCAGCACTCTCAACCCATGGTACAGTGATATCATCGTGTACCTCCAGACATCTACCTTCCGGTCCAAGTTAATGAAGGATGCTCAATGTCACGTTTGACATTAGTCGCAACCATATCGCATTGTCAGAGATACCTTATATCATGTTGGAGTCAATTCCGTACTCCACCGGTGTTTGACCTTAGAAGAGGCTGAGAAAGTTTTGAATGACTGTCACAATGGTTCCTGTGGTAGTCACATGTTCAGTTATTCTACCACACAGAATATCCTTTGTGTAGGCTATTTCTAGCCATCTATATTTAAAGACTGTATTGTTGCAGTACGAAAGTGTCATGTATGCCAGATCTTCCAACGCAAGATGCAGGCGGCCTCTCCCATTACATCATGTCATTACTATGGGCCCTTTTTCCGAATGGGGCATTGATTTTATGAGGTGTAACCGTCACTCGACTGGGGGGCATGCTTATATCATCGTTGCCATAGATTATTTCACCAAGTGGGCCGAAGCAATGCCTACACTGGCTGCAGATGATAAGATAGCTGCACAGTTCATTTTCAACCATGTGATCACTCATTTCGGCGTTCCTCAAGCCATCATCACTGATCATGGCTCTCATTTTCAGGACTACATGATGGCAGAGCTGACATCTAAGTTGGGCTTGCGTCACGACAGCTCAACGCCATATTACCCTCAGGCAAATGGCTAGGTTGAAGCTGTGAACAAGGTGCTTGTCACGATGCTTCAATGAACAATTGGTATACACAAATTGAGTTGGCATGTCTAGTTGTTTTCAGCTCTTTGGGCCTACAGAACATCAGTGAAGAGTGCAACCGGATTCACACCATTTCAGTTGGTGTATGGTCTGGAAGCCACTCTTCCGGTTGAATGTGAGATCCCTTCAATAAAATTGGCTATGGAATTACTGCCCGATGCTTCACCAAAGGAAGAACGTCTCCTATATATTGAGAGGTTGGACGAAACTCGTCGCTTGGCTTCTTTGGTTATCAAAGCATAGAAAAAGTGGGTTAAAGCTCATTTCGATCAAACGGGTTCTCTGCGCTCTTTTATCGAAGGGGACCTCGTCCTCTTGTATGATCAAGCTCATGACAAGCTTGGGGCAGGAAAATTCCAATCTATGTGGCATAGCCCCTATATCGTCAAATGTGTATTAAAAAATGGGGCTTATGAGCTGATCAATTATGAAGGTCTTCCTTTGGTGCAGCCCAAAAATGGGTTGTACCTAAAGAAATATTATGCTTGAATCATTCTTGCGTAGTATACGTACATAGGTGATTTTTTCATTTTTGTGCATGTGTGGTGTGGTGTGCTTTGTAAGCATTTTTCTGCTTATTGGGTCTTCCTGATTGTGCAGATGTCTATTACTCCTTATGTCGGTTTCACGGATGGTGCCTCCCGCAGTACCAGGAACCTATCTTCAACAGCCTGGGTAATTTATGATCCTGCTGGTGAGTCTGTTAATTTACAAGGTGTTTGTCTAGGGCCTGCTACAAATAATGTCTCGGAATAAAGTGTCGTTTTGGAATTATTAAACGAGGTTGTTAACCTTGAAATTCACATGTTACTTGTACATCTGAACTCACAGGTTGTGGTTTTACAGCTGAATGGTCATTATTCGGTTAGAAACCCATGAATTTTAAGACTATATCTATGTATTCATTTACTTGAAAGAAATTTTTATTGCATCACATATCAGCATATACCAAGACGCAATATTTTCGGAGATATGATCTGTGGAAGTTAGGTATTTTTTCAGGCTCCTAAACTGGTCATTGTGGAATTTGCGCTATAAATTTTTTTCTACAAAGGTTCAGAATCTGAAATTGTTATGGTGTGAATTTGAAATCCTGAAGAAATTCGTCAAAAAATTTCAGAGCTTGGTTCGCAATATTTTTGGAGATATGATCTGTGGAAGGTAGTGCTTTTTCAAGCTCCTGAATTTCATCTCAAAGTGGTGATCGTGGAAAAAGTTC
This sequence comes from Pinus albicaulis, assembly GCA_034641835.2. Taxonomy (NCBI): domain Eukaryota; kingdom Viridiplantae; phylum Streptophyta; class Pinopsida; order Pinales; family Pinaceae; genus Pinus; species Pinus albicaulis. The sequence continues at coordinate 819,773,375 of CM076580.1, forward strand.
AATAACTCTCTCTTTGGGCATCGGATTGGAGTGCCGTAAAAACTGGTCGCAAGTATATGGACTTTAGTTTCTTGGTTATCAATTTCAGAGACAAAGGATGAAACAGTGACACGTGGAAAGTTGTACAAGTTCGCTCTACTGAACTAGTCCATAATTAGGTCATTGTGGGAGATTGGACACAACTTTGTCTTGGAGAATCCAAATTAGGTCAGAACTGTGGCATTCGAAAGATAATTTATAGGGCTACGTTGGTACCAAAAATGAAATATTTAAGTGCTGCAATGAAAAATATTATCCAATTTCAATATCGAGCTCCTCAAAAGCAAGAAAAAGGTGTGTATTTTTTTTTCCAAATTGCATAAGTCTTGTTTGAAGAATCAATTTGAATTGATTCCAAGAAAGTATTGTAGAATAGATATCAGTATTGGGTTCTAAAAGATTCCCCGTAAAAATAATTCAACACCCATTAAGCCTTCAGAATGCTCTACTATGACTCATGAAGATGAAGAATTGCAACATGATCTATCAAAATTACAAGAGCAAGTGAAACAAATTTCACTCTCACAAAGAGCAACATAAAATGAAATGGAAGTTTTGAAGAAAGGCGTGGAAGCTAAAATGGATGGCATGCAAGCTAATATGGATGGCGTGGAAGCTAATATGGATGGCATGGAAGCTGGCATGGAAGCTAAGATGGATGACATGAAATACAACATGGAAAACATGAAGAATGATCTAAAAATAGACATCGAAGGTTTGACAAAGTTGATACAAGAAATGTTTCCTAATGGTGAAAAGATAGTAGAAGAACCTCATGATGATAACAAAATCAATGTTAATCATGATTTCATAAACGCTAATGTTTGCGGGAAGAACCACCATATTCCAAAAATGGATATGAGGAAGTTTGATGGAAAGGATCCTGTAACATGGATACTACAGATGGAGCAATATTTTGTTCTTCATAACATGAAAAACACACAAAAGGTATGCATTGCAACTTTACATTTAGAACAAAATACATTTGTATGGTATCGATGGCTTTGCTCCCGTAAAAAAATTGTCACTTGGTCAATTTTTACGGAAGAAATGATAGCACATTATGAGGATACAAAGAGCAACACCTTCTTTAGCCAATTGATAAATCTCAAACAAAAGGGTTTAGTGGGGCATCACATTGAGGAATTCCAAAATTTTAATATAAGGGTAACTGATATTCCATAGGAACACAGGATCAATCTCTTCATAGGCACTTTAAAGGATAATATCCAACATGAAGTTCGCGTTTTGGAACCAGATTCATTGGAGAAGGCATTCAGGTTGGCAAGAAAAGTTGAATGTAAAATAATGGCGACAAGGAAGCCTACCACTCAATTCTACAAAGAAGGAAGTGTTGCTACGTCTAGATTTCCACAACCTACAAGGTTGACACCACAACAATTGGAAGAAAAAAGAGCAAAAGGGCTTTGCTACAGTTGTGATAGCAAATACACTAAAGGTCATGAGTGTGCTGAGAAGAAATTATTTTACATAGATTGTGAAGAGGAAGAAGAAAATGAACAAGAAGAGGATATACACCAGGAACCAACCCTAGAAGAGGAAGAAATGAATCCGACCATATCGTGTAATGCACTGGCAGGAATTACCACTCCTCAAACTCTCAAGATACAAGGACAAATCAAGAAGAAAAGGTAATAGTGTTGATTGATTCAGGTAGCACCCATAATTTTATTCATTGTAAGGTAGCCAAGGAATTAAATTGTTTCCTATACCCAGCACCAGAATGTCAAGTGATGGTTGCAAATGGAGGAACTATAAATTTCTCGGGAAAATGCCATAATATCAAGCTAACCATGGGGGAATATGTATTGACTAGTCCAATGCTTTCCATTCCTATGGGAGGTGCTGATGTTGTACTAGGAGTACAATGGTTACAATCTTTGGGGATCGTAGCTTTTAATTTTCAAGAACTTTTCTTGAATTTTTTTTCAGAAGGAAAGGAAGTCGAATTACGGGGTATTGAAGGGAAGCCAGGAAGGATAATAAGCTCTAATGTCATGACAAAGCTTCTAAAGAAATAAAAACGAGGCGTAATTGCACAATTATGCTCTCTAGAAGTTCTGACATCAAAATCATCTATTTCTGCAGATCTCCAACAAGTCTTGGACAATCATTCCAAGGTGTTTGAAACTCCCAAAGGACTCCCACCTATTCATGATCATGATCATGCTATTCATTTGATTCTAGGAAGTGTTGCTCCAAACATCAGGCCTTATAGATATCCTTACTTCCAAAAGAGCGAAATTGAACGTATGATTGTAGAAATGTTAGAGGCGGGTATAATTCAACCTAGTCAAAGTTCTTTCTCTACTCCTGTAGTATTGGTACACAAGAAGGATGGATCATGGCGAATGTATCCGGATTATAGGGAGCTCAATAAGCTCATCATTAAATATAAATTTCCCATTCCTGTGATTGATGAATTATTAGATGAATTACATGGAGCAATTTATTTTACCAAGTTGGATCTTCGTTCAGGATATCATCAAATTAGAATGAAGACTGAAGATATTCCAAAAACAACATTTCGAACTCATGAGGGTCATTATGAATTTTTGGTCATGCCTTTGGCCTTACCAATGCACCTTCTACATTTCAAGGGTTGATGAATTCCATTTTCAAACCCTTCCTTAGAAAATTTGTGCTAGTATTTTTTGATGATAAACTAATCTACAACAGGTCTTGGAAGGATCATGTTGAACATGTTGACAGGGTGCTCAAACTATTGCAGGAGAAACAATTATATGCAAAAACATCCAAATGTTTCTTTGGAGTACAAGAGGTGGAATATCCGGGTCATATTGTATCTCACGAGGGTGTTAAAGTAGACCCTAACAAAATTAAAGCCATTAAGGAATGGAAAGTCCCCACAACCATAAAGAAGTTGCGAGGACTTCTCGGGTTAACAGGGTATTATCGCAAGTTTGTTAAGAATTATGGGAGAATAGCAGCACCTCTAACAACATTATTGAAGAAAGATGCATGTTCATGGACTCCTGAAGCAACTAAGGCCTTTGAACGTCTTAAAGAGGCAATGTGCCTAGCACCGGTCTTAGCTACACCAGACTTTACAAAAACCTTTATTGTGGAATGTGATGCCTCAGGAAATGGAATTGGTGCAATTTTAATGCAGGAAGGAAGACCCATTGCTTTTGAAAGTCGTCCAATCAAAGGAAAGTATTTACAGAAACCTATTTATGAGAAGGAAATGTTAGCAATACTGCATGCACTAAAGAAATGGCGAACTTACCTAATGGGAAGACACTTCAAGGTAAAAAATGATCATGATAGTCTTAAACACTTTTTGGAACAAAGACTATCTTTAGAAGAGTAGAAAAAATGGGTCACAAAGATGTTGGGTTATGACTTTGAAATAATCTACAAAAAAAGAAAGCTTAATGTTGTTGCAGATGCACTCTCAAGAAATAATGAAGAGGTGGAAGCATTGCTTTGTGCCATTTCTATTATCCAACCAGATTGGATAACCGAAGCAAGAGATGAATGGAAGAAGGAAAAGATGTATGGACACTCATTCAAAATTTGCAGCAAGATCCTAGTACATCTGATACATTTAGTTGGAAAAATGATTCCTTATGGTACAAAGATCGCTTATATCTTTGTAAGAATTCCCAACTAAAACAAAAGATTCTTCTGGAATTGCGCACTTCTCCTTTAGGAGGACACTCAGGATTTTTAAAAACTTACCACAGGGTGAAGAAAGAATTTTTTTGGGATGGCCTTAAATCTGATATTCAAAAGTTTGTGGCGGAATGTTTGGTTTGCCAGCAGAACAAAGTGGAGACAATTAAGACCCCGGGACTTCTACAACCTTTATCCATTCCAAGTCAGCGTTGGGAGGAGATTTCAATGGATTTTATCACAGGTTTACCTAAGTCTGAAGGAAAGAATGTCATCATGGTGGTAGTTGATAGACTTACTAAGTATGCACACTTTTGTGCATTATCTCATCCATTTAAAGCAAGTACAGTTGCTACTACATTTGTGGACAGAATTCAAAAGCTACATGGAAGCCCAAGGGTTATTGTGAGCGACAGAGATCCCATTTTTACGGGAAATTTTTGGACGGAGTTATTGTCTTGTTTGGGTACTCAATTAGCTCATAGCTCATATTATCATCCTCAATCTGATGGTCAAACAGAGATAGTAAATAAATGTTTGGAAGGATATCTTCGTTGTTTTGTATCCGATAAACAAACACAATGGGTCAAGTGGTTACCTCTCGCTGAATGGTGGTATAACACTTCCTTCCATACCGCAGCAAAAATGACCCCATTTATGGCACTTTATGGATATCATCCACCATCCATCACATCATCTTTAAGGGAAAATTCGAAGGTTCAAGCAGTGGAAGATCACATCGAGCATCAGCAAGAAGTTCTCCAACTCTTAAAGGATAAACTGAATTTGGCACAAAATCGAATGAAACAACAGGCAGATCAACATCGTAGCGAGAGAAGTTTTGATGTAGGAGATTGGGTATTTTTACGGCTACAACCATACAAACAAATGTCCCTCAAGCAAGCAAAGAAGGATAATAAATTATCGCCAAAGTACTATGGTCCTTACAAGGTGTTGCAAAAGATTGGTACTATGGCATACAAATTGGAGCTTCCCAACATCGTAGCGAGAGAAGTTTTGATGTAGGAGATTGGGTATTTTTACGGCTACAATCATACAAGCAAATGTCCCTCAAGCAAGCTAAGAAGGATAATAAATTATCACCAAAGTACTATGGTCCTTACAAGGTGTTGTTATTATTGTACCCTTGTAACCCCCATTTTGTTATTATTGTGCCCTTAAATTATAATTGTTAGGTCGGCTAGGATTACGTTGTGGCCAACTAGGATTACATTATGGCCCCATGGACTCCTATATATAGAAAGGAGGTTTTGTAAATTGTATCATCCAAGAATTGTACATTTATGTAATGTATTGGAGGTTTCCCCCTTGAAGTGGCTCATTTCTAAGGTGTTGATATCTCTTTTCTTCTATTTTTGGAGCTGGTTACACAACAAATAGATGCAATAGCCAACATGGTATTAGATAGACATTTACACAATTTGTAAAAAAATTATCATATGTAAGAAAGATCCATGTAGAATATATATATATATATATGTGTGTGAGTGTGTGTGTCCAGTTTTCCATGTTTCATGCTTAAAGAAGGTTATAGGTGAAAATATTCCAGTTCAAACAATATTGCCAGAACTTGATGAGGAAGGAAAAATCATATTGGAACCTGAAGCAGTCACAGAAACAAGAACTCGACAACAATGGAATCGATCAATTTCAGAGTATCTCATCAAGTGGAAGAACTTACCCACTAAAGATTCTACATGGGAGGATGAGAATTTTATACAGAAGCACCCAGAGCTACTCAAGCATTGAGGACAACACTTTTTTAAAGGAGAGGGGCATGTTAGGTCCCTATATTACTAGTATAGTCCCTTATTGTTGTTAGTGTAACCCCCTTATTGTTATTATTGTACCCTTGTAACCCCATTTTGTTATTATTGTGCCCTTAAATTATTATTGTTAGGTCGGCTAGGATTACATTGTGGCCCACTAGGATTACATTATGGCCCCATGGACTCCTATATATAGAAAGGAGGTTTTGTAAATTGTATCATCCAAGAATTGTACATTTATGTAATGTATTGGAGGTTGCCCCCTCGAAGTGGCTCATTTCTAAGGTGTTGATATCTCTTTTCTTCTATTTTTGGAGCTGGTTACACAACAAATAGATGTAGTAGCCAACATGGTATTAGATAGACATTTACACAATTTGTAAAAAAATTATCATATGTACGCAAGATCCATGTAGAATATATATATATATGTGTGTGTGTGTGTGTGTGTGTGTGTGTCGAGTGTTTGCAACGTGTGCATCGTATAAAACAAAAAATATATATGTTTGTTTTAGTTACATCCAGAGACAACATGTCTCTCAAAAATATGCAAATAGAAAGCCTAGGTGACCAATCAACATGGTGCTCGTGGTAGGATGTCATTTCCCGCACCAACTGCCTTAGTAAGCGGTGGAGACGACTCGGCACCCCTACGATGTGCCTCTGATAAGCAAGGGGAACATCAACTAAATGAGTATAATCTGGAACTCTGCGAGCGATCCCCTCTAGGTTCTGTATGAGCTTGTCCCCCTCGCCACCCTCACCTTGAGGGTCATGAGCGAGAGGGGTCCTCCTTGCTATTGGTGACATTCCGACGGGCCACTCTGGGCCAAAATCTGCATACATATAGGAATATATATTAGGAAATGCATGTATACCAAAAAATCATAAAACTCATAAAATTAAAAAGAGTCTTACCAAGCTGATCCTTGTCCCAGTCCTCTCCCTTTGGGAGTGGAAGGTCTGGGTATCCGGTAAAATCGGTGCCCGCATAGGGCCAATCCTCCATGATGATCAACTGTTATTGGAGCCAGTCAAAGAACTCAGGCCGCCAGGACATCTGCTAGCTGCCCCCTAGCCTGGGCATCAAAGTCTCCCATCGAGCCATTCGTGGCTCTCTCAATGGTGGATCTGGGACTATGGCCTCCTGATGCTGAAAAATAGGTAATCGTTCTAGGAAGAATGAAACTAGAATCAACCCATATCCAAACTGTTTTAGTTTGGTCTTCTTGCATTTTGTGAGTTGTCGTTTAATATTCATGGTCACGGCCATGGCCCAGTCAAAGATAGTTGGGTTCATAAACTCCGATGCAAGAAGTAGCTGCATCTTTGTGGCCTCGTTCGGTGCCTGCGATCTCGCAGCATGCGCAATGATGTGTAGCACTACTTTCAGTGCTAGATCGGGGATGGTCTGAATGTCTACTTTTCAGCTCCTTGTTCCTTTGCGTGCCCCTGGGCACACCCTGTTCATGACCATTTCCATGTTTTCTCCTGAAGGCCTCGTACCAGTCAGGATAGGGACTGGACCTTGCGTGACAGTCCAATGATGAAGTATACATCTGATACTTCGAGCTTAAGTTCCTGGTATCGAAGTTTAAATTTCTCCTCATCCTCATCCCAAATGCTGATGAGATACTGCAGTAGTTCAGGCTGAGCCCAAAGACATGGTGTTAGAAAGAAATTTTTCAGCCTGCAATTTCGAAGAGCATTCATACAATGCTCATTTCGCATTGTTAGTTCATCATCTTCACTATGGTCTCTCTCTTTCCATTCAATGACCATCCTTTTTGCTGGATACCTACATCAATCAAACATAGGAACGTTATAAACCTCCTTGGGTATTCAAAATCACATTTCACTGGTTTTTTTTTGGAGGAATTGTAGCCAGATTTTGTGTTGCGCCGTTGGTGCGACTATTTGGCTAACAGTCATGCCATATGGCACGGCCTCTGTGTAAAATAGAGCAGATTGGCGCGATTCCATGCCTGGAACCCACACCAACCACGGAGCCCTAAAATTTGAAAATCCTTCCCTAAAGGACCTCAAACAATAATTAAATACAGTAAATGTAACTTAAAAGATGGACAAAGAGGTCGGCTCTTACCTAAACTGGACGGAATTCGATTTGGTCCACTGGATTGGCCGCACTCGTCACCTGAATATCGAAGCACAAAAGGGTCACTATTGCTCTGCAAAGAGGTAAAAAGTGAAAAGTGAATATTTTTTCACCACTGTTGGTCTTTTATAGCTTTTTCAAGTCCTAAATGGGTTTTTAAACATGTTCATCGACATATTTTTACATTATTTTTCATCAAATATGTTTTACACATGCATTTTTGTGTAGCAACAGGTTTTTCACATGGTTTTGATGAAGAGACGAGTTGTATTTTATACTTTTTAGGACTCGGTAAAAACACGAAAAAGTCACTATTGCAGTCACCTTTCAGCTCTTTTCTGACTCTCTAAAACTGAAAATATTTACGAGTCACTTGTCGTTTTGAGCTCATTAAATTGGCTGCGAAATGACATCTACCAGTATACGTTTACCCCTTTTTCGGGCTGGGATAGATTATTTACGAAAAATGAATACCCTAGCCTATCGCGACTAGGAGGTTCTCTCAGACATAGTTTTCTACCTTTTTGGATCTGTGGGACTACCTAAGAAAAGGGACTGCTGGAGTTTTATTTTCCGTTGTCTTTTCAAACTCTCTAAATATGAAAAAATGCCGAGTTTTTCCTTTGTCAGACTCGTTAAAAACTGATGACATCGAACTTCGTCGTAATGACGTTACTCGAGTTCCTCCTTCCTAGGGCTCATAAAATGTACTAGGTTGGATTTTTCCGAAGGAAAAACTTATATCGCAGGCACATGCTATCCCCTTCAAGCTTGTTTTCAAAAATAATTGGGGCAATCGCTAGAAATGGTGGGGAGAAATGGAACCAATATCATAGTCATGTTGATAGTATGTCGCTCTTGAACATGGCACTTATCTACATTCATGTCGAGCTGGGGACATCTCATCTCATTATCTACTTGCCTTCATGGGTTTGGGTAATCTCTTTTGACTACTCATCTGCTCTTTTCCACGTCACCATGACCTCAGATCCCTTGATGTAAAATACTGCCAAATCCAATGTCATGCCGCCAATATGTTCAAGAGAAGTTGGACTCTGCAGTTTTCAACCTCCCTCTGATTCTCTATTGGTCTTGATTCACAAAAATCATGTTCCTCTGTCTCATGTCGATGATGTGGGAAACATTATGGCCCACCTTCGATCAAGGTCACTTCTTGTCGACTTTGGCTCATTATCCAAGAAGTTGATCTAGAGACTCCCTTCAGGTGCCTTTGAGCCTACATGCCTCAATGGCAGGTTCTTCACATTCGACGCAAGGTTTTCATTATTGGCCTTAGATCAGATGATTCTGTAGGTGTTCGATGCCAGATCACTGTTCACATTCTGTGGATTGTACCTCTTGTACCTTAAGAGCCATTGTCATTATTGGTGGTTTCTCTCGCGTCTGTTAACAGTTTTCATCATTGGGTGGTAATCAGACGATGTTCTTGCATGTTCAACTTCAGCGCACACATTCACATGCTCAAAATTGTACTTTGTTTGGATCGAGATGGAGCACAAGACCCTGGATCTTGTCTAATGAAATTTAGGTTGTGGGTTCTTTGTGGATTATTATGACTTATTACATGACTCTTTTGATTGGATGGCTGTGACCATACCTGAGTCTACTTGTTGATCCTTATTTTACTGGATGGCTGTGTCCATACCTTGGATCCCGGTTTTTGTACACTTTATTATGGATGGCTGCGCCCATACCACATATCATGTATCAGAGATATCAGTTGTAATTGTATTCGCAAGTCTTCCGATGGTAGTGTTTTAAATTGGACACATTCTCATAAAGAATTTCACCCCTCCCTCTCTCTTGGACCTCATGCTTTAGGCGGCATCTGTTACATAGCATTTTGTCACCGTCCATGAAAACCCTCGTCCCGTACATTGGAGGACTATTCCCATGACTTGTGAATAGTAAAATGTCCTCAAAACACCTTGATGGTATCCTTCTACATAAGGGAAAGAATTATCCTGAATAACATTTCCTCTGAAAAACCCTAAAAACCCATGTTTTGGCATTGGCGTTAGTAGCTAGTTCATCCCTCACGCTAATGGGGAAAATACACACTAGTGGGCATGCCAGCTGGCGCTCTGTCCCTGTGTTGTGCCCGTGCCAAGCCTATTAAGGAACGTTTTTTAACAATAGAAGGCAGAAGTTTGATTCTAACAACTTCAGAATGAGTCATCATCAAAAAGAGGTTGGGCTGTTTGGCTCTGGATCTCCTTGATTAGGAAGTGGTTTTCCACCTCTCATGGAATCTTCCTAAGAGATAGGACTCTATCCCATGATTATAGGGATCCCAACTTCCCTTCCTCCCTCTATAAAAGCCTGCCCTCTCCATTTGCAAGCTAGCTGAACTTTTGGGAAGGAAATTATAGCTAAGTGACAATCAAGAGCAGAGCTAAGGAGAACCCTGTGAGAGAGAGATTTTTGTCAAATCCCTGACAAGCTTTGTGAGACGCGTCCCGCTGGAATCTTGTCGAAGGAAGATCATGATGTTAGAGCATTGGTTGCAATCATTCTCTTGTATATTAATATACATGCCTCTGCTATTAGTTCCATGATTGTGTTTTTCCATTATATAATGCAATTTAATTCGTTCCTCTCTGGCTGATCAATAGTTATAAAGTGTGAAATATTACATTGCATGTTGTCTCTCTTCTTTGCATGTGCATAGGTATCTGGATGTAGCAAGCTCATGGATCATGACCTGTCCAACTGGGAACGGAAGTGCAACTTCTTCTTCGACATCAGCAGCGAAGGGATCATGGTAAGCGATCTATCACGATTCTATCTTTTGTAACTAGGAATCAATAGCTTTGCGTGTTTCGATTGTTGCTAGACCCACTCTAGAGCTAGTGGGATCGCCTCTATCCGCAGAGGGGTTTTACCTCCACAATAGCACCGAGAGAGCAAGGATGGTCCTTATGGAAGAATACCTTGTGACAGGTGCAAAGGTCTCTTCATAATCTATCCCCTTGATCTGTGAGAAGCCCTGGGCCACAAATCTGGCCTTTTATTTCTCAACGCTCCCATTAGCATCTTGCCTTACCTTGTAGATCCATCTCGAACCTACCATTGATTTATCAACTGGCCTTGGAATAATTTCCCAAGCATTGTTTTTTACAATGGAGTCATACTCCTCCACCATTGCATCCACCCATGTGGGCTCCTAAACTGCCTCCTAAAAGGAAGATGGTTCAGTCACAATAAATTTTCTCATGAGAGCCATGTATCCAAAAATCGGTCAGGAGACTGTCTTTTCCTGCGTTGTGAAGTAGGGGCTCCTACATTCTGTGCAGCATCAAGTCTCAACCTATTAGCTTCTGTGGTACGCCTTTTTCCAGTTTTGATGGTTGGCTCTGCGTGAGTGGACTCCTCCACTCTAGGAACCTCCTCCTATGGCTGATCCACATCTAGAGACTCATATTTGGGAACCAACAGTTACTCCTTCGCATGCAATTCCAACTCCCTCTCAAGCGACAACCGCATGGCTTTCCCCTCATCGAATTTTATATCATGTCGCTCCACAGTCATTCGACTGTTTGGAAAATACACACGATAATTATGGGATGTTTATGTGTACCCCACAGAATCCAAACTTCAGCAGTCGGCTCCAGCGTCTTCTTGGCATCCTTGGTCACATGCACATAAACAAATGAGCCAAAAATCTTAAAGTGTGAAACATCCAGTTTCTTACCAGTGAAAGCTTCTTCAGGTGTACTCATGCCAAGTACACTATGATGACAACAATTTTGCACATAAACCACAGTGTTGTATGCTTCCGCCCACAAATGATCATGCAACATCACTCATGATGCACCCATGATTGTTCTGTTCTTCCTCTCTGTGACCCCATTTTTCTATGGGTTATGAGGCATTATGAGTTTTCTTTGAATTACTTCTTTGCTGCAGAAGTTCTTGAATTCGTTAGAGATGTATTCTCCACCATTATTTCTCCTAAGATCCTTCACTTGCTTCCCCGACTCTTTCTCCACCAATGCCTTAAACTCACAGAACTTTGAGAATGTTTGATCCTTCTTCTACATGAAGAAGATCCATCATTTACGAGAAAAGTCATCAGCAAAAATAACGTAGTACTTATGTTTTGTTGTTGAAGCAACCGAGAATGGTCCACACACATCTGTGTGAACTCTCTCAAGGATCCCCGAAGCACGGTTCTCCTTCTCATGAAAGGTGGAATTTACATACTTCCCCATGGTGCAACCCTTGCACTGATCTAACTAAGCAAGTGTTCCCATTGGAAGTCCAGTAGATGTTTGCTACATGACTTTCAAGGCTCCATGATGAAGATGGCCCAATCGCTTGTGCCATAGTTCACCCTCATCCTAGCTCATCACTTTTTCTGCCTTTCCCATCATGGTAGTGCAACCATCTACCTCCATCTTGTATATATTCTTAACTCGAATCCCTATCCTCTTGGATTGACCCATTGTTTTATGTCGTAGGAAATTTTTTCCATCACTAAAAACAACGTCATAGCCTCTGTCCTCCAACATTGTGATTGAGACCAAATTTTTCTTCAGACGTAGAGCATGAATAACATCTTTCAATTGAAATGGTTTACCAGACTCCCTCTGAAAGATAATGGTACCAATCCTGGTAGCATTGTACCATCCATTGTCACCCATTTATATATGCATTTGAAGATATTTCTCCTCCAAGTCACTGGAAAGTTCCTTATCTCTCATCATGTGAAAGGAAGCGCCACTATCCAAATACCACACATATCCCAATGCACTTGACACCATGCATGCGATAAAAGATAAGTCAAGCTCAAATTGCGAGGCAAGGGCCTCACCAGCTGCAGCTCCAGTAGCCTTCTTCTTCTTCTTCTTTTGTGGACAATTAGTCGCAAGATGCACATGCTCATGATAATGAAAACACTTCACCTTAGACGTATCCAACTTCTTTCCTTTAGAATCAGATTTAGAATGAAATTTCTTCTCCTTCCCCTTCTTTGCCTTTGAATCCAAAGAAAAATCCTCTTCATCATCATGCTTTGATGAAGAGGCATCTTTGGTGTTCCACCTGAACTCCTCCTGCACCATATCTGACAACAATCATTCCCAGTATGGCAATTTTTACCATCCGTTGACAGAGTCTTCATAACTATGCTAACTCTTAGGAAGTCCCAAGAGAGCCAAGATCACAAAATCATCATCAGCAACAATTATTCCCACACTCTCCAGTTCATCCCGACATTGGAAAAACTTCGTGAGATTCTTTGGAATGTTGTCGCCCTTTTCCATCTTGATCTTTCTAAGTTTATCTTTGAGTGCCAATTTTCTATGATTGCTACTGCTTTGGAAAATATCCTTCAAAGCCTTCCACATAGCATATGGTGTGGCTTTCCCATGGAGGCTTGAGATAATGTGGTCTCGTACTCCCTCCAACAGGATCCTCCTCGCCTTTGCCACTTTCTTTTTCCATGCATCAAGGTTGGCAGCATCTGACGAAGCAAGCTTAGGAACATCATTGTCAATGAATTCCTTCAAGCCATTATCTTTGAGCATTGCCTCCATCATGTCCTTCCAAGCAATGCAGTTTGAGCTACCCTCGAGTGCATACTCTAACCTCAAGCCATTGAAAGCCATTTCAATCTTGAATCAACTATAGCACAAAGAAAGTCTTTCTGCAGATTCGAATTCTTTCCACCAACAAACTCAGCTCCTGCTTCACTAATGCAATTTCCTGTGCTCTGATACCATGTAGAAATTTTAATACAAAATACATGTATATCCTAGATTCTCCTGATCTAACAATATGCTACTGTTAAATACATAATCGCTTCTATAAATATTTTCGGAATTTGAAACATAATCGCCAATCACAACATCATGAAGAAAGATCATTCACACATAATACAAATAATTTATCGGGAAATCTTATAGCTAAAAGCCCACTATATTCTATTATGTATTATATCATGGAAGATGAAACAATTACATACAAAGCTCTAATCCAAAATCTCTTAGTACATAAGCTAACTGTCTCACATTGTCATACAAAAATTGGCAAGTTCCTTTTGTGGTAAAACACAACACCACACTGCCCCCTCCCACCCATTTTTTACTTGTATACTTCAAATAATGGGGACCCTTTCTACAAAATTTTTGGCTAAACACCTTTTAGGATTTTCATTAAGTTAATTATCATACATTTTTGTCATTTTTTCATTTTAATCAGAATTTTGTTTTGATTGCTTTATTGAATTCATTTTTTCACAAGCTTTCCAATGATACTTGTTTCGCTCCATTTGGTCAATTGACTTGTAAATGAAATCCTTTGAAGTTTTGATCATTTTCTCGCTTGGGTTAAAAAATATATAAAGTGTATGATATTTAAATTTTTGCAATTAAAATAGTCTTCATTGTAAATATTAAATTTTCGTTAATATTTAACTAATTTTTCATTTTTCACGAATAAACCTACTAAATGACCCAGCCAAATTATAGAGCATTTAAAAAACATGTTTTGGGGATTTTGGTAATTTATCATAATTTCCTTTTTAAAGCAAAATGCAAAAATCAAAATTTCATAATGGCAAAGTGGCTGTAGTTCATTTTTTAAAATTATTAATTACCAAGGGTATGTAGTTTAGAATTGGAAAATCTCACCCTAAGTGGTCCACATTTTGTTTCATAATTTTTTAACTTAACTAAATTATGGACATCAATTAAAATATATGAAAAAACATAAAAAATTATCGCATCCGCTTACTGCACTTTATCACAAACATTACACAATGTATATGTTTCAAAAAGTCAGAATTTTTTTTTCATGCAAATTGCGATTTGGAAAATATGTAAAGGGTTAAAGGATTTTAATGTAAAGTTTCGCTTCTCCTTATGACTCCCATCCTCCACCTCAGTCTCCCTCACATCATACTCACCTCACCCTCCACTTATTCCTCCACCTAACTCTCTCTTCCATTAACACTCCTTATCCCTCCATACCCTCACTCACCTCTCCTCCTCCCTTATTACTCATACTCTCTCTCTCTCTCACGTGGCGTGATTTTTTTGAATTACTAATTAAAATAATTATATTATATAATATTATGACTAATATTATATTTTATAATGTTTTTATTATAATTTTAATATAATTTAAATTACAATATTGATATAATATTTTAATATTTTAATTAAATAGTAACTTTATTATTAAATTAGTTAATTCTTTTTTATTTATTTATTATTAATTTATTATAAATTAGATTAATAATATAATTACATTTAATTAACATTAATTAATTAAAAACCATAATCTAATTTAGGATTAGAATTTAATTAAAAATTTCCCATTTTTAGCCCAAGCAACAGAAATTCCAGAATTCTAGCAATTTTAATATACAAACTTTGGAAGCTCACAAATGAAGTTTTACTTGGCCACATGAGGCCCAAGATGGCTCATTAGAAAGATAAAATCACAGAGAACATTTCTAAAGTTATTTCATTTCCAGATTTGATCATCTATTGGGTTTAAAATTTAGCATAATATCAAGCTCAGAATTTTTAAAACAAAATCAATTTTCTGAGTTTTATTTTCTGCATTTTAATTTTCCCATAGCTTCTTCTAAGAGCAGATTCATTCGTCAATGATATCCTTGACCAATTAGATCATTACAGGCATCAATAGAAAGCTTAGATTTCATTTTCAATTATTTATTTAATTAAGTTTTGATTGGATTTATTTTAAATCCAGATTTGGAATTTTGATTTTAGTTTCACATTTTAATTTTGTTTTTTATTTGTTTTCGCAGGAAAACAGTTGAAGAGATGAGGAGAACAAGATATCAACCAATGAGAATGCTCCAGTAATTGAAGAATGGAATTTTGAGCAAATAAAATTTGATTGAGCAGATTTCTTCTTCGACAAACTTTCTTGTTAAGAATTCTTTTGCAAATATTATAAATAGTAGATTGCAAAATGTAATAGTGGCTCCTCTTCTTTGCAATTCTGGAATTCTTAATGGCACTATTGTCTAGAGGATTTAGAGGTGTAGGGTAGGAGGAGAGGAATCTCATATATGGATATTATTGAGGTTTTTCCTTTACATTGTGAGTTATGTATAATGAACAAAGTTTGCACTATTGTAGCTTTGACTTTGAAAGTAGAAGTTCAGGCATTGTAAAAGACTTTGAGAAACCAGAGCTAGAGAAATGGAATTAATAAATTGGTATTTATAATACTACTATTTTAAATGCTGGTTTCGTTTTATGATAACAAAAATGTGTCAATTTACTTCCATATTTGTGCACTGTTTTCGGTATGAGTAATTTGCCTCAATTTTATGTTATTATTTATCTCTACTCTTATGAAATGAATCTTGATTTCTGAGTAACTATTTATTCAGAAATTTGTCTTATAAAACTGATTTATTGAATAGAGATATGTTGTGAACTATTTCTTCATACTATTGTTTAATTATTCAAGTTACTGATTAAATGATCAATATCATTTTGAGAACTTCTTCCTGAGTGTTTTTTTATTGATTATTTCAGTTAAGAGGTCTCTTGATAGGATGTGTTCAGTATTCCTAATGTCAGTTAATTGAACTACTTCGTTAGCTTGATATTAATTTAAAACAAACATATTTAAATCTTCATTATTTAAAATATCTTGCTCTTAGTTGGGATAGATCTATATCTGCCTAATTGAGATAGGATTAGGATAGTTCCTTTTTGCTTGCATCATAGAATAATTTTGCATATAGATTAAATTCTACATCCCAAATTAGCTTAAGGATCACTTTCTTGTCTGGTCAACAAGAGAAATGATCTGATGTCTCTTTCCCATTGGTAGACAAAAGTCATATTTTAAGCCAATGGAGATTGAGAGAAGGTAATTGGACCTAGTTAAATTAGTCGGAGCCACTATTCCAAACGAAAAAGGAACTGCTCTAAGGTCCGGACCAGATGGTCATCCCCAATGTGTTGCAATGAATTTTGAGGCCTCAACAGTTCCTTAGCCAATTTTTTTTCTCCAGATAGCCTACCTCCACTGTGTAATCTGAGCTGATAGCAATCCCTAAATGAATGCAATCCTACTTGCTGTGATTGCGCAATCCTCATGGACACATCCAATGTGTGTGTGGTTGCATGTGTGCAACCGGATAATGTCACAACTGATAGTTTACTTCCCTTTCACCTAGAAATCAACTGGGTCTCCACTAGATCTGACATGAATGCAGTTAATAGTAATAAATCTTCAGTTGCATGTGAGACCACAGATTGTGAATTAATTAATAATTAATTCACTTGATCTCTCACTAGTGTATCTGCAGTTACAACTAGCACAACTAATTTTAACTCACTTAACTGAGTTAAACTATTTTACAACTTGCATAACTCCACTTCCAACTCTGTTACAACTAAGTCCACTTGCATGTCCCACCAACCAACCTCTTAACTCGAAATTCCTTTAGTTAACTAATTTGCCACTTTAGTTAACTATTTCCAAGTGCTCATTGAGAATAGATTATTGTTTATTGTCCAACTAATATTAAGGGATAATAATAATCAACATGCATCTAGAAATATAAATTACACATACATCTATAAATAGACATGCATCTATAAATAGATGATCAGGAGATCAAGTCTCTTGAAGAAAAATGCTCAAAAATGAAGTTGCTCAGAATGACTCCAAAATAGATCGACTGGAAAGTGTTCAGCGAAACAATCCCAACGCCGTGAACGTCACTCAAATCCGACGCCGTATGCAGAAGTTATTCAAGTTTGAAGATTTCTCAATTTCAATTAAAAATGCCAAATTTGACTTTGGGAAAAAATTATTTGTATTAAAAAAAAGAATATTCCACAGAATATTCTAGGAATATTCTACAGAATATTCTAGGGAATATTCTGGTGGCATCCAATCATCGGGCGCCACGTGGCCCACCCGAAGGCCGCCACGTGGGCCCCCAAGTCGGAATGGAAAGTGCGTTCAAAAGTTTTATGTGGCCGCGGTGAGGTTTGAACCGGGGTCGGGCGGATGGAAAACCAATGGACTGACCATTGGACCACAACTTTGTTTCTTATTATATAATGCAAAGAACTTATATTTGAATTTCAAATTAGTTTGGGCGGGGCCCAAAAGGGGGCCAGCCCCCTCCTCTCCATATGATCTACGCAGCGGAACCATGGCACAAGCCCTTGGCGCGCACGTGTTTCCATGGGCCGCGGGTATGGTGCTATGCACCTTAAATATTTCGTTATATATTAAAGTTGCCGCGCATAAAACTCCATGTTTATACAATGAGGCCCAACGGGTGCAGTCCTATGGACCCCCGTGGCCCTACACTTTAGCCCTCTCCGATTCGGCGGGAAGTTTGGCGGCCTCCGCCCATTTTGGCGCCACCCCTATTTTGGGGGCCTTATCCAAAGTTTCTCCACAATTAGTGGAGTTTCTCAAGGTGTAACTGGCAGTTTAGTAAATGTGGCATAACTTCTGCTAGGGGAGGTCTTTGAAGACGAATTTTTTTTTGATTTTGGGTGTAGAGATCATTCTGGAGCTGTTGGAGGTGTCTGCAGAGCCATCAGGGCATTCTATCTGCGAATTTTACAGCGCTTTTGACAGTGGAGCCATCAGGGCCAAAGGGAAAGAGTGCTGCATTGGGCTACCTTCCTCCAATGGAGGTGAATTTGTAGTCGTTTTATACTGATTTGGATCTTCTGAGTCTGTTTTAGCAGTCTATTTTTCCATTAGAGGATTTTATACAGATGTAATTTCATTTGAAGAATTTAATCAAAAGAGGACTGAGACTAATTAGAGGCTTTTGGACCAGCGGAGGTAGCCCAAGAGAGGGGTGAACCGCTTAAACAAATATCTGTTGTTCATCTGTGTATTTTGGCTGTTTATTTCCAGATTCTGATAGTTTAAACAGTAAAATTTCATAAGCATGCTTTTCCAAAACAAGTTTATACAGTAATCAAAACTTGTTATTTTAACATCAAACCTCTACACTTCAATTGCAGAACATATCATCTTGCTTATTCACACATAAAAACAGATCAATGAACACTTTGAATTTAAAAACAAAATACTTTCATTGATCTTGATATTTGTGTTTACATATTATTTCTTTAGGTAGAGTCTGTAGAGGGCCAGGTAGCCTCCAGATTCATCCTTTCCTTGAAAGGTGAAATATCCGGTGAATGCCCCTATAGTCCATCTCTATATGAGAAATAATTTATTCTCACAATTTCAGATCAGGTTGGTATCAGAGCTCAAGGTTTTTCTTAAGAGATTGTGAAATTTGTGCAAGTAAATTGTATTAGTCTGCAAAATTTGATGCTTACTAGGCTGAAACTGCAAAGAGGGGAAGGTCAACTGGTTAGAGAACAAGTTAATCCTCAACCAAGGAGGGCTAGAGTGCCATTACATCCACCTTCCATTTCATCCTCCATAGCCTTAGAATCAGCCACAAGCATGTCATCCAGAGAGGGAGAAGTACATGAGGAAATGGATCCCAAGGAAGAAGAAAGAGTCTTTAGAAAAGCTTTCTTGGATTTGACTGAGATGGTTAGAATCCTATACCAGGAGAGAAATGATAGGATTGCTGGAGAAGGGTCTAGGAACCAAAGAGAAGAAGGAGGTTCTTCAGGAGGGAAGAAAGATAAAGATGAGTCTAAGAAAGGGAATGGAGGAAATGGTGATCCTTCATCTCCATCGTCATCCTCTTCCTCCACATCATCCTCTTCAACTTCTGTTAATCAGTCACATAAGACAAAAACCTCTTTTAAAAATCCTTTGTTGAAGCTTGATGTAAAGTTTGAGTTGCCAATGTTTAATGGTGATGTTAATGCAGAAAAATTGGATAACTGGATTAGACAGCTGGAAGTCTATCTCAGAATTCAGAATTTGCATGATGATGAAACAAAAATCCAATTAGCCTCTTTGCGAATGGATGGAGCAGCTTTGGTTTGGTGGGAAGCCAAGACTAGAGAGGAGATTAAAAAGCATGGTAAGATAACTCTAACATGGAATGAGTTTATTACAGCCATTAAGAAACAATTTTATCCTCTTGCTCATATTCAAAAAGCAATCATGAATTGGCAAAGTTTTAGGCAACTTAAAGGTCAAAATGTGCAAGATTATACCCAAGAGTTTAGAAGGAGAGCACTTCTACTTGGAGTATACTTACAAAGTCAAGACACCTTGTTGAAATACATAGGAGGTTTGCACAATTATCTGCAACATACTATCCTAATGTTTAATCCTACCAGCTTAGATGAAGTCTGTGTGCAGGCTACACATTTAGATGCTAGAGGAAAGAATGCTTTTGATGCTTTTGATGAGGATAGTACTTTTAAAAACAAAGGAAAGAAGAGAGTTGCTAATTCAAGAAAGGACAAAGGAAATTTATTTTGCAAGAACTGTTCGAAGACTAGTCATGATGAAGATCATTGTTGGAAGCTTCATCCTGAACTGAAACCAGAAAAATTCAAGAACAAAAACAAGACCAAAGAAAAGGAGAAAATTGTTGCAACAGTTGAGCAAGACTTAGGGTCAGACTCAGGAGATGAGACAAAAAGCATAGGCATGGTTTTAAAGAACACTAAGGGGAAATAAGTGATGCAAGACACAAATCCCAGTTCTAGCTCTTTGAATTGTCACAAAGATACGCATGATAAAAAGAGGAGAATAGAGCTTTTCCATGTGAGGGTTATTTCCAAACATACAAAAATTGACACACTGTTTGATAGTGGGTCACAAGCTAATCTTATTTCTGAAGATTTGGTCAAGCAGTTGAAACTTGAGACCATTCCACATCCAAAGCCTTATCCACTTGGATGGATATGCAAGGATGCTAATTTGCAGGTTTCAAGGAAGTGCATATTGCGCTTTGCAATAACTGCACACTTTGTTGACACAGTGGAACTTGATGTGGTGCCGCTTGATATCTCAGGTATTGTTTTGGGAAGTCCTTATTTGTTTGACAGGAAGGCCATCTTTCATCGCCATGAAAAAAAGTATCACTTGTTCAAAGATGGTAAAGAGTACATTGTGAGAGCTCACAAGAAGAAGATGGAATCTTCTTTACTCCATGCAGGTCAATTGAAAAGATTGGTTAATGCAAGTCAAAGTCTAACTTTGTTGATGTTGAAACGACCAGATTTTGAGCATTTGCCATTTTATGATGTTGCTAATAATATGTCTCAGTTTGATAACAGTTTGTCTTTGAAAGAAGATGATGTTGTGTTGCACGAATTACCTTTTGGGTCAGCCAATGCAGTGAATGAGGTGTCAAAGCAAAGCAGTGCAAGCAAGAAGGACACAAAATTCAGCATGGGGCAAAGTTGGTTTCAGAATGGTAGAATTCGCCATGGGAACAGTTTCAAAGGTGAAAGTCATTTTAAGTCTTCTGGAAAGTTTGATCAATGTAGAGAAAGTTTATTTTCTGCAAAGTACAATTGCTGTTCTGCAAATTTTAATCATTTGCATCATGACTCAGTCAATCTTAGCAATGGTAGATCAGTTGATTCCAGAGACAGGTTGTCATTTTCTCAAAAGCTTCAGTTGATGAAATCGGGTAGATTTCAGTTGTTCAAGGGTGGAAGAGTGGAGAATCAGTCTCCACACCATCAGTTTCAGTAATCATAAAGCTTTTGAGGGTCCAAAAGCTTCCCATTTGGGAGGTGTGATCAGGAGATCAAGTCTCTTGAAGAAAAATGCTCAAAAATGAAGTTGCTCAGAATGACTCCAAAATAGATCGACTGGAAAGTGTTCAGCGAAATGATCCCAACGCCGTGAACGGCACTCAAATCCGACGCCGTATGCAGAAGTTATTCAAGTTTGAAGATTTCTAAATTTTAATTAAAAATGCCAAATTTGACTTTGGGAAAAAAATATTTGTATTAAAAAAAAGAATATTCCACAGAATATTCTAGGAATATTCTGGGGAATATTTTGGTGGCATCCAATCATCGGGCGCCACGTGGCCCACCCGAAGGCCGCCACGTGGGCCCCCAAGTCGGAATGGAAAGTGCGTTCAAAAGTTTTATGTGGCCGCGGTGAGGTTTGAACCGGGGTCGGGCGGATGGCAAACCAACGGACTGACCGTTGGACCACAGCTTTGTTTCTTATTATATAATGCAAAGAACTTATATTTGAATTTCAAATTAGTTTGGGCGGGGCCCAAAAGGGGGCCAGCCCCCTCCTCTCCATATGATCTACGCAGCGGAACCATGGCACAAGCCCTTGGCGCGCAGGTGGCGGGGACGTGTTTCCATGGGCCGCGGGTATGGTGCTATGCACCTTAAATATTTCGTTATATATTAAAGTTGCCGCGCATAAAACTCCATGTTTATACAATGAGGCCCGACGGGTGCGGTCCTATGGACCCCCGTGGCCCTACTCCTTAGCCCCCACGTTTTGCGGTGATTTCAGCGGTCGTTCCATTTTGGGCGCCACCACTATTTTGACGGCCTTATCTACAGTTTCTCCACAATTGGTGGAGTTTCTCAAGGTGAAACTGGCAGTTTAGTAAATGTGGCATAACTTCTGCTAGGAGAGGTCTTTGAAGACGAATTGTTTTTTGATTTTGGGTGTAGAGATCATTCTGGAGCTGTTGGAGGTGTCTGCAGAGCCATCAGGGCATTCTATCTGTGAATTTTACAGCGCTTTTGACAGTGGAGTCATCAGGGCCAAAGGGAAAGAGTGCTGCATTGGGCTACCTTCCTCCAATGGAGGTGAATTTGTAGTCATTTTATACTGATTTGGATCTTCTGAGTCTGTTTTAGCAGTCTATTTTTCCATTAGAGGAGTTTATACAGATGTAATTTCATTTGAATCATTTAATCAAAAGAGGACTGAGCCTAATTAGAGGCTTTTGGACCAGCGGAGGTAGCCCAAGAGAGGGGTGAACCACTTAAACAAATATCTGCTGTTCATCTGTGTATTTTGGCTGTTTATTTCCAGATTCTGATAGTTTAAACAATGAATTTTCATAAGCATGCTTTTTCCAAAACAGTTTATACAGTAAACTAAACTTGTTATTTTCTCATCAAACCTCTACACTCCAATTGCAGAACATATACTCTTGCTTATTCACACTCAAAACAGATCAATGGATACTTTGAATTAAAAAAACAAATACTTTCATTGATCTTGATATTTGTGTTTACATATTATTTCCTTAGGCAGAGTCTGTAGAGGGCCAGGTAGCCTCCGGATTCATCCTTTCCTAGAAAGGTGAAACATCCGATGAATGCCCCTACAGTCCATCTCTGTATAGGAAATAATTTATTCTCACAATTTCAGATCAATAGAATTTTCTCATGCATCTATAAATAGACATCCACCTAAAAATAGCCCGAGGCTCCATCCTAGTGTAGGAGCTTAATTTTCACTGGGATCTTCTTCTTGAATATCAACAGAGAAGTTGTTAAAAAAGGCTAAAATGGCCAACAAGATTCAAATGAGAATGGCCAAAAACTATGCCAAAAGAGAAAGAAATACAAGGGCAAAAC
Organism: Pinus albicaulis; assembly: GCA_034641835.2. Classification (NCBI taxonomy): domain Eukaryota; kingdom Viridiplantae; phylum Streptophyta; class Pinopsida; order Pinales; family Pinaceae; genus Pinus; species Pinus albicaulis. Next base: position 819,796,498 of record CM076580.1, read on the forward strand.
TCAAGGCAACAAATACAAAGATTGAAGCCCTAACTCACCAAGAAGAGAAGAAGAAATTGGATATACTTGCAGAGGCTTCAATCCAAGCCTAGCCACCTCACCAACACTCTCTCCACCAATTTTGAAGCCATTTGACCCATTTTTTCAAAATATTTGATTTTCTGTGTATTCTTGAACAAATTCATATCAACAAATTGGTCATATGCACAGCGCCCTAGGAGTTGCGCAGTTTTTGAGGGACTTTTTGAGGAAAAGGAGACCACCAGTGGATTCCTAAGGATAAATACATCTAAGAAAACCACTTTTCTAGCCCTGGTTTGTATATTTGGAAGGTCAAAAGGTTAAAAAACTAGCTAAAAATCATGTTTTTGCCCCTATTTTGGCCTAGGCACTGTGCACAGAGAAGTCTTGGGAGAATGAAGTTTTGAGGGATCAATTCATCTTCATTTTGCAAACTGGAGACATATTTATAAATTAGACTTGAAGATATTTCTAACAAGCCATTTTGGGCCTGATTTGGACACCTACAAGTCAGTCAAAATCAGACTTGCATAGGGAGGGTGCACTTGACAGAAAAATGGCGCACTTGACCATTTGTTGATTTTTTTTAAAATCTCACTGTAATTTTGACTTTATCTCAAAAATTGATGTTTCCACCTATGTAATTGAGGATGTTAAATGTAATTATTTTATGGATAAGTCAAATGAATCTATTTGAATGTATTTAGGGAGGAGTCACTTAGAGCTCCCTATACTCCAGCTTTCATTTCACAATTTTGTGGATCTCTTCCTCACCTCATGGATTCGACCCCTCAGGATGAGTGAATGTTTTTTTGATGTTTATTTAGTACCTTTATTCACTCTTAGAAAGGGTTGGAATCATTTTGGATGCTAGTTCATTGATCAAGGACTATTGTACTCAGTTTGGCCAGTTAATAAAGAAGAGTTCCAACTATTTTTTGGGATACATGTGGTATGATTTTTATCATTTTTTTCCTTCAGTTTCATATGTTAGAATTTTTTGTCTTCATGTTCATTACATCTCTATTGTATGATCTCTTTCAAGTTTATAGACATAATACATGCTTGCTTATGCTCTATTTAGGGAAAGTTATATTAATTTTTCCATTTACCTCTGTTTAGGAAGAATACATCTCACATGCTCTTCCTAGCTCCTCATTAGTATTAAAACCATCTCATCACAATCATCTTAAAGTGTTAAGCCTTATTCCTACCTTGCCCCATTAAATCTATGCAACCCTATATAATTTTCCCTTACCTAGTGTTTGGTCAATTTAGTGTGTCCTAAATTGCTAACATAAATTATCAACCAGGGATTCGTAAGCTGACGAAGTGTGGCGCACTATATGTGCAAGATAACCTATCTCTTACTTTTTGTCGTTTTTGGATTTTTATGAGATTCTAAAAGACAAGTATGGTTATGGATATTCAAGGCAATGATGTCCTTTATAATGATTTACCAACTTGAAACTGAAAAAGGAATTTGAAACATACAATGACAAAACTTGAAAGGAAATGAAAATGTGCTACTAAAATGAAAAAGGTGTTGCTAATCTAATAAATCAAAACAGTGAACTAGTGAGCATGAAACCAAACTATTCTTGCTGCTGTCTAAACACAAAAGAAACTATGCTGAAAGAAATCCAAAAGTTGCAATAAAGTAAATCTAAATCAAATTACATCAACTTGTCTTCTGATCCCTCATCATTAGTCTAGCTATGATTTTCGGAAGTAACCATAAACAACTTGAGTAACTGATATCTAACTTGCAGAAAGTAAACTAATATCAAACCACACATCCATAATTCAATCCCTCACCATCAGTCCAGCTGTGGCTTTCGGAGGTAACTGAAGATGTCATGCACAATTTAATATTTCTAACTTGCAGAAAGGAAACTAATATCAAACTACACATCCATAATTCAATCCCTCACCATCAGTCCAGCTGTGGCTTTCGGAGGCAACTGAAGATGTTATGAGCAATTTAATATATCTAACTTGTAGAAAGGAAACTAATATTAAACTACACATTTCATAATACAATCCCTCACCATCAGTCCAGCTGTGGCTTTTGGAGGTAACTGAAAATGACATGAGCAATTTAATATATCTAACTTACAGAAAGGAAACTAATATCAAACTACACATTTCATAATACAATCCCTCACCATCAGTCCAGCTGTGGCTTTCGGAGGTAACTGAAAATGACATGAGTAATTTAATATATCTAAATCTAACTACTGAAGTAAATGTGCAAGACTGAAATAAACAAAGCAATACCGGAATTAAAAAAAAAACTAAGAAAAAATAAATTAACAGCAGAACAATATTGATTCCATGTCATTAGTCAAAAGATATGAAAATGCCCGGGCTACCATGAAAAAATTATGTTAAAAGCTATGATTTCAAAAAGCAATCTAAGTAAGGAAATATGACAAAACAGAATTGAAAGCAACTTATCTAGAAAACATGTAAAAGCCTCCTTGGATAGCAGGGGCCCTCTGCTACCAATTTGGTGAAGTCCTTCGGCTCCTTAAAGATAAGATCACAATAGCATCAAAGAACTAAGCTTCTTTATTCAAAAACTCATAAATCTACATCCCATTCCATCTTGAACTTTGTTACAAATCTACTTCATCATTACTTCCTCATTACTTTCTCATTACCTATGATAGGAGAAAGCTTCTTCTATTTATACAAAATATGAGGAGACATCTCATTAATGGGAGTCCATGAATCTCTCCCTCCATCTCTAGAGTTACAATCAAAATAGGAAATGATAAGACACGTGTCTTTCTAGAGTTTTAACACAACTTGAGGAATGAGACACATATCCTCCTAGAGTTTCAATACAACAAGGAAGTGAGACACATATCCTCTTGATCCCATAATCTTCTCCAACCAAATTCGAATTTGGCTTTGAGTGCCACATAAGGGTCTTCTAGAAGTCTCCTTTTGACTACACATCACAAAACTAATAACACATATATAGATATATGAAACTATGTTAATTTCTAGTTTCTAATCATAAATTCACTTAAAATACATAAAATAAATAACTTTGGAAAACAAGGATCCTAACCCATATATTTATGAAAATGGTTACTTGATATAGGGTTTTAGGTCAAATGGCTATGAAATAAGAGCTAAATGGTTATGACATAATGGAAATATGTATGAATATGGAGAACATTTTTGAGACTCAACACCTACCCAACTTGACCATACTTTCATCCAGCAACCCGACCAAAATCAACTATCATAACCCTTGAAATCATACCGAGCCTAGAAATATAATTAATCTGGCCCTATTGGCTATGATTTTGTGGAGAGAGCCCTCCCTGTCTTGGTAGGGCTAGCTACCAAGCTAAAATATTGGTTTGTGGTTACCTCTGTTGGGATTTCTTCTTCAACCTTAGAAATCTAGCGGAGTGATAACGTTCTGGTGCTGTTGCCAGGGATCAAAAAGACAATTTTTCCCCTGGGTGTACGACAAAGTTTTATTGGAAACTATTCCTTTGGATGATAAGATCAAGTTTCATAAGGTTGATTTCATAATTGCAATGCCTCAATAACAAATCTAGCTACTCGAAAAAAGTATACCAGGTCCAACCCTGATCTAGATCCAGTTTCTCCCATCGAAGATCCTAAAAGAATCCTAAGGAGGCAAAGATCTCAACCAGCTTCAATTTCTTCAGATTCTCCTCCTCAAGATTTGGTAAGATCCTTCTCATTACTTTCTGATTTGGTAGCCATTCAAAATTTATTTTTTGATAACAAATTTGAGTTGTCACTGTTTAGAACCAAATTTGAAACTAAATTGAATATAATAGTACCTGAACCTTGGATATTAGAGTTAAACCCATCATTATTTGAGGCTTCAAATGAGACTGATGTCAAAATTTGGAGACTTTATTACAAGCTCAAAAAATTAGCCAACAACTTACATCACACTACTGAAAAAGCCCTCATTCAATACCGACAATAAACCCTTCACATCCCCGAAGCTTCCTAAACAAGTACCACTTCATCATCTATCCCATCATAATCTCAACTTCCCCTTCAAGGACCTCCTCAAACCAATCCATCCATCTTCGCCCCCCTCCACCACATTCAACATGAATTATGGCTCAATTCGGATCTTTAGTTCTCGCTGGTTAGCTTGCTGATCTGCCACAAGGATATGGCCAAAGAATTCCCCTCTTCAATGAAAATTCTGAAATCACTGCCTGTCAGCACATGGCCAATATGAAAACCTTCATGGACCTTGAGGAGTTAAATGCAGATGATTCCAAGATGCAAATTATCGTGCAAAGTTTTTCCGGTGAAGTTAAAACTTGGTTATGTGGCTTAGCAGCTAATTATATTAGGACTTCCACTGAACTAACTGATGCTTTCTTAGCCAAGTGGGATGAGAAGAAAAAACCCTTACAAATCCTTGCTGAGTATGACTCCCTGAGGCACAATACTAGTGAATCAGTTCCTGAGTATAATGCTCGATACCTCAGAATCTATAACTCCATCCTAAATGAAATGATGGTTTGGCCCTCTTGCATTATCCCGATTCTTTTGACTCAGATATGGCCTACTCATTGAGAGAGAGAGAAATCTAGCTACTCTAGAAGAAATGATCTAAAATTCAGTGAGTGTTGAGGCCAACCTCTTGATTAAGAAGTCAAAACTAAAAATTGAACATAAAGTAACAATTAAATAGGAACCTTCCACCTCATCCGACACTGAATTTTATGCTTTTCTTAGGACCATGGAAAGAATGGTCGATAGAATGTCTATTTCAAATAGACAAATGGAGCCATAAGTCAGAAATCCGAACTTTCGAGGCCAGCAGAAGTAGCCTCAGTTCTGGATAAAGCAAAGATAGAAAAGAGCTCCCAAAACACATCAACAACAACAAATTAAAACACCACTACAACAGAACTATGCTCAGAGTGATGAAGAGGAAGAACCAACAGTAGAGAAAACCTTCTTTTTACAGCTGATAGCCAGCCCATATTTTTTACCAAAGGTGAAGATTGTGTGGAAAATAAGCTTACCGAGTGATACATACTACATATTGGCCAATGATCATGAGTTAGAAGTAGAATCTGATGATTATCAGAGAGGATACTTGAATGCATTGAGTTCCCATAAAATGAAGTACTCCTTGAGGAGCCATGATGTTCTAATTAATCCACCTCCGAAGAAGACAATCCAGCAGAAAGAAGTACCATAGAAGCAAGCCTATCAAGCTAATCAGAACAAGGGTAAATAGATTGCAGCTCCAAATCAAAACAAAAGAAATTAGCCTTCTACAAGTGCACCTGCCAAAGAAAGAGATATTCAAAGGAAAGAAGTCACACTAAAATATCATGTTGAGAAAATGGATAGCTTTATAAAAGAGGTAGAAATAAATATAATTTTCAGTTTAAAGTCATAAATTTTAAAGTTAAAGGTGTCTATTCCTCTTACTAAATTTTTCAAAGTTGACAACTATAAAACCCATGTAGTTAAAACCTTGAGATTTAACCCTTTATCTGACATGGTCAATGTAGAATATGATCAACCCGAGCGCATATTTGGTCCTGAAATTGATGGTAATTTTGAAGATAGCGAGGTCCCTCCATTTTACTTGAGTCTCAAAATCCACTAATTCATCCTTCATAAAATTATGTTAGACTTCGGGGCCTCCCAAAACCTCATCACCAAATCCACCATGGAGAATCTTGGCCTTGAAATAACCCGCCCATATCATGATTTATATTCTTAGGATTATTGACATGTCTGTTATTTGGGTCTAATAAAATATCTAATTGTCTCCCTAGAGCAGATCCTAGCCAAGAATGTCCCAATGGATGTGGTGGTTTCAGACATTTCACTATGTTTTGGTACGCTGCTATCAAGATCCTGGGGGGCTAAATTGAGAGCTACATTGTATTTGGACTTTTCCTATGCAACCATTCCTATCTTCGATCAAATGAGAAAATTATACCGTGAGAAGAAATTGAAATATATGATCACAAACAAGGAAAGGCCTAATAATCATCCTATAAATGTTGTACATACAGACTTAGAGTCCCTCACTTTGTATAATGATTCTGGATTAAATGATGTAGATTGTCAATTAATAGAAATAGAAGATGTTCCTAAGATTTTAGATTGCATTAGAAAAATGTTAGAAAAAGAAAAAGAGAATATGACTACTACATCTGAAAATCCATCAAATAAGGCAGATGAAATTTCAAAACAACATAAAGAAACAGATTAGAAAATTGTGTCAAAATGAAGACAAGAGTTTCAACACCTTGAGGATGAAAATTGTCTTTGGACCATGGAATTTGTTGGAGTCATTGGAAAATACGGGCCCGACATTGGTTTATGGATCCATAGCCCATTTCATCAGAAAGGTAAAGTCCCTAAGAATGTTAGATTGTGTTCCTATAGATTAGCATTCGATTGCATGAACAATGACACAGCATATGGGGCACTCATTACTGGTCTGAAAATTTTGAAAAAATTTGGAGCTAGAAGAATTTCAGTCTACGGTCATTCATAGTTGGTAATTAAACAAGTCAAAGGTGAGTATAAAGCTAATCACCCAAGGATGAGGCAATATAGGAATGCAGTACTTGATATTTTGAGAATGTTTCTAGAATATACACTTATAGTTGTGCCAAGGATGCAAAATATTATGGCTGATTCATTAGCCACTGGTGCAAGTAATTTTATACTTTAAATGTTTTCAAATAAAAAAAATTATATTCATGTGAAGCACAGGCCTGTGATTCCTGATAGCTTGCGATTTTGGCAAGTATTTTGGGACAATAAGCAGGTGAAAAATTTCCTTCAAAGTGAAGGTGAGTTTGAGAGCTGTTCTATGGACAAAGTGTACGACAAGGATGACCAAGTCATCGAGGCAACTAAGATTGACATACTTCATCTCAAGAACAATAATATTCCAAAAGGTCTCATACCTTATAGAATTATTTGATCGAAAGCCTACTTTGGTTCCCACAGAAAAAGGTGTAGAAGATGTTAATATCGGAACAATGGATCAACCAATGTTCATCAAGCTTTCAAAGTATTTGTATCCCGAGGTAAAGACTAAATATTTTGATTTTCTTAATGATTTTTCTGACGTTTTTTCTTGGGATTATGCAGATATAAAGGTGTACGATAAAGATATAATTCAACACATCATCCCGATAAACCTAGATCAAAAGTCTTTTAGGAAAAATCTCAAGAGAATAAAACCAAAGTTGTTTCCATCCATTGAGAAGGAATTAAACAGGCTCTATAAGGTAGGTATTATTGTTCCAATCATATTTTCTGATTGGATTTCCAATTTGGTTCCAGTGTGAAAGAAGATCAACGAAATCCAACAATGTATAGACATCATAAATCTAAAAAAAGTGTCACTAAAGGAAAATTACCCGCTGCCTAAAATGGACGACATACTTCAACGAGTTGTAGGATCCACCAAGATGTCATTGCTATATGGTTGCTCAAGGTACAATCAGATCCTTGTGCATGAGGATGATTAGGGCAAGACATCTTTCACTACACTAGGGGGTACATTAAAATATGCAAAGATGTCATTTTGTTTGAATAATTCCAGGGCCACTTTCCAGCGTGCCATGGACATAGCATTCGGTAATGTGAAGGATGTATTCCTTGTTTTTTATTTAGGTGATTTGACTGTTTATTCAAATTAATATGATGAACATTTACACCATTTGAGAGTCGTGTTTCAACGATGTAGAAAATTTGGAATATCTCTCAACCTAAAGAAGTTCCTATTTCCTATGGAAGAAGGAAATATTCTTGGTCACATCATCTCAAAGGATGGGATCTAGATAAATCCTTCTAGATTTGAAGCGATACAACAAATCAATTTCCCTCGCAACAAGAAGGAAATCCAAGATTTCAACGGTAGGGTGAATTTCTTACGTAGATTCATTCCCAACTTAGCATAGAATCTCAGAGAGTTAACTAACATGATAAAGAAGGAGAATGATGTAAAATGGTCTGAATATGTTCGTAATTCATTCAACTCAGCGAAATTTACTATGACCACTGCTCCATTTTTTACAAGTCCCGATTATTCACTAGATTTAGTTATGTTTTCTTTTGCTTCTGAGCATACTTTAGCAGTGATACTAATGCAGAAAAAATATGGGATAGAGTTACCAATATCATTATTTAGCCACATAATAATGGATGTAGCCCTCTGATACAATATCACTGAGAAACAGGCCTTGGCTTTGGTTAAAGCACTCAAGGATTTCCGTGTTTATATTTTGCACTCACATATTTTGGCACATGTTCCAAACACAGTTGTTAAAGAAGTACTCATGCAGACAGATCCAAAAGGAAGGAGAGGTAGATGGATAGCATCTATCTTTGAGTATGACCTTGAGATCAAGCCCACCAAGATGATCAAAGGTTAAGGCTCAGCCAAGCTCATGGTTGAGTCAAATCTCCATGCACTAGACATCAATCTTATATCAACACTGCCCAATGAGGAAGAAGGTGTAAGTCTCATTCAGGTATCAGATATCTTATCATCATCTTCATGATATGTTGATAGCATTTATGTTTTGCAACATTTGAACCCTCCTCCGGGCATGTCCTTGAAGATTAAGGCTTCAAAATATTGCATACTAGGTAGTGCACTCTACTGGAAGGATCCTGGAGCAGTGTTACTCAATTTCTTGGTTGAAGATGAGTCCAAAGAAGTGATGGAGGATTTCCACAAATGATATTGTGGAATTCACTTATACTAGAAGACCAAAACCAAAAAATTATTGAGATTGGGTTACTACTGGACGACATTGTTTGCAGATTTGTACAAGACATTCATTAGTTGCCTTGAATGCCAAATTTTCCAAGGTAAACGTAAGCTTCTTCCTTTACCATTACAACCCATTTCATTTCAAGCTCCTTTCCAATAGTGGGGCTTAGATTTCATTGGTGAGATACATCCACCCTCATCCTCTCAATAGAGATGGACACTTACCACCACAGACTACTTTACAAAATGGATTGAAGCGATCCCGACTAGGCAAGCTATAGACTCTGTTATAATTCATTTTTTAGAAACTAATATCTTGTCCCAGTTTGGTTGTCCTAGAAATATCATCACGGATAAAGCCACAACCTTCAAATTGAAGAATATGACAGAATTCGGTGACAGATATAACATTATTTTGGGTCATTCTACAACATACTATCCACAAGGTAATGGATTGGCAGAATCCTCCAATAAGTATTTGATCAACATAATAAAAAAGATGTTGGAGATGAATAAGAAGAATTGACACAAGAATCTAATTAGTGCACTATGGGAAGATCGAGTAAGTAGCAAGAAATACATTGGCATGTCTCCATTTCAGGTAGTTTACAGTGTGGACACGATTTTTCCTTCTTCATTTGTTGTCCCGGTCATGAAACTTTTACAAGAAACAGGAATCGAAGAGAATGACATACAGCGTCGGATAAACCAAATATTCACCTGCAGCAGACAAGAGAAGAAGTTTTTCAGAACACTTCCAAGATCCATGATAAGATCAAGAAAATATATGACAGAAAAACAAAGGAAGGTGATTTCAAGATCAGCGATGTAGTACTCCATTGGGATTCCAGGAATGAAGGCAAGGGTAAGCATGGGAAGTTCAATAATTTATGGAAAGGGATTTTAAGATCACAACTTATCATGGAAAAAATGCATTTTTCCTTGAATAAATGAATGGGAATGATTTCTTAGGAGGGCCAGTTAATGGTAGGCTCTTGAAGCACTATCCTTTTTTGATCTGAAATTGTGAAATTTTTCTCATCTTCATTATACATATCAATTTGATATTCCTACAAGTGTGAAGTAGAAAAGCACTGGAGTTCAGAGCCCCAAGTGAAGGCCATGGAGCTTCATTGAGTTTCAGCCATTTTCAAGTTTAGTTTTTAGAAAAGTAAGTTAAGTTTTGAGTCATATTTCAGTCAATTTCAGTGAATTTCAAAGTCAGTTTGTTTCATTGAGTTGTCAGTATTTAGTCATGCATTTCAATTTGAGTTTTTTTTTAATTTTTTGGCCCAATGGTTAGGCACTTGGTCTATGATGTTCTTCACACCTCCAAGGATATGCCATCCCCAATAAGGCCAATGTTAGTGTCATAATTTGCATTCTGCCATCAGTGATCAAAATCACTCTTTTCATATTCATTTTATGGGTCCCACTCGAAATTTGTTTTTATCATTCCACTAGGTCATGCAAAAAAATCACTCACTCATGGTAGCCCTAGTCATAAAACCTCACTCTCCCTCAAAACCTCACATTTTTTGGCCCACCTTCATGTCTTGATGAGCATAAATCAGTCTTGAAAGCTCATTTCACTATGTCATTTTGTTAGTTAAAGTCAACATAGAGTCTGGTCATTCAAGGTTCATTTAGGTCACTAGGTTTCATTTTTCAAGGTTAAATAATACTTTGTTTCATCTCAATAAGGTAAGAAAAAGTGTGAGAGTGATTGAATAATACTTCTTTATAATTTGAAGAAGATTCGTCAACATGTAAATATGATTTTTAAAGTTTGTAATTATGGTTTCAAAGTATGATTTTCATACCAAAGTGTAATTTTATTCAAAACATAGATGTAATTTATTTTTATTTTTTATTTTTTTGTAATTTTATGCTAATTATATGTAATAAGTATTTTCCCAAGCTGCCAACTCAAACTCATATGCCAAACTAAAGATCAGCAAATTCAAAATCTAAGGAGTGCCAAATTCCAACTCATCAACCTACAAATAAGAAAATCAAAGTGAAAAAGGTATTCAACAAAGTTTTCAAAGGTGAAATGAAACATTAGAAAAGTGGGTTTTAAATCAAAAGATCAAGTTAATTCAAGTGTAAATCCTTCATGAAAATTAAAACTCATTTTTCTCCTACCATCATTGAGCACACTCCAAGAGGAAAAAATTTCAAGTTTCTGGGCGAAAATTTGCAAAAAACAGACTCGAGGGCACACTTCCTTTTGCAAGGGCACATTGACCAGAAAAGGAAGAAAATAATTCCTAAGCTTCATAAATGTTCTCATTGACCTCCAGCAAGTGAGTGAAAGCTAATTCCATCAATTATCCTCTCCATCAAGTTCATTTTGTTGGGAGTTGTGAAATTTGTTTTAGAATTTGGTGTTTAAATCATTTTAAAACCCTTTTGTCTCCCATTGCACTCTTAATTCCTCAAATTTCATCTCCCTACACCTTCATACCCTTCCTACACTGCAAAAAACCCATTCCTAAACCCCTGTATTACAAATCCCCTTTCCCTAACCATTTTTCTAGATACCCTAAGCCCTAGGTGCTACAACTACCTAGGCTCCTAACCCCAAACCTGTAAATAATTTCCCCATCCTAAATTCCACCATATCGCTACTCCCTATCCCCTTTCTCATTTAAAAAATCCCTAGCACTATCTCCCCCAATTTCCATTTCCCATTCCTCATTCCTAAGATCACTTTCCACCATCATCACACTTTCCTAGGGTTTTAACTTTAAAACATCATGCAAGAAGAAGAGAACAAACCATACATTGAGGGAGAATAAATAGAGGCTAGAAGGCCACATAAAGGGGGAAGAATACTTAGACTTGAGCCAACAAGTACTAGAGAACTTTTGGGATATCCTATGATAGTGATATTTTTCAAACATGTTGGGTGTTTTGAGTTCTCTGAGCAAATTGAGAGGGTCCAACACCATGCCATGTCGACCAGGATTTTCATATCCAACCTCCATGACAACCAAGTTACTCTAGATGGTTTCACCTTTACTGTGTCAACTACCATCATTTCAACTGCCACCGGGATCCAAAATTTTGGGGAGAAATGGTTCAAGCACACTGAATTGGAGGGACACTACAATAAGCCTTTCATGAAACCAAGATATAGGGATGAGGAAAATAGGTTATTTCATTTTTCCTACCTCCTGGAAAGATATGCACCAATGATGAAGATAATCATGAAATAATTTTCATGTGAAGGTGGACTTTCAAGAATTTATACCTATCACATACAGCTCTTAATGCATTTCACTAAGATAAAGATGCTCAACATACCATACTACCTTTTCCAGAGCATTGATAAGATGGAATTTATTGTCCAGAAAAGGGAGTATGAACATAAAATAAAAAGTCTTTTCCATCATTCCCTTATCAAAATCATAGTCCTCTATCATCTCAATGAACTAAACATTGCATGGAGTACATTCATAGCCAATGATATATTCATAGAGCCATCTACTCAGCATGCACAAAATGTGTCTTCATCATCTCAGCCATCCACTTCCGTCCCTCTATCTCATCCCGTAGCACATTTATCATCATCGATTAGTCCCCTTCACCCATTTCACCACCTTCATCACCATTTCATCATGATATTGGATCACCTAGCAGGATTGAGGTCAGTGAGCCTAAGAGGGCTAATGTGGTTGAGGTTGAGCCATTGCCAAAAAACTACCAGAGAGGTCATAGGCATGTGTTTTATCTACACATAATGGAAGGGGCCATGCCTTCTACATCAAAAAAGTAGGTGGACAAAGGCAAAGAAAAGGTGATTTAGGCAGAAATTCAACCAGAGTTTAGAAATGAAGAGAAATTCCATGAGATTGAGCATGATTTTTGGCTTGTTGACCTAGGTGAGGAACATGATGATGAAAACATCAACATAGCCATCAAAGAAAAGGATGTCAATATTATAGAGCTCCAGACTAAACTTGACAGGGCCAAGTTTGTCATAAACTTCCTTAAGCAGGAGAATAAGTAGTTGAAAACCAAGCAATTCATTGATGACGTTAAGTATATAAAAACTCAAAGGGAGGAATAAAAAGCTAAAGCTTTACTTGATGAGACCGTAGAGAAGCATAGTTTGATTGAATAATAAGAAGAAAAATCACCAAGAGGCAGGCCTAGAACTAGAGGCTTAAAAAGAGCCTTGGAGCTTGAAAGACAAAGGCAAAGAGAGATAATTGATGAAGCCATCCTAGGGGTATATTCATCAGGTAAAATTTTTCATTAATTCAAATGAATTAGTTTGAATGTATTTAGGCAGGAGTCACTTAGAGCTCCCTATACTCCATATTTCAATTCACAATTTTGTGGATCTCTTCCTCAGCTCATGCACTCAAACCCTGAGGATGAGTGAATGTTGTTTTGATGTTTATTTAGTCCCTTTCTTCACTCTTATAAAGGTTTGGAATCAGTTTGGATGCCAGCTCATTGATCAAGGACTATTGTACTCAGTTTGGCCAGTTAATAAAGAAGAGTTGCAACTATTTTTTGGGATACATGTGGTATGATGTTTATCATTGTTTTTCCTTCAATTTCATATGTTATAATTTTTTTTCTTCATGTTCATTACATCTCTATTGTATGATCTCTTTCAAGTTGATAGGCAGAATACATGCTTTCTCATGCTCTGTTTAGGGAAAGTTATCATAATTTTTCCATTTACCTCTGTTTAGGAAGAATACATATCCCATGCTCTTCCTAGCTCCTCATCAGTATTAAAACCATATCATCACAATCATCTTAAAGTGTTAAGAATTATGCCTACCTTGCCCCATTGAATCTTTGCAACCATATCTCATTTTCCCCGACCTAGCTCCCTTCACCATACTTTCATCCAACAACCCAACCAAAATCAATTATCATAACCCCTGAACTCATACCTAGCCTAAAAAACTAATTCATCCAACCCTCTTGGCTGTGATTTTGTGGAGAGAGCCCTCTATGGCTTGGTAGGGCTAGCTACCAAGCCAAAATATTGGTCTGTGGTTACCTCTATTGGGATTTCTTCTTCAACCTTAGAAACTTGGAAAAGTGATAACACCTTATGGAGTCAAAATTCTTGCTCGTTACTAATTAAGAACAAGTAACCAGATGGGAAAATGTTGCTCAGTTGATTAAATAACTTATATGATATGCAAGTCCTAGGATCTAAGTGTGATGCAAGGATCTTGGTTAGTTTTAAATTATATACCTAGTCTAAATGGAACCTCTCCCTTAACTATTTTGAGACCAGTCTTTAGAGTAGGTTGTGGGATGGAAGCCAACGGGAAGCAAGAAAAGTCTTTATTAGCGATACCTCCTGTTAGCACTAAAAATTTTAATGGTGTAATCGCTATTGTGTCATTGTTTTCAAGTTTTTATTGTGTACTAGTCCATGTCCAAATTTTGAGTCATTTCCAATAAAAGTTAAAAAGATTCCCAACATCAAGGTATTTTTAAGCGAATAGGTGGCATGGTGTTTCAGAGTCCTAAAATAAGTTAAAATCTATTTATTTATTTATTTTAGTGTTGAATGTTAGTCGATGTTTGGGTAATAAAGTTGCATTCATATGGTCTGCAATAATAACTACCTTTCTTGCAAATTCATTGTCAAAACAGTAATGCAGTAAAAGACATCTATTTCTCAGAAATAAAAGTCATATATTCCACATAGTGAAAAGAACAACTATTTCACTGAGATTTTGGTTATCTCAGAAAAGAGGCTACAGGTAAACAAGTAATACATTTTCAAAGCAGGAATTTTAAGGCTTCGTGGACAACATTGCAACCAGAGTTCTTTAAAAGCAAAGCGGAGCCTGCAGAATACAGATTAACCAATAGAGAGGGAGATTCAGAGATGAGTAGCAGATAATGTTTAAAGGGAGCTTTCCAGGAATTAAACTAAGCAATGAAGCGAAGGATAAGAACCGTGTGCGGAATGATCGGGCGGCCATGATCCAATCACAGATCCGAAAGGGAAGAAACCGACGGCTGATATTAAGGCGCAGATGGAGCGACTTCGCAAATTGCAATTTTTAAAGTTTATCATTAAGACAATCACATGGTATGTTAAGTGATTTGCGATGCGAAGAGCAAAAGGCAAGCAAGGAAGACCGTCAGTTCTGGGCACAGATCAACAATAGAGATTAAAGTGCAAATGCAGTGATTTTGAAAATCATAGTTTTTTAAGTATACCATTAAGGAAATCACGTGGTATGTTAAGTGATTTGCAATGCGATGAGGCGAAGGGCGAGCAAGGAAGACTGTCAGATCTGGGTGCAGATCAACATTGGGGATTAAAGCGCAGATGGAGTGACTTCGCAAATCATAGTTTTTAAAGTTTATCGTTAAGGAAATATCATGGTATGTTAAGTGATTTGAGATGTGATGTGGAGAGGGGCACGTGTCGTCATAGTGCACCAGCGCGATTTCACAAATTGCAGATTTTACGGTTTAGCCGTTGTCAGTGTAGAGTTAAATTTGCGGGCAACCGATTTGCGATAATACCGAAAGTTGCAATGTGCAATGCCTTCCGATTGGTCACCAGGTTGTGGAGCCCTAGAACCACAATTCTGCGTGTGTGCATATTGTTTGGGAGAAATTGCAGTTTTTCTTAAAGTTCCTATAAAGTTATCATTTTTGATTGCATGCGTATGTATGTTTATAAAAATTCTGATGCATGAATTTGTGATCGGTCCCATTTCTCTGCCATGTTACCTCCACTCTCATCACACATTGCACTTTGCAATTTTCAACATGTAACTCCCACATTTCATAATAAAAATTCCGATGCCTGCTCTACGATTCATCCCACTTCTTTGCCATGTCATCACCCCCCTGTTTATCATTGATTCTGCTCCATGTCTCCTCTATCAATTAAACCTGTTTCAAAGGGCTTCTTTGTAATTTCTCATAAAATGAACCCCCATCATTCTATGCAAAAGTTTCAGGATTTGTGCCATTACAAAGGGGTTTCAACCAAAAAAGGGGAAAGGAACAACAGAATAGCGACACAGTTTCTCTCAAAAAAATTTATACCACTACTCTCAGTACCAGCATGTTTTTACCAGGCACCGAGCAACGTTCAAGGAAAAACCACACACCATTTTCACTATTGTTTGCACTTTTTATGGAGTTGGTTGCACCAGAACAAAAGATTAAATTGTTAGCCTTAATGTTGTTATTTTCATTATGTCATATCACTTTATAATTAAGATTAAATGATAAGCCTCATCTCGTGCACGAGATCGCAATAAATTTCGGAAAAAGATTCACCTTTTTCTATGGAAGATGACAACATCATGTTTTGTATATATATGCCAAAATGATATGAAGTTAGGGTTGGTTGGTGGTTATATAATTTTGACTTATATGAACTATAACAGTTTTTTTTAATGAAATGGAATGATACTACTAAGGACTTATTACCAATTTTCTGTGTGTATTGTCTACTTGTGTTTCCATATCTCCTTTCTTCTAGTTCCAGTTTTCAAATCATCATACTTTTGTGTGTTTTTATTAGTCTCTTAAGCATGTTATGTTTTTATCAGTTCTTGTTAGTCTCACACAGTGAGAATTCCTGATAAAATATATGTTATAACAATGGAAGAAAAACACTCATGATAGTTATTCTTCATGATATTTCAGTGAGAATCTTGTCAGACTAGAAAGAGATTTTTCTCAATGGAATATTTTCAAAACTGCTACTTTTTTGAATTTCTACTAAATGTAGTACATTTCTATTTTACAGACCTACTAATTCTCCTCTCATATTACAATTTCCTCTCCTCATAGACTACAAACTTGCACCTTGCTACCACATCAAGTTACAATACCCTCTTTAGTGAAACTATGGATTTGAACGAAATCTCTCTTCATTGAATAAGAGTTTATACCATCTTCCAATCCCATAACAAAACATTAAAATTACCTTAGAGTTTAATATGTGTCTGGTTAGGCTCTTGCTACAGTCCAATTGCTGATTCCAGTGCCAACATATTTTGGTGCGTTTTTTGGGAGATGAAGGCCTTGTAACGAAGTATTCTCCCGATTCTATTTTTATGAATTGTTGATAATCATTTCTTGATGGTGAAAAAGAATTGGTGACTTGAAGAAGACTGCAATTTTTTTCACCTGGCGACTCCACAAAGAGGAAGAGTGGTTTCAAGACCTCCTTCTACAAGGAGGAATCAGAGATATCCAACTATGACTCCAATTTCTGACCCAGAGAAAATCATCAAAGACGCTAAAGGAAAACAGAGATCAGTTGAAGCCACATCTCAGTCAGTGAAGAAGGTACACTAAAAGTACCTTCCAAAGAAAAAGGTACCTCTATCTACTTTAGAATCTAAAGAGGTCTTAGTTTCAAAATATTCTGTTGAAAAATCTCAAGTTGAAGCTACTCCTCTAGAAAATAAAGTGGATATTGTTAACCTAGGCTCAGTTGAAGGTTTTTCTTACTCATTACCTAGTAATTATGAAGTAAGTATTGTTCTAGTAAAAGAAGGTGAAATTGAATTTCTAAGTGTTGAAAAGAAGTCAGAAGATTTTGGGTTGACTGAAGGGGAATTAGAACAAGTATTGGCTATTGCACCTTTCCTTGATAGGGATATTTTCACTGAAGAATACTTCAAGGCTATTTTAAATTTCCTTCAAACTCGTCCGAAATCCCAGTCTCTTGTCACCCCTCAGCAAAAATATTTTCCTTTCTCTCAAAATCCAATTATTGGGGCATCTTCCTCTCATCCACTTGAAAATACTGTACCTAAAGGTATTAATTTTACCTTATCTGATTTCCTTGCTTAACAAAATAAGGCTGAATTAACTCCATCCCCTCAAGATCCAACTTTAGATTGTGATTCTTATACTGAAAGGGAAGTCAAGATATCCTTTGTTCATATTTTTGAAAACCCACTCTTCTCAGTTCCAAAGCCTGAAAAATCAGCTCAAGACCCCCAATTTTCTGTTATCCTAAATCAGAATCATAATTCACCAATTGTAATTCCTATTTCTCAAATAGCTACATCAGTTGTCCATCAGCAAAATATGGCCCTGCCTACCTTTACAAGGATGCAATAGATAGTGGCTGAAATATATGTGCCACTTGTTCTCCCTCAACCCTTGCATCCACTTTCCCGAGGAGATTAATTGAAATATCTTCCAAAATACATTGGGGAGGGAGAAGGAGTTTCTGCTGAAGAAAATTTAGTCGCTTTCTATTGTTATGCTTCCAATCATAATATTAACATGAAGATGTCTGGTCAAGACTCTTTGTTCATAGCTTGGATGGTGAATCTTGAAAATGGTTTAGAATTTTGGCTCCAAATTCATTAACAGGAATTGATGAATTAGAAGATATATTTGTGAAGCATTGGGGTGATAGGAAAGACTATGTCTATTATATTACAGAATTTGGAACTTTGAAGAAGGAAAATGAGTCTTTAGTTGATTTTACTAAGAGGTTTAATAATATTTATCAGAAAATACCTGAAGAAATTAAACCCACTGAAACCACAACTATGATAAATTTTTCAAATGCTTTAGATTCTAATTTTGCCTTATGGTTGAGGGATGAAAAAGCATAGAAATTGAAAACTATGCAAGAGGCTGAAATTGGAGTGTAGTCTAATCTCATGGCTTCAAATAAATTAAAAATGGAGGAAGAAAAGGCAGCAAAAGAAAAAAACAAGATGAAAGAAGAAAGCCCTTCTTCTTCTAACTCTCTTTCAACTGAAAAAAAGATCGATCAAATGTCAAATTTGATCAAGGAACTTGCCTCTTAGATGTCCAAATTAGAGGTAGAAAATAAACCAGCTGCTAGAGCCAATCAAAATGAAGCTAATAGAAATCAAGCTCCCTTCAGGAGGCCTTTTCAGCCTCAACAAATCCTACAGCTCCCAAGGAGGAATGCTGATGATCAAATTGTTCAGCCTCCTTTGAATAATTTTTTTGAATAAGAACAACGATGAAATGAGGAGGAAAATGAAGAAATAAACCATGTGGGAGAAACTTCACAATAAACATGTTTGACATTGCAGGAATATGAAGATAGATCAATAATTTGTTTGTTTTCTGATGATATGAATGCTCAAATTTATGCACAGAATGATAAAAAAAAGCAATAAGTTCAAAACAGAAATTACCCTTTAAGGTCGAAAGGTCTTGTTCAACAGCTTCAACAAAAAACAGATTCAAATAAAAAAGTTGCTAAAAAGAAGGCCAAGGTAAATGATGTTCCTCCACCTCACAATTTAGCCCCAATTGCTAAAATTACTGCATAAAATAAGGAATTAGTTCCAATTTATTACAGTTTTAAATATGAATTGATTAAAATCAAAATTCCAGTCCCACTAATAGAATTATTGAAAAATCCTTCATATAAAGAGTCTTTTAAGAGTCTGCTGCAGCCTCCTCTCGCTCCTGATTCTGTTAACCTTGAGGATGAGCATCCCACTATTTATCTGGGTTGTCATGTCCAAGATCAAAATGTTGATAACTCATCACCTTTCTACCTGTCACTTAATATACATGACAAATTGCTGCACAGTTGTCTGTTAGATTCTGGATCTTCCCACAATCTTATGCCAATGAAAGTGATGGATGAATTGGGATTAGAGATCACCAAGAAATACCGTGACCTTTACACCTTTGACTCCAAAAAATTCAAGTGTCTAGGAGTGATTAAGGATTTTGTTTTTTCCCTTACCCAACTCCCTATGAAGAGCTTAGTGATGGAAATTGTGGTTGCTAACATTCCTTCTAGATTTGGGATGTTACTTTCCAGATCTTGGTCTAAGAAATTGGGGGGTACCCTTCAGATGGACATGTCATATGCTATCATCCCAGTATTTAGAGGGGAATTCAGAAGGTTATATAGGGAAACTCAAATGGCCTACATTATTAGTGATTAGCATAATCCATTAAATCATCCCATATATGCTGAAGAAAAGGAATTGGGGTCATCAATTCTGCACCTTGCTGCTGATGATAATGATTTCCAACTTGAAATAAGTGAAAAAAAACACTTTCAAGGTGCAAATGAGCAACATTCAAAAGGAGGACAGATCTGGAAATTGTACTTTAATGGATCCTCTTCAAGAGAAGGATCAGGAGTCGGTGTAGTCCTCATTTCTCCTACTCATCAGAAGGTGACCATATCATACAAATTCCAATTTGTTACTACTAACAACACTACTGAGTATGAAGCACTTGTGCTAGGTATGAAGGCAACAAAATATTTGGGAGTGGAACATCTAATTTTCTTTGGTGCTCCATAGTTTGTGACTAAGCAGGTGAGAAACAATTACCAAGTGAAAATTTCAAAATTGAAGAATTATAGGAATGAAGTCTAGGATTTGATTGAGCATTACATTTTAGCATTTAATATAAATTTTGTCACTAGAGAAGAAAACAAAATTGCAGATTCACTAGAAATTGCTGCTAGTAATTTCAAAGTTCCTCTAGATGTCAAGGCAGTCTATGATGTTCAAATAAAAAACAGACCTTCAATTCCTGAAAACATCAAGCACTGGAAAGTATTTGAGGATGAAAAGGAGATTCAGAAATTTTTAGAGTGTGTAGAAGAGTTTGTAGACATACAAGTTGATGATGAGCAAGAAAATGTTGAAAACCAAAATAGAAGCCCTTTTAAGAAAACTATGGCTGGGAAAAACATTATAGATCTGAAAACTAAATTTATTCCTAAGGGTTTAGTTCCTTTGGAAAGATGTTTGATAATAATGTTTTTTTTCTCAAGTCTGAAAGCAAGGTTGGAGAGAGTACAATAGAATGTAACATTGGTACAAAATATCAGCTAATATTAGTCAAAGTGTCCAAATTCCTTCCTCTAGAAACCAGAACAAAATATATCAAACTTCTGAAGGAATTTGATGATATTTTTGCATGGTCTTATAGTGAGTTGAAAACTTATGATAAGGGCATAATGGAGCACAAGATCCCTTTGAAAATAGATGCAAAGCCTATAGCACAAAAAATCAGACACATCAATCCCATGCTACTCCGAATCATTGAGAAAGAAATCAAAAAATTATGGGAAGCAAAGATAATTCTTCCTTTGAGATTTTCTAACTGGGTAGCTAATACAGTCTCAGTCTAGAGAAAGAATGGAGAGATAAGGATTTTTGTTGGTTTTCGCAAGCTGAACTGGTGCTCCTTGAAAGATAACCATCCACTACCCAACATGGATTATATCTTGCAGAAGGTAGTAGGATCCAAAATACTATCAATGATTGATAGCTTTTCAGGCTATAATCAGATTTCAGTTGACAGGAAAGATAGAGAAAATAAAACATTTACCACACCCTTGGAGCATTCATGTATAAAAAAATTCAATTTGGTCTGATGAATGCAGGCACAACCTTTCAGCGAGCAATGGATATTTCCTTTGCAGGAGAAAAGGATAGATTTGCGGTCATTTATTTGGATGACATCACAATATATTCAAAATATGATGAAGATCACTTTAAACATCTTAAGCAAGTTTTTGACAAATGCATAAAGTTTGGTTTGTCCTTAAACCCAAAAAAATCATCTTTTGTTGTCCAAGAAGGTAAGTCATTGGGACATATTGTAATAAAAAGTGGCATCTGTATTGATCCGAGAAGAGTAGAATCTATTCAGAAGATTGGTTTGCCAAGAAATAAAAATGAATTGCAATCATTTTTAGGGAAAATCAAATTTCTGAGGCATTTTATTCCTAACTTTGTAGAGATAATCAAACATATAAATGTCTTGCTGAAAAAGGATGTAGAATTTAAGTGGTAAGATGAAGCAAACAATTATTTTTCAGCAATTAAATCTGCCTTGACTGAAGCTCTAGTTTTTATTAGTCCTGACTTTGAAAAGGATTTTCTGATTTTTTCATATGCTTCAGAAGAAACAATTGCAGTTGTCTTATTACAAAAGAACAAGGAGGGTTTGGAGCAGCCAATTTCATTTTTCAGTCGTGCTTTAAGGGATGCTGAATTAAAGTACATCTTGATTGAAAAACAAGCATATGCAATAGTTAAGGCTTTGAAGTCTTTTTGATTTTATGTGCTACATTAAAAAATAATAACTTTTGTGCCTGATATTGCTGCTAAAGATGTGTTGCTGCAGCTAGGTACAGATGGAAGGAGAGGACGATGGCTGACCAAAATTATAGAATTTGATGTTAAAATCAAACCAACTAAATTGATAAAGGGTCAAGGCTTGGTTCACTTGATGACTGAATCTAACTGCAAGGATTTAAATCTGAATGTAGAGGTAGATGAAGGAGAAGATGGAGAAGGTTTTGCTAATTATCCTGAAACATTTAATTCAGATTGGTACAAGGATATAGTTTACTTCTTGTTAAATTTCAACTGTCCACCTAAAATGGAGAAATCTAAAAGAAGATCTTTCAAATTGAGAGCTTTGAAGTATTTCATTTTGGAAGACCAAGTTTACTGGAAGGATCATGTTGGAGTCTTATTGAGATGTGTAGATGAAGCAGAATCCCAAGATATTATGACAGAGATACATGCAAGAGTGTGTGGAGGGCATTTGTATTGGAGAGCAACTACAAACAAAATCTTAAGAGCTGGCTATTATTGGCCAACTCTTTTCTGTGATGTCTTTGCCAAAGTCAGGAGTTCTGTCGAATGTCAGAAATTTGTTGGTAAACAGAAATTGCTACCATTACCTTTCATCTCTATTTCAACAGATGTTCCTTTTAAGTAGTGGGGGCTATACTTCATCGGTGAAATTCATCCACCTTCATCAGGACATCATAGATGGATTCTTATAGCTATAGACTATTTCACTAAATGGATTGAAGATGTACCAATCATGAATGCTATTGATACATTAATTATCAAATTTCTGTTGGAAAATATTATGTCAAGATTTGGTTGTCCACATAAATTAGTAATTGATAATGCAATGGCCTTTAAGTCTACTAAGATGTGAAACTTTTGTCAGCAATATGGGATTGAATTGACTCATTCCATGCCTTATTACCCTCAAGGTAATGGATTGGTTGAGTCATCCAATAAAATTTTGGTGAGGATTACTAAGAAAATGCTGCCTGAAAATAAGAGGAAATGGGACACTCAGCCGATACATGCTCTGTGGGCAAATAGAGTAAGTGGTAAAAAATCAATTGGAATGCCTCCATTTTAGCTTGTATATTGTACTGATGCCGTAATGAATTTGCAATTAGCTCTTCCTGTGATGAAATTCCTACAAGGTGAATTTGATAATGAAAACCCAGTCCAAAGGAGAATGCTATAGTTGATAGAGGCAGACCAAATCATAGAATCATTGCTGGAAAAAGTTCAGAAGTATCAGGCTAAAGTCAAATCTATTTTTGATAAAAGATAAAATCAACAATTGTTTCAGGATAATGATTTGGTGCTATGTTGGGATTCTAGGAGAGAAGACCATGGAAAGCATGGTAATTTCGACAATCAGTGGTTTGGGCCATTTAGAATTGCTGAAGTTTTGGAGAATAATACTTTTCTACTCAAACATCTGGATGATGATCAGCTGACTGGAGGCCCAGTCAATGGTCATTTTCTTAAAAGTTTCTTTATTTAGTAAGTCAGTTGAGTCACTTCATTGTAAATATCTAGTGTGATGTGTATATAAAATCCATGCCCAATGGTACTTGTGTTTGTATATATGTTCAGTCTGGAGTCCAATATGTCAATGGTCAATCCTAGTCTTTATTTTCAAGAAGTCTTTTGAGTTTCAATAGTTTTTGAGGCACTGAGTCTACAATCCTTGAAGCCTCATAGGGAGGACTTCATCCCCAATAGGAGCCACTCTTAGCACTGGATATGTTAATGGTGTAATCTCCATTGTATCACTATTTCCAAATTTTTATTGTGTCCTAGTCCATGTCTAAAGTTTGAGTCATTTCCAAAAAAAATTAAAAAGAGTCCCAACATCAAGGTATTTTTAAGTGAATAGGTGTGATAGTGTTTCAGAGTCCTATAATAAGTTAAAATCTCTATTTTGAATTATGTTAGTGTTGAAGGTTAGTCTATGTTTGGGTAATAAAGTTACATTCATATGGTCTGGAATAATAGCTACCTTTGTTGCAAATTCATTGTCAAAACAGTAATGCAGTAAAAGGAAACTATTTCTCAGAAATAAAAGTCATATATTCCACACAGTGAAAAGTGTAGCTATTTCATTGAGATTTTGGTTATCCCATAAAAGAGGCTACATGTAAACATGTAATTAGTTTTTAAAATAGGCAGTTTAAGGCTTCGTGGGCAGCATTGCAACTAGAGTTCTTTAAAAGCAAAGCACAACTTGCAGAAAATAGATTGACTAACAGAGAGGGAGATCCAGATATGAGAACTAGAGAATTTTTAATGGGAGCTTGCTAGGAATTAAACTAAAGAATGAAGCGAAGGAGAAGAACCGCATGTGGAATGATCAGACAACCATGATCCAATCACGGATCTGAAAGGGAAGAAACTGATGGTTGATATTAAAGCGCAGATGGAGCAACTTCGCAAATCACAGTTTTAAAGTTTATCGTTAAGGCAATCACATGGTATGTTAAGTGATTTGCGATGTGATGAGGAGAAGGGCGAGCAAGGAAGACCGTCATATCTGGGCACAAATCAACGATGGAGATTAAAGTGCAGATGGAGGGATTTCGCAAATCATTTTTTTTAAAGTTTACCATTAAGGAAATCGTGTGGTATGTTAAGTGATTTGTGATGCGATGAGGCAAGGGACATGTGTCGGCATAGCGCACCAGCATGATTTCGCAAATCGCAGAATTTACGGTTTAGTCGTTGTCAGTGTAGAGTTAAATTTGCGAGTGGCCAATTTGCGATAATACGGAAAGTTGCAATATTCAATGCCTTCTGATTGGTCACCAGGTTGAGGGGACATAGAACCAAAATTCCATGTGTATGCATATTGTTTGAGATCAATTGTGGCTTTGTTTAAAGTTCCTATAATGTGATAATTTTTAATTGCACGCATATGTATGTTTATAAAACTTCCAATGCATGAATCTGCGATCGGTCCCATTTCTCTGCCACGTCACCTTCACTCTCATCACACTTCGCACTTCGCCATTTTCAACATTTAACTCCTGCATTTCATAATAAAAATTCTGATGCACAATCTGTGATCAGTCCCAATTCTTCGCCATGTCATCACCCCCCCCCCCTCGCTTATCATTAATTCCGCTCCATGTCTCCTCTATAAATTAAACCTGTTTTAAAGGGTTTCTTTGTAATCTCTCATAAAATGAACCTCCGTCATTCTATCCAAAAATTTTCAGGTTTTCCACCGTTACAAAGGGTTTTCAACCAAAAAAGGGGAAAGGAACAATGGAACAGCAGCATAGTTTCTCTCAAATAGTTTTCTACCACTACTCTTAGTACCATCACGTTTTTACCAAGCACCAAGCAGCATTCAAGTAATAGCCACACACCATTTTCACTTTTGTTTCAACTTTTTATGGAGTTAGTTGCACCAGAATGGAAGAGGAGTCTTCCCATAAAACTTCCACATCATACAAACCACTTCAAATTGTTAGCCTTAATGTTGTTATTTTCATGATTTCATAGCACTTTGTAATTAAGATTAAAGGATAAGCCTCATCTCTTGTACAAGATCGTAATAACTTTTGGAAACAGATTTACCTTTTTCCGTTGAAGATGACAGTATCATGTTTTGTAAATATATGCCAATTTGATATGAAGTCAGGGTTCGTTGGCAGTTATAGAATTTTGACTTATATGAATCGTAATATTTTTTGTGAATAAAATGGAATGATACTACTCAATACTTATCACCAATTTGATGTGTGTATTGTCTACTTTACTTGTGTTTCCAAATCTCCTTTCTTCCAGATCCAGTTCGCAAATCATCATACTGTTATGTTTTTTTATTAGTGTCTTAAGCATGTTATGTGTTTTATCAGTTCTTGTCAATCTCAGACAGTGAGAATTCCTGATAAAATATATGTTATAACAGTGGAAGATCATCACTCATTATAGTTATTCTTCATGATATTTCAGTGAGAATCTTGTCAGACTAGAAATAACTTTCTCTCAATGGAATATTGCCAAACTGCTACTTTTGTGAATTTCTACTAAATGCAGTAGATTTCTGTTTTCACACCTACTGATTCTCCTCTCATCTTACAATTTCCTCTCCTCATAGACTACAAACTTGCACCTTGCTACCACATCAAGTTACAATACCCTCTTTAGTGAAATTGTGGATTTGACCGAAATCTCTCTTCAGTGAATCAAAGTTTATACCATCTTCCAATCCCATAAATCAAAACATTAAAATTTCCTTAGAGTTTAAGATGTGTCTGGCCAGGTGCTTGCTATAGTCCAAGTGTTGATTCTAGCACCAACACCTCCCACTATGTTCCAACCACCGAATGCCTTTGGTGTTGCAAATACTCTGGCTCTAATGGCTGTCAGGTCACTATGTTAACCACTAAAAATGGGTTGAATCCCTAAAGCTAGATCAGAAAGGGTTGTTCAATGAATCTATCAACCAAGCTTATGCTTGGAGGTAAGTTATTAATGAAATTCAATCCTAGAATTCTTATGAAATGATTATGAGTGATATTCTTAGTTTAAGATTTGATTAAGTACTTTAAGCTATGATGGATCTTTAAAGACAAGAGTAATTGCAAATCAAAATGAAATATTACAACTAATAAAGTGTTGATAACTTAGTGCCAATGTCAAATCCAATAATATATTCAATCAATAATCTTATGCCACAATTATGTTCTTAGAAAATTGCAATAAGGAAAGATGCTCAACTAAAATAAAACTTAAAATGCCAATTTCTCAAGATAAACAATAAAATGATCAAATATTCTTAAGATTGTGAAAGAGCACACGATTAAGTACTTAATTTAAAGCACTTATTCAATAATACTTCAATCACAATATCAATTATGTCTTAATGTGAAAGTGAATTAAACAATTTCAACAATATTAGAGGATCTAGAGCTTAAATATGTGAGTGATTTAAGTGCAAACTTTGATAATTCTTATAGCTAAGACAAGACAAAAATATATTAGATTCCAAATAACCAATAACTACAGTAGCACTTTAGAATTATTAGCACTTATTAACCTTATGACCCTAGTGAAAAAATCACTTTAGATCTAGGCAACAACAAGCATATATAAACCATAAATGAGCAATAGGGTGTCTAACAACTTTCCAAGTAAAAACACAAGTTATTTATCCTTATTATGATGAGTCACTCAATGTTATATCACATTTGAAGAATTTATTACAATATTAATAAAGTGATCAAACAATGAGCTATTAATGCAATAACATGCGCCACAAATTTCCAAATGCCAGAGTAATTTTTTATAAATTTTCCCTTCAAGATGTGATATTTAACATATATCAGATCTAATTATGCCTTTTATGCATAGATATCATCCACTAGAAATTAGAGATATATGACCAAAAAGTGATGTGTAAGACACTAAAATGCTATGATAACATGATATAATTGACAACAATCAAATTTATGCCCCATAAAATTCTCTTTTCAGATTTGTATCAGATCTAATCTATTCAGTGATGTAGAGATATTCCACCAAGAAAATGACTAGATCTAAGCTAGATATTCAATTCCCACTTAGCCAAAACACTAGAAAAAAAGTAACCATGAAATTATTAAGGTGTTTATACCACTTAGATGTGATTTTAGGGCCTTTAATTGTCTATTACAAAGAATTTATTATAGCTGAAGAAGAACATAAATAAAGTGAGGGTTTAGAGAGAAAACCCTAGGCCCAAGGCCTTGTAGAAAACTTGCCCAATTTTCCCAATTTTTTCCCAATAAATATGTCACCTTAAAACAAAATATTTGAGCCAATTTTCTTT
This sequence comes from Pinus albicaulis, assembly GCA_034641835.2. Taxonomy (NCBI): domain Eukaryota; kingdom Viridiplantae; phylum Streptophyta; class Pinopsida; order Pinales; family Pinaceae; genus Pinus; species Pinus albicaulis. The sequence goes on from CM076580.1 coordinate 819,824,219, forward strand.
GCAAAAACCACCAAGTATTCAATCTAAAAAAATTGAGATATGAGAAGAGAGAAAATTAGGGCCAAGGAGGGCCAACACTAGGATCAATAGAGCTAGCATTGGGAAAGGAAAGGCCTAGAAGGCCTAGCAGCTATGGCTTGAGGCTAAAGGAGAGTAGAAAAATGGAAATGAAGAGGTCAAGAGGGGGAATGAAGGGCATAGGAGGAGGTTGAGGAAATAAATAAGGAGGTCAAGGCAAGGAAAGGGCTTGGAAATCCCACGACAAGCTTTACAGGCTACCTTCTAAGGTAAACGATGGGGGTCGAGTGCCCTAGAGGCCATGGAGAGGCATAAAAATTCCTTAAGGGCTTGATGCAAGGATAAAATAGAGAGGTTGAGGCATAAAAGTGTCACAACTAAGCCTGAAAAGGCCCAAAAATCCTAATGTTGAGGAAAAAGAGGAGGCCAAGGAGGGAGCAGGTTGACTCTGGCTACCCAGAGGCCCAAAAGGGTAATACAAGCCCTAAAAATAATGATGTGGAGGCTTAGGAAGAGGAAATTGGCATTGGAGGAGGTATATCTGGGCTCGGGAGCCCCAAAGCTGAAAACCCTTGCTCCAAAAAAATTAAATTTCTTCAGATCTAAAAATTTACCTCAAATTATTCAATGGTTGTCCCTGCAAAAAAATTTAGAGGCTAGATCTTACCCTCAACGGCTTATATCTAGCTCTATTCCAACTCTTTCCTCTTAATATCCACTGAAAAAGTGGAGATAAAAATACACAAACCCCTAATATAAAAATTAAAAAAAAAAAATCTCAAAACCCCAATTAGAGAAAAATAATTTACAAATTTATTTACAAATGTACAAATATACAAGGATTTTGAAATAAATTTTGACAAATAATTTTTTTTAGATTTTTTTTGATAAACGGTTGTGTATTTTTAGAAATAGATGCAAGCTATAGTCTTAGCGAAGTTAAATAAACCATAAAAATACTTAGAGTCCAAACAAGGTCAGCCTACGCCCACAGTTTGTGAACTTGGAGCCCAAAGACTGTGGAACCTGCGAACACTATATATTTTCATCAAGAAAGGTTGTTAGACATATGGCGAATTAGATCACCTAAGATAGACCCAAAATATATCAATAGAATGTTCTTATCACCATCTAATGAATTTTTGTTTTTAATTTCAAGCACAATACAGTAAAGCTCTTACCCAACACATACCACAAATCATTAGACAATAAAAGCCATGAACTGCACCCCAAAGTCTTTATTATGATTCAGAAAACGTTCCAAGAAGGAAAATAGCATTACATAATATTTTCTGTAAAAAAAATTAGCCCAACATGAGATGCCTTTTGACACAAATGACTCTCTAATTTAGAGATAAACCCTCCAAGTGGAAAAATAACGACTAGTTTTCTTGATCGCCATCAAAATAATCTTGGTTGTAGTTAAAATTTTGATGATATTTTAATCTCTTATGTTGAAAATATTTATTTTGAGGAATTTTCGAATTTCTCATTAAAAACATTTTTTATTAGCTCAAAAATAATTATTTTGTGCTAATTTCCTCAAAAGAATGACTTTGAGTTAACCACCAAAGCCCAAGGGTCTATTTTTTCTTGAAATTTCCAATATTCCCTTGGTGGGGGACCTCCAAAAACTAATTTCTTTGACACCCATGAATTTTTCCACTAGGATAATTTCTTTGATACACACGAATTAATTTTTTAACTTAGGAGTAATTTAATTTTTGCAAGAAAAATTAATTAATTTACACTTGAGCGGATTTAATATTTTTCCACCCTCTAGTATTTTAGCCATGGTGTCTAAGTTCGGAGGGACCATGCTCTAAAATATTTTTTACATAATATTTTTACATTTCAAACCTCAAAGGGGGAACACCCGTTCGGTATAGAGCGTCAATACACCCAATTCTACGTCACAATATTATCTAGTAGAACAAGTGACTTGTAACAAAATAATTTATCCAATTATCTTAAATTATTCCCAAATCACTTTTACAAAAGACTCGACTAAAACACTAGGACTCACCTAAAAATTTGACAAATAATTCCACCCTAGCTTTGGGGTGAGGTTTGAGGGAAAAACTCTGTTGATCATTCGTGTTTAGAAATAGAAATGAGTGAGTGAGACGAAAGATCTCTTAGGATGAAATTTTCACCAAAATGATAGGCCTGCCTAGGCTGTTACATACATACACAGTATTAATAGCATCATTTACATTACAAATGTGAAAAATGGGTTTACAATGACTCAATAAAAAGTTGATTGATGATCTGATACTTTTGAAAAAATTGGTACATATGCTTCATTAGAACTTTGTTAAACATGAGTGCAACAGGTTTCATGCTCAAGAATTATTATTTTATTTAGATAATCATGTTATTCATGCTTCTAGGTTTTCTTGAGTCAAAGAGACAAATTCCTATTTGGACCTATTGTAAAGAAAAAGGAAAAATAATTAGAATTATGTATTTTGGGAAAAATTCCCTCTAAAAGTGAAGTTAGCCCTGCTTGACATGTAGGCTTGTTGTAGCTGCTACAACCGCCTCAAAAATTTTATCCTATACAAAATTTCAAAGCCTCCCTTGGTATTGTTCATGGTTGTCGCAAACCTTGAAGTTCATTTTATTTCTTTTCTAAAAGTGTTGTGACCCCTTTCACAAGATACGAAAAGTGTCGTCTTTTAGCATGTTGGTTGTCGCATTGAAGGGATGAGCTTGTTCTAGTGGTTCCAATATGTCACCTTTGTGAAAATGAGTTGTTTTAATCTTGTAAGTACTTGTCACACTCATTTCCAAAGTTTTGAGCATCGTCGCACAAACGTCATCACGATCGTCATAAGTTTATCTTTGGTGTCACACTTGTCATAACTGGTCATAAAGATGTCACACAGAGGAAAATTATTATTTGTATGTATTGGAGGATCTATGTTGTTTGATTCATAAAATATTCTAACTGTGTGATCATAGTCAAAGTTCATCACTGTTCAAATCGATCTCACTGGTCCCACACTTATTCATTTTTAAAAAAAAATCTCGATCGAGCAACTTAGCTTCACCAGGCCTCCCTTGAGCTGAAAATTGCACAATATTAGTCTTAAAGTTGTGACCTTGCTGCTTGGAACTGTGTAGTTCGAAGAACCTGCCTCCCAAGATTGCTTCATTGTGTAGTTTTTGTGACCAAGCCTTGACCTTGACCTCCATAATTGCATAGTCATGGCCTCCAACTCATCGTTAACTGCGCACTTTGCAACCACAAGTTTCAATATTTCTCTCTGAGCCCTGGAGCTATGCACTGCGTAGTCACCCAAGATTTCCTTGAAACCAAAAACTATGCAGTAATTCCTCCCTATGCCCATCTCTGTAGCCTATCCCATTGGATCTAGAAAATGTGAATTCATGTCCCTCCGCCCAGCCTAAACTGTGCACTACACAGTCTCAAGGCTTAAGTCTTCCCCTTTCCTGCCTGAACTGCACAACTACGCAATCACTGAGGCTCCTTGTCTAGCATGTCACTTGTTCTAGGCTCAGTTCATGGATCATAATGCATCATCTGAGGCTATGGATTTTTGGATTGATGTCGTCCCTTCATGAGTGAATTACAGGAACATGTATCTTATCATGTGATGGTGATATGATGAAGGAAGAGAATAAGGAGGGAAACATGATCAAAGAGACTATTGCAGTTGAACTCACACAGTAATTGATCAAGGTAAAGTAAAAGGACAATATCTTGTGATCACTATCCAAGACTTGAGATCATTGAAGACTCCTTATCACCAAGGCCCGTGGAGGAGAAAAGGAAATCTCTTTCATGAAGACATTCAACTCTCAACATCAGCAACATCTTAACACTTCCATGTCATCAAGCAGTCCATGTCAGCAATGTCATTTCATTTCATGTCATGAGTGGTCATATGCCACATCACTATTGTATATCATGTCTATTGTAATGAAAATGTAATTGTAAAGTGGAATTCCAAAGGACGCACATGGATGTAAAGAGTCATGCAAGTTGAAAATTCATGGGAAGTAAAACAATCATGATGGTAATAAAAGAGTCACCCTTGGTTATATATACTCCCTCATTGAATAAGCAAAGGACTTTTCACCTTGGCTCCACTAGTAAAGCATTAGAGAGATAAGCTAGTTCTTTTGTGGAGCAAGGAGTGGCTCCAACACTCCACCATTAAAGCTAGATATGTTCATTGTACATATGTGTCTTGGAAATTTTACTTAATAATAGAAGCCTTTTGAGGCAAACACATTCTTCATGCATGGATTATGAATGCTTGTAAGACTATTATGTGAATGTTTGTATTTCATGTTTTATTTCACATGTACTATTATAATTGAACTATTTTGGTTATTTTAGTGCATAGCTTGTTGAGAAAGTGTTGTAATGGTTGTAATTGTTGTCCCATCCTCATGGACTATTATGAAATATATTAGACATATCGTTCTCCATTGTTGGTTGTAATGAATGTTGCATCCCTTGTGGATTATTCCACTGATGTTATATAAATCCTTAGATTCATGTGTGTCTTTTCCTAGGTGGTATTATTACCTCTCTCTTAGAGGCTCACTTTCCTCTCTCCCCCCATAGTAGTAGAACCTTTACATACTTTCAATTGGACATTCATGAGGCACACCCCCTTACTTTTTGAAAGTAAATCTGCATCCCACTCTCTTGCTGACAGTCAAAGCCAAGGAAAATATTTAAGAATATGGAAATCGAGCCTTTATTCCATATGGGACTCCTACACCAAACAATGTGAGGTATAGTTGGGACTTCATGTCGGGGAGATCCCTTGAATGTTGTTGAATCCAACATCGTCAACATTTCTGGTGCTAAAAGGAGGGAAGCCAATATTTATGGCTAATGAACCCACCAACCACAACATCTCATCTTTTGATCAAGGCAGCAACACTCAGTGCAATTCCCCCACTTGTGTTTCTGAAGTTGGTGACTCTTCCCAACCACAACCCACGCAAACGTGTGAAATCACATATGATCAATTTTGGGCTATTCGTCCTATAACCCGTTAGTTCGCATAAGTAGTTGGATTGATCCTATGAGTACTTAGTCTTCCATATTCTACATTGAAGAACAAAACCATCACTACTGTGATTGTGGTTTCCTCTCTTGAAGATATAGTTCTATCCACCCTTTAAGAGCTATATGACTGTGTGGAAAACGTAGTAGAACCTCCAGGTTTTAGTGGTGGCAGCAAAGCTAAATCCATACTCTCAGGCATACCTTCCCGCGGGTTGGGTAGTGAGGAAAATGAAGAACCACTAGAATCTGACAAAGAAGGAGAGAAGAGCGAAGAATAAGACATGGAAGACCAATATTTGGATTGGATGACTCAGGGCCCACTTTCACTTCTGAGTAAGTTGCACAAGATGCCAAAGAACTTGAAGAAGCTCCTAACGAAATACGACCCTGATAAAAAAATGAAGGTCTAAGACCAACTGGACAACTTTTACCTACATCTAAAAACACTTGAGGTATGTTACAATGATGTTTCATGTATACTTTTCTCATGTAATTTGAATGGTACGGTATTTATATGGTATCATAGCCTTCTGGTGAACTCCATCCAGAATTGGAGGGTGTTTAAGAAAATGTTCCTTGAGAAATTTGTTGATGAGAAGACCCTCGCCATGTTATTGAGAAATTTGGTTAATCTAGAGATGGAGCAAAAATAGAAAGTGAAGGAATTCAACCATAGGTCAATTGCATCTTGAACATATTTCCAAAAGATATGAAACCTCATGACCCCATCACCATATATTACTACACTTCTTCCTTGTCAACGAGCATTACACAGTTCGTGAAGCGAGCTGTGAAACCATCACTTATTGAAAATTATGAAGAGGTTATCATGGTTGAGAAAGACTTGCGCACAATTTGTGTCATCTCAGATAATGGACCAATAAAAGACTCCAAAGACATGAGTAGAAGGTCTCAGGCCTCTGTAAGTAAGGAAAAATAGAAATAACCAAATGATCTTGATAACTTTACCGACATGCTTAAGAATTTGTCAAATGAGGTGGCATAACTCAAACAAAGGTCAAGTGATACCGGAATGAGCAGCAAGCCTCTGTGATACAAATTGTTTAGGAGGATTGTGAATTCATGTAGCAGCAGTAACCAACCGGCCAAGTCTACATAGAGTTCAAATGTTGTGTTGAATCTTGCAATATTGGGCGACCTGGCCATAGATGTATATTGTTCATTCCATCAACAACACCATTCTGATAAAAAATTCCCACAATGGAATCATGCCATGAAATATATTGCTACCCATTTTTGCGATGTGGTGCTTACGGATGAGCTAATCGGTCCCGAAGAAGAAAATGAAGAAGTGGTTGCAGCCAATGAGGCTCAAAGTGTTGGGCACTGAGTAAACATGTTCAATTGTATAATTTCAACCTATAAGAGCACAACTGAGAAACAACCTCCTAGTGACCCTGGTCCAACAACATACCAACCGATATAACTTAAGAAGACAAGGGTTAGCCACTACAACAGATTTGACAAAGAAGAAACTCAAAGAAGAATTTTTAAGGAAAATTAGTCCACCAGTAAACTCAATGCAGAACACTCAAAGAAATTCTAGGAAAGAAGTCCCAACAAAGAGTACTTTCGTAAACATAAAATACAAGACCATCTCTATGAAATTCACAAGTCAAGCTACTTCCCTGGACACTTCAGCTTCCCTTCCCGTTGTGTAATATAACATAGTGGAAAACATGAAGAAGGTTTGTGCGAATATTTCACTGTTTGAGTTAACAAATATCACAAACCAACGTGACATTCTCTTATGCGCACTTGGGAAATCCACCATAGGTAACAATGCCCCTTCACACAAGGGATTAGGTAATTCTTCTGGTTCCCTCGAATCGGTACATCATGCTTTAACAATGGAAGCGAACACAATTTTCCCTCCCTTTCTCTTATCATTTGAAATTTTCAGCTTCAATGTACACAATTTCTTGGTTAATTCTAGTGGATCAGTGAATGGAATGCCATTATCCATCGCAAATAAAATCAAGACAAAATGGGATAAAACATATGCATAGATAATTCAATTGGATAAAAATCTTTTCCATGCGGCCAGTGAACTCAGACATGTGATCATCCACTTATAATCGGACGATCAAGTTCACGAATGCATAAAAATAGTGCTTGTGGACATACAAGAGGCATACAGAATTTTGTTAAGTAGATACAGGTCTAGTAAGTTATAAGGATGTTTTTCTACGGAATAGTGACACTTTTGGCTTTTGTATAAGGGAAGAAACAACCATATTCAAGTGAATCCAGAAATATACATGAAACATAATGTCATTCCCTTGAATGGAAAAAATGAACCAGTGGCTTTTGCAGACATCATTTTTGGAAATTACTTCCTGGAGACACAACTGGGGTGTTTTCTTGCACAACCATCCCCAATCCCACTAGAAACATAGTTGGAGCTCCTCCCTAGTCTAACTTGCAAATGACCTTTGTACAATAAGTAGTAGTAGTAGTAGCATTGGTACTAGTGTAGTTCATGATCCTTGTACAAATAACATGTGGAGTTTGTACCTTGATGATTCTAAGACATGGGAAGGCTCTAGAGATGGTTGCATTTTAATATATGCGCTTCATAGAAAACACTTGATCTTGAGTCGCTTGGAATTATAGTGCACAAACAACACATATGAGTAAGAGGCACTCATCTTCGGCTTACAAAGAGCCATTGACCTCAAGGTCATGTTCTTAAAAGCAGTAGGTGATTCAGAAATTGTGGTGTGACAAGTACGTGACACCATACATTTTGTTTCACCTCATCGAAAGAGTTACCAACAAGAGGTATGGTGTTTAATTTCGTGTTTCCAAGATTTTAATATTATTTCTATTCCAAGAGTGTCTAACGAAACTGTGTATTCATTAGAAAATGTTTCTGCTATGTTGTCACCATTGAGGGACGGTTTTTCTATAAAAATTATTTATAAACTGTATTTCTCGGATAACATCACTAACTTACGTATTTTTAATGATGACCAACATATATTGTGCTTCATGGAAAATGTCGATGTGTTCATAGACACAGTAATCGATGAGGACAAGCACAAAAAGAAACTGTAGGATGTAGCAAGTGTGAGTAAAGGACATCTCATCCCAAAGGTGGTGGTATATTTGGAGAAGTTGTATGACCTGCAAAATCGCTTTCGGGGACCTGCTAATGCTAAAATCCATAGTTCCTCACATTTGCACAAACATATCAACTTGGGAATAGACAAAGATCCAAAATATGTTAATCTTGGTACTTTTTGTACATCACAAGAGTGGAAAACATTCATCTTCTTATTCAAGCAACACCGAGATGTGTTCGCGTGGACATATGATTAGCTAAAAAAATATGACACACAAATCATACAACATGTTATACCAATAAAAGGAGGCATTATAGGAAATTTCAACCTAAAAGTGCCCAAGAAAATTTCACATAATTTGCATGTCAAAATACGTAAACCAATCAAAATCCTTTAAATTTAAAAATAGGTACATGTAAATATCTTGGAGGGAAAAGAAGAACAACCACTTTTTTTCTTGTATTTTTAGCTTATCTCCTTATTAGTTTACCCAAATTTCAAGTGTATACACTCGTTGGATGCGAAATTAAATTCCACATCCAACGAGTACCCATTATGCATACCTTTCAGAAGACCCACATTGACAAAAAATGAAGATAGATTAAAAAAGCATGTTGAACATGATTTTTTAATGTATCTTCATTTTTTGTCGATGTGGATCTTCTGAAAAGTATTCATAATGGGTACTCGTTGGATGTGGAATTTAATTTCACATCCAATGAGTGTCTACACTTGAAATTTGGGTAAACCGATAAGGAGAAAGAAACAAATACAACTAAAAAACGTAGTTTTGTTCTATTCCCTCCCAAATTCATAACTATTATTTTATTATTTAACTATTATTGAATTAAATTTGCTTAGGAGGCCACTTTTAGGCTGAAATTTCCTCTAATCGATCCAAGCCATTTAACTAGAAACTAAGAAAAGTACATCTGACACTTGAACCCCTCATTCAGAAAGAGTTAAATAAGTTGTTGGGTGCTTAGATCATATACAAAATGTGACACTCTACCTAAGTGTCAAATTTGGTCCCTGATAGAAAGAAGTTTGGGGAGATATGCCTGTGAGTTGATTTTTGAAATCTTAATCACGCCTCAGACAAGGATAATTATCCTGCGTCGTCCATGGAACAAATTTTACAAATAATATGATCAGAGTATGAAATTTTCTCTCTCCTTGATGGATATTCAGGCTACAATCAGGTTCTGATCTCAGAACCTGACAGACTAAAGACCACCTTCTGAACGAAGTGGGGTGCATTCACATTTATGCAAATTTCATTTGGGTTGGTCAATGTTGGTGCAAATTTTCAATGAGCTATGGAAATCACATTCCAAGGATTGATTGGGTAGTGCGTAGTGGTCTATCTGATGATGTAACTCTGTTTTCCAAAAAAAGGACAAATCACATACGACACTTAAAGAAATTTTTTGAGAAATGTCTCAAGTATGGGATATCCCTCAATCCCAAGAAAATCATCTTCGCAGTGTATGAGGGTAATCTCTTGGGCCATATTATTGATAAAAGTGGGATCAAGGTAGACCTTGACAAGGCAGGAAAATCATGCAGATTCCCTTCCCATTGAACAAGAAGGCCATGTAGTCCTTCCTGGGGAAGATCAATTTCCTCCACAAGTTGATCTACGATTATGCTCAAATCGTAAAACCAATTCAGGAGATGGTGAAGAAGGATGCCATTTACAAATAGGATAAAATGGAAAGGGATGCCTTTTCCCATATAAAACAAGCTATCATAGAAGCACCCACGCTATACAACCCATATTTCAACAAATATTTATTTCTCTACAACTTTGCTTCTAACACGTCTCTTTCCACTGTACTTATGCAGAAAAATTACCTGAACAATGAGAGGCCAATTTATTTCATAAGAACAAGTCTACAAGGACCTGAACTAAAATACCATGTCATAGAAAAACATGATTATGCAGTTTATCAGGCGGTTAATCACTTTCAGCCCTATCTATTGAAGAACCATTACATCATATTTGTTCCACACCCATCAATAAGATCAATGCTTGTTCAACAAGAGTTGGGTGAAAGGAGAGCGAAAAGGATGACTGGTTTTCAAGAATATGATCTAGAAATGAAACCAGTTCACACGATCAAGGGAGATGGTCTTCTTTTCTTAAAAGTAGAATTAGTGTATGCAAAAGAAGAAGTAGATCCTTCAGGATGGGAGCAAGAAATTGAGAGTACACCATTGAGCGAGCCACCGCCATTACCAGCAATAATCCTTGGTACGGAGATGTGCACCAATACCTTGAGCACGGAACTGTGCCCTCCCATTTTTCCGCACAACAAAAGAGGGCACTAAGGCTTAAAGAATTATCTTACTATCTGGTGCATGGGGTTCTTTTCAGAAAGCACCATAACAAGGTATTTCACAAATGTTTGGACACACATGATTCAGAAATGGTATTACATGATCTCCACGATGGACCAACCAAGGGACACTTTATGGGAAACACTACGGTGTACACGATCATGTGGGTTTGTTTCTACTAACCCACACTATTCAAATATGCTCATGCTTACGTACAAAAATGTCTGGTCTATCAAAAGTGAGCCAACATAAACAAGAGGTCAACCTTCACACTGCAGCCTATCACATTGGAAGAATCGTTTCAAAAGTGGGGCTTATGTATTAATTGTGATAAATTTCCACATTCATCAAATAAAAACCTCCACATTATCAGTACTACAGATTAATTCACATGGTGGAAATAAGTAGTTCCACTAAAACATGTGAATGATCAGGAGGTCATCAAGTTCCTACGACAAAACAAAGTTTCCAAGTTTAATGTTCCTACTTCACTTGTTTTTTACCATTAAACGTATTTCTCATCATTAAAGCTTTATGACTTTGCATTGGAAAATGGAATTGTATTGAAGAATTTTTCGAACTAATACCCTCAGGGGAATGGTCTTGTTGAATCCACAAATAAGAATTTGATCTGCATCATTAAGAATACCATATTCTATGAGAAGAGGAACTTTCATTCTACTTTGGTAAATGATATATGGGTTGACCGAGTCATGCCTAAGCCTCCCCTAAACAACTCCCCTTACTTCCTGGTATATGGAAAAAAATCCATCCTCCTGCCCAACATCTAATTTCATTCTCTCCAACTCTCCCAAGAATTCCAAGGAAAGCCATGTCTGTTAGTGCAGTGTAGGATGGAAACCCTTCATAATCTCCAGGAAGAAAGATTGAAATCCAAAGAAAAAATATTACTTCATCAAAACCATATCAAGAGGTTTTTTTATAAGAATTATGTAGGAAAGAACAACTTTAGTGTGGGTTAATTAGTCTTGAAATGGGACAAATACCATGAAGGCAAAGTAAAACACACTAAGTTTCAATCCCTGTGGATTTGACCATTCACTATACATGATAAGCTTGGTCAACACACCTATTGCCTTCAATCACTTCACAAGAAGATTGACTCTCTCCTTGTCAATGGCCAAGTTCTCGAACACTATTTTCAATGAGAAATTAGGGGTTGTGCCCTACACTATGTTAATATTTTGTGTTTTTTTTTCAAAATTTCATTCTTGTTGTTTTTCTCACTTCTTGTCTTATATCGTCATGTGATTAAGTGTTGTCCTCACCCATGTGTTGGTTTTTTAGATTGTGTGTGTGGCTGAAGTCTAAGGAGCCTTGTGAAACTTCAACATTTGGTTAACCTTTCATCTATATTCCTTGTATTTTTTATGTCTTTTGGCTGATGAAGTTCTGACAGAAAATACGATACATCCATAAAGAGATTTTTTGGAAAACCATGAACTTGTTTTTGGCCAGGAAACCTTATGGGCCCATATTCGGTTCTTTTTTTGCGTTTTCATGCTTATCTAATTAGTAAAAAGGGGAGAAGGGGAAAAGGGGAAAATATAAATGAGAGAAATTAAATCATATGAACCTATATACTTCTATGAAGGAAAAGCCTCTCATGCTCTCAATAATTTGGGATCCCTCTTCTGCCCAAAATGAATAAGTGCCAATGCACAATCCTATTTTCAAAAGAAAAAATAAAGGTGAATGAAAAGAAAGGCTTCCTACATGGAGAGGTAAAGGAAGAAACTTTGTCGATGTACTATTCAGGCTCGCTCATAGCATATAAATTTTTGTGTTCCTAAAGTGACTTCGTCGGGGTATTTTCCAGGCCTGCTGGCAGCAAAGCAACACTAGAGATGAAAACTTACACTCTAAAGATTTTAAACTCACGAGATTCATTACCCTTGCCCGCTTGAAATTTTTTGATAATGTTTAATCTTTGTTGAGTTAAACTGAAGTGGCATGATGGCGACTTATTCTATTCACGGGGTAATTGGGGAAACCAAATTTATATGCACGATGAATCAATACTCCCCGAAGAACAAAGGCCCTGCACAAAAGAAGTTAACCGAGATAAATAAGCTGGAATTATACCAGTGTGCCACCAAGTGTTGTAACTGCTATAACCTCCTCCAAAATTTTATCCTATATAAAATTTCAGAGCCTTCCTTGGTATTTTCCATGGTCGTCACAAACTTTGAAGTTCATTTTATTGCTTTTATAAAAGTGTTGTGACCCCTTTCGCAAGATAGGAAAAGTGTCATCTTTTGGCATGTTGGCTATAGAATTGAATGGATGATCTTATTCTAGTAGTTCCAAGAGGTAACCTTTTTGAAAATTAGTTGTTTTAACCTTATAAGTACCTGTCACACTCATTTCCAAAGTTTTGAACATCGTCGCACAAGTGTTGTCATGGTCGTCATAAGTGTATCTTTGGTTTCACTTTTGTCGTAACTAGTCATAAAATTGTCACACAAAGTAAAATGATTTGTTTGTATGTATTGGATGATAAATATTATTTGATTAATCAAATATGATAAGTATAAAAGCTCATCATTGTTCACATTGATCGCATCGGTCCGACACTAAGTCATTTTTCAAAAATCTTCCCAGCCAAGCAACTTAGCTTCACTAGGCCTCCCCTAAGCTACGCATTGTGCAGTCTCAGTACTCAAGATGTGAAATTTCTACCTGGAACTATGCAGTTTGAATGACCTGCCTCCCAAGACTGCTCCATTGCGTATTTTTTGTGACCAATCCTTAACCTTGACCTCCAGAATTGTGTAGTCGTGGCCTCCAACTCGGCTTGAACTATGCACTTCGCAACCTCAAGCATCAATATTTATACCTAAGCCCCGAAACTATGCACTGTGTAGTCACCCATGCATTCCTTAACACCTATAAATATGCAGTAAGTCTTCCCTGTGCCCATATCTGCAATCTTTCCCACTAGCTCCAGAAACTACACAGTCATGTCCCTTAACCCAACTTGAAATTTGCACTGCGTAGTCTCAAGGCTCAATGCTTCCCCTTGCCTACGTAAACTGCATAACCATGCAGTCACTGAGCCTCATTTTCTAGCTTGTCACTTGTTTCGGGCTAATTTCATGGATCATAATGCATCATCTTAGGCTATGGGTTTTCAGATTGATGTCATCCCACCATGAGTGAATTGTAGGAATAGGTACCCTACCATGTCATGGTGAGATGATGAAGGAAGAGAAGGAGGGAAACATGCTCAAATAAATACTTTCATCAGTACTCGCACAATGATTAATTAAGATAAAACAAAAGGACACTAGTTTTTTATCACTATCCAAGACTTGAGATCATTGAAGAATAGTTATCAGCAAGGCCTACAGAGGAGAGAAGGAAAGTTCTTTCATGAATACATTCAACTCTTAGCAGCAGAAATTGCTTGACACTACCATGTCATCAAGAAGTGCATTTAAAAAGTTTCATGTCATGTCATGTCAGGTCATGAGTTGTCATATGCCACATCATTATTGTATATTATGTCTATTGTAACCAAAATGTATTGTAAGTGGAAGCCCAAAGGACACACATGGATGTAAAGAGTCATGTAATTTGAAAATTCATGGGAAGTGAAACAGTCATGAGGGTAGTCAAAGAGTCACCCTTGGTTATATATACTCCCTCATTGTCTAAGCAAAGGAATTTTCACCTTGGCTCCACTAGCAAAGCATTAGAGAGACAAGCTAGTTCTTTTGTGGAGCAAGGAGTGGCTCCAACACTCCACTATTAGATCTAGGGATGTTCATTGTACATATGTGTCTTGGAAATTTTACTTAATAACATAATGATTTTAAGACCAATGTGTTCTACATGCATGGACTATGAATTTTTGTAAGACTATTATGTGGTTGTTTGTATTTCATGTTTGCTTTCACATCTACTAATATAGTTGAACTATTTCAGTTATTTTAGTGCTTATCTTGTTGATAATGTGTTGTAATGGTTGTTATTGTTGTCCCATTCTAGTGGACTATTCCCCAATATATTAGGCGTATATTTCTCCATAGTTGGTTGTAATGATCATTGCATCCCTTGTGAACTAGTATATTGGATGTTAGACAGATCCTTCGTTTCATGTGTGTCTCTTCCTGGGTGGTACTATTACCTCTCTCTTAGAGGCTCACTTTTCTCTCTCCCCCCACAATAGAATAAACTTGACATAATTGCAGTTGGAAAGTCACCAAGCACACCCCCTTGCTTTTCGAAATTACATATGCATCCCTCTCTCTTGTTGACAGTCAGAGCAGAGGCAAATCTTTAAGAATATCGAAACAGAGACTTTATTTTGGATGGGAACCCTACACCAAACGGTGTGAGGTATATTTGGTACTTCCTATCAAGGAGATTTCCTAAATGTTGGAGGATCCAACACAATAAACAAGGATCTACCCCAAGGGACAAGACTATTCACACCCCTCTAGAGAAGTATAAATACAAGAGAGTTGGAGCGCATTTCGAACACAAAAATTTGGAGTATCTAACCTAAAATTTCACAGAGAAATAAATTAGGGGAATTTTAAGGTCTAAAATGGGCCTCCTAAGAAAAATGTACAACCAAAATAAAATTTATAAGAACCAATAGGATTCAAGATGATGATGTCAACCATGGGGGATGATTCACCATTTTTTAAGTAAAAGGGTAAAAATATTAAAAATTAATAAAATAATAAAACTACTTTTCAACTCGTATTTTCAACTTATCTTCCAAATTTTTTACTCAATTTCAAGCCAGAGTACTCGTTGGATGAAAAATTTAATTCCTCATCCAATGAGTACCCATGTTGCATACTTTTAATGGACCCTGCTATAGGTAAAATGAGAAATACATGAAAAAATGTGATTGCAATCACATTTTTTCATGTATTTCTCATTTTTCTTGTAGCAGGATCAATCGAAAGTATGCAACATGGGAACTCCTTGGATTAGGAATTAAATTTTCCATCCAACGAGTACTCCCACTCAAAATTTGAGTAAAAGATTTGGGAGATAAGTTGAAAATACGAGTTGAAAATGTAGTTTTTTCCTTTTTTCTCTCTTAAATTTGATGATTTAATCAAATATTATTTTATTATTTCCACTATTATTTTATAATTTCCTTAGGAGGCCCATTTTAGACCTTAAAATTCCCCTAATTAGAATGTTGAAATCTGAAAATGAGGAGGGTTTGACTTGGCTTCTAGATGGTGGAAGGATATTGGATATCTCACTTTGATTTGATCCTATAAGAGGAGAGTTTTTATGGGTTTTCCCCTTTGTTATATGGAAAATCCTCTAATGTGGACAAAAGTGAATCCCTTAGATCTATTGGTTTGATCTAGAAACAACAGAAACAAAAACACTTGTTTTTTCCTTATAAAAATTATTAAATGGAGGATAAAGCCTACCTGGAATCCAAAGCAATTCCTCCTCTTCTCTTGGCTTATAAACTTTAGCTCTAGCTCTAATTACTATAAATGGGACCTACAAAAAAATTACAAAAAACAATATAAGTACAAGACATAAATACATATACTGATATCTCTAATCAGTGAGACAAGAGGGCATTGAAATACATGCGCATAAAATAAACACAAGTATAGGAAAATAAAGCTTTTTGTATCAATGAAATGTAGGAGGAAATTACAACCCTTTTGTAGTTCTTGACAATGTAGATGTATCCCACCAAAAATTGTCCTTCCTTAGCCACAAAGAAAGCTTTCAATCTCAACTCAACGATGGTAATGGATCCTTAGGTAAAAATTAGTAGCATTAGGGCATAACTAAGAGTCTCCAATGGGAGGTAGTGAATTTATAGGGTAAAGAGATAATACCTCTAGGATAGGAGATCAAGATACCAATCAATAGTAAATGTTTAAAACCACCTTAGAAGCTTCTAGAAAGAAAATTTTCGTAATTACTTTTTATTTTTCTCAAAATTCTAGAACCATCACATCTGCAGAAAATGCAACCTATGAAATTCAGTGCAAATTCCTAGTTATGCTATATGCAATGGAAGACAGGGTGTGATGGGTCCAAAAATTAGTTTTTAAGCTGATAAACCTATAATTTTTGGAAATTTTGGAGAAGTAATGATTGATTATTTTCAAAGGGATAATGAAAAGGTGTCAAGGATGTTGATTGATCTAGTTTCTAGGACATTTGATTGAATGCGACAAAATGACCTGTAACAGATTCCCCCCTAAAGTACAAAGTTAGAAGTAGTGGTTGAGGACTGAATTTCTTTACTTTGTGAAAACTCTGGATCAATAAAAGGATGGTTGAGATAATAATATATTACAATACATAATCATCAAGAAGTCACTGTTGAGGTAGGTATACCCGTACTCAGCCTATAATCCATTATTTCATGTACAATGATCAAAAGTCTCATCCAATAATTACGAATAGTGGACCCATGCTTGGATGACCTTTGGAATGATCATAGACATAATACGTTGTGATATTTTATGAATCCTGAAAGCATAATCCATATGGATAAAACTATATCTGGGGTCTTCCACCTCGTTCACTCGATAGTACGAGTCTAACCATGTGAATAAATGAGCTAGAGTCAAACATGGTGGACACCATCTGATAACTGACCAATAACAAATGTGAGAGGAACCATCGATAATTATAATGGTCCTCATGGTATTATAGTACAATATATGTGGTGCGAATAAATGAGATGAAGTCGAACACCACACAAAATCTTCTGGTCGAAGGCTAATGATGAGAACCTGTTGCCGAAAACGAGGAAACTTGCCATTGAGGTATGAAAATTCCAAGGCAATAAAGGAAGTTTATAAGTCAACTTCCTCGATAATGTGTTTATTTGAAAAATAAGTCAATCATTGAAAGAGGTACTTGATGTATCCCCCATCAATGACACAAAAAATGTATCAAGGTTTGAGACATAATGTAATGATGCAAAGTTGGTTTAGGAAAAGTAGACATGAAGTAAGGCTTAAGGTATTGTAGTAGATATCAACTTAGGGTGGAATTTCTCTTGAACATATAAAAGACACTGACTGGGGTTGGAAACATTGACTTAAATACCCATAGTGAAGGTTTAATCAGCAGAGAGGCAAGCAGATTCCCCAACCCAAAAAGTTATCGAGATGAAGTCTGTTAGGGTCCTATATTTTATAGGATAGATTGATAAATATCTGTTGATTTGTATAAATATGTTGTGAATAATATTTCATCTTTCAAATGATTCCCAATAAAAAGAAAATAAAAATAGAAAAAAAGGGATAAAAAAAATATGCATTTGCGAAAGAAAAGAATAAAATAAATAAATAAAAATGATATATAACTTTATAAAAATAAAAAAATAAGGCTTACTAGTCTGAATGCAACATTAGAGACCAGTTAAAAAGTTTAACTACACTAAATCACATCGTTTAAGCATGATTAGTCATGTAATAAAGTGATTTTTGGTTTCTTTTGATTAAGTGTGATTAATTAGTTTAATCGAGATAAATCTAACGTAATAAAGTTTTTGGACACGACGTCTTGTCATTTTGTGATAAGTTTAAGTCTCAGTGGTGATGATTTGCCTGCCCAGATCAATGACAGACACACCACTTCACGACCCACAAGCCTATCTGTTGGTTATTCAACATGGGGGTCTGGAGCGACGGTCTCCTAGATACCTCCATTTCTATGTGTCATCCCATCATCCATTCCTCACCCACCCTCCTAAAATCCTTTGTCGGTGCTACCCCCCTCTTGGATCCCCCTAATATTCTTCCATTTACTGCTTGACTACCTAACATTGACCTTGCGCCCGCTACTCCACTCTCGCATCACCACGTATCAAACTATTTCCCCTATATCCAAGAGCCAAGTGTTCCTCTCTCCTTTCTAGTTAGAAATTAATCGTTCAATAATAAACCTTTCCCTCCCCTGCTCCATATTCACGTTATAGTTATCCGTTTCTAATTTATTTTCCCCCTCTGCTCCATGGTAATGGTAATTTGACAACAAATTTACTCCCAATAAAGTGTAAAATCCCCATTTCTCAAACTGTTAAACCCATGTTCATTGTAAATTTTACTCTGGAAAACAATGTAACTCTCTCACAAAGCACAATAGCTGCCACGCAACCAAGGACCCTATCCAACTCCTCATCCTATTTTTCAAGCAACGATTCATGAGGTAATTACGGTCAAAACCATTCATTTGAATTATGTCTTCAAAGAAGAAATTCATGCTTGAAGAAAACCCCATGATGCCTCCAACTGTTGATTTAAACCACTAACCTATGGTCGGCCAATTATACCAAGTCACAGATACCAATTGTGAGTTCGATTTCTATGAACTCCATAATTGGCTTAAACAAAAATATCTCGACCTAAGTGATGAATCGGGATTGGGTGACTCATTCCTACCACAATTCAACTTTCCTAAAACTAGTATTTTCCTGATTTTGTAACCTGGTGTCAATTTAGATACATTCCGAGTCAGAGGGAAATTGTGGCCCACAATGATGAGGTTCTCTTTGCAATTAATGGGGTTTCAATCTCATAAATTCTCCAAGTCCAAACCTTTAATTCCATGGAGCCCTTTCACCAATATTTTCTCATGGAGATATATAACAAACTTGATTTCCTCGAGAGGGCCAAAATATTTGAGACTTTCTTACCAGAAAACCCTCCTTATCCCTCCTCTATGTTCCCTGATATGAACAATAAAATAATCTCCATGGTCTCATGTTTATTAGGTTACGACTCTGACCAATGGGTCGATCGAATCATTTTATCCTTTCTTTTTGTTTCTTCTGCAAGTGAAAAACCCCCTATTCTCTTTTGTTATAGTGAGTTTTTTGCAGAAGCCATCCATGAACATTTCATGAAGCTTTCAAGTGAAGAAGTATTCAAATATGCACCTGTCATAGTATATTTATTTCTCTACTATCAATCAGACATACTTTCTTTCCACCTACAGAAATTTGACAACCAAGGAAATCCTCAATCATAAATAACAACACTGAATTCACATTCATTGACTTTGTAGATCAATTTTTACATGTGGTTTTCAATTTATTAAAAATTTATACATAACCAACAATACACCTAGAGATCAAGAGAATAATTCACTTAAGTGACCAAACTAAGAGAGGGGATTGGTATTTGTACCAAAGTTATACAAAGATCAGAGTGTATGGGTGTGAGTTACCCCCATACAAACTCCCCAAGTTTGTGCCAAACTCACATCTTTGCCTTGGAGTACATTAGGTAGATGATCAACATGTACTAACTACACTTTTTGGAAGCAAATAAGAAGTCATAGTTTAAGATAAAGACTCAAGTTGGCCACTTCATATGCAATGCAAGATCAGCAGGAGAAGATGAAGAAGCCATTTTGAAGCAGATGAATTTCAAGTACAATTTTACATGGTCCTATGATCCTTTTGGGTTAATTTCAAAATTAAGAGTAGAAAAAAAGTATTCTCATTATGCCCACACTCCTAGAACAGAGATAGAACATTATATGAATCAAGAAGAGTGGCAGGAGAATCCTTTACAAGAGGCCTAAGAATAGGTACTGTCGACTTCACAGACTTCATTATCTCAGGAAAAACAGGAAAAGGGACTCAGGGAAAACGTTTACCCTTTAGTGACTTAAATTTCATAAAAGGATTTCAAAGTGTACAACAAGGTACATAAGACCAAATACATGGGAGAGACACAACAAGAAAGTTCAGAACAATAACAACCTATTATTCTAATAGGCTCATGCACACCATCAATTTTAAGGAGAGGGGAGATCATTATTGGAACTCTTATGACCCCAATGACTACAGATACACCATCTTCATCACCAATAGAAGAGCTGGAGCAAAATAAGAAATATCAGAGTACTTTTTTCTACTTACAAGGAAATTAAAAGGAAGAAACAAGCACTTAAGGCCACCACATATTCACAATTTTGGAAGCAGACATCCACCTCCCAGCATAGGCTTATCTCACCTTTGACACAGAGAAGGGGAGAATGAAAATTTCTTTTCTGAAGCCCAATGTTTCTCAGCCCCAATCTGTATATGACTACAAATAGTATCGTTGGCTTGAGGGGTCCTGACCGAGGTTCAGAGTTAAGGTTAACCAACAAAACCCTCTTACTACTGGCCCTTTCAGCAGTGACCTACTTGCACAAGCCAAAGTATCACCCGAAGCAGTATAGAGGGGTGATGGAACCAGGTTTCCACACCCCGAGAGAGAATTAAATGATGTGGGTGTCTTCAAATCTATAACAATAGTGGTTGGGCCTTTGCAACAGGAAACCTAACTAGAAACCCTAACCAGAGAGATCTAGGTTAACTTACATAGGTTATCCTGCGCACACACAGATAAAGGTCTCGCAATCCCTTAATACATAACATTTAGGTCTGATAGTAATAGATCTATTCATTAAACACTCCTATAAATTATAATATAGTTACGCAACCGATCCAACACAGTTAATGTGTTGAAGTTTGCAGCAATAAACAGTGAAATTGGCATCTGGAAACAACATCCATGTTCCCAGTGAAAATTAAGCACCTACACTAGGGTGGGGCCAACAAAGGAAATTTTTAGGTGAATGCTTATTTTTAGATGAACGTATATTCTTATGATTCCTTAATTTAGATGGACACTAGACTATAATATATTCTCAATGAGAACTTGAAAATAGTTAATTGAAGTGGCAGATCAGTTAGCTAAGTGAATTTCGAGTTAAGAGATTTGTCGGTGGGACATGTAGGTTGAATTTAGTTTTAACTGAGTGATTATAGTTGTAACAGAGTTGTAAGTGCAGTGGGTCATGAGTTGTGCAAGTTTTAAATAATTTTAACTCAATTAAATGAGTTAAATTCAGTTGCACTAGTTGTAACTGCAGATACACTAGTGACGGATCAAGTGAATTAAATATTAATTAATTCACATGTAGTGATTTCACATGCAAGTGATGTTTTTACTATTATTAAATGCATGCATGTCAGTTCCAGTGGAGACCCAATTGAGATCTAGGTGAAAGGGAAGAATAACTATCAGTTTTGATATTAGCAGGTTTTGTAGCTGCTACAACACCACCCAAAATTTTGGATATATCTAAAATTTTGGGTCCCCATGCTTGCTTAGCCATTAGGGTTTTGACCTGGCCTGTAGTCATTAAACCTTCTCACCATCATGACGAGATTATTTCACCGCATCCACACCATGTGTGGGGGTATCATCATGCATGCACTCGAATGGAAACTTCTTTGTGCATTAATAATATTCGTTAGAAGCCCTTTCATCATGGATCATTTAGGCATTCTGTTTGGATATTTCACCAAGCTCATGTAAATTATTTAATGGAATCATTCTCTACAGGGTAACTGTGAACTAATTGATGTTAGAATGTTTCATACAGGTCAATACCATGAATGATATACTCATCAATGTCATCACCACATCAAGGGAAATAAACTGAAGCTAAACAACAAGGCCACAACTACGAAACATGACACTTTCATCCACATGCCCCCTGCTCATGTGGGGATGAGACTTAAGGTTGCACTTAAATACCTCATTAAGGCAGATGACAAGGATGTGCCAACAGGTGAGGGGGTGGAGCAAGTGAGCAGTATTGTTAAAAGGAGGATGGTGTGGTACATGTTTATCCAAATAAAGAATCAAGGAAAGAACTTTTCATGTTGCTGATGCAACAACTTCTTCACTGATGTACATCGGATACTTAGAATCACTCCATTTGGAAATGTTCGTACCTTATGCCTTCATGCATGAACCAGAAGCATTTGCTGCATTTTATCAAATCTAAGCTGAAGGAGGAACCATACAATGTAGTTATATTCCGGGATGGAAAATATCTCACCTTAAAGGAAGTTTTTGAAAGTCCTACAAGATACCATCTCAAGGTTGATCTCCTGGATGTACATTCAGAAAAGAATACATATCACCAATTTGATAATTATAGTCTGAAGTATAACCCATGTGGGAAAAGTAGACTCAGAATATTTCCCTAAAGCAAGACAATCTCACTCAAGGTTGGTTTCTTGTTGAGTTGTCAAAACAAGTATGATCTGATCCGGAAGCAAGTGAATGTCAAATGGCAGAATATGGGATATCTGTTTATGAAAGGAAACAAAACCAATGGAACCGGTTGGCAAGTGGTTTTGTTAACAATGAGATATACAAAAAAAGTTCCATCTGGTTAATTCAGTCTCCTCGACAGTACAATGTGTACAAAGGGATAGGACTCGTTCCATCTTTTCAAAATATTTTGGATAACATATTCATTCCTCTCTTTGAGGTTGCAGTTGGTCCAAGTTCTCATCCTGAACTACGCATCTTCTTGAAACAGATGTTCAACTTTGATATGGTAAATGATGAAATTAAACCTGAAAGGCATCCCACAAAGCACACACCAACCCTAGCTCAGTGGAAAAATGATTCCAATCCTGCTTTTTCATATCATCCTTATTATTGCTATGCAAATCTGTATGCACTCTACAAGCTTCATGAGAGGAATGACAACAATTAAACTTCATCCTCATTATGGCAAGGCTGGTGATATTGATCACTTTGAAATTGCATTTCTATGGAAAGAATCTTAGGAGGTTTCCTAGATTGGTGTGGCCCCATGTTTCCCTTTCAACAGGTGATCCATTACCAATCCATTTGACAAAATGAACCTCTTTTGTTGTTCAGGTTTGGAAGCTCAGTGCTTGTGGTCTTTGTGAAAGTGCTCACCGGCTGAGATTCTCGTATCCGAGGGAGTCTCATTGGGATGGAAGAAAATATTACATCAAAGGCCTTGGAGGGAATGACATACATAAGACAAATGTATCTCATACGTGAGTTGAATTTCGCCATGAGTTTTGGGAAGGAGAAGGGTAATATCTTATTCAATGGGAAATCATATTTTTAATTAAAATAGGGATCCCATCCCACATGCATACCAAAGCCATAGTCAAAGGGAGAGCGAAAGATTATGATGACTATGCATTATGAAATGCCTTGAAGACCATGAGCTAACATAAGCATAGACACAGCTCCATAAATGTGCACTATATGGACTACTCGATGAGCCATATCACGCACATCATTATGAAAATTTGCGCACAACGTAGGCGTATATGGGTCATGAAGTCTTGTTGATTGGGAGAAAACTTAACTCATGTGCCATTGATATCAAAGCCCTCCTCATGTAAAACTAAAGAGCGCTTAATGGATTGATTAAATATGCATACGCAGCATCTTGTGGTAGGGGAGGGAGGCCACACAAGGAAGAGAGGGAGCAGCCCGATGAATAACGTCTGTAGCCAATCCCAGAGGATGAGAAAAACCGTGGAGCAACAAAAGGGTGACCTATCTATTCCACGCTTTGTTTTATCGCAGTGCAGTCTCTGGCAGCATGCTGCGATTAACATTAGTCACGAGAAAACTACATAGCATGGGTATTTATTTAGCCATCGATACCATGACCACTCCTCCTCTTTGACTAAAAGGAAATCACTCACCGAAATTTCAAGATATAGATAAATATTACAGAACATTTCTTCACGTTGTTCATGGGCTCTTTTTTTTTTTTTTTTTCTTTCTATGCCATCGCACTGTCACACATGATTCTGGAAGCCCCCATACTTTCCTTGGCGCATGAGAGGGATGAAAATCATCACGACATCACCTCTCAGATTGGACAGGTCATGAATAGTTGATTCATGGACACAAAATTGACCATGTCTTGATTAAACACAGAACGGGGATTTCCGTTCGAAATGTCTGCCATTTTTGTTCTCTCGAAGTTGTGCTCTTCCAAATAAACAAGTGGAACAAACTCATGACGATAATTGCGTCCCTGCAGCCCTGCACTCTTAGAAGTATCATCCAAACGAAAGATGAGGAAATGCGACCTATGGTGTGTGTGACCTAGGTCGCAGATCATGTGGAGCGATCTAAAGTGTGACTTCCATGGTCACGTAACTTGCAACTGCCATGGCAATGCAACCATGCAGCTCCTGGGAGGTTGCGTTTCAAAGTAGGGAAAACACTGGGTCACATTACTCTTCAGGTCCCTGGGTCGCACAAGCTCAACAATAGGCTGACGGCGTGACTTCCCCTACATTGCGACTTCATGACTTCTTCTGGGAGTCACATTCCCCCCTCTAACTCGGTCGTTCAACGATCCATCAATTTAGCATAAATCTCTACTATTTCACACCCATAGCGAATCACCAATTTCAATTTGGTCAAAAATCATGCAACTCTTTCTGCAGGAGGGGAAGGAAGGGTTTACAGTAAAATCATGAAAGCAGTGGGAGTGGCAGCAGAGCTCATGTTAACGGGCATAGACATGAGATTGAACGCTAGTTGCGTTGATGGACTCAAGCGACAATGTTCCGAAACTTGAGGGGGAAGGGCAAAGTGAGGGGGAGGAGGAGTATTGCTTGGTGAATGAGGAGGAGGAGGAGGAGGGCTCTCACATCACATCACCTAGATAAATGCCCATTTCATCTGGTAAGCGATTGGGCAACGGCTAGTGAGTCACACTACCATAGGGTCGCAAGATCTCCCCTCAAGAAAGCAGCCGAAGTGCGATCTCATTTCAAAAAAACAATATTGCTACCTGGGAGCACCATAATATTCATTCATCATGTTAACATGTAGGCTTGATCCAAGTGGATATCGATGGTCACCCATCTATTCCATTTGGACCCGCAACATCAATTCTTTCAGTTTTTCAGCTTCAGCACAACTTACTATTTTTAGTAGGTTTTTGGGTCCTGCACTCCCAGAGCCGTTTTGAGGACTTAATGATCCAGGTGGATATTGGTGGCCACCCACCGAGTCCATTTGAACCCCCAACATTAGTTATTTCAATTTTTAAGTTTCAGCACAACTTACTATTTTTAGCATTTTTTCGGGTCTTGAACTTTCGGAGCCGTTTTGAGGCCCTAAACGACGTTTTTTGGGAAAACGGGGAGCAACATAAACCAGTGTTTCTCAATCAAAAGTTGTAATCCTCGGATATATATTTCTAACAATCTATTGAGCACATCAAATGGAGATCGGATGCCAAAGTTACGTTCGTGGGAAGTTGAAACACCAATTTACCCAAACGGGGCCCACGGTTTTGGCGCTTCATCTCCTAGGGTTAGGTTTTTGGATGTTTTGGGTTCTACATTGTTTCTCAACAATAAAAAGGCCTCCAAGCCTCATTGTAAGACAATTTAGGGGGCTGGGATCTGACACATCTCTTCTCAGAGATAAGTGCTACCAATACCCTAGCTCGCCACATCTCCATCATGTCTGCATTGTAACACAGTTCAGGGGCTGGTAGCCGTTGCATCTCTTCTCAGGGATATGCTGCCAATACCCTAGCTCATCTATTTCCATTATGTCTGTAAGCTTATTTCAGTCATTCATTTATTAATAAAATGAAGCACTATTTCCACTGCATCTCTATATCTATGGCTATATGTGTATTATGTTGTGTTCTTGCATAAATCCGGATCAAGGCTCATGGGCAATTTCGAGAACTGGGAACTCTTTTCAAAGGATCGCTCCCTATATTTAACAAACTCGTATTTCCTCTCCATGTTTAATCATTTTCCTCATGTATGTGTAGGATCCATCTCATCAGGGTCCCTCCCCTTATTCAGAACTGATCATTGTTCACTTCACTAATGCAACAAGTCATTTCCATGAATTAAACGTGAAAGGATAATTCTAGTATGTGCATTGAGCCCTTAGTGAAGTAGAAGCCGTAGATTCATGACTGTACCCACGTTTCATAAATTCGTTTCTATATGGTGCGATGTTCATAGAGGATAAAGGGGCATCATGTCTCATCAACGGAACCATACCCCTATGAAGTAATAGCTACCAAAATAGTTTAAACTACAGATCCACATTTGGCACTTAGTCCATAACGCTACCAACGAACATTACAGTGATTGAAGAGGCACAGGGATGGCCTACAAAAGCCATTCTCTTTGATGATAAAGTGGCACAACACTTGACCACATAGGCATCTAAATTTATCATTTTCACTCTTGCAAATTAATTAAATACGCCCTTAGCAGTATTATTATTTGATCATGAAGACATGACCTATTCTATTTTATTGTAGGTAGAAGCTTTCAGTTTGCACAAATAGGAGAGCTGGAGCAGAATAAGAAATATCAGAGTATTTTTTCTACTTACAAGGAAATTAAAAGGAAGAATCAAGCACTTAAGGCCACCACATATTCACGATTTTGGAAGCGGACATCCACCTCCCAGCATAGGCTTATCTTAGCCTTTGACACAGAGAAGGGGAGAATGAAAATTGATTTTCTGGAGCCCAATGTTTCTCAGCCCCAATCTGTAGATTACTAAAAATATTATCGTAGGCTTAAGGGGTCTTGACCTAGGTTCAAAGTTAAGGTTAACCAACAAAACGCTCTTACTAATGGCCCTTTCGGCAGTGACCTACTTGCACAGGCCAAATTCTCACCCAAAGCAGTATGGAGGGGTGATGGAACCAGGTTTCCACACCCTAAGAGAGAATTAAATGATGTGGGTGTCTTCAGATCTATAACAACATTGGTTGGGCCTTCGCAACAGGAAACCTAACCAGAAACCCTAACTAGACAGATCTAGGTTAAGTTACGTAGGTTATCCTACGCGCACATAGATAAAGGTCTCGCAATCCCTTAATACATAACATTCAATTTTGATAGTAATAAATCTATTCATTAAACATTCCTATAAAATAGAATATAATTACGCAACTGATCCAACACAGATAATGTGTTGAAGTTTGCAACAATAAACAGTGAAATTGGCATCTAGAAACAACATCCATGATCCTAGTGAAAATTAAGCACATACACTAGGGTCAGGCCAACACAGGAAATTTTTAGATGAACATATATTCTTATTATTCCTTAATTTATATGGACAGTAGACTATAATATATTCTGAATGAGAACTTGAAAATAGTTAACTAAAGTGGCAGATCAGTTAGCTAAGTGAATTTCGAGTTAAGAGGTTTGTCGGTGGAACATGTAGGTTGACTTTAGTTGTAACTGAGTGATTCTAGTTCTAATAGAGTTGTAAGTGCAGTGGTTCATGAGTTGTGCAAGTTGTAAATCAATTTAACTTAGTTAAGTGAGTTAAAGTCAGTTGTGCTAGTTGTAACTGCAAATACACTAGTGAGAGATCAAGTGAATTAAATATTAATTAATTCACATGTAGTGATCTCACATGCAACTAATTTTTTTACTATTATTAACTGCATGCATGTCAGTTCCAGTGGACACCCAATTGAGATCTAGGTGAAAGGGAAGTGTAACTATCAGTTGTAATATTAGCAGGTTTTGTAGCTGCTACAACACCACCCAAAATTTTGGGTATATCTAAAATTTCAGGTCCCCCTGCTCACTTAGCCATTAGGGTTTTGACCCGGCCTGTAGTCATTAAACCTTCTCACCATCATGATGAGATTCTTTCACCGCATCCACGCCATGTGTGGGGGGATAATCATGCATGCATTCGAATGGAAACTTCTCTATGCATTAAGCATATTCGTTAGAAGCCCTTTCATCATGGATCATTTAGGCATTCTGTTTGGATACTTCACCAAGCTCATGTAAATTATTTAAGGGCATCATCCTCTATAGCGTAATTTTGAACTAATTGAAGTTATAATGTTTCATACAGTTCAATCCCATGGATGATATACTCATCAACGTCACCACCACACTGAGGGAAATAAACTGAAGCTAAACAACAAGGCCACAGCTTCGAAATAGGACACTTTCATCCACATGCCCCCTGCCCATGTGGGGATGAGACTTAAGGCTACAGTTAAAGACCTCATTAAGGTGGATGACAAGGATGCGCCAACAGGTGTGGGGGAGGAGCATGTGAGTAGTATTGTTAAAAGGAGGATGGTGTGGCACATGTTTATCCAAATAAAGAATCAAGGAAAGAACTTTTCATGTTGCTAATGCAACAACTTCTTCACTGATGTACATCAAATACTTAGAATCACTCTATTGGGAAATGTTCATACCTTATGCCTTCATGCATGAACCAGAAGCATTTGCTACGTTTTATCAAATCTAAGCTGAAGGAGGAACCATACGAGGTAGTTATATTCCATGATGGCAAATATCTCACCTTAAAGGAATTTTTTGAAAGTCCTACAAGATACCAGCTCAAAGTTGATCTCTTGGGTGTACATGCAGAAAAGAATACATATCACCAATTTGATAAGTATAGTCTCAAGTATAACCCATGTGGGAAAAGTACACTCAGAAGATTTCCCTAAAGCAAGACAATCTCACTCAAGGTTTTTTTCCTGCTGAGCTGTCAAAACAAGTATGATCTGATCCAGAAGCAAGTTAATGTCAAATGGAAGAATATGGGATATCTGTTTATGAAAGGAAGCAAAGCCAATGGAACCGGTCGGCAAGTGGTTTTGTTAACAATGAGATATACAGTGAAAGTGCCATTTGGTTAATTCAGTCTCATTGACTGTACAATGTGTACAAAGGGATAGGACTCACTCCATCTTTTCAAAATATTTTGGATAACATATTCATTCCTCTCTTTGAGGTTGCAGTTGTTCCAAGTTCTTATCCTCAACTACGCATCTTCTTGAAATAGATGTTCAGATTTGATATGGTAAATGATGAAAGTAAACTTGAAAGGCATCCCAAAAAGCACACACCAACCCTAGCTCAGTGGACAAATGATTTCAATCCTGCTTGTTCATATCATCCTTATTATTGCTATGCAAATTTGTACGCACTCTACAAGCTTCATGAGAGGAATGACAACAATTAAACTTCATCCTCATTATGGCAAGGCTGGTGATATTGATCATTTGGCAGCTACATTCCTATGGAAATAATCTTAGGAGGTCTCCTAGATTGGCATGGCCCCATGTTTCCCTTTCAACAGGCAATCCATTACCGATCCATTTGACAAAAGGAACCTCTTTTGTTGTTCAAGTTTGGAAGCTCAGTGCTTGTGGTCTTTGTGAAAGTGCTCACTGTCCGGGATTCTCGTATCCGCGGGAGTCTCATTGGGATGGAATAAAATATTACATTAGAGGCCTTGGAGGGAATTACATACATAAGACAAATGTATCTCATACACGAGTTGAATTTTGCCATGAGTTTTGGGATGGAGAAGGGTAATATCTTGTTTAATGGGGAATCATATTTTTAATTAAAAGAGGGATCCCATCCCACACGGATACCAAAGCCATAGTCAAAGGGAGAGCGAAAGATTCTAATGACTATGCATTATGAAATGCCTTGAAGACCATGAGCTAACATAAGCATAGACACAGCTCCATAAATGTGCACTGTATGGACTGCTCAATGAGCCATATCTCACACATCATTCTACAAATTTCCGCACAATGTAGGCGTATATGGGTCATGAAGCCTTGTTGATTGGGACGAAACTTAACGCATATGCCATTGATATCAAAGCCCTCCTCATGTAAAACTAAAGAGCACTTAATGGATTGATTAAAGACGCATACACAACATCTTGTGGTAGGGGAGGGAGGCCACACAAGGAAGAGAGGGTGCAACCCGATGAAGAATGTCTGTAGCCAATCCGAGAGGATGAGAAAAACCACGAAGCAGCAAAAGGGTGACCCATCTATTCCGCGCTTTGTTTTATCATAGTGCAGTCTCTGGTAGCATGCTGTGATTAACATTAGTCACAAGAAAATTGCATAGAGAGGGTATTTATTCATCCATCGATACCATGACCACTCCTCTTTGACTCAAAGGAAATCACCCATTGAAATTTCAAGATATAGATAAATATTACAGAACATTTCTTCATGTCATTCACGGGCTCTTCTTTTTTTTCTTTTTTTTCTATGCCATCGCACTGTCACACATGATTCTAGAAGCCCCCATAATTTTCTTGGTGCATGGGAGGGATGCTAATCATCACGACATCGCCTCTCAGATTGGGCAGGTCATGAATAGCTGCGTCATGGACACAACATCAACCATGTCTCGATTAAACGCAGAATGGGGATTTCTATCCGAAATGTCTACCATTTTCGTTACTTCCAAATAAACAAGAGGTATAGACTCATGATGATAATCAAGTTTCATTGATCACATCCTTGTAGCCCTGCGCTCTTAGAAGTATCATCCGAACGAAAGCTGAGGAAAGGCGACCTATGGTGTGTGCGACCAAGTCGTTGGGTCGCAGATCAAGTGGAGCGATCTAAAGTGCGAATTCCATGGCCAGGCGACTATGTGACTAAGTCACTGAGTTGCAAAGCTGATGAAGCAGGTCAAACTTGTGACTGGCATGACAGTGCGACCGTGCGACTCCTGGGAGGTCGCGTATCAAACTAAGGAAAACACTGGATCGCATTACTCTTCAGGTCACTGGGTCACACAAGCTCAACAACAGGCTGACAGCGCGACCACCCGTACATTGTGAATTTGTGACTTCGTCTAGGTGTCACACTCCCCCCTATAAGTCGGTCGGTCAACGATCCATCAATTTAGCATCAATATCTACTATTTCACACCCATAGCAAACGATCAGTTTCAAATTGGTCAAAAATCATGCAAATCCTTCTGTAGGAGGGGAAGGAAGGGTTTGTAGTGAAATCACAAAAGGAGTGGGAGTGGCAGTAGAGCTCATGTTAATGGGCATAGACCCGAGCTTGAACTCCAGTTGCGTTGATGGACTCACATGACAATGTTATGATACTTGAGGGGGAAGGACAAAGAGAGGGGGAGGAGGGGTATTGCTTGGTGAATGAGAAGGAGGAGGAGGGATCTCATATCACATCACCCAGCTAAGTGTCCATTTCATCCGGTAAGCGATTGGGCAACAACTAGTGAGTCACACTACCATAGGGTCGCAAGATATCCCCTCAAGAAAGTAGCCATAGTGGGATCTCATTTCAAAAAAACAACATTGCGACCTGGGAGCACAATAATCTGCATTCATCGTGTCAACATGCAGGCTCGTGGGAAATTTCAAGAATTGGGAACTCTTGTTCGAAGGATTTCTCCCTATCTTTAACAAACTCGCATTTCCTCTCCATGTTTAATCATTTTCCTCATGTATGCGTAGGATCCATCTCATCAGGGTCTCTCCCCTTATTCAGAACTGATCATTGTTCACTTCACTACTGTAACAAGTCATTTGCGTGAATTAAATGTGCAAGGATAATTCTAGTATGTGCATTGAGCCCTCAGTGAAGTAGAAGCTGCAGATTCATGACTGTACCCACGTTTTATAAATTCATTTCTATATGGTGCAATGTTCATAGAGGATAAAGGGGCATCATGTCTCATCGACAAAACCATACCCCTATGAAGTAATAGCTACCAAAACAGTTTAAACTATAGATCCACATTTGGCACTTTGTTCATAACACTACCAACTGACATTATAGTGATTGAAGAGGTGCAGGGATGGCCTACAAAAGCCATTCTCTCTAATGAAAAAGTGGCACAACACTTGACCACACAGGGGTCTAAATTTATCGTTTCCACTCTTGTAAATTAATTAAGTACGCCATTAGCAGTATTATTATTCGATCATGAAGACATGTGACCTATGTTATTTTATTGCAGGTAGAAGATTTTGGTTTGCACAAAGAGCCAAGGTTTTCCCCGCCTTTTCAAAGAAAGCAGATTCTCACAAATCCCCAAGAAACTCACTCTAAGCTCAAAGGCATTTTGTCATGTTCATGATACAAAGATGCAGGAGAAGGAATCTTGTCGCGAAGCCCAGAGATCACCGAAAGAAGAATGCAAGTCACAAAATGCCCAAGGTCGTAGGTCACAGATTTGACCGAGGTTGCCAGTCATGGATTAACCGAGGTCGCAGGTTGTGGATTGACCAAGGTCACCAGTCGAAGATTGATCAAGGTTGTAGGTCACGGATTGCCCAAGGTTGCAGGTCACGGATTTCCCAAGGTCGCGGGTCGCAAATGGCCTAAGTCGCAAACCAACCCAACAATCAAGAAGACCAAGAGTCAAGGGGGTAACTCAAGGGTCATCTCAGCCTATATGTACAACTTCGAGAAAGGATTCTTGGGACTTTTAGCTCGATAATGAAAGCCAGTATGATAGAGGAATTGTTGTTACAGAGCTAAAGGCACTCAAATCTTGGTATCAAGTAGAAAAAAGGGTAGCAAGGCTAGGGTTTTGCATCATGCTTTGAGATGAACAGCACATGTTCCAGTATTGTGTTTTAACAAGTTGTAAACATGTATTTGACGTTGCAGCAGCATTAATAATATATTCTCCTTCCTGGCACCGATTCACGTGCTTGTTTGTGGTGATAGTACTAGCTGCCTAGTACTGCATTATGTTGTACGTTTGCTTTCATGCATGTCATCGGTTATGAACTATTTCTCAATGGTAGTGTGTATGTCTGCTTTTGGATTAGTGTTTATTTGTCCCTGCCACGATGGTAGTCTATTGTGAACTACTTTGCAGTTAACTTCTGGCATGTTTTCTTTCATATATGTTTGACTGGTTTTCGGCTAACTGATCCCAGTTACAGCATATCCCCCTTTTATTTTTGCTGCTTAGACTTGTTGGTATCTTTTTTTATGGTTCATTAATCTTGGGTTGATTTTTCTTCATTGATTGGTCATTTCACCTTCGCCTCTGCTCCATCATCTTCTCATCTGACAACCAAGAGTTGAAACAATTATGGCGGCAGCCAGGCCCACATACCGAATGTGGCTCCTATCCCAAACGGTGTGAGGTCTAATTGGGACCTTTCACCGGGGAGACCCCCCTTGTTTTCGACAGTAAATTTTTTCCCGTCAACAAATTGGCACTAGAAGGAGGGCAGATGACAAGCTGAGCCCTCAGAGCTTGCAGTTAATCTCATATCTGCAATGGCTCATCCCCAAATCATTCTCCTGAGATGTTTATTGGATTTATCTGGTTCTCGATGCTCAATCCCTAATAAACCTATGTATCACTTGTCCCAATTAAAATTCGATGGTGAAAGCAAAGTTTCCATAACCGATCACCTTTAGGATTTCTGTGAGTTTTGTGAGTGTTATGAAGTTGAAAATGAGGAGTTGGCTTGCATGCTTTTCTCCCTCACTCTCGAAGGTCGCGCTGAGAAATGGTGCCACACATTTCCAATAGCTTCCATCCATTCGTTTGAACAGCTCACCGATGAATTACAACAAGCTTTTCATAGGCACGATTTTCAAAATGTATTAATAAATTTAAATGAGATCATAATGGAACCTCAAGAATCTATAGAGGAGTTTTCTATCAGGTTTGCTAATTTTTGTCTTGAGTTCCCTAAAAGGGATGTCGATTGGAATTATTTAATTGAACAATTTTGACATGTGGTTTTCGTTTCCCTAGAACAATTTCAATCGAAAACCAAGCCTGATCCTAGTGACTATTTTGATGATCTTCAAGTTGCCAGTGGTTCAAATTTTGTCCCAAAATATTTCACACTCTGCCAAACCAGAACTCGAAAAGCATATTAGCCTAACATCTCTCCCTGTCAATGAAACCTATCTCGATTCCACTAAATGTTTTCCTGGATACGATTCTAAATCTCATTCTCATACTAATAATAAATTGAGTCTTTTCTTGGGCAAAGTTGATTTCCCTACAAAATCTTTGGACCGTGATGGGCATATGAAATCACTAACCTCTCCAGATGACGCTGATGTGCGAGATGAAAGTCTGTGTATGGTTGATACCCCTGCATCTGAATCATCTCATCCATTATTCCCTGATTTATTTCATGGGTCTGCCACACCAGTAATTTCTTCAAGTCATTCAAAATTTTATTATACTGGTATTGGCAGGAATCACGAGCACACCGGTGGTGTTTCACAATCGCACTACAAAATTGATGAATCCCTTACGTCTGATCTTTTTCATCTGAAATCTTTAAACAGCCAAAGGATCGACTACCTGTATGGGCAACTTCAAGACATTTCTTTTATCGATTCATCCCAACTGTTAACTCCTGGGAAGCCTAACGTGCTAGGTCCCCAACCTGATCAACTTGATGGATCCAATGATCACAGCTTATCTAAAAACATATTCACTCATGCCTATGAGGACTATCATTCATATCTTTTTTCGACCATATGAAGCCTCCGAAATTTTATGATCCGCTTTGTGAAGATTCAAGGACCCATCAGGAAATCAAAGCAATTCAGCTTCTGCTGGATGCTACCTCAAGTTCTTACGATCTTGATGAGACCCCTCAAACAAGTCCAACTAGGGTTCCTCGAATTAGGGTTTCTGAAATGACGGTTCCCACATATCACACGCCTCTCAGAATAACCGCGTCGGATGTCAGATCATCTGATCAGGTCTTCCATTCAAGTGATCTTTACCTGAGCACACATCTCTATTACCTAATGGCTGGTATGCAACAACCGATATACCCTAATTTATTCACTAGAAAGGAAACACCAGCCATTGTCTCTAATCTTTCTAGTTGTTTCTCAACCAGTACCAGTTACACTCAGGCGCAAGCATGTGGTGTTTGGCAAGCCTCTCTACTGCCCGAAAATCTTCCGGTCAAGTCACCCCATCCTGGGAAATCTAAATACTCTGATACATTGGATTATCAATCTGTCAATGTGCAAACATTTGGCCGTATTGATATAAAGCCCACTGACATTTTTCCAATCACTACAATTGATGATCACATCCATTCGCCAGTTAATCTCACGAAACCATCAAAGTTTGGAAGCCCCCCGCTCGAAGGCCCAGGGTTGGTCTAGGACGGTGAGGCATTTCAGCCTTCACTGAAAGTTATTTTAGATTCTCACATCCTCGACGAAACTCGAGAACAAATTCAAACAAGGGTTTTCAAAATTAGGGTTTCTGCAAGTGGATTCGCAAGCAGCTCAAATTTTCCTGGCAGATGCCTATTTTTTTGGTTCTATCAAAGTGATCATCCTTAAAATCATGACGAGAGTCCTGGTTGGTTTGACGAATCTTATCCAATGAATATACCTACAAATAGGCAATGTCTTTCCTCGTTTCCATCAAACCTAGGGTTGTGCGTCGATGGATGTGTGTCATTTATAAATCATTTTAGATTTCAAGCACCTATTTCTATATATCAGGATGAAAGTGAAATTCAGCTAGCAAAATCTATTCTAGCACGTTCTCTGATAAGTAACCATGACCTTCTTGCTACTGCGCATACTCTTTAGGTAAGTCTTGTTGTTGGTGCATGATTTTGTATGTTGGTTATGATTGCGAACATTGTTTTTCTTGCAGGGTAGGAACTAATGCGGTGGATGCACTGGAAAGCTGATTTTACATAACCTGACCGCCTCTTTAGTTAAACTAGGGTTTTAGTATTAGGATAGCTAGGATCTACCAATAAAATTTGTTATTCAAGTTGTTAATTAGGTTCACTCACTAAGGGTTTGCTTTATGTTTAAAATTATGCTTGTTGTCTTTTCTTGTAGTCGGTAGTTTATGCATTATAATTTTCCATTTATTTTTTCACTCATGCTTTTTTCAATTTGATTGTTGCTGCATTATATTTAGTTAATTACTGCATGTGCATTGCCTTTTTTTTCACCTACAATTAGTTTCTGCTTCTCGCACATGGCATCTCTTTGTGCCTTCTACCTCGCAGCATTTACACCGGTTGTTGATTTAACTGTGAAAGTTTCCATACTGTTGCATGAGCCCACATTGAACTCTAGGTCTTGAATCCCTCAGTGCCCAGCTTGGCCTTCTTACTCCCTTTGCATGGGTTTAAAGCTGGTCGGTTGCCTTCACCCGCTACACGAATCGAAAACCTAACCCTATCGTTGTGTGGGGTTGTGGTGGTTACCCCAAGAGGCAACTTCTCATAGAACAAGTCATCAAGGTTGCATTCTCATCTTTATTCCTGTGAGTCTAAATTCATTAGCTAGGGAGATACGAGTCGGTTTCTTTTGGGGAACCCTTGCGAGTTTGAATGAACTATACCCGTAACCTAAGCCTTGTGCCTAGCATAGTCTCAAACATCTTAATGATATGTTTTGCACATTTCGCCGGGGATGGTAGGTAGGATATGAAGACTTGGCATGAGGGAAAACCTAAATCAGGATATCTTTCAGTTTCTGTCAAACAAGAAACAACCTCTCTTTCCCGTAAAACAAGTCAAGATCCCTCATCCACCCATGCCAAATAAGTGCCACGAGCACATGAAAATAAGTGCTACAAGCACATGAACAAATAAGGGTAAAGGATTGAGAAAGGCTTCCTGCGTAGAGAGGTAATGCAATGACTCTGCCGGGGTACTAACCAGGTTTGCTGGCAGCGGAGCAACGTTTGTGATTTCTTGAAGTGACTTCGCCGGGGTACTGTCCAAGCCTACTGGCAGCGGAGCAACACCAGAAACATATTTTAAAATTCTGAATATAATAAGCCTGCTGCCTTTCTCTCTACATCATCAACCAACCATTGGCATATGTAAACTTACAATTTGATGTGTTTTGACTAACGAGACCTAGCTGAAGCACAAGGATTGGGCATATCTGAAAAGGTAAAAATAATACATGGGTACCCTCATAGCTTGTTCAATATTTAATTGAATGACTACTTGGACTCAGAATTTTGTTGGGGTGTTAACAGAGATGTTGGATTCTACCAGTGGTTCTCCAATTGTTGTAGCCACTACAACACCACCCAAAATTTTGGGTATATCTAAAATTTCGGGTCCCCCTACTCGCTTAGCCATTAGGGTTTTGACCCGACCTGTAGTCATTAAACCTTCTCACCATCATGACGAGATTCTTTCACTGTAGCCATGCCATGTGTGGGGGGATCATCATGCATGCACTCAAATGAAAACTTCTCTGTGCATTAAGCATATTTGTTAGAAGCCTTTTCATCAAGGATCATTTAGGAATTTTGTTTGGATACTTCACCAAGCTCATGTAAATTATTTAAGGCATCATTATCTACAGGGTAACTGTGAACTAATTGATGTTATAATGTTTCATATAGGTCAATCCCACGGATGATATACTCATCAATGTCATCACCACACCGAGGGAAATAAACCGAAGCTAAACAACAAGGCCACAACTGCGAGACAAGACACTTTCATCAACATGCCTCTTGCACATGTGCGGATGACACTTAAGGCTACAGTTAAAGTCCTCATTAAGGCGGATGACAAGGATGCACCAACAGGTGAGGGGTAGGAGCAAGTGAGTAGTATTGTTAAAAGGAAGATTGTGTAGCACTTGTTTATCCAAATAAAGAATCAAGGAAAGAACTTTTCATGTTGTTGATGCAACAAAATGCTTCACTGATGTACATCAGATACTTAGAATCACTCCATTGGGAATGCTTATACCTTATGCCTTCCTTCACAAACTAGAAGCATTTGCTACATTTTATCAAATCTAATCTGAAGGAGGAACCATACGAGGTAGTTATATTATGGGATGGCAAATATCCACCTTAAAGGAAGTTTTTGGAAGTCCTACAAGATACCGGCTCAATGTTGATCTCCTGGATGTACAAGAAGAAAATAATACATATCACCAATTTGATAAGTCTAGTCTGAAGTATAACCCATGTGGGAAAAGTAGACTCAGAAGATTTCCCTAAAGCAAGACAATCTCACTCAAGTTTGTTTTCTTGCTGAGTTGTCAAAACAAGTATGATATGATCTGGAAGCAAGTGAATGTCAAATGGAAGAATATGGGATATCTGTTTATGAAAGGAAACAAAGCCGATGGAACCGGTCAGCAAGTGGTTTTGTTAACAATGAGGTATATAGTGAAAGTGCCATCTGGTTAATTCAGTCTCCTCGACTATACAATGTGTACAAAGGGATAGGACTCGCTCCATCTTTTCGAAATATTTTGGATAAATATTCATTCCTGTCTTTGAGGTTGCAGTTGGTCCAATTTCTCATCCTCAACTATGCATCTTCTTGAAATAGATGTTCGGCCTTGATATGGTAAATGATGAAAGTAAACCTAAAAAGCATCCCACAAAGCACACACCAACCCTATCTTAGTGGACAAATGATTTCAATTCTTCTTGTTCATATCATCCTTATTATTGCTATGAAAATCTATACACACTCTACAAGCTTCATGAGAGGAATGACAACAATAAAAATCCATCCTCATTATGGCAAGGCTGGTGATATTGATCACTTGGCAACTACATTCCCATGGAAATAATCTTAGAAGGTCTCCTAGATTGGCATGGCCCCATGTTTCCCTTTCAACAGGCGATCCATTACTGATCCATTTGACAAAAGGAACCTCTTTTGTTGTTCAGGTTTGGAAGCTCAGTGCTTGTGGTCTTTGTGAAAGCGCTCATAGGCCGAGATTCTTGTATCCACGGGAGTCTCATTGGGATGGAAGAAAATATTACATCAGAGTCCTTGGAGGGAATGACATACATAAGAAAAATGTATCTCATACGCGAGTTGAATTTCACCATGAGTTTTGGGAAGGAGAAGGGTAGTATCTTGTTCAATGAAGAATCATATTTTTAATTAAAAGAGGGATCCCATCCCACACACATACCAAAGCCATAGTCAAAGGGAGAGGGAAATATTATGATGGCTATGCATTATGAAATGCCTTGAATACCATGAGCTAACATAAGCATAGACACAACTCCATAAATGTGCACATTATGGACTACTCGATGAGCCATATCTTGCACATCAATCTACAAATTTCCACACAACGTAGGCGTATATGGGTCATGAATCCTTGTTGATTGGGACGAAACTTAATGCATGTTCCATTGATATCAAAGCCCTCCTCATGTAAAACTAAAGAGCGCTTAATGGATTGATTAAAGATGCATACACAACATCTTGTGGTATGGGAGGGAGGCCACACAAGGAAGAGAGGGTGCAGCCTGATGAATAACGTTTGTATCCAATCCGAGAGGATGAGAAAAACCATGGAGCAGCAAAAGGGTGACCTGTCTATTCCGCGCGTTTTTTTATCGCAATGCAGTCTTTGGCAGCATGCTGTGATTAACATTAGTCACGAGAAAACTACATAGCATGGGTATTTATTCAACCATCAATATTGTGACCACTCCTCCTCTTTGACTCAAAGGAAATCACCCACTGAAATTTCAATATATAGATAAATATTACAGAACATTTCTTCACGTCGTTCATTGGCTTTTTTTCTTTTTTTTTCTTTTTGTTCCATCGCACTGTCACACATGATTCTGGAAGTCCCCATACTTTCCTTGGAACATGAGAGGGATGAAAATCATCACGACATCGCCTCTCAAATTGGATAGTTCATGAATAGCTGCGTCATGGACACAACATCGACCATGTCTCGATTAAACGCAAAACGAGGATTTTTGTTTGAAATGTATGCCATTTTCGTTCTCTCGAAGCCGTGCTCTTCCAAATAAACAAGTGGAATAGACTCATGATGATAATCATGTTTCATTGATTGTGTCTCTGCAGCCCTACGCTCTTATAAGTATCATCCAAAAAAAAGCTGAGGAAATGTGACCTATGGTGTGTGCGACCAAGTCGTTGGGTCGCAGATCATGTGGAGCAATCTAAAGTGTGACTTCCATTGCCATGTGATTGTGCGACTAAGTCACTGAGTCACAAAGCTGATGAAGTAGGTCAAACCTACGACTAGCATGGCAGTGCGACCATGCGACTCCTAGGAGGTTTCATTTCAAACTAAGGAAAACACTGGGTCTCATTACTCTTCAAGTTGTTGGGTCGCACAAGCTCAGCAACAGGCTGACAGCATGACCTCCCTTACATTGCAACTTTGCGAATTTTTCTGGGAGTCGCATTCCCCCTTCTAAGTTGGTCAGTCAACGATCCATCAATTTAGCATCAATCTCTACTATTTCACACCCATAGCAAAAAATTAGTTTCAAATTGGTCAAAAGTCATGTGACTCCTGTAGGAGGAGAAGGAAGGGTTTGCAGTAAAAGCACGGAAGCAGTGGGCGTGGAAACAGAGCTCATGTTAACAGGCATAGACGTGAGCTTGAATGCCAGTTGCGTTGATGGACTCACTCGACAATGTTCCGATACTTTAGGGGGAAGGACAAAGCGAGGGGGAGGAGGAGTATTACTTGGTGAATGAGGAGGAGGAGGAGGGCTCTCACATCACATCATCCAGCTAACTACCCATTTCATCCGGTAAGCGATTGGGCAACGGGTAGTGAGTTGCACTACCATAAGGTCACAATATCTCCCCTCAAGAAAGCATTCGAAGTGCAATCTCATTTCAAAAAAACAATCTTGCAACCTAGGAGCACCATAATCTGCATTCATCGTGTCAACATGCAGGCTCGTGGGAAATTTCGAGAACTGGGAACTCTTGTTCGAAGGATCGCTCCATATCTTTAACAAACTCACATTTCCTCTCCATGTTTAATCATTTTCCTCATGTATGCGTAGGATCCATCTCATCAGGGTCTCTCCCCTTATTCATAACTGATCATTGTTCACTTCACTACTGCAACAAGTCAATTACGTGAATTAAACGTGAAAGGATAATTCTAGTATGTGCATTGAGCCCTCAGTGAAGTAGAAGCCGCAGATTCATGACTGTACCCACGTTTTATAAATTTGTCTCTATATGGTGCAATATTCATAGAGGATAAAGGGGCATCATGTCTCATCGACTGAACCATACCCCTATGAAGTAATAGCTACCAAAACAGTTTAAACTACAGATCCACATTTGGCACTCAATCCATAATGCTATCAACGAACATTACAGTGATTGAAGAGGTGCAGGGATGGCCTACACAAACCATTCTCTATGATGACAAAGTGGCACAACACTTGACCACATAGGGGTCTAAATTTATCGTTTTCACTCTTGCAAGTTAATTAAATACTCCCTTAGCAGTATTATTATTCGATCATGAAGACATGTGACCTATGCTATTTTATTGTAGGTATAAGCTTTCGGTTTGCACAAATAGGAGAGCTGGAGCAGAATAAGAAATATCAGAGTATTTTATCTACTTACAAGGAAATTAAAAGGAAGAATCAAGCACTTAAGGCCACCACATATTCACAATTTTGGAAGCAGACATCCAGCTCCCATCATAGGCTTATCTTAGCCTTTAACACGGAGAAGGGGAGAATGAAAATTGCTTTTTTGGAGCCCGATGTTTCTCAGCCCCAATCTATAGATGACTACAAATAATATTGTTGGCTTGAGGGGTCCTGACTCAGGTTCAGAGTTAAGGTTAACCAACAAAACCCTCTTACTACTGGCACTTTTGGCAGTGAACTACTTGCATAGGCCAAAGTCTCACCCGAAGCAGTATGGAGGGCTGATGGAACTAGGTTTCCACACCCCGAGAGAGAATTAAATGATGTGGGTGTCTTCAGATCTATAAAAAAAATGATCGGGCCTTTGCAACAGGAAACCTAACCAGAAACCCTAACCAGAAACATCTAGGTTAACTTACGCCAGTTATCCTGCATGTGCACAGATAAAGGTCTCGCAATCCCTTAATACATAACATTCGGGTCTGATAGTAATAGATCTATTCATTAAAAATTCCTATAAAGTAGAAGATAGTTACACAACCGATCCAACACAGATAATGTGTTGAAGTTTGCAACAATAAACAGTGAAATTGGCATCTAGAAACAACATCCATGATCCTAGTGAAAATTAAGCACCTACATTAGGGTGGGGCCAACATAGGAAATTTTTAGGTGAATGTTTATTTTTAGATGAACGTATATTATTATTATTCCTTAATTTAGATGAACACTAGAATATAATATATTCTGAATGAGAACTTGAAAATAATTAACTGAAGTGGAAAATCAGTTAGCTAAGTGAATTTCGAGTTAAGAGTTTTGTCGGTGGGACATGTAGGTTGACTTTAGTTGTAAGTGAGTGATTCTAGTTGTAACAGAGCTGTAAGTGTAGTGGTTCATGAGTTGTGAAAGTTCTAAATTATTTTAACTCAGTTAAGTGAGTTAAATTCAGTTGTGCTAGTTGTAACTGTAGATACACTAGTGAGAGATCAAGTGAATTAAATATTAATTAATTCACATGTAGTGATCTCACATGTAACTGATGTTTTTACTATTATTAACTGCATGCATGTCAGTTCCAGTGGATACCCAATTGAGATCTAGGTGAAAGGGAAGTGTAACTATCAGTTGTGATATTAGCAGGTGTTGTAGCCACTACAACACCACCCAAAATTTTGGGTATATCTAAAATTTCGGGCCCCCCTGCTCACTTAGCCATTAGGGTTTTGACCTGGCCTGTAGTCATTAAACCTTCTCACCATCATGATGAGATTTTTTCACCGCAACCATGCCATGTGTGGGGGGATCATCATGCATGCACTCGAATGGAAACTTCTCTATGCATTAAGCATATTCGTTAGAAGCCCTTTCATCATGGATCATTTAGGCATTTTGTTTGGATACTTCACCAAGCTCATGTAAATTATTCAAGGGCATAATTCTCTATAGGGTAACTGTGAACTCATTGATGTTATAATGTTTCATACAGGTCAATCCCACAGATGATATACTCATCAATGTCATCACCACACCAAGGGAAATAAACTAAAGCTAAACAACAAGTCCACAGCTGCGAAACAAGACACTTTCATCCACATGCCCCCTGCCCATGTGGGGATGAGACTTAAGGCTACACTTAAAGACCTCATTAAGGAGGATGACAAGGATGAGACAACAGGTGAGGGGGAGGAGAAAGTGAGTAGTATTTTTAAAAGGAGGATGGTGTGGCACATCTTTATCCAAATAAAGAATCAAGGAAAGAAATTTTCATGTTGTTGATGCAACAACATTCTTCACTGATGTACATTGGATACTTAGAATCACTCGATTGGGAAATGTTCATACCTTATTCCTTCATGCATGAACTAGAAGCATTTTCTATGTTTTATCAAATCTAAGCTGAAGGAGGAACCATACGAGGTAGTTATATTCTGGGATGGAAAATATCTCACCTTAAAGGAAGTTTTTGAAAGTCCAACAAGATACCAGCTTAAGGTTGATCTCCTGGATATACATGCAGAAAAGAATACATATCACCAATTTGATAAGTCTAGTCTGAAGTATAACCCATGTGGGCAAAGTAGACTCAGAAGATTTCCCTAAAGCAATACAATCTCACTCAAGGTTATTTTCTTGTTGAGCTGTCAAAACAAGTAAGATCTGATCCGAAAGAAAGTGAATGTAAAATGGAAGAATATGGGATATCTATTTATGAAAGGAAACAAAGCCAATGGAATTGGTCGGCAAGTGGTTTTGTTAACAATGAGATATACAAGGAAAGTGCCAT
The DNA here is from genome assembly GCA_034641835.2 of Pinus albicaulis. Classification (NCBI taxonomy): domain Eukaryota; kingdom Viridiplantae; phylum Streptophyta; class Pinopsida; order Pinales; family Pinaceae; genus Pinus; species Pinus albicaulis. The sequence continues at coordinate 819,868,078 of CM076580.1, forward strand.
CTGGTTAATTCAGTCTCCTCGACTGTACAATGTGTACAAAGGGATAGGAATCGCTCCATCGTTTCGAAATATTTTGGATAACATATTCATTCCTCTCTTTGAGGTTGCAGTTGGTCCAAGTTCTCATCCTCAACTACGCATCTTCTTGAAATAGATGTTTAGCTTTGATATGGTAGATGATGAAAGTAAACCTGAAAGGTGTCCCACAAAGCACACACCAACCCTAGCTCAGTGGACAAATGATTTCAATCTTGCTTGTTCATATCATCCTTATTATTTCTATGCAAATCTGTACGCACTCTAAAAGCTTCATGAGAGGAATGACAACAATTAAACTTCGTCCTCATTATGGCAAGGCTGGTGATATTGATCACTTGGCAACTGCATTCCTATGGAAATAATTTTAGGAGGTCTCCTAGATTGGCGTGGCCCCATGTTTCCCTTTCAACAGGTGATCCATTACCGATCCATTTGAAAAAAGGAACCTCTTTTGTTGTTCAGGTTTGGAAGCTCAGTGCTTGTGGTCTTTGTGAAAGCGCTCACTGGCCGGGATTCTTGTATCCACGGGAGTCTTATTGGGATGGAAGAAAGTATTATATCAGAGGCCTTGGAGGGAATGACATACATAAGACAAATGTATCTCATACGCGAGTTGAATTTCGCCATGAGTTTTGGGAAGGAGAAGGGTAATATCTTGTTCAATGGGGAATCATATTTTTAATTAAAAGAGGGATCACATCCCACACGCATACCAAAGCTATAGTCAAAGGGAGAGCAAAAGATTCTAATGACTATGCATTATGAAATGCCTTGAAGACCATGAGCTAACATAAGCATAGACACAACTCCATAAATGTGCATTGTATGGACTTCTCGATGAGCCGTATCTCGCACATAATTTTGTAAATTTCCGCACAACGTAGGAATATATGGGTCATGGAGCCTTGTTGATTGGAACGAAACTTAACGCATGTGCCATTGATATCAAAGCCCCCCTCATGTAAAAATAAAGAGCGCTTAATGGATTGATTAAAGATGCATACGCAGCATCTTGTGGTAGGGGAGGGAGGCCACACAAGGAAGAGAGGGTGCAACCCGATGAAGAATGTCTGTAGCCAATCCGAGAGGATGAGAAAAACTGTGGAGCAACAAAAGGGTGACCCATCTATTACACACTTTGTTTTATCGCAGTGCAGTCTCTGGCAGCATGCTGTGATTAACATTAGTCACGAGAAAAATGCAGAGCATGGGTATTTATTTAGCCATCGATACCGTGACCACTCCTCCTCTTTGACTCAAAGGAAATCAGCCACTGAAATTTCAAGATATAGTTAAATATTACAGAACATTTCTTCATGTCGTTCACAGGCCTTCTTATTTTTTATTTTTTTTGTCTGTTTGTGCCATCGCACTATCACACACGATTCCGGAAGCCCCCATAATTTCCTTAGTGCATGAGAGGGATGCTAATCATCATGAAATTGCCTCTCAGATTGGACAGGTCATGAATAGCTGCGTCATGGACAAAATTGACCATGTATCTATTAAACGCAGAATGGGGATTTCTATTCGAAATGTCTACCATTTTCATTCTCTCGAAGCCGTGCTCTTCAAAAAAAACAAGAGGTATAGAATCATGATGATAATCATGTTTCATTGATCGCATCCCTGCAGCCCTACACTCTTAGAAGTATCAATCTAAATGAAAGCTGAGGAAATGCAACCTATGGTGTGTGTGACCAAGTATTTGGGTCACAGATCATGTGGAATGATCTAAAGTGTGACTTCCATGGCCATGTGACTGTGTGACTAAGTCGCTAAGTCGCAAAGCTGATGAAGCAGGTCTAACTTGCAACTGGCATGGCAGTGCGACAGTGCTACTCTTGGGAGGTCGCGTTTCAAACTAAGGAAAACACCGAGTCACATTACTCTTCAAGTCATTAGATCGCACAAGCTCAGCAACAGGCTAACGACGTGACCTCCCCTACATTGCGACTTTGCGACTTCGTCTGGGAATTTCATTCCCCCCTCTAAGTCGGTCTGTCAACGATCCATCAATTTAGCATCAATCTCTACTATTTCACACCCATAGAAAATGATCAGTTTCAAATTGGTCAAAAATCATGCAACTCCTTCTGTAGGAGGGGAAGGAAGGGTTTGCAGTGAAAGCACGAAAGCAGTGGGAGTGGCAGCAGAGCTCATGTTAACAGGCATAGATGCGAGCTTGAACGCCAGTTGCGTTGATGGACTCATGCAACAATGTTCTGATACTTGACGGGGAGGGACAAAGCGAGGGGGAGGAGGGGTATTGCTTGGTGAATGAGGAGGAGTAGGAGGACTCGCACATCACATCACCCAGCTAAGTGCCCATTTCATCTGGTAAGCGATTGGGCAATGGCTAGTGAGTCGCACTACCATAGGGTCGTAAGATCTCCCCTCAAGAAAGCAGTCAGAGTGCGATCTCATTTCAAAAAAACAATATTACGACCTGGGAGCACCATAATCTGCATTTTTCATGTCAATATGCAGGCTCGTGGGAAATTTCGAGAATTGGGACCTCTTGTTCAAAGGATTTCTCCCTATCTTTAACAAACTCGCATTTCCTCTCCATGTTTAATCATTTTCCTCTTGTATGCATAGGATCCATCTCATCAGGGTCTCTCCCCTTATTCAAAACTGATCATTGTTCACTTCACTACTGCAACAAGTCATTTGCATGAATTAAACATGCAAGGATAATTCTAGGATGTGCATTGAGCCCTCAGTGAAGTAGAAGTCGTAGATTCATGACTGTACCCATGTTTCATAAATTGGTTTCTATGTGGTGCGATGTTCATAGAGGATAAAGGGGCATCATTTCTCATCAACAGAACCATACCCCTTTGAAGTAATAGCTATCAAAACAGTTTAAACTATAGATCCACATTTGGCACTCAGTCCATAACACTACCAACATACATTACAGTGATTGAGGAGGCGCAGGGATGGCCTACACAAGCCATTCTCTCTGATGACAAAGTGGCACAACACTTGACCACACAAGGGTCTAAATTTATCGTTTACACTCTTGCAAATTAATTAAATATGACCTTAGCAGTATTATTATTCAATCATCAAGACATGTGACCTATGCTATTTTATTTTAGGTAGAAGCTTTCGGTTTGCACAAAGAGCCAAGGTTTTCCCCAGAAATCAAGGGGACCTTTTCAAAACAAGTGGATTCTCATGAATCCCTAAGAAAATCACTCTAAGCTCAAAGGCATCTGGTCATGTTCACGATACAGAGATGCAGGAGAAGGAATCTTGCTGCGAAGCCCAGAGATCACCGAAAGAAGAACACAAGTCACAAAATGCCCAAGGTCGCAGGTCGTAGATATGACTGAGGTCGCCAGTTGTGGATTGACCAAGGTCGCAGGTCGTGAATTGACCGAGGTCATCAGTTGCAGATTGACCGAGGTCATAGGTCGCAGGTTGCCTGAGGTCATAAGTCGCGGATTTCCCAAGGTTGTGGGTCACAAATTTCCCAAGTTGAAAGCCAACCCAACAGTCGGAAAGACCAAGAGTCAAGGGGGAAACTCAAGGGTCATCTTAGCCTATATGTACAACTTCGAGAAAGGATTCTTGGGAATTTTAGCTCGACAATGAAAGCCAGTATGATAGAGTAATTATTGCTAGAGAGCTAAAGGCACTCAACTCTTGGTATCAAGTAGAAAAAAGGGTAGCGAGGCTATGGTTTTGCATCATGCTTTGAGATGAACAACCCATATTCCACTATTGGCTTTTAACGAGTTGTAAACATGTATTTGACGTTCCAGCAGCATTAATAATATATTCTCCTTCCCGGCACTGATTCACGTGCTTGTTTGTGGTGATAGTACTAGCTGCCTAGTACTGCATTATGTTGTACATTTGCTTTCATGCATGTCATCGGTTATGAACTATTTCTCAATGGTTGTATGTATGTCTTCTTTTGGATTAGTGTTTATTTGTCCTTTCCATGGTGGTAGTCTATTATGAACTGCTTTGCAATTAACTTCTGGTGTGTTTTATTTCATATATGTTTGACTGGTTTTCGACTAACTGATCCCAGTTACGACATATCCCCCTTTTATTTTTGCTGCTTAGACTTGCTGGTATCTTTGTTTATGGTTCATTAATCTTGGGTTGATTTTTCTTCGTTGATTGGTCATTTCACCTTTGCCTCTACTCTATCATATTCTCATCTGAAAACCAAGAGTTGAAACAATTATGGCGGCAACCTGGCCCACATATCGGATGGGGCTCCTATCCCAAACGGTGTGAGGTCTAATTGGGACCTTTCACCAGGGAGACCCCCCTTGTTTTATGCAGTACATTTTTTCCTGTCAACAACAGGCTACCTAGGTGTAGTTATAACCCCACAGGATGCCCATGATACTCAACACGGTTGAGTAAGGCTAAAATTATTTGTTATTAATGATTTCATTCATCAAGAACTGCATGAGCAAGGCAGGCTATCTTGAGACAATAAATTGGCTAAGGTATTTGCTAATTTTTGTATGACATTATGAGACAATTAGTTGATGTTCTGAGAGCTCTTGTGATTGGATTTTTTTATGTAATTGTTTCATGATTCCCTGTGGAATATACAATATATGATAGAGGGTTTTTGAGAAATAAGATTTCCCCAGGAATATCTAGTGTTGTGTGTTTTGATCTATTCTTCTTTGCTTCATGTGATTGGAAATTGTGTTGTTTTTAATTCCACTAAATATTTGTAGAAGTGATTCAGTATTTAACTTTAGTACATTGTTAGATCGAGTGAATCCATGATATACAAGTTTGTTGTATAATTTCTACATAATGCAATAAACGGAAATAATACACAGAAATGTGTCATAAAGTAGAACATAGATGCATTTGATACTCAAAACTATCCCAAAAAACTCCTTTATTCATTCACGGCTCATAACATCCTTACAATACTTCAGCTCTACCCACACACACAGTCAACGGGGTCCGCACACAGTAGGACTAAGGTCTCTATGCACACAACCAACATGAGCCTTCTGGTCCTAGACAAGTTCCCTTTTCATCTTAGAACATCAAATCAAAACTTATTTTAGACTTACAACCTATCTCTTCGACTCGATCTAGAATCCTATTTATATCTTTAGCCAGCGCTCATCTAAGGTCCGCAAAATGTGGTTTGTGACCCCTAGTTCAACCCTTTTTCTCATTACAACTCATGAGGGGCTTTGACCCACCCAAAATCCCCTTGACTTGTGCTTTGCTTAGCACATGCAACTTAGCTTACAAAAAATACTATATTTTTTTCCAAAATTGTGGTCATAAGGGACCGCGCTCGAACAAGTATGTTTTCTATTTTCATACAGAGATGATTCACCCCATAGACCAAATGGAATTACATAATCAGTCTAGTAATATGATATATAATAAAACTCTCACTAATTCAACCATAGCAGCAGCAAGGCTGCAAACTTCCAAGAATAACAAACAAGCATAATTAAAACTGGAAAATATTTCGCCACTGGCTAAAGATACTAAAATTAAGTCTTTAGAAGAGTTGGTTATTAAATTGGGATATGATCCCAATAATTGAAAAGCTACTGAGGAAATCATAAAGAGTAAGAATGCAGACATAACAACCTTAATAGTAGCTTAAACTCCCCTCCATTGAGGATCCACAGGCCAAGGAAATGGGAGAGCTAGAAAAAGAAAAAGAGAACCTGTTCAAAATTATTATTGAACAGAACAATCAAATTTATAAAATGGAGAAGGATATGGAAACACTTCTAAAGGAGAAATAGCACCAAATAGTTCCAGTGCAAGCCATCCCTTTGACTACTATTGCAATAGCAAGTACAAAAACTATAGAGGCATCAACTTCAACACCAATTTCAACAACAAAAGGGAAATACAACACTACAACAACATACCTAACCAAAGCTATGGAAGAATTGTCCATTAAAGTCAATAAATTGATAAATTAACTGAAAAACTGAATATTTTGCAAGGGAAGAAAATAAAATTGAATAACACTTACTAAAGACATATCGGCTCACACAGAGGATTAAGTATTTCGAGAACCAATCCATCATTGCAGACACTATTGCACAAACTAAGGAGAGCATTTGTATGGAGATAAATGAATCTATCACTAATATATGGCCATCGATCGAAATCATATTTGAACAAGATGAATTAGTGCATAAATAAAAAGGGTCGATATTTTATTTGAAGAAATACCTTGGCGCTAAACCAAGTGATGCTACTTCTCTAATAAAATTTTTGAATTCAAAAACTAGAGAAGAGTTGTAAGAGTTGCATATAGAAGACAAAACATATACCATCTTGGAAGTAATAAGGGTCCTCACCAAGAAAAACTTGATGCTAAAATTGGACAGAAAATGTAACATTCTAGAGACTACTACACAGAAGTTTCACAAAAAGTTTAATGTATTGCATCAGCAAGGTATCCCATGATTGGAAGGAATTGGAGGTAATTTAGTCAAGCTCAGGGATTATCAGAAGAAAATGTACACTATTTTTGCGGATAAATCAATTTTTTCCAAGATCAAAGGTTCAATCACAGGGAAAGAATTCATGGAAGGCCTCAAATATGACTTACTGATTAAACATGAGATCATTCATTTTTTTTCTTGTTAAACATACCTTCAAAAAGTATACTGAGGTAGATGAGACCTATCGAAGGTTAATCAAGTCACCACTTCCAGATGAACAGAGATGGGAAAAATTATGTGAATTACTAGACTAAAACAGTGATCAAGCCTAAAAGAGGAAATCAATAGAAAGGAAGTTATTTTCCAGGTCTAGTCATCAACAACAACCCTCAAAGATAGTGCCAGCCAGATTCAACAATTTCAGTGTGCTATTTTTTTATACTATTTATGTATACAGTTTCAGATATTTTAAGTAAATATTGATATTTTAAAATCAATATATTTTTGTTTAGAAATGTATATATACTTCATAATTCGAAATAATTTTGTTGGTACTTGTATGAAGAAATAAGTTTTTGATGTAAATTTGTTGGCTGAGCCAAAGGTGGTCATTTTCATAAATACATAAATTTATGTCTCAGATGATTTGGTGATGTTTTTCCTCTTGTAAAATTGTTACTTCTATGTTTTTCCATATGTTATTGTTATTTGCATTGTTTAAAGAAAATTATGGGTTGAATTTGTTTCAGTACAATCTGCTCTGTCTTATAAACAATATATGTGTTTTCAAACTAAAATTAAATAGAGGATTCATTTATAAAAGCTCTATGTTTAATTGAATCCTAATCTTTTCCTCCAATTCATTCCACAAATGCTCTAAAAGATCCAATATTCCGCACACCTTTCCCTGCAACACTTCATCTATTATTTATTCACTTGATTTACTTAAGGTTTATGAATCTATTTCCCAATGGCTTATTCATGAAGTTTCAACCAAATATTTCAAAAATCAAACTCTGAACTCAATAACTAGTCAAATACCTTTCATCAACAAATCTAAATCATAAAGAGATATCCCACTCTGAAGATGGAAGGGATAGGTACCAGCTTCCAAAGTGGTTTTTTGGTTACGTGTGAGTTTCTCTCACAAGCTTGGGAAATTTCGGAGTGATAACATAGTGGCGACCATACTAGGGAAACAAAACTCGAACAATTCAGATTTAAAATCAATTTTCCCTAGTGATATTTATTTGTATGCTTAAAGTTATTTCAAAGTGTGTGGTTGATAAATAGATCTTATTAAGGTTGTTTTCCACTTAAAATTTGTACATATCTTACATTTGTAAATATACTATTGTATATTTGGCTCCCAAAAGGACATATACCAAATCTAATCTATATCCTTACCCTCCTAAAACTGTTGAGATCCTGAAAAGTTGATAAGGAAAAGGAATCCCATAGAAAGTCAAGCTAGTAGTAGGTCCTTATCAAGAACAAAATATCTGCCAGAAAGTCTTGTAAGAATTGAAGATATTGATTTTGACTGTTAATTTGAGAATAGTCTTTTCAAATCTAAATCACAGAGTTTTACACCTGAAACTGTTTTGGATGAAGCTCAATTAAAAACTTTTTCATAGAATCCAAAATACATATGCTTCACAATTTGATAAAGATATTGTAGAGCAGTTTGAAAAACTTGAAGATCTGGTTAAATATTAAATAGGAAAATTGAAAGTGTTGATCAACACTCTTTTGTTATTACCCCTTTTTCATTGCCAATTCCTACATTTATTCCACCATTATCTACCGCTCCATTTTCATCCACCTCTCTTTCAGCTTCAACTCTTATTCCTAACATACCAATTATACTTATTACATCATCCCCATCTTCTTCTACAACTCCACCTCTTTCATCAACCACTATTGTAGCATCATCCATAACTCATATTACAGTCATGGTAGGATGATATGCTGCTTTGGAATTGCAAGCACCATTACATGACATGCCAAAAAACTATGTATAGATAATACCACAATTTTATTTACGGGCCTTATAACAGCACAACAACACATTGATATGATAAATGACTTCTTTAATCTAGAAGAACTAGATTATGATGATGTGAAAATGAGGTTGTTAGCACAACATTTAATGGGAGAAGTAAAGAAATGGTATAGAACCTTACTCGCTGGAAGTATTGTAGATTTACAACAATTCCATCAAAGTTTCTTACTAAATAGGAAATCAAGAAGAACCCTATCCAAATTCTTGCGGAATATGAAGTTCTAAAAAGGGCCCCAAATGAAACTGTCCAGGAATACTGCACTAGGTTTAACAATGTTTACAACTCTATCCCAGTTGCAATAAATCCCCCACCTGGATTGGCCCTAATCCATTTCCAGAAGGATTTGATGCTGATATAGATTATTAGTTGAGAGAATGAAACCTAACCACCCTTTAAGAAATGCAAAGTAATTTTTTTAGTGTAGAGTCTAACTTATTAGCCAAAAGAGCTAAGATAAGAACTGAAACAAGGATTAATATCAAAGAAGAACCTTCTTCCTCATCAGACTTTAAAATACTCAGTATAGATAAAATTATGAAAAGAGTGATGGAGAGAATCACTATTGTAGATAGAACACCTCCTACAAAATATCAAGGGGGAACTCAAATTCGAAATCCAAATTTTAGAAGACCGCAACCTCATATTCAACAGAGAGAACAAAGAGGTCAGGCTGATCAGCAAATCAGACCCCCTTTCCAAGAAAATTTTGTTGAAGAATAATAAAAAACTATGCAAGAGATAGAAGAATATCAAATAAATATTTTTGGAGAAGGTGAAACAAACCTTGATTTTATAAAAAAAAGAACAAAACCTATTTCAATCTTCATCACTAGAGGATATGCTTACAAAATCACTAGATTATCAACAAGGATCTCAAAATGCTATCATGGAAGTACATAAGAAATACAACCTCAAAAGTAAAAAGACAACAAAAAACCATCCCAAAAAGTAATCCACTGATACACCTTCTACTATTCAAATGAAGGAAGTCAATCAGAAAGAAACACCTCAGAAATAAACACTTCAAAAAGAAACCCCTCAGAGACAAACTATTAAAAAACAAGAGGAAATTATTAAGGAATTGGAAAGGTATGAAACCTATTTTAACGTTGAAAATGAGCTTTCAAGGGTCAAAATCCCAGTTCCATTGCTTGAATTAGTGAAAAAGGATGTCTATAGAAGTCAAGTTGTAAAGGAAATACAAAATGAGGAAGGAAACGACGGTGTTAATGTAATTGATGATCATCCCAAGTTACTATTCGAACCTGAAGTAGATTCTATTCCACAAGATGAAAATGTTCCTCCATTTTATGTTAGTCTAAACATCCATGATTTTATTCTACATAATGCCATGTTAGATTCAAGTGATTCACACAATCTTATGCCAAAATCAATCACGAAAAAATTGTGTTTAGATATAACAAGACCTTATAAATAACTTTACTCCTTTGGTTCAAATATAGTAAAATGCTTGGGATTAATAAAATATTTGTGTGTTACCCTCGCCAAAATCCCATCCAAAAGTTTAGTGATGGATATTTTTGTGGTTGATACTCCTCCTAAGTATGGGATGCTCTTGTCAAGATCATGGGGAGAAAAATTAAAGGGTACATTAAAAATCAATATGACATATGCAACGATACCTATTTTTGGCCCACAAATAATACTATATAGGGAAATCTTAATGAAATACATGGTGAGTATCCAGGAAAAACCTAACAATTATCCTGTTTACTTTGTGAATTTAGATATGGATTATTTTATTTTGCACAATGATATTTGTTTGGAAACAAACGATCAGGTTATAGACATCAAACTAGAAGATAAAGATGTTAAAAAAGAACAAATGGAAACTCAAGAAAAAGGAAAATTGGATGGGTTATGGAAAATGGATTTTGATGTGGTAGTGAGTAAAGAAGGAGTTGGTATTGGAGTATGGATCTCTAATACATAATAATGTACAACAAATAAATACTCTTATAATCTGAATTTTGAATGCACAAATAATATAGTTGAGTATGCAACTTTGTTATTAGGACTGAAGAAATTAAAACAAATGGGAACAAAGAATATTTAAATTCATGGAGATTATGAATTAATCATGAAACAAATAAAAGGTGAATATTCAGCTAAACATCCTAGAATGAGAGCCTATAGAAATGTTGTTTTGGATTTTTTTCAATTCTTTCTAGAATACTAGCTATCATTAATCCCTAGAGATCCTTTTTTTGTTTGTTGATGCATTAGCTACTTCTGCAAGTACTTGAAAATTTCATTTTGGAGAAAGTATAAAATTAGAAATTGATGTCAAATATAGGTCTATTATCCCTAATAAAATCAGATACTTGAAAGATTTTTATAATGATAAACAACTTGACAATTTCCTGCAACTAAAAGGGGACTTTAAAAATCTAAACATTGACATTGGACAAGACAGTTAAGAATATGAAGAGTGAAACATTTTCAATCAAACTAATGAGAAACCTTCAATTCGACCAACTGGATTTGAAGTAGAGGATTGCAATATAGGAACTGAAGAAAATCCTAAAATTGTTAAGCTCTCCAAGTCATTACCTCCTGAAGAGAAACAAAGATACATATATTTTAAAACAATATATATATATATATATATATATATATATATATATATATATATATATATATATATATATATATATATATATATATATATATATATATATATATATATATATATATATATAGATACATATATATGTATCTATATATATATATATATGTATCTATATATATATATATATATATATATATATATGTATCTATATATATATATATATATATATATATATATATATATATATATATATATATATATATATTGTTTTAAAAAATATATGTATCTTTGTATACGAGATATATGTATACATATATATACATATATATATATATATATATATATATATATATATATATATATATATATATATATATATATATATATATATATATATATATATATATATATATATATATATATATATTTGCATGTGGATATCAATATTTAAAGGTTTATGAAAAAATCATAATTCAACACATGATACCCATCAAAGACGATAAAAAACCCTTCAAACAAAAATTGAGGAGAGTTAATTCTATCCTACTTCTTTTGATAGAGAAAGAGGTTAAAAACTTGTTGGATGCAAACATTATAGTACCACTCAAATTTTCTAAATGGGTGTCAAATTTGGTACCTGTGAGGAAAAAGTCTGGTGAAATAACGTTGTGTGTCGATTTTATAAACCTGAATAAAGTCTCTCTCAAAGATAACTACCCCTTACCAAATATGGAAGATATACTTCAAATGGTAGTTGGATCAAGCAAGATTTCATCGTTGGATGGTTTTTCTGGTTACAAAAAAATTTTAGTACATCATGATACCAAGAGAAGACAACTTTTACAACATCTTGGGGAAATTTTATGTATGTAAAAATGCATATTGGATTAATGAATGAAGAGGCTACTTTCCAAAGATAAATGGATATAGATTTTGCAGATGAAAGAGATATATTCATTGTGATATAATTAGATGACATAACTATTTTCTCCAAAGTTGATGAGGATCATTTACATCATTTGAAAATTGTTTTTGAAATATGTAGGAAATAAGGCATATCTTTGAATCCAAAGAAATATTTGTTTGGTTTAGAAGAGGAAAATTGCTAGGCCATATAATCTCAAAAGATGGTATTAAAATTGACCCCACTAAAATTGAAGCAATTATGAAAATTGATCCTCAAAGAAACAAAAAAGAAGTGCAATCTTTCAATGGTAGGATACAATTCCTAAGGATATTTATACCTAATTTAGTTGAACTTCTAAAGGCCATCAATAATATGTTGATAAAAGACACTGAAGTAAAATGGAACTTAGAAGCAAAACAATAATTTTATGAAGTAAAACAAGAATTGACACGAGCTCCTGTGTTAATTATCCCTGAATTTACAAATTATTTCATGATTTTTTCTTTTGCATCTGAACACACCATTACAATCATTTTGTTGCAGAAAAACAATGAAGGATATGAACAACTTGTTTCTTTATTCAGAAAATATTTGAGGGAAGCCTCATTAAAATATAATATCATGGAGAATCAAGCCTTTGATTTAGTGAAATCAATCAAAGATTTTAGAGTTTACATTCTACATTCCCATGTCATTGCATTTGTCCCAGATACTGTGGTAAAAGATATCCTTGCAAAAACTGATCCATACGAGAAAGGAGGCAAATAGATTTCAATTATTCTAGAATATGACATTGAGATAAGACCCACTAAGCTTATCAAAGGCCAAGTATTGGCAAAACTAATGGTTGGGTCCAATTTCCATGCAATAGACATAAAATTTATAGTTGAACTTGATGAATGGGAAGAACATGTGACTCCATAGGTATTAGAAGCGTTTTCTACATATCCTTGGTATACAAATAGTATTTTTGTATTATAGAATTTACAAGATCCTCCTAGTTTAACTAAGACAAAATCTAGATTTCTCAAGTTAAAAGCTATGAAGATTTTCATTTTATATAAGAATGTGTATTGGAAAGATGTCAGAGGTGTTTTGCTAAATTGTTTATTACAGGATGAAGCAAAAAAATTCATTCAGGAATTCCATCAAGGTGATTGTAGAGGAAATTTGTACTGGAAAACCACAACTAACAAAATCCTAAGGGAAACCCTAAGAGTTGGATATAGAAGGTAGAATAGGTACCATCTTGGAAGTAAGAAGGGTTCTCACCAAGAAAAAATTGATGCTACAAGTGGACAACAAATGTAAAATTCTGAAGACTACTACACAAAAGTTTCACAAAAATTTTAATGTATTGCATTAGAAAGGTCTCCCTAGACTGGAAGGAGTGGGAGGTAAGTTAGTCAAGCTCGAGGATTATCAGAAGAAAATGTACACTATTGTTGCAGATAAATCAAAGTTTGCCAAGATCAAAGGTACAATAATAGGGAAGGCATTCATGGAAGGCCTCATTTATGACTTATTGATTAAACATGAGACCAGTCATTTGTTTCTTGCTAAGCCTACCTTTGAAAATTATACTGAGGTAGATGAGACCTATCGAAGGTTAATCAATTCACCACTTCCAGATGAATTAGTAGAGTAAAATAGTCATCAAGCCTAAAAGAGGAAATTAACAGCAAGATAATTATTTTTCAGGTCCATTCATATACAAAAACCCTCGAAGATAGTGCCAACCAGATTCAACAGTTTCAATGTCCTATATTTTTGTACTATTTATGTAAACAATTTTAGATATTTTAAGCAAATATTGATATTTTAAAATTATGATATTTTGTTTATAAATGTATATATACTTCATAATTCGAAGTATTTTTGTTGGCACTTGTATGAAGAAATATTTGTTTTGATGTAAAATTGTTCACTGAGCTAAAGATGGTCATTTTCAAAAATAGAGAAAGTTGTTCCAAGATTCATGTGTCAGGAGATTTAGTGATGTTTTCCTCTTGTAAAATTTTTACTTCTCTGATTTTCTATATGTTATTCTTATATGTATTGTTTAAAGAAAATTATGGGCTGAATTTGTTTAATTACACTCTGTTGTGGCTTATAAAAAATATTTGTGTCTTCAAACTGAAATTAAATATATAATTCATTTCTAAATGCTCTATTTTTAATTGAATCCTAATATTTTCCTCCAATTCATTCCAAAAATTCTCTAAAAGATTCAATATTCTTCCTACCTTTCCCTGCAACACTTCATCTATTATTTCTGCACTTTATTTACTTAGGTTTATGACTCCATTTACCAATGGCTTGTTCTTGAAGTTTCAACCAAAACTTTCAAAAATCAACCTATGAACTCAATAACTAGCCTAATACCTTTAATCAACAAATCTAAATCTTAAAGAGATATCCCTCTCTAAAGCAAGAAGGGCTAGATCCTAGCGTCCAAAGCGGTTTTGTGGTTACCCCTAGGTTTCTCTCACAACCATGGGAAATTACGGAGTGATAAAAAATTGAAAGAGTGTCATGTTCAAGAGTGACTCATTGCTATTAATAGGTAAAATATCCTATTTTCCTAATTTCCCAACCATTTTTGGCAGTACCTATTTATATTTTGCAATCTTGAGGAGGATAACATAAGCTTGATTTATAAGTTCATCCTTCAGATGAATCCTTATGAGTATTTTTAACGAACACTAAGAAAGAGTAATTCATTCTCGTCATGCTTAAATAATCCATTGTTGTTTAAGAGTGAATGCCATGAAGGTTCATTTACGGGATCAAGTGAAAGACTCAACTCAATATTACGAGATATAATCAAAGACTCAAATTGGAGGGGCATTTTTTTCATTTTTTAATGAGCTTGAAAAAGGAAAAGAACCATGCTTAGGGACATGTTTCATTTTTTAATGAGCTTGAAATAAGAAAAGGAAATTTTCTCTGGGAACTTGTTTCATTTTTTGACGATCTTGACATAATAAAATGAACACTGCTCCGAGGGGTGCCTTGTTTCATTTTTTAACGATCTTGACATAAGAAAATGAACTATGGTCATAAGATCAGATCATGGCCTCCAAGCGGCGATGGCTTCTAAGAGGTTCTCATCTTATGGGAGAAAAACGCTTTGCAAGGAAGGCATACCAAGGGATCCAATGGAATGATCAAGTTCCAATTCCCCCAGTAAATGATTCACCATATCACCTACTATATCTAGGTCAAAATAAGTTGAGAAAATAGTGAAAGTCTCATCTTCAACAATAGATACAGGCACAGGACAGGTTGCTACATAATTAATCTATGGCAGGGGAGATACCACTTGCATATTTGGAACATTTAGGGAATTCATATGATTGGAAGTGAAATAAGGACCAACTAAATAAATTTGATCGATATTTATAAGGGTAAAAAACCAAGTGAAACATATGATCATCCAAACAAATATGAATATGGGATGAGAAAACCAAGGTTAATTTGGAAAAATAAGCTGCTAAAAAGTAGAAATAATAAGGGATAAAATGTGGATGGTTTCATTTTTACACAATATTGAAACAGATAAAAACTATGCTTGAAAGTGGTTTCATTTTCACACAAGCTTGGTGTTATCACTCTCCCCAAACTCCCAAGGCTGACAATAGGATTAGATAAATGTAACCACAGACCAAAATTTAGGTTAGGTAGCTAGCCCTACCCAAACCAGAGAGGTCTCTATATATGTCACTTTGCAGTCAAAGCGATGTATGGATATAATTTTTTATACTAGTTATGATTCTCAATAGATTAAGGTTTTTGTTTGTTTGGAGTTTTGCAAGATAGGAATGACAATTAGGAGACTAGGTCTAGGGTTTTGATCTAATTTCAAAGGTTTAGTTGTAGAGGTAAGGGTGAGGCCACATATTTAAGCTAAGAATCATGATTAATTTTTCATTGTGTATAGATGGAAATGAGAGGGAATCAAAATGAGCATTAAACTAATTTCATTCATCAAAAGAGCAAGACAATTTCATGAAAATATTATGAAAAATAGAGCATGGAAAACATGTTTTCTATCAACAAACTAATAATAATTAGCATAAAGACGCATATATGTGAAATATGAGTAACATAACATTCAAAATCATGAGTTTACAGATAATAAACAAATCTCAAAGGCATACCACAGGAGTCTCAACACTATATCTGCAACACTATCCTTGATTTCACTAGCAAAAACTTGTACAATATCTCCACTGCAAATAACAACTATCCAACCAAAAAAAATACAAAAGAGAGTCTAACTATAGAAAATATAGACAATTACACCTCATCAGATCGAAATCCATCCAAAATTTATCATAAATGCAAAAGATGAGTCATTTCCTAGTTTCTAGGGAGGTTAGAAACCATTTCGTGAACTTTAGCTATAAAATAGGAGTGTTTGTACCTCACATTGATTACAAATTCCTTCATGATAGGAAGCCAAAAAAAAAACCAAATAACTCTAATGAAAACTCATAGCCTTAAATTTGTGAACATTTCTAAGCTTGACAAGTGTCCTAAGGGAATCCAATGTTGATCTGTGACAATTCTGACTAAAGATTTTAAAAACAATTTTCATATGCATAATAGAAATTTGGAGGCACTTTTAGAGGTCCAAATCCACTTCTAAAATAATGGTCAACTAGCCCTATGTGTCTAGTTTCCAGAACATCTTTAATATTGCAAAATGACCCATGGGAAGGCCTTCAAAATTTCATCCTCTCAAGGTTACTCTAAAACGCTTAATAGAGTGTTCCAGAAGCGTAACAAAACCATTTTAGAGGTATTTTGGAAGTCTTCCCAGAGGATTTTGGGGCTTCAAGTGGTATATTTTTAAATCTTAGGATGTATGATACAAAATGGAGTCATTAAGAACTACAAACCCCTATTCCAAACCCCTAAATAGTTTATTTGAGGACAACTTGCCCAAAATTGCAGAAAATGACCCAAAGAGAGAGTATTGTTGGCATTTATATCAAACAATAACACATGTGGATAAAATGAAGGAGGTTTTGTTTCTCTGGCCCATTATTGACAAAAACCTCTTTCACTTTTGTAAAATTCATCTCCATTACTTCAAAAACGGATTTTGAAGCGAAACTATCCCTGTGTGCAATGTAAACCCTAACAAATGACCACGAAGCTCTAAAAATGATGCCATGGATCTTAGTTGGCTCAAACCTCCAATGGTGACCTCCCTTGTATCTCTTCTTCTTACTCTCCATCTTTTTTATCACTGAAAGGATGAACACCCTAGTGTTTTGGTGGATTGAGTGAATGAATGGAAATATGGAAAAACAGGGTGTAGGAAGGTGTGAGTTTGGTGGATGAAATGAAGGGATTTGAAGCTGAAAAAAATTATAGAAAAAATTGAGTAGTTTGTGTTTTGTGTTAGCTTCAAGTTTTAGGAGGAATGAGGGAAAATCAGTGTAAGGAAGGAGTCAAAATGTCTAAAACACAGAAAATTCCCAATTTTGACTATGAGAATAGCCTGTGTAATAGTAGGGTAAGTTTTTTGAGGTGAAATAGGGGTGATGCGGTTGAGAAAAAGTTCTGAAAAAAAATTCAGTGAATAGGATGGTGTCTTTTCTCCACAATGAAGGTGAAATGAAGGAAAATTGAGGGGTTTAGGATGATGAAAACCTCAAAACACATTCATTTCCCAATTTTGACTGTGGGAAAAAACAAGTGAAGAAGTGTTTTTGATGTTTGAGAGCCATGGATCTTGATAAACATTTTGATAAAAAATATGTGGGTAGGATAACACCTTAGCTCCACAGTGCAAGTGGAATGACGAAAAATGAAGGGGTTTAGGTCATTCAAAACCATAAAACACAATCACCTTAGTTTTCACAATTTTGATTGTTGACTGCGTTAAAATAGTTTAGAATTTAGGGTTTTAATGGTTTGATTCATGTCATGGAAGATGTGGGGGGATAGGAATATGTATAGATGGGGCATGGGGGTGTAGGTTTAGGGTTTATGTTATAGGTTAGGGTTTAGGTTGAATAGGTTATGGTTTTTCATAAAACAATTTTTTTTTATGTATGGACAGTGAATCACATGGGGAAGACATAAAAAGATTAAAATCTTCAATATCTAACCCACAACAATAGCATGGAAGGTTTCTTACCTTTTATGGAGGCTACAAAAAAGGATGGATGAAAATCTTTGAAATTTTTTGGAGTGTCTTAATCTTGAAAATGCCAAAAAATTTCACCTTGCAAAAGCACAACAACGCGTGTTCTCTATTGCACAAGAGCGTAACACTTGACCTTTGTATGTCACAGGAGTGTAGCACTATGGTTGTATTTCATACAAGAGTGTAACAACGAGCCTTTGTAATGCATAGGAGTGTAAAAGCTGTGTTTTATTACCACAAAAACGTAACACAAGCATTTTCTTCACCACAGAAGTGTAACACAAGCATTTTCTTCACCACAAAAGCGTAACACAAGTATTTTCTGAGGATTGTAAGAGAAATTTACGAGTATGGAGGGGTAATTTAAGTATATAAATGTTGATCTCACACATATGAAAGGGTAACAATGAAAAAATGAATTTTTTTTCCTTTTATAGCTGAAAAATGACCCTTTTACCTTTTCCCATGACATTTACCATGACTTTTTAACCTTTTTACACTTGAAAAGTGACTTGCTGCTCCTTTAAGTGAGATGAAGAGGAAAAAAACCAACCTTTTTATTCTTTGACATTTGAGGTGAATTTATAGATCCTTGATGAGACATCAAGACACAATTTTCTTCCTTTTCATGGGGATAGTGAGACTGCTTCTCTTTAAAACTTTGAAATCTCTTCACATCTTTGAACTTTCACATGGGATAATGACTCTTTCAAAACTAGATAAGATGTATTTGAAGATTGAAATGACCCTCTTTTATTTTTATTGGGACAGTGTGTCAAAATGACCTCCCTTTGAGCTCTGACAGTCAATGATGAATTTTTGGTCTTTTAAATGAGATAGTGAGACAAAATTCTTCTTTTTTTATGAGATAGTGAAACAGAATGGAGTTATTTTGAACTTTTTGGAACTTGAACCATATGAAACAAGAGTGGTGGTCTTTGTTTCATCTTAAAAAGAATATTGATCCTTCATTAGGCTTTTATGAATGGAATGGAGGGTTGTTTCCTTATTTTAAGTGGAAATTTGAAGATTTTTCAGGGCAAAGATGAACCTAGAGAGTGACCTATATGAGATGGAGTGACCTAACCCTAGACCTCTTCAGTGACCAAAATTATTTTATGAGAACTTGTTCGAAAAAGTATAAAAAAAAATGACCTATGACATTACGGAAAACTATTTAAAGATTTATACATACCTAGGCTAACACTTGGAACAGAGAAAAAATATGTTTGAGAGTGGTTTCATGCCCTTATCGTAATGAATTAATTCTATGCATAAGTTGGAGCCTATACAAAATTGTGCCTAGAACTAAGCCATTGTGCTAGGGGCATGAAACCACTATCAAGTATAGTTTTTCTCTGTTTCAAGCTTGTGTAAAAATGAAACCATCCACATTTTATCCCTTATGATTTCTACTCTTTATCATCTTATTTCTTCCAGATGAACCTTAGTTTTCTCATCCTATCGGCACATATGTTTGGTCTATCATACGCTTTCACTTGGTTTTTTACCCTTTACTAAGGAACCACTGTGATTAGTGGTATTATTAGCCTGCCTCTTGACTTCTATGTGTTTTGAGTTGTTCCACCATGACAGGAACCAATTGCTACTTTTTATACCATTATTTCCTCTGGATGGATTCCTCTTTAAGCTCTTTTTGGGCCTAGAATTAAGTCATTATGCTAAGGGCATGAAACCACTCTCAAGCATAGTTTTTCTCTATTTAAAGCTTGTGTAAAAACAAAACCACTCTAAAGCATAGTTTTTCTTTGTTTCATGATTGTGTAAAAATGAAACCATCCACATTTTATCCCTTATGATTGCTACTTTTTATCAGCCTATTTATGCCATATGAACCTTGATTTTCTCATCCCATCATCACATTTGTCTAGCCTATCATATGCTTTCACTTGATTTTTTACCCTTTCCCGCAAAACCACTGTGATCAGTGGTCTTATTATCCTTCCTCTTTTTTAGGTTGTATTAATCACTTTTAAATGACTAAACATTACACATTAATTATCAATCTAGGGATGTATGTTTATTCCGATGACAGTTGCATTGTCTATGCCGATACACCAACCAGAAGCAATTCCAAAGAAAAGAAATTGTTGCTGAAGTAAATGCTGGAAGTAAATCACTCATGCAGAAATAAAAGGATCTACAAGACTGGAATCACACTTCAATTAATTTGTTCTAGCGTGCCACATAACAAGTATCCAGCTGGTGTCTCTAATATCATATGTGTAACAGCATAAAAAGTATTTAAATTGACGTGGATATATTCACAGCTTAACAGCAGCAAAAACACTCTACTGATACATAAAATGAAATAAAAATACATACATACAACTAATTTAATCACTGCAATCCCTGCTAAGAAGGAGGGCCCTTCCTCCCTAGCAGGGTGCAGGTAGAGAAAGAACTTAACAGAAACTAAATTGAATAACGCATGTAACAACAATAATAGGATAATCTGTATTAATATGAACACAATTACAGAGCCAAAATAATGTTGTTCTCCACTAACCTTTCAACCTCTAGGGTCAAGAACTATATACTGGTTACATTAGAAAATCAAGGGATAGATCAGTCATGAGAATCTTATGATTCTCATGCTGATGGAAATAGAGCACATATAGTTATAACCACTTCCTAATACAGTTCTGACTAGAAAATTATAGATTACAATCAAAACCACCCTTAGGCTATTATCCCAAAAATACAATTCTAAAAAACTTCTACATCTATCGTAATATAATCACAGCTGTAGTGTAACAGCTAAAGGACATATCAGAAACAATTTTTGACAAGATCCAATCAATGGTAAAATTGTATCAACAGCTTGCTAGTGGGTCTGTAATAGCAGAGTGTAACAGGAGTTTTCCGGCAGGTCTGTAATAGCAAGGTGCAATAACATCGCTTCGTTGTAACAACACCCTCTTAATTGTGCCTGTGAACCTCGTGCTCAGGATCTTTGGTGCTATGAATGACATCTAGAAAGAGAACACAAAGACATTGATCTTCTCCAAACATTCACCATCAATTATTCATATAAAGGCAGGGTAATAAAAACAAGGTGTGATTCGGATTTATGTAGGAATGCAACAGAATACACATATAACCATAAATAGAAAAATGCAGTAGAAATAACACTTCATTTCATTAACATCAAAGAACTGAAATTTGTTTACAAACAGAATGGAAATAAACTAGCTAGGGTGCTGGTAGTGAATCTCTAAGAAGTGATGTGGCAGC
This sequence comes from Pinus albicaulis, assembly GCA_034641835.2. NCBI lineage: Eukaryota > Viridiplantae > Streptophyta > Pinopsida > Pinales > Pinaceae > Pinus > Pinus albicaulis. The sequence goes on from CM076580.1 coordinate 819,889,532, forward strand.
TACAAACCTCTGAACTCTGTTACAATGAGGCTCGAGGGCATATTTATTATTGAGAAACAATGGAGAACTCTAAACATCCAAAAACCTAACCCTAGGAGATGAAGCACCAAAACTAGGGGCCCTGTTTGGGTAAATTGGTGTTTCAACTTCTCGGGGACGTAACTTCGGCATACGATCTCCGTTTGATGTGCATGATACATCATTAGAAATATCTATAGAGTAATATAAATTTTGCTGTGAATATCAATTCTAGAATGGAATCATATTCGTCAAACAAATGATGCCCAAAAAATGTCGTTTAGGGCCTCAAAACGACTCCGATAGTTCAGGACCCAAAAAACTACTAAAAATAGTAAGTTGTGCCGAAACTGAAAAACTGAAAGAGACAATGGTGGGGCCCCAAGTCGAATAGGAGGGTGGCCACAAATATCCACCTGGATCATTCCTCCCCCCTTAGGAAGCAATGGTCCCCATTGCGTTGAGTTCTTCCATGAGATGAGGAAACTTCTACTGAACTTGGTCCCTGGTGAACCACTTGCCTTGGTGTAGGAGTTGGCTAGCTTTGATAACCCGATACAGTTGGATCCTCCATTGGTGAGTGTTCTTGATTTTCATGTCCATGATACAATATGTGGTGGCTTATTCCATGCAGTCTGGGTTTAACTCTTTTGGTGTGAGTTCTTCTGTAATGTCAGAGGTGTCCAGTAGAGGTGGGAAGTAGGGACGAAGGAAATCTACATTGAATACTGGGTGCAGACCAAGGAATGGTGGAATACTGAGCTTGAAGGAATTGTTCCCTACAACCCTAGTGATAGTGTATGGCCCATATTGGAGTAGGCAAAGCTTGCAGTGGGGTCCAGTGAGGTGCTCCTTCTGCAAATGTAGCCACACTTTGTCACCCACTTGGAAGTTGTGTGGCACCCGATGTTGATCATGTCGTTGCTTTTAATTAGCATTGGCTCTATTCAATATGCCATGACCCTGTTGGAGGATGTGCTAAATGAGCTCGATGATTTTTTTCATTTTTTCAGCTTCAGACTAGACATGAGCCGAATCGGCCAGAGTAGCTGCAAATGGCATGGCTACGTCAATGGGACATAGTGGCTAGAATCCCAAGCACACCTGAAAGGGTTTGTGGCCAGTTGAGCTATGGAGAGCTTGATTATAACTTTTTTGTACATAGGGGAGGCTCTCATCCCATGTGCGTGGATTCTTTGAATTGTACATGTGCAGAATGTGTACAATCTACCTGTTGATGACCTCTGTCTGGCCATCATTTTGGGGATGGAAAGCTGTGGACTTGGTGAGCTTGGTGTCCAAAATTGACTAGAGGCCGGACCAAAATGTGCTGAGGAACCTACTGTTGCAATCTGATATGATAGACTGTGGGATCCCAAAGTGAACCCACACTCATTCAAAGAAGAGTTTAGCAGTGGCTTCTACTGAGATATTCTTCTTGCATGCCGACATAATGGCCATCTTCGAGAATCTGTCGACGACCACAAAAACACAGTCATTTCCATGCTTAGTAGAAGTAAGGCCTGACATTTAATCCATGGAGATGGATTCCCAAGGTCGACTAGGGGTAGGTAGCGGAGTATAGAGCCCTTGCTTCTTGATTGTCAGTTTGGCAATGGTGCAAGCAGTGCAGGATCTGATGTACTTCCCAACATCCTGTCGAAGGTTTGGCTAATAGAAATACTTCTGTGGTACTACCACTATTTTCTCGACCCCAAAATCCCTAGTGAATCAACTTTAGTGCGCTTCCCATATCATCTTGGCACGCTAGCTTGAAGGAACACAAATTTTTCCCAGGTGACATAATAGTGCATCTTGGAGGTGAAAATTTGGAACTTGTGTACACCCCAAGAGTGCCTTGTATGTGTGGTTGAATTCTGGATCGCTCTTGTAGAGAAGCGGCCAATCAGAAGTCTCGTACCCACAAGAGTTGAGAACTATGGTTATGGCCACGATCGGTGGTCGGTTGAGGCAGTCGACAACATTATTGGTGCTACCCTTCTTGTACTTGATGTTCAAATTAAATTGTTTCAGATATGTGGACCACTTCTAATGGCGATTGTTCTGCAACTTCCCTTGTGTCTATATGAACTGCAAGGGTCGGTGGTCTGTGTGGATAATTGTTTCCTTCCCCAAAATGTAATTCTTCCATTGTCGACAAGCCTGAACAATGGAATACATTTCTTTGTCATAAGTGGGATACTTGCGAACTGTGTCAAACAATGTCTCACTGTGATATGCCACTAGATGCCCCTGTTGAGTAAGAACTGTACCAATAGCATAGTCAAAGGAATTTTTCTCGATCTCAAATGGTTGTTGCAAGTTTGGTAATGTGAGCACTGGGGCAGAACAAAGGTGATGTTTCAATTCTACGAATGCCTTTTGTTGAGATTCCGACCAAAAGAATTTTTCTTTCAGTCCTCCCTTGGTGACTTGACTCAAGGGCCAAGTGATATGAGAGAATCCCAACACGAACCTGCGGTAGAAATTAGCAAGACCCAGAAAGCTGCGAAGCTCTGTTAGAGTGGTTGGGGCTGGCCAATCCTGAATGACTTGGATCTTGGCTGGATCCACATGCACCCCCCTTTCATCAATAATGTATCTCAGATATTGAACCTGGGTCATGCCAAAAGTGCACTTCTTCAAATTGGCGCACAACTTGTGTTACTGTAGTGTTTGGAGGACTTCTTAGATGTGGTGGAGGTGCTCTTCCCAAGTCTAGATGAAGATCATAATGTCATCCAAGTACACCACTAAAATGAGTTGGTGAATGGAATCAAGATGTCATCCATCAACCTCATGAAGGTTGCGAGAGCATTCGTCAACCAAAAATTCATGAAGAGCCATTCGAAAAGGCCCTCCTTGGCTTTGAAAGCAGTCTTCCACACATCGGAGGGTTCGATTGGTACCTAGTGATACCCAAACTTCAAGTCGATCTTGCTGAAATATTTTTCACCTTTGAGTTGGTCCAGAAGGTCATTGATCCATGGGATCAGTTACCTATTTCAGATAGTGATCTTGTTCAGCACCAGATAGTCAATACAGAGTCTCCAAGTCCTATCCTTCTTCTGTACAAACACGATTGGGCTCCCACAGGGTGATGAACTTGGCCGAATGTGACCTTTCTGCATCAGCTCTTGAATCTGCCTCTTGATTTCATCATTCTCCAAAATAGAGCACCTATAGATCGGTCCATTGGGTAGCGGTGCACCTGGGGTCAGGTCAATGGGGTGCTTGACCTGACAGTGTAGAGGCATCCCTATGGGTGAGGTGAAGATGTCCCCATACTCCTCAACAACCTTTTCCATTTGTTTTTGTCGTGCAGAGGAGCCATGTCTGGAGGTCTTGGCCACAACATTCTTCTTGCCTTGGGGGAAAATCATCAGGAAAACAAATTTCCTGGTTTGGGAAATGAGCTTACTTCATTGTTTTGCGGTAACCAAAGAGATAGTGGGAGGCGGTGGTACCTCTAGTATCCTGTACAACCTATTTCCCAAAGTCACAATAATAGCGCCAGGTCGGGACTCATACAAAGCATGTCACTTCCACAAGTATGGTTGGCCTAATAATACATCAGAAACATCAATAGGAGTGATTTCACACAATACCTCATTTGTGAAGGGCTTGATGCTATAGGGAAGGTGGTACTGCTGGCTGACATGGAGATCCCATCCTTGGTGAAGCCACCCGATGGTGTATGGTTGTGGGTGCACTGTGGTCGAAAGCCCAACCGCTTCACAACATCTACTGAAATGAGGTTCTTTTGGCTCCCATTGTCAACAATGAACCGTAGTGGGGAACCCTTTACCGACATCTGGGAGTGGAAGAAACACTCTGCCTCCTCTGGATCTTCTGGTTCCTCCTTCTGGATCTTCGTAGTGGCAATAGTGGTGCTGGGCTACGCATCAATAATCTTCTTTCCTTTTTCATTCCCCTTGTTAGGTTTTGATTCAGAGTTAGAGCATGCATCTGATTCAGAAGCCCTCATCTCGGCCACCAGCAACTGCTTGGCCCGACACTCACTTGTGTTGTGAGTGGAGCTCTTATGGAACTCACACCACTTTCCCATGTCCTTATTTGGCTTCGCGGTGTTTTTATTTGCTTATGGTTTTGGTAGGTTGTCTTGGGATGCCATGCCTTAGATTTGTCCTTTGGTTTGTGGTTTGGGGGCTCCTTTCCCTTGATTTTGATTCGCAGATCCAAAGTCTCGCTTCTTCTGTTTGAATTTTTGCTCAATCTTGGTAGCATACCAGTATGTCGTACCAAGTGAGGAGATGTCAAGGAACTCCATTTCATCTTGAATTTATCTATGCAGACAACCATGATACTTTAGCACCAAATTTTTCTCTGAATATTTGATACCCAACTTTGTCCGCAGGATATGGAATAGATTCATCATCTCATGCACATCTTGATCCTTTTGTTGCCACAGTGTGGTCCATTGTATGTACTTGTCCTCATAGCTCCCAATGGGATAGTATTGTTCCTTGATGGCATCTCAAAAATAATTCCAAGTGGGTACAACTGAGAAGAGAGAGGGTTCTGTCTCGTCCTTTTTCTCACAGTAGGTTTCCCACTAGTCCTTGACATGGGGGGTAGCTTTGAGGAGTGCAAAAATAATCTTCTCCCAGTCGGAAAAGCCACGAACCGATAAATAACCTTCTAATAGATTCAACCATCTATCTATGGCATATGCATCTATTTGACCCTCAAATATGGGAATGTCAAATTTTACTTGTACCTTAAAAGGAGTCGCGCCTCCATAGTGGCTGCTGGATGCAGATGCACCATCGGTGGGCAGTCGTTGAAGGATCTGGGTAAAGTTATCCATCATCGCATTCCTTTGTTTTTTGAGGGTCTCCTAGAGAAGTATTTTGATAGGATCTCCTGCTCCCTCATCTTTCTTTTCATCCCCCATGGGCATCCATCGAGGTTTGCGAGACTAGTCTTGCAAAGGTTCCACCAGATCGAGCCCTAACTCCTTATACCCCAACCTTGTTGGGGACATGCAAAGAAGGATCGAGAAAAATCAGACCGCTCTAATACCATTGATCTAGATTTATGTAGGAACGCAACATAATACACATATAACCATAAATACAAAGATGCAGTGGAAATAACACTTCATTTCATTAACATCAAAGAATTGAAATTTTCTTACAGGTAGAATGGAAATAAACTAGCTAGGGTGTTGGTAGCGAATCTCTGAGAAGAGATGTGGAAGCTACAGAACTCTAAATTGTGTTATGATGAGGCTCAAGGGCCTATTTATTATTGAGAAACAATGGAGAACTCTAAACGTCCAAAAACCTAAACGTAGGAGATGAAGCACCAAAACTATGGGCCATGTTTGGGTAAATTGGTGTTTTAACTTCCCGGGGACGTAACTTCGGCATACGATCTCCATTTAATGTGCATGATACATTGTTAGAAAGATCTATCCGAGGACTACAAAGTTTGTTGTGAATATCAATTTTGGAAGAAAATGATAGTCGTCGTGCAAATGATGCCCAAAAAACATCGTTTAGGGCCTCAAAACGGCTCCGGAAGTTTAGGACCTGAAAAACTGTTAAAAATAGTAATTTATGCTGAAACTAAAAAATTGAAGGAGACAATGGTGGGGCCCCAAGTGGAATAGGCGGGTGGCCACCAATATCCACTTGGATCAAGGTGAAACAACACAAGTTAGGGTATAAAGGTAGGAAAAATAATCAAAGATACTCCCATCAGTTATAGTTATGAGGCAAAATAGGAAAAAAAATGTAGGAAAAGTGTACAAAACTGGCACCCAACATCTCCCCCCATGTTGGGGTTCCTATTTTTTGGCAGATTTGGCAATACCAAAAGATAAGACAACATCAAACCACTTTGGGGCCCTAGGATCTAGCCATCCTGAACCTGGAGAGGGATCTCTCCAATAAAACAAAGAATGATATATCTTTGAAACTCGAACTGAGATGTTAGGCTAGTTATGAAGCACAAAGGGGGTTTTAAAATAATTTGGTTGGTTGGTTTCCGGGTTGGTTATGGGATCGTGGACTGAGAAAGTAATGGGAGGAAAAGGAACAAAACAGCAGGATGCTTCAGCAAAAAGAATAGGTCAAAACTGTGCCATCCATTGGGCTATGGAGTCATGAAAGGAGAATTACTTGCAACCACTAGCCAAGGCTTTCAGAGGGCAAGTCATCTACACTAAAGGATCTTTTAGATTAGAGGGTGGGATGGAACATTAAGGAAGGAAGGTGAAAGAAGGAAAGACAACCAATTTTCTGTCTATAGATCAGGTCAGAGGTCATTTAACTCCAGACCTGCTTGGACATACTCAAAGGAAGCTCTTAATAGGGACGAAGGGGCAGCTTATAGATCAGACCAGAGGTCATTTAACTCCAGGTCTGCTTTAGCAACTCCAAAGGAAAACAAAGATAAGTTTAATGAAGAGATCTTAGAAAGGCCAGCTGGTCGTGCAAGGATCCTAGTGGACAGGGCTAACTCTAATCCCCAGTGTTCCCAAACCTTCCAGCTTAAACCCAACAAGAACATCTAAGAACTGGCCCATTCAATTCATACATCAGAGATCAGGCAATAACATCCACTACACTGGTTAAATTGACTGAAATCAATTCTCAGATAACACATTTAGCAGAAAACATTGAAGACAAGGAGAGCAGGAGCATAGGGTACCTAGAAAGGGTAAATCCTATGCCAAACTTCTAATGCAAGCCAGTAGAACATGAAAAAACGTGTAAATGAAATAAACAGAGCTAGAAAAACATCACCAATAGTAATAGACTAGGATCCTGTGAAATGTGCTTTGATTAATTGATGCAAAACCATTCATGTACAATAAGCTCAATGGCTAATACAGTCCAGACTTCTCCTCCCAGCCTATTACATACAACTACTCTGCTACTCCCTCCCAAGACTATTTTAACAGTCAGAATGAATCCCTCTAACAGCAACGCCAGCAGCCAACAACAACCTTTACATTATGTTCTCGGGGATTTCTTATAGGAGAAGGGGAAGAAACAGAAGTAGGTGAACAATTGAATGAGTTTCATTAAGACAGAATGGCGGAAGTGTTCACGCCCCTGCTGCTTAATGGCAATCCTCAGCGCTGTGTGTACTCTGTCATCTACTCTGGGAGACTCTGTCAGGCCAAGATTTACCTCTGATATGTTCTTTAAATCCTGACGGCGTCTGGAGCTTTGCGCTGCCTTCTGAATAAATGAACTGGATGAAGGTCTGCGGCCTCTCCATACCTCTTAACTGCAACCTGACAGTCTTTTAAGAAGATCCTTTCAGCGTCTTAACTTTCCTGGGCTCGAGGGGCATGGATATTTCTTGTAGGAGGGTTTCCTTTTGGAGAAAAGTACTTCTGTTGATATTTAAACACAGATAAGACTCTTTGCGTGCTTAAGTCTTCAAACTGTGCTTGAATCCTTTGAATGCGGGATTAGACATTAATTATATCAATAATAAGCATTAATCCTTTTGAAACCTTCCACTGATCTACTGGCAATGCTGAAAACACCTCTCTGTGCTATCTACACGATAAAATGAACTGTTTAAAACCTGGGCAGTGGTGGCGGAGGAAATGCTGCAGAGGTGGAGGAATGGTTAATATTGTAAAAGCCCAACAATTAACTTTGGGTGAATTACAAAGGAAATCACCAACAAACAAGGGAGCGGAGCCTTGGATGTGGGACCCGGTCATGGCAGAGGGTGATTAGATCTGATCCGTTAAATCTTAGACACGACGGATGATCAGGATAAAGTCGGAGAATCGCAATCGGAAGGGGCAGGGGTGACACATTTTGGAAGTTCCAATTGCGATTGAGGGCGGGGTGTGATTGAAGTATGGTCGTTGGATGCAGTGGGGAAATGGACGGTGGAGATTTAATCGGGGGGAAGATAGAAAGACTTGCGATCGGGGGAAATGGGAAGTGCGATGGCCGTTGGATCAGTAGGGGAATGGACGGCCAGGACTTAATTGGGAGACAGGAGGAAGGACTTGCCATTGCAGTCGGAGGACGGGGCGCGATTTTGTGCTGACCGTTGGATCCGGAGGTCAGATCAATGGCCCACCGCTAATCGGAGGGAGGAGTGCGATCCGGGGGGGAAAGAGAAAGATTTGCGATTGCGATCGGAACGGCGGGTTCGATTAGCGTTGGACCGTCCGATCCGCGGGGAGAATCGACGGTGGAGAGAGCAATAGGGGGATCGCAATCGCAGCGGGACAATCGGAGGGGAAAACGTAAGGGTTGCGATTGAAGATCTTGCGATTAGCGGCCCGCCGTTGGATCTTCAGGGTAGATCAATGGCTTTGATCACATCGTGGGACTTATAGACTAGAGGCGATCACATCGGAGATTTTCAATGATGCAAGGGAATTGCACCTGCCCGACGCTCCGATTGCGATTAGCTCTTGGGACTTAAGCACTTGGTCCCAGCGCCAGGGCACATGTGGGGAAGTGGTTAAGGGACTGTGGTAAAGGGGCTAGGCCTTTATATTAAGGTCGGAAGGGGGTTTTTTAACCCATTTTAATGGATTTTGGAGGTTGGGAAGGGAAACAGTAAGGGGGAAAAGGGGGTGAATGGCTAAAAAAGGGGTAAGGGAATGATTTTAAGGGAATTTTGGGGAAATTTGAGGGGAGACAAAGGGAAAAGAAAAGAGGCTAAGTGGGGGTGAAATGAGGGGGAGAAAGAGGCCTTTAGGAATTTCTTCACAAACAGAGAGGATTCATGATGGGAATCCGCAGAGGAATTTTGACAGAGGACAAAGCACAGAGAGACCTCAAGGATGATGTGTCTTCAAGGGAGATGCATTCCTTGAAGGTCTCCAAAATAATATAGCCCCCAGCTTGCTTGTCAAGAATTTCATAGGGGGGCTAACAGTGGCTCCACATGGGGATGGCTTCTTCTTGAAGGAGTCAAGAATTCAGAGAATGATCTCTTGGTGTAGGCCAGATGCCTGCTGCTATAAGCCATCTTTCTTCTTTCTTTGGCTCAGCTGCCACAAACTATGAAGATAACATATCAACAGTAAAATTTCTCCCAGACAACTACCTACCCACAGTATAGTCCTAACATTTTTTCTTCTGGGAGCATTTGGACTTGCAGACCCTTTACATCATCAATATTTACAAATAGGAAAATAAGCCTATTCTACTTCTACCCTTATTGCTCCATGAGACCAGATTAAACAGTTGGCCTCATATGCTTCTCTACCTACACTACTAACTGCTAGGATTAAACTGTCTAGCAGATTTCTTCTCTACATTCTAAGACAGAAATTGAAAAACAATCAAGCCAAGATTAGACTGTCTAACTTGCTGGACTTTGTAGAAAATAAAATCAACTAACTACGTGCTCATAGGTTGAGCTTATTTCAAACTTCATACCTACCTTACTCTAACTGGAAATCTCTGATACTTTAGGTGATACAATAATGCCAATGCAGCCAATCAAGCAGTAGTGAAAAAGGATATGAGCACTGGCTGCCTGTCAGAGATAACCACAGGGTGCTCTGTGTGTGGTTCTTCAAAACTGTGGTCACCATCAGTAGTGACCATTTCTGATGAATCTGGCCCATGCTAAGGGTCAATGCCAGAGCATTCGAGCAAATCAGGGCCTCCATGTACTCTGCCATAGGATCAACGAACACCTGATGCACGTTGTCTTCCTTTAGGCCTGCCATGACTGATAGGCTGTCTACGTCCTGGGCAGCTTCGATTATTGCATTTTCCACTGCATCTTCAATGTGGCTCATGAAAACCGGATCCTCTTCTTCTTGTATTTCGAAGAGCAGCAGAATTTCTTCTCTTTTAGGGGGTGGGAGACTTTCCAAAAAGGCCCTCGGGTCTCTAAACTCGTATGATATCTCTTGTGAGTTCAAAATTTCAATCTCAGCTTCATACCTTTCAACCACCAGCTCCAAGAATATATTCCTGAGCACGGGTCTGTATTCTGAGCTGCAGAGAACAGCCCCTAGAAGGTCCTCTACCCTCAATTCTGCCAAGTCACTAGAAATTGTATCACGACACCCTGCCATGAAATCTGGAAAAATTTCTGCAAATCGTTCAGGGTCTTCCATTAGTGAAGTGACTTGGTCTTCGGCATGGATGATGTTTTACTGCGACATGGTCTCCCAGTGGAGTCACGTGAAACCACGATAATCAGTGGCCTACTGATCACCAGTGGAGTCTTTTATCAGTCAGAAATTGTGGAGTCGCCAGGTGGATGATTTACAACTTACTGTCCACCACAGTGGTTTACCAAATCAAGGCTGATTGGTCTCAGTCCCTAGCGGAGTCGCCATTATGTTGGTGACGACAATGGGAAATAGACCAATATCAACAACTGTAAACTCTCAGATTCTTCCCCAGTGGAGTCACCATTATGTTGGGGTTCTTATGTTTTGGCAGATTTGGCAATACCAAAAGATAAGACAACATCAAACCACTTTGGGGCCCTAAGATCTAGCCCTCCTGGAACTGGAGAGGGATCTCTCCAATAAAACAAAGAATGATATATCTTTGAAACTCGAACTGAGATGTTAGGCTAGTTATGAAGCACAAAGGGGGTTTTAAAATAATTTGGTTGGTTGGTTGCCAGGTTGGTTATGGGATCGTGGACTGAGAAAGTAATGGGAGGAAAAGGAAAAAAACAGCAGGATGCTTCAGCAAAAAGAATAGGTCAAAACTGTGCCATCCATTGGGCTATGGAGTCATGAAAGGAGAATTACTTGCAACCACTAGCCAAGGCTTTCAGAGGGCAAGTCATCTACACTAAAGGATCTTTTAGATTAGAGGGTGGGATGGATTATTAAGGAAGGAAGGTGAAAGAAGGACAGACAACCAATTTTCTGTCTATAGATCAAGTCAGAGGTCATTTAACTCCAGACCTGCTTGGACATACTCAAAGGAAGCTCTGAATAGGGACGAAGGGGCAGCTTATAGATCAGACCAGAGGTCATTTAACTCCAGGTCTGCTTTAGCAACTCCAAAGGAAAACAGAGATAAGTTTACCGAAGAGATCTTAGAAAGGCCAGCTGGTCGCGCAAGGATCCTAGTGGACAGGGCTAACTCTAATCCCCAGTGTTCCCAAACCTTCCATCTTAAACCCAACAAGAACATCTAAGAACTGGCCCATTCAATTCATACATCAGATAGCAGGCAATAACATCCACTACACTGGTTAAATTGACTGAAATCAATTCTCAGATAACACATTTAGCAGAAAACATTGAAGGCAAGGAGAGCAGGAGCATAGGGTACCTAGAAAGGGTAAATCCTATGCCAAACTTCTCATGAAAGCCAGTAGAACATGAAACAACGTGTAAATGAAATAAATAGAGTTAGAAAAACATCACCAATAGTAATAGACCAGGATCCTATGAAATGTGCTTTGATTAATTGATGCAAAACCAGTCATGTACAATAAGCTCAATGGCTAATACAGTCCAGACTTCTCCTCCCAGCCTATTACATACAACTACTCTGCTACTCCCTCCCAAGACTGTTCTAACAGTCAAAATGAATCCCTCTAACAGCAACCGCAGCAGCCAACAACAACCTTTACATTATGTTCTCGGGGATTTCTTATAGGATAAGGGGAAGAAACAGAAGTAGGTGAACAATTGAATGAGTTTCATTAAGACAGAATGGCGGAAGTTTTCAAGCCCCTGCTGCTTAATGGAAATCCTCAGCACTGTGTGTACTCTGTCATCTGCTCTGGGAGACTCTGTCAGGCCAAGATTGACCTCTGATATGTTCTTTAAATCCTGACGGCGTCTGAAGCTTTGCGCTGCCTTCTGAATAAATGAACTGGATGAAGGTCTGCGGCCTCTCCATACCTCTTAACTACAACCTGACAGTCTTTTAAGAAGCTCCTGTCAGCATCTTAACTTTCCTGGGCTCGAGGGGCATGGATATTTCTTGTAGGAGGGTGTCCTTTTGGAGAAAAGTACTTCTGTTGATATTTAAACACAGATAAGACTCTTTGCAAGCTTAAGTCTTCAAACTGTGCTTGAATCCTTTGAATGCGGGATTAGAAGTTAATTATATCAATAATAAGCATTAATCCCTTTGAAACCTTCCGTTGATCAACTGGCAATGCTGAAAACACCTCTCTGTGCTATCTGCACGATAAAATGAACTGTTTAAAACCTGGGTAGTGGTGGCGGAGGAAATGCTGCAGAGGCGGAGGAATGGTTAATATTGTAAAAGCCCAACAATTAACTTTGGGTGAATTACAAAGAAAATCACCAACAAACAAGGGAGCGGAGCCTTAGATGTGGGACCCGGTCACGGTGGAGGGCGATTAGATCTGATTCGTTAAATCTTAGACACGACGGACGATCAGGATAAAGTCAGAGAATCGCAATCGGAAGGGACAGGGGTGACACATTTCAGAAGTTCCGATTGCGATTGAGGGCGGGGTGTGATTGAAGTATGGTCGTTGGATGCAGTGGGGAAACGAACGGTGGAGATTTAATTGGGGGGAAGACAAAAAGACTTGTGATTGGGGGAAATGTGAAGTGCGATGGCCGTTGGATCAGCAGGGGAATGGACGGCCAGGACTTAATCAGGAGACGGGAGGAAGGACTTACGATTGCAGTCGGAGGACGGGGCGCGATTGCGTGCTGACTGTTGGATCCGGAGGTTAGATCAACGACCCACGGCTAATCGGAGGGAGGGGTGCGATCGGGGGGCAAAGGGAAAGATTTGCGATTGCGATCGGAGCGGCGGGTGCGATTAGCGCTGGACCGTCTGATTTGCGGGGAGAATCGACGGTGGAGAGAGCAATCGGGGGATCACAATCACAGCGGGACAATCGGAGGGGAAAAAGTAAGGGTTGCGATTGAAGATCTTGCGATTAGTGGCCCGCCGTTGGATCTTCAAGGTAGATCAATGGCTTTGATCACATCGCGGGACTTATAGACCAGAGGTGATCGCATCAGAGATTTTCAATGATGCAAGGGAATTGCAACCGCCCGACGCTCCAATTGCGATTAGCGCTTGGGACTTAAGCGCTTGGTCCCAGCGCCGGGGCACGTGTGGGGAAGTGGTTAAGGGACTGTGGTAAAGGGGCTAGGCCTTTATATTAAGGTTGGAAGGGGGTTTTTTAACCCATTTTAATGGGTTTTGGAGGTTGGGAAGGGAAACGGTAAGGGGGAAAAGGGGGTGAATGGCTAAACAAGGGGTAAGGGAATGATTTTAAGGGAATTTTGGGAAAATTTGAGGGGAGACAAAGGGAAAAGAAAAGAGGCTAAGTGGGGGTGAAATGAGGGGGAGAAAGAGGCCTTTGGGCATTTCTTCACAAATAGAGAGGCTTCATGATGGGAATCAGCAGAGGAATTTTGACAAAGGGCAAAGCACAGAGAGACCTCAAGGATGATGTGTCTTCAAGGGAGATGCATTCCTTGAAGGTCTCCAAAATAATATAGCGCCCAGCTTGCTTGTCAAAAATTTCATAGGGGGGCTAACACCCCCAACTGAAATACTTACATGTCATCATGCAAACTCATCACTTATGGGAATATCTCCGGTGTAGGTCGGTGATATCATAAGCACCAACTATATCTTCATCTGCAGACCTATATCCCTGATTGGCCATCAAATGCCTTACCCAGGACTCTGACTCGTACTTACTCAACTCATAATTGATCTGATAATCCTCAATTGGCAGCCAGATCAAGGGAAACTTGAATCTCAATCCCAACCACAAAGCACCAAGGGATTGTACAATCTGCCATAATTTGGCACATGTGTAACAACCACCAAAAAATTCTAGAATGAGAATGGATCCCCCTTCAATAGCTTAGCACTTCTAACTTCCGTGTGTTTCAAGCACCCTATCAAAGCTCAACTCTTCATCATTGAGAACTGAGTGAGGTAGAAGTTCACAATTATTATTCTATAAGTGGTAGTCGATTCTTTAATCCCAGGGGTACTCAGCATTCTCCTTTATTCTCATCTTAACTCAGCAACCCGTCTTGGTTCTGCCCGAACCCACAATGCCATCTTCTCCTCATTGGTCTCCATAGATTTGATGACCAAATGCCATTCAATTTGATTCTTCATGAAGGAAAAAAAGGATCTCAACTGAAGATCTCCCATATAGGAGAATACTGTCACAACCACCTTCATACTCACATGTTCAAAAATAATATTGAGTAAGAATAACTCACACAGCAAGCTTTGCTCATCAAAATCAGAGGCACGAAAAACATCTAGAAATGTATGAGTGGAAGAACATAAATAATTTCTGTCCTCCATAACATATTTCATCTGGAACAGGAAGTAACGTTCCCATAGAAATATAGGATAGGATGGAGAAGGCCGCATACAACCCAGCAAGTTGAGGGAGAGGCCATGAAGTTTTTTCTTATCTATGGTGAGGTCCCGAATCTGCTGCTATAATGGTAGCAACTGTTCTTCCTGTTTCTTCAAAGCTTCCTTCTTCTTGTAATTATTCCATCCTTTCTTCAACTCTAATTTCATCCATCTTTCATGTAAAGTGTCTATTTCTCTATGATGTTCCTTTAGCAAAATTTCCCCCTCCCGAAGGGAGATTGCTTCCTATTTCCACTTTTGTAATTTGGAATTAACAAGATATTCTCAGAACTCCATCCCAATATGGGACCCAGAATTCTTCTACATTCAATATCCACATCAATAATGGGTGTATTAGCCTCTGCTACATGGGGTTTTTCCACCTCTGCTGTTGGTTCTTGTGTAACAGGAGCTGCCTCGGTGGGTTCTTGTGTGTCATCCCCTTTGTTTCCACCTAGAGTAGCCTTTGTGTCCATTGTTGTTTCTTCTACAATAGGAGTGGCCTCCATAGGTTATTGTGGGTTAGCTTCTAGGTCAATTATTATAGGAGGCTCTGCTTTAACTGTTGGTTCTTGTGTAACAACAGTATAATCAGTAGGTTCTTGTGTAATAGCCTCCTGTTGTTCTGTTTATGTTTCCATTAGGCTGATATTTTCTCTACAGACCTTATATCCTGCTGCTGTTAAGTCTTGAAAACATGTCATGCATACAGACACTGGGATTTCCATCCTCTAAGATAATTTCCTCTTTAATTATTCATTTTCCTTTCTTATATTTTTGAGTTCTAAAAACAGGGCATTGGTTTCATCCTTACCTGGTGAGGAGGGTTTCCTTTATTCTTCTAAAACTTCTGATTCTATCTTCTTTTCAGCCGTAGGGAAAGGTTCTGCAAGTATGCTGACTTTCACTCTTTGTTTTGTCCTTCTATCCCCAATTGGTTCATCAATAGGCTCTTTCCCAATCCTAACTCCAGCAAGTCGAGTATGGGTTTCCACTTTTGCTTGACTTCCTCCTGAAGTCATGGTTTGTTTCCCTCGGCTTGTCCTCGACCTCTTTCGCTTGAATTCTTCATAAGTTTTTCCTTGCTGGCCTAGGGCATCCAGCACGATTAGCTTGATGAGTCTGTGATTAGTCACACATGCCTTCGGGTGTGTTGTTGTTTTTACTACTGCCACCATATGCTTGATGCCCCTAACAAATAGAATGGAAGATTAATCCTTTGATGGTGCCGAAGGTGATTAAGCAGAGGAAAGTGATATTTGAACACTATCATGGATCTTCCCTCACAAGTGATATATTTAATTAAACCCAAGGCAACATCTTCCCAAGGATGAGGAAGTGACAACCTGTTAATTCCTCTCCCTTTCTTCTCCAGTTTTTCTTCCCCTTCTAGGAAGTCTTCTTTCAAGGAGGGGTCAATGATTTTTCTGTTAAACCATCTCTGCCCTTCTACTGGTAATGAAGTTACCCATGCAATTACCTCTTCAGTCACCTCCACTTGCATGCCCCTTACTCGGGTTTGATTATTGTTCGAGTTTTGAACAAATTCAATTGCCACTGCCTCGTCTGAGCCTTCAAGATTCAGGAAATACTCAATCCATCTGGCATCTCTGAATATATGGTAGGCTTCTAGACAATTCTACAAGGTGTCCATAGAATTTGGCTCGTGCATGACCGCTTCTCCACCCATCTCTGATGTTTGTTTCTAAATTTGCTTCTTGTTGTTCAGCCCCACTGTAATATCACTGCGTTTCTGAATTCACTTCTTTGTTGTTCAGCCCCACTGTAATATCACTGTGTTTCTGAATTCACTACTTCTCGACATCTCTGCTTATCCCAATCGATGAGTTTACAATAAATATGAAAGGTTTCAGTCAAGGAGGTTGATGGGAGATGACGAATTTTATGGATTTATCGAATTGTACCTCACACTAATATTCATAAATGGCTTGTTATGGAAAGTAATGGGATTTAGTACACACACTCTTTTCTAACCAGATTCGGTCATCATTGTCAATTCTGTTATTAATTAGGTGCATGCAAATTTGATAGATGTTTATGATTACGAATTTTTGCAATGATTTCAAGACATATCCCCTCCCCCACCTTAATGGTGACAAATGCCCATGATCGTCACAGGAATATCATTACTTCGCCAATTAATCACTGAATCATAAATGACAACGTTTTACCTTTTTAATGACATACCTGAGGTGACGTGGAGGAGGATTTCGAATTGGTGGCTTCTTGCTTGCAGCACTCGTGTTGTTGTATTTGGTCGACACGGTTATTTTTGTTATGGAATGAATCATAAGAAACAACGTTCATGGTTATCGACTATTACATGTGTAATAACCAAGACAACCCTTAGATTATTATTCAAAAAACATAATAATAAGGAGAAATTGGTATAGAAAAGGAAATTACATGAATACCATCATCCTATAAAATAGATCAGAAAGGGAGGATTATGTTTCAGGAAGAAAAACATGGGTGTAACAGTCTCCATAAGAGTGATTTTCAGTTGTTACCAACTGTCTAACTGTGCCCTAGAAAGGGGTTTCAATAGTTAGATTTATTATTTTTCTTTTTCTTTAGATATATACCATCATCCTATAAAATAGATCAAAAAGGAAGGATTATGTTTCAGGAAGAAAAACATGGGTGTAACAGCCTCCACAAGAGTGATTTTTAGTTGTTACCAACTGTCTAACTATGCCCCAAAAAGGGATTTCAATAGTTAGATATATTATTTTTCTTTTTCTTTAGATATATATATATATATATATATATATATATATATATTTTAAATAGGTGTAACAGTTGCCACAAAGGTGGTTTTCAACTACTGTACTTACTGGAATTTCAATTTGAAGGCTGCATAGTATAATGTTCCCTTGTTGTCGTAACATGAAGATCAGAGTCCGCGACAATGTTGAAAAATGATTCCTTCGAAGTGGGTTGATGATATAACCTTAGACGTTGCCCATTAACTAGTAATAGTGTCTTAGCACTGTCAATGGTGACCAATTGTACAGTCCCATTGTCAAAGACTGTATCCACTTCGTAAGGACCTAGCCATCTGGTGCAGAGCTTGCCTCTGAAATATTTGAACCTTGAAGCATACAAAAGAGCCCAATCTCCTTTCTGGAATTTTTTCTTCTTAATTTACCCATCATGCCATCTATCTCTTTGCAGCTAAATGATATTTGTATGTTGAATGGCATCCAACTATTTCTCTTCCAACTCATTGAGCTGATTTCGTCTTTGAGTTTGTGTTGTACTCAAATCCAGGTCGACCTGCAATGTTATTCTTAATGTCTTTATTTCAAACTCTATGGGGAATAAGGGATTCTTACCATACACCAATTCATATGGTGAGAAGCATGTAATATTCATGTTGTCCTATAAGCCCACAATACCTCTGGAAGTTTCTCGGCCCAGTTTCTTCGGTGGCTGGCTACTGTCTTTGTTAAGATTCCCTCAATGAATTTATTGGTGCTTTCTACTTGACCATTTTCTTGTGGGTGATATGGTGTAGTGATTCTGTGATGAATTCCATACTTTTCAACCAATTTATTGATCAAATGAGATGTGAACTGTGGCCCCCCATCTGTCACTATCTCTCTGGGTATCCTGAAGCGAAAAAAAATACCTTGAAACAGGAAGTCTGAAACAACCTTCTCTGTTGCTCTAGTTAGTGCCTTTTCTTCGACCCATTTTGTGACATAATCGTTGCATACCAATATGTATGATTTTTTCTACGATGAAGGATTAATTGGCCCCACAAAGTCTAGGGTCCATTTCTCAAATGGTTCTATCACTATCTGAGGCTGTAATGACATCTCATCTTATTTCAAAGGCTGGCCCATCCTTTGGCAGTTACAACATTCTTTCACAAACTTCTTGGCATCTTGGAATATAGTTGGTCAATAGTACCTTGTTGATAGTACTTTATGTCATGTCCTCTTATCAACTAAGTGTCCTCCACAAGGTTCCTCATGATAAGCCTTCAAGATCTCAAATAAATCATCTTCTTTAACACATCACCTAATCTGAAAATTTGGCCCGATGTGATAGAGATTGCCTTCTATCCAGGAGTAGGTAGTAGTTTGTTGTATAATCTTCCTTCTTTCCTTGGAAGACAATTGGTGTGGAAATTTTCCTGCAGCAAGGTAATTGACTATATCTACATACCATGGTGAATGAGTAGAACTGGAAAAATATATTCATTTGGAAAAGAATCCTTAGTGGTAGTGCAGTCATCACTTATAGTTAATCTAGAAAGGAAATCAGAAACTACATTATATTTTCCGAGTTTACCTAAAATAGTAATATCAAATTCTTGTAACAACAATAACCATCGAGTAACTCTACCATTAGTAATAGGCTTGTTCATTAAAAATTGAATTGTAGCATGGTCAGTGTGTACAAATACTCGGTACTTGATGATGTAGTTCCAGAATTTGTTGATATCATGCACTACTGCTAGGAGTTCCTTCTCAGTAACAGTGTAGTTGAGTCCTGCTGGAGTTAAGTTATTGCTGATGTAATAAATGGCATACAGTTTCTTCTCCTCTAGGTGCCTCAAAACAGCACCCACATCCATGTCATATGCATCTGTAGAAATATGAAATGACAATTCCTAGTTTGGTCCTCGTAAAACGTGTGTTGTTGTTACACAATTTTTCAACTTTAAAAAGGCATGCTCACACTTCCCTGTCCACACAATTTCCGCATCTTTCATGAGTAATGAAAATAGAGGAGATGCAATCTTTGAAAAGTTCTCTATAAATATCCTATAGTATCCTACATGTCCCAAAAAACTATGTACCTCTTTTGGAGTCTTAGGGGTTAGGATTTTTGAGATCGCCTCAATTTTTGCAGGATCTACCTTGATTCCATCTACTGAAATGAAATCTCCCAGCACAATTCCCTTGATCATCATCATGTGGAATTTTTCCGTGCTTAGAGAAACATTATTTTGTTCACAACGTTCCAACATTTTTTTCAAGTTAGCTAATGTTGTCTCAAAGGCATCTCCGTAGGGTGTAAAATCATCCATAAATATTTCAAGACAATCATTCAAAAGATCAATAAAAATACCCAATATTTCCCTCTAAAAGGTTGCTGGTGCATTACAGAGGCCAAAGGGAATGACTCTATATGCAAATTTACCCCATGGGCAAGTGAAGGTTGTCTTGTCTTGGTCTTCTAAGGAAATTTGTATTTTATTATAGCCACTAAACCCATCTAGAAATGAAAAGAATTTTTTTCCAGAAAGAGTTTCCAAGACCTGATTAATGAATGGTAAAGGAAAATGGTCGTTTTGAGTGGCCTTGTTAAGCTCTCTATAGTCAACACAGACTCTCCATTTTCCATTATTCTTCGAAACTATTACAAGTGGAGACACCCACTAACTATCAGAAATTGTGTAGTTGAAAGTAGCATTAAGGAGTTTCTGCAATTCTTCTTTCACTATCTCCTTAAGTGCGAGGTTCATTTGGCGTTGAGGTTGTCTAACTGGTTTACAGTCATCTTTAAGGTAAATGCGATGAGTGCATAGGCCAGGATGGATTAGTTTCATATCTGTATAGTCCCATGCAAATGCCTTTTTGTATTTCTGTAACAATTGTATCAGCAATCTGTTTTGTTTAGCAGTCAGGTTAGGATTGATGTTTAAACATTTTCCAGGTTTTATTTCAATGGGACTCCTGATAGTATGTGAAGTTGTTTTCAAATGTTCAATAATTGTATCATCTTCCTCATCTTATTCTCCCAAATCTCTAATGGAGGAAACAGGGAGTGAATTACTAATAAAACCATTAATGATATCGTCCTATGTTTCATACTTAAAGTATTGTGCTTTTCAAGCATGAGAAGAAGTAGGGAAAGATCAGATTCAGGTGCAAATTTGTCCCACCAGGGACTACTCAAATCCATATGAGTTTTTTCTGGGGGATAAAGGTTCAGGTTTTGAATGGCCTTTCCATTTGAGATCACCATAGATCTAGACCTACATCCAATATATGCATCTGCAGTGGCCAGCCACGGTATTCCAAAGATTAAAGGATGACCCCCTAGGTTGGATTTGGTTTGTAAAATGGGAAAGTCAGCCAGATAGTTCCAGGAAGCCATAATGATAACCACATCTTCAATCATTCCCTCAGGCTTGACACGGGACCTATCTGCTAATTCAAGCACTGTGGGTGTAGGTTTAAGTCCACGAAGTCCTAGAAATATGAATAGGTCTTTAGTCATGACATTAATAGCTGCCCCTAGATCAATCAATGTATTGGTTATGGGATGATTGTCAATATGGACAGTCACTATATGGTTCCCTGGGTCATTATATTTAGTCAACAAAGGCTGATCAATCATAAGATCAAAAAATTTCCCCATGACATGGATAGTAGCAGGGTATTTAGGTTTCCTTCTAGGTCTTTTGACGCATAAATCCCTCACTGTTTTAGCATAGATAGGCACTTCTTTAAGAGCTTTTAATAGGGGAATCTGCACATACAAATTTTGCAGCTCCTTGAGGAATTCAGATTCAGGTTGTGAGACCAACCCAGTTTTAGTTAATCGTTGAGGGTATGGGGGGTTCTAAATGCTAACAGCTAAGTCAGCTATCACAAATTTACTAGCCTTAATTGGATTGGCTATTGTAGGAACATCAAATCCACTCGAGCTGGCTGTTATAGATGTAACATCAAGTGTTGTATCAGCTGTTACATGTGTAAGAGCTGCCTCAGAATCGTCCATATCCTTCCTAGGTCATTCACATTCTTTGGTAATAATAGGAGTATGTTCATATCTAATTACTTTCCCTGATCTAAGCTGAACCCCGTTAATTCCAGTAGGAGTAATAAGATAAGTCTGGAGGGTAACTGTAGCATCCATGCTCTGGGTTGCCTTATTATTTGGATTGGGGTTAGGTTGCACAAGTAATTGGGGTCAGACAAAAGGTGTAGGATTTTGAATAGAAGGCAGTTGTAACTATTGTTGTTGCATTGGTATTGGAGGGGGTATTGGACCTTGGCTATTGCCTCTCCAATTTTGACCCATTGGGTTGTGATTGAGGATATTGCATTGGTGGAGGAGATGGCCACTGGTTCCATGGTGGAGAAAATTATTTTGAGGAAGGAGTAGGATACTGCCATGGGTATTGTTGACTACTATAAACATTATTCCAAGGATAAAAAGAGGAAAATATGAAGGCATACCTATAGGTCACAGCTACCATGGTCTCTTTGATCTGATGAAACAAGAATATTGAACATCCTTGCTTGATTCTTGAAGTACCACCTTCATTCTAGGCAACTCAAGACATTGATTCGTAGAGTGCACAAACTCACAGATGTTGCATAGGCTGATACTAATCAGTCCAAATTCTCTTTCCAAATGTTTCTTTTTTCATCAAGGATAGAATATTGTTAAGGCTGCTTCTGCTTCTGCTTGCGCTTTCTTGAATTGTACCATAGTGATCTAGGCAGAGAGAGTGCTAAGGAGGTCGGTTTTAAAATCCTCAAATAAGTTCTCGATCTCGGCTCTGGTTACTCCTCCACTCATGGACTTCTATATTCGTAGTGAAGGGTCCCGGACTAAAACTCTCCCCTTGACCGATCCTATTGAGCTACGCAGGAAAAGCTTCATTATCTCATCAAGTGTTTCTTGCAATATGTCTCTTTTTCCCAATAGGTTCAGATGCTCCAAAAAATCATCTCTTATACCTCTTAAAAATATTGGCTTTAGAATTTATGGATCTAAGTTACTGAACTTAGACCTCTATAAATTGTAGTGAAATTGCTCCAAATAGTCTTCCATGCTTTCCTCCTCCTTCTACACAATTCTGAAAATCTCATCCTTCAATTCCCTAGTTTGACAGTAATCCTGATACTTAAAGAGGAAGGCCTCTCTCATGTCATTCCAGGTTCGAATGGTGCCAACACCCAGTATTATGAACTATCTTAATGTTACTCCCTTTAGAGTAGTAGGGAATAATTTCAGTTTCTGGGCATCTGAAGTGTAGTCACAACATCTACATAGCATATCAAATTTGAACAAAAAGGTATAAGGGTCTTCAACAACCATCCCTTGAAAGGATGGTAGGGATGATAAAGGAATATTCTTCATAGGAACCTCATCCCGTGTTACTACTATTGGGAATTCAAAAGTAACAGAGCTATATGTCTTGACATTATCGTCCCCCATGGCTGATTCTTCCTGATGGGATGAACTGACCTCAGAGTGTACTGGAGATTGACAAATAAGAGGATCAGGCTGCTCCAGTACCAACTGTTTAACAACACTAACAACGTACAATTGATGATCAACTGAATGTTATTCCTTAGGTCCCTGATCCTCCCCACTGATCTCTCTGTGTCCTTCAATTCTCAGATCCTGATCAATGACTTTCCACTGTTGTTTTGAATCTAGAGTTTTGATATCGAGAGTGGATATGTTGTTCAAAGGATGGTGAGGTCCAGACACAGAAGACACCGATGGTCCAGGTCTTGATATGGTAGCCGCTTTCTGTAGTATTGTCTTCCTATTATCTCTGTATAACGTGGATTTTTCCTTTTCTTCCCTTGAAATCAGATCTCCAAAGAATGTATTTCTTCCCAAATATGCACTCTTCTTTTCCTTCTTACGACCCGTCCTTCCTGTAGTCAATAGAGTGGAGGGTGTTTGTAGATTTTGATGTTGTCCCACCTGCACACATGGGCCCTATGTGTATCAATTCATCCTATAAGTGCTTCAGTTTCTATAGTAGTGAACCCTCCCAAGTTTGTTAGAGTGATGCACAGGTTCTTACCTCTCGTCTTGCCACCCAATGACTGTATAGTTGAAGGCACCCTAAAAAAACACCCAAAATTCAAATCCTAAGTGTCTCGGAAAGACATTGGTGAGCCTGCTCAGGTTTTTTAGAGCGATGCGTAGGTTCTTACCTCTCTTCTTACCGCTCGACAATTGTGTCACTGGAGACACTCTAAGAAAAAAACAAAATGATCAGAAATTCAATCTCCTAAGTGTCCCAACAACACATTGGTGAGCCCGCTCAATTTTGTTAGAGCGTTGCGCAGGTTACTACCTCTCGTCTTACTTCCCAGCAACTGTGTCACTGGAGACACTCTATGAAAACACACAGAAATTGCACTTCTAAGAAACAACTCTGATTGATTGGATCATTGCTACCATCCCCGGAAATGGCGCCAAAATTTTGGTCTGTATTAATCACTATTAAATGACTAAAAAATACACATTAATTATTAATCGAGGGATGTTTTTTTATTCCAATAACAATTGCACTGTCTTTGCCGATACACCAACCAGAAGCAATTCCAAAGAAAAGAAATCGTTGCTAAAGTAAATACTGGAAGTAAATCACTCATCCATAAATAAAAGGATCTACAAGACTGGAATCACACTTCAATTAATATTTTCTAGCACACCACACAACAAGTATCCAGCTGGTGTCTCTAATATCATATGTGTAACAACATACAAAGTATTGAAATTGAAGCAGATATATTCATAGTTGAATAGTAGCAACAACACTCTACTGATACATAAACTGAAATACAAATACATACACACAACTAATTTAATCACCACAATCCCTACTAAGAAGGAGGGCCCTTCCTCCCTAGTAGGGTGCAGGTAGAGAAAGAAATTAATGGAAACTAAATTTAATAACGCATGTAACAACAATAATAGGATAATCTGTATTAATCCAAAAGAGCCAGAATAATGCTATTCTCCACTAACCTTTCGACCTCTAGGGCCGAGAACTATATAGTGGTTACATCATAAAATCAAGGGATATATCAGTCATGAGAATCTTATGATTCTCATGCTGATTGAAATAGAAGATATATTGTTATAACCACTTCCTAATACAATTTTGACTAGAAAATTATACCGCCCTTAGGTTGTTATCCCAAAAATGAAATGCTAAACAACTTCTACAACTATCGTAATAGAATCACAACTATAGTGTAACAGCTAAAGGACAGATCAACAACAAGTTTTTACGAGGTCCAGTCAAGAATACAACTGTATCGGCATCTCACCAATGGTTCTGTAACAACAATTTGTCGGCGGGTCTGTAACAGCAAGGTGCAACAACATCACTTCGTTGTAACAACACCCTGTTAACTGCTCTGGTGGACCTCATGCTCAAGATATTTGGTGCTATGAATGACATCTAGAAAGAGAACACAAAGACCATTGATCTTCTCCAAACATTCACCATCAATTAGTCATAAAAAGGCACGATATATCATAATAATTGGTGAATTGGCAGAGTAATAAAAACAAGGTGAAACAACACAAGTTAGGGTAGAAAGGTAGGAAAAAGAGACAAAGATACTCCCATTGGTTATAGTTATGAGGCAAAATATGGAAAAAAAATGTGGGAAAAGTGTACAAAACTGGCACCCAACACTCTTCACTTATATGTGTTTTTATTTGTTCCACCATGACCAAAACTAGTTGCTACCTTTATACCACTCGTTCCTCTAGGTGGAGTCTGATGGGCCTCTAAATTAGACATAAATTAAGGCCCATATAACCTTTCTTAGGCACATAAAATATACACTTAATAATGTTTTTTAAGCTTTAATATGTTCTTAGGAAGGTTTATAGATAATTGCATATTTTTTTCAAGAATATTGTGAGAATATTGGGAAGATTATGAATATTTGGAGAAGGAGATAATTTAGGGACTTGATCCCTACTACTGGAGGATCAATTTTGGAAAATAAATGAACAAAATATCACAAAATTATTGAGAAATTATGGATATATTCTAGAACTTCGATGATTGAGAAAATCTAGGAATATGTTCCCTATCATTTACTGCAAACTCCTAGTGTTGGGAACTAGATCCACTATTTGAGAGATTTTGAAGGGGAAAGCTTCCTCCTTTCAAGGGGAATTCTTCCTTGTAATTTTTTATAAGTATCAATTCGAATTATCCTCTAGGGGCAAGTATTTTTTAGTATTATTGTGGAAAAAACTTGTTTTATGGCAACTCCACTTTCTTTTCTTCATGGATGCACTTGGACTGGTTCAATAATGAATATTGGTGCCATTTTTAGCTTTTAAGGCCTGGTTTCTTCCATAGGACTCTGAGTCCTCCTTGGCTTGGAAATCCTAGGAGTCTTAGAGCCCTCTTGCAAAATTTCTTTAGGTCCCTTTCCCTTCTTATTCGCATGCATCTGTTATTTATGTTTTGCATATTTCTATATTCAGTATTATTTATTTTCTTGTTGTAGGATTGAGTTAAATTATTTAAGTGAGTTCTTTTGCAGATTTTTAACAGGTTAAACAACATTATTTATCCTTAGAATAACTTTTTAAGTTCATCTTAATCATTAAGCTACTTGGATTTGGTTACTATTTCACGAATATAAGATTTCTGGAACTGCCTTGTAGCGAAATAACAATAAATTTATACTATTTTTTAGAAGGGGCTAATGAGATCCATTTGACTTGATTATAGTTGTATTAGGTCATAATAATGTTAAAATTAATAACAAAATTTATCTCATTTTATTTTCACTTGATTAGGATAGGCATTTGATAGATTAACTAGCTCACTAGTTCTTCAATTTCCATATTTTAGAGTAGTAATTTTCTGTTATTTTTTAGCACATGTGAATAGGGGTATTTTGGAGTGATTCCTCTTGGAATGGAAACCTAATACATCCTACTTACTAAAAAAATATGTCTTGTACCATTTTAATTTTATTTACTTCGTCATTCAGTGAGTTATTTCCAAAACATACTTTCATGTAGCACTCTTGTAGCATGTGTAAACTCGACCAGATTTGTTCCCAAAGGTTGGTTTTTGTTTCTTAGGCTTGAATCATGACCCCTAGGATCTAAATACATGATTGAGGAAGAATAAAAACCACTTAGGACATTCATTTTCGCAAATTATATTAGGCTTTTTTATTTGAATTCATGCTCTTAGGATTTCAATTACAAATTATTGTTCTTTCCTAGGATTAATTTCTTTTCAAAGAAACACTTCCATTTCTGCAATTACTTTAGGCTTTTATTTCATGAAATTCACTCCATTACATCAGATCAAAAAAATAATGACACATTTTATGCTACAAATATAGTGTAGATACCTCTTAAGTTTGTATGAACCTCGGGCTGATAATTAAAGTTGGTAGACTTGGTAGTTGCAGCATTCTTGTTGCAATACTGAGGCTCATTAGAGTCATGTTTATGCTCTTTTCAGACTATCGAAACATGGAAATATTTGTGATCACTTTTATTGTCTTTGGTGTATGCCTAGTATATGTTTAATTCTTTTCTGAATTGGGATAGACTATTTATGAAAAATGAACACTTTAGTCAAACATGACAAAAAGGTTCTCCTTGGTATTGTTTTATGCCTTTCCGGGACTAAGAGACTAAATTTACGAAAAGGAACCTCTTGGATTTTTTTTTTCCTATTTTTCAAACTCTCTAATCATGAAAAATATGTCAAGTTATGAATTCTCTAGACTTGCAAAATAATTAAATAATGATGGACTCATTAAGCATGACAAGACCGATCTCACTCCTTCTCAGGGCTCGTTAAAAATACTTAGAAGGATTCATCCAAAGGATGAACTCATATAACAAGCATATTTTATCTGACTCAAGCTTCTAAAAATTAAATAGGTATTGGCCAAAGAATTTTGGTTGAGATAATCATATGTTACAATACATAATCATCATGATATCATTGTTGAGGTAGGCATAACCATACTCAGCCTATAAGCCAATATTACATGACAATTATCAAAAGTCTTGTCCACTTATGATGAATGGTGGACCCATGCTCTGATGGCCTTTGGAATGTTCATAGCCATCATACTTTGTGATCTGGTATGAAGCCTAGAAGCCCATCCCGGTGGGTGAAACTAGATCTGGGGTCTTCTACCTCGTTCACTTGATAGTAGAAGTCTAACCATGTGAATAAATGAGCTATATTAAAACATGGTAGAAAACATCTGATTGTCGACCAATGATGTAAGTTGTTAAAAAAAACAAGAGGAATAATTGATAATGATAATGGACCTAAATTTACTATGGTACAATCTATTTGGTGTAAATAAATGAGCTAAATTCGAACACCACACAGAATCTTCTAGTCAAAGGCCAATGATGAGAACCTATCCCTAAAAACGAGGAAACTTGCCATTGAGGTATGCAAGTTCCAGGGCACTAAAGGGAGCTTCTAAGTCAACTTCCAGGATAATGTGTTGATGTCAATGGGAAGCAACTTATGGCAGGAGGGTCTTGATGCATCCCCCATTAGCGACACGAAACAGGTATCAAGATTTGAGACAAAGTGTAATAATATAAAGCTAGTTCAAGAAAGGTAGAAATGAAGTAAGGCTTAAGGTATTGTAGCATATATCAACTAGGGGTGGAATTTCTCTTGAATATATCAATGTCACTAAATGAATTTTTCATCACTGACTCAAAGACCTAGAGTGAAGGTGTAATCAGTAAAGATGAAATTAGATTCCCCAACCCAAAATAGAGAAGGGGTTTTGCCCTAAATTCGAGCCTATATCTTGTGTTATTTTGTTTCTGTGATCTTCATGCTCATGTTGTGCTAATTGTTCGGTGAAATAATCAGAATAGATATTAATAAATAAGAAAACTAATTTCACATGCCAATACTACATAAGGAAAATACAAATTAAACTATATGCCTCCTGATTTCCAACATGGTTTCAAAGCAAGGTTTCATTACAAAGACTTGAAGATCACTCTAACGAAATCATGTAACTTTTGCAATGTCTTTGAAGGTTGAGAAAGATTACAAGTTGAACATTTGTCTTATTCACACTATATTTCTAATATTTGAAGTAGCTCGCCATAAGGCTCTTGACCAATGAAATAATATGACTCACTTTATAATACACTATAATTCGTGGCTCACATTCCACCCACTACAACTTTTTGGTTGGCACTACATCTTTATGGTTTGAATAGAGACTCACATATCATAAAAAATATCTTACATCATATTATTATGGGTCCTCAATTACATGCCTAAGGTCTCATGCATGGTACACATTGACTTGTAGCACTATGGTTGGTTCATCGATATCAGTGAATCACTTGAAAAATGGCAACCCACACTGTATCTCTATGATGGATATCAACTATGACTGCAACAAGTTATATGCTCATGACGATGGTATGTTTGATAGTAAGCCAGGAATCACACTCCATATAGAAGTATAATATTAGACTACGCATCCATAGTTTGAGACAATAATATATGAAAAATTGTTACAGTAAAAAAGTAATGACCTTAATAGGTCTTGGTATACATCGAGACTTGATTATCAAGGTTCACAAGACTCTGAGAACAAATTTTATGAATCAATATCTACAATTCGTTTAGGGTAGCTCAAAGAAACACTTTGTGGCATGTTGGTGGCTCATGCTTATTATTGGAGTTTACCATGGTTTTAAGTCTTATTATGGTTCGTAATGGCTATGTGAGCCATCATCGTTCCATAGGTATATCATCACCTTATTGTAATATATATATTACAATAGGGTGATGATATACCTATGGAACAATGATGGCTCACATACACTATATATTTATTAACTCACATTGTTACTTTCTGTTATGATCTCACACATAGTGGTTATGGAATCATGTACGGTCTCAAATTTGTAATATGGTTCTCACACCTAAAATGTGTATCTAGCACCTATAGCATGAATTTCGATCTAGTTTGCATACATAGTAGTGCTTTTACATGATCTCACTCTACTATGATTTATTTTGGATGGTATCACACTTAGAGTAGATGGTCACATCTTACAATGGACAAAATATTATAGTATTTGATCTCTCTCTTCAAGCTTACTCTTTTGTAGCTAGGGTTCATAACATTGTAAGCAAGTAATGAATGACAGAGGTTCTTATCACTAAGAGTGGTATCCAATTCAATAACATAACCTATATGATATTGAACTATGGTAGTTGGAAGGTTGTGAATGATGAGATGATAAATAATGACACATTATTCTTTGATGGAAATAATACTCTACATGATTTTTCGACAGAAACCATTGGTCAGGGAACATATGGCAGAGGAAAATGAAAACAATAATAACATGCTATAATTGATGACTATTTGTTGACTAAGGACTTGATGAGATCTACTGATTTCGAAGAGAAAAACCTTATTCATTTAATAGAAATATGAAGAAATTTGAATCAAAATATGAAGGCGTTTCTAAATGTTTGTGAAGTACAAAATCATCCTTGGTATTTGACAAAAGAATATCTACTACAAGTGAACAACATCAAATCTGTAAGAGGTACATCACAAGCCACAATTGATGCATAGTCCTTACATATGATATATAGTTAGAATTTTTGCAAAATAATTGTAGGTTTTTGCAATTCATTTCTGATAAGTTTTGAAGTTGGCATCTAGGGTTTGTGGGATGTGTAAAATCTGGGAAGTCTTGAAGACTCTAAGTATTAACCCTATATTATATTAACCCTAGGAAAAAAAAACCTTAAACTTAACTATTTCTTCCCTCCAAGCAATCCATAATTCTTGGGAAATATCCTATAGGGTTTGCAAATATATATATATTGCAAGAATTACCTATGGTATATGGTAAAATCCAACAAGGGTTGAACTGGATAACAATTTAGGAGTTGAAACCCTAGGGCTGGATGTTTTCGCTAATAACCTTAATAAGGGTTGAGTCATGGTATATCTAGGGTTTGTAACCAAAACCCTAGAAGTACACTTTTGAAAAATCACGGAAACCCTATATTGACAAAATTGATATCATGCTCTTGTATTTATATATTTTTATTGGTTGTACTTGTTGTTAAATAATTGCATGTAAATGGTGGAAGCAAGATGAAAATGATGGAAGGATAAAGTAATATAAGATTCATGCTAATTATGAGCATGATGTAAAGAGGAAAATGTTGTTGTTCATAAAAGATAGGTTCTCTATCTCTCTTGTACTATTATTGATTCCTTTAGTAAATCTAGTCTCTTACTTTATCTTTCATTATTTGATTGTAACTATTATTTTCTGATCTCCTTGAATAATATTGTATGTACATGCTGAAAACTATCTGGGCTAGAAGAAGTTATAATATCAAAAAAAATTCTGTTAAAAATACTTGATATAGAGGGAGCTTCAGAGAGAGATTTTAAAATCATAAGGGTTGTGGATTCAAAGGCAGCTTTGGGTCGATAAATAACTATGATTTTAAAAGGATTTTTTGATTCAAAGGGATTCGTTCAAATCTCAAGGTTTAAGGTATGTTTTTAAGTATTATCTTTAAATTATATTTAAAGGCTAAAATTGTGATAGAATTTTGGCAAGTGTTTGTCTTGGATGAAGTACATGTGCTTCAAGGACAATCTTGGACTTGTTAGGATAAATTATCTCAGTAAGAGGGAGCATAAATAAGATAACAATATGGGAAGACATTCTTTATATTTAGGAATAATGTCCTAGACTATTCTTGAGGGAAGACATTTTCCTAATTTAGGAAGAATGGTCCTTAAGGCCCAGTTACTCAGAAGAGTAGGTGCCTTTTGTGTTGGCCCAGTCACTCTATAATAGTGGGTTCCTTCTATCAAGATCAGTTACTTGTTGAGTGAGATATTTTCCCTAGAGTGGGGCTTGTGATGTTAGGTTTTGACCAAGATAATGGCAACCCTGTAATGTAAGGATCCTTTGGGGTTTTTACCCTTTTTCATGATGATTTGAGTGTCCTCTAGGATTTGGCCAACCCTACGTAATTTGGACACATATGTTCATGGATGTTTGACCTTGGTAATGGAAAATCTATACTAGTTTGTATACCATGGGGTTGAGGTGTCGACCAGTTCATGGTGACTAGTTGTTGTACCTTGGGCTAGGTAGCTTATATGATGGTACATATATTTTTTGTACCTTAGGTTGAATAGCATGTATGATGGTACTTAGGGTTGGTACCTTGGTAGTAGCCTAGATGGTACCTAGATCCCTATGAGATGTTGGGTTTGGTGCCTTGACATTAGCCTATATGGTACATAGATCACCGTGAGATGTTGGGTTGGTACCTTGGCAGTAACCTAGATGGTACCTAGATCCCTAAAATATCCTAGGTTGATACCTTGGTAGAAGCCTAGATGGTATCTCGATCCCTAGAATAATATATGTTGGTTATGATTATGATCTTACTCTTCTTATGAGAATATTTCAATTTGAGAAGTATCCTTGTATAAATTATGGGATTATGAATACCTCCCTAATTAAGAGGGAGTGTTGGAAAACATAACTAGGTTAAGTATTCATAATTGTCATTGTACCTATGTCATTATATATTTTATGTAAAATGCAAAAGAATAAAAAGAAATATTATTTTTCAAACATGTGTTTCATGCTCAAGAATTATAAATATTTTTAGATAAGCATGTTCTTCATGCTTCTAGATTTTCTTGAGTCAAAGATTCAAAGTCCTATTTGGACCTATAGTAAAGAAAAATGAATTTTTTTTTTTAATTGTGTATTTTGGAAAAATTCCCTTTAGAATTCAAGTCGGTCATGCCAGTCATGTATGCTCTGCCCAAAAGGACATGATTGTTTGCACCCCTCTAGACAATTATAAATAGAAGAAAGTTGGAGCTTATTTTGAACATAGAAATTTGGAGTATCTAATCTAAAATTTTGCAAAGAAAGAGGAGGGTTGAAATCTGAGTAGAAGGAGGTTTTGACCTGGATTTTAGATGGTGAAAAGGGCTTGGATATATCACTTTTATCTAATCCTATAGAAAGATATTTTTTTCTTGGTTTTCCCCTTTAAAGGGTTTTTCCCTAACTTGAAGAAAATATCTTGTGTCCTTTTGGTTTTTTGACATTCATGTTAATGTTGTGGTAATTTTTAGATGAAAGAATCAGAATAAATATTAATAAAGAAGAAAACTAATGTCACAGATAATTACTACAGTAAGGAAAATATGAATTAAAATACAGAACTCCCGATTTTCCAACATAATTCCCTTTTGAAGAAACACCGTGATCACCTCAAAGAACTGGACAGTGAGTTGAATATGGAAATTTAGAAAGTACAACAACTTCTACAAATTCGATAGTAGAAAAATATGCACACATCAATTATTTGATGCTACATGTCAAGCAACTACAATATAATAGTTGCACGTCATCATTGTCAAAGCAACTACAATAGAATAGTTGCACGTCATCATTGTCAAAGAGGAAGCTTTAAATATCAATGAACAACTATCGCTTACTCAAGATGAATTATGTGAAAGATTGAATCGTGTTTAAGTTCATCAAAACATTTTAAATCATTTATCTCATTTTATTGTTGATAAGATAGTTGAACATGGACAGTTGAAAATGAGTTTCACAAGATATTATCATGGTAAGCCAAGAATAAATGTGTACTTGATTATCTCCCAAGAATCTCAAAAAATTAGAAGATGAAAGCAAGAATTTATTTGAACAATTGGAAGCAAAAGCTAAATTTCTTTTAGAACTTGGTAAAATGATGCACAAAAGGATTGTAATAGACTTGATTGGGAATTGGATCTCATCATCAACTTCGATACTCCTAGTGCTTAGTTCATGGCTGAAATATTTAGAAGAGATTCTTGCATAACTAATGTACAAAAATAGAGAAAGGATGTAGAGGACACAATCAAAGAAGCAGGCATATTTACTTTAGAATCTATCAAAAAATTGTTATGTCATCCTCAAATCTATGCAGAGATTATTAAAAATTCCTCTTCCAAACTGCGAGGTGAATTGGTAAGCATAGAAGGCAATGTCTACGATTGCAAGATTAACATGGAAGTTTCACCTCCACAATTAGCCACATAGGTTGTGCAATGGAAGCAATGCATGGAAGAATTAGAAAAAATCATATCACCAAAGCTATAGGCGATCTCTCAAGGCATTTAATAACCTTCCTTTATTAGACTTTTATTATGTTATGTAATTTACTTTTATCACTAAAAATGGAAACAAATATTGGTTTTAGTTATATTTTAAATTTATTTAATAAAAACCCTTACAAAAGTAAGGGGTTCACATTTTTTGAGAAAAAGGCTTTGTGTATTGTTGTATAGAATTTACCTTCAAAGAATTAAGACACATCAATTACTTTGGATGATATATTATTGAAAATCCTATGTGGTATTGTTATTCATGCATTTATTTTTGACATTTTTGGAAAAGGTCAAGATTGTTCACTCTTTCAACTTATTTGAATTATTCATAAATAAATTTATTGTTTGTATTGTTGTTAATCAGTAGATCTATTTATGGTTTTTTTTAGTTTACTTTGTAAATAGTATTGCATGAATTTTGTAATGATTTGTCCTTCATTTAACTATTTATGTGAATGATTATTCTTTACAATTACTTTCAAAATACCATTTTAGATTTAATAAATTGTTTCTCTTTTAAATAGTCACTATTCATATTTCTTACTTCTTTCAAACTATGCTACTGGGATAGGATAATATTAGAATATATTAATTAATTTTATTTCTACAATTAGATAAGATCGCCTTTAGAATTTAGGAAAACTTTCACCAATTATCTAATCAAGAAATAATCACCTTTAGTAGCAACCAAGCCCTCATACCGGTGAACATCACCATTCTAAATGAAGTTAGTTATATTTTGGGATCTTGATCGAGCGATTTTTCTTATTGTTGACTTGGACATATTCTAGGTATTAACCATTTTGATGCTAGAATGAGGGATACTGACAATGAATGGTTGAAGAGTATAATGCAAAGGTAGAATCCATTCATCAATATCACCATCACCCTCAACACCTCTTATAGAATCTTCCCCTAATTATCCTCATAAGAACATTTATTTAGAATTGGAGAGTGACCTACATTAGTCTTTGGTTAATGATGTAGAAATTATATAAAAATTCTATACCAATGGATTCAATCCGATATTATGATGTACTAAAACAAGATAATGAATCCTTCTACAATATTTGCGGAATATAAAACATGATCGCTCAATCACATGCAAGTAAGACAAATAAGTAAATAAATCACACAACACAAGATGTATGTGGGGAAAGAAACTGCTCAAAACCCCTCTATCATATATTGCAAAAATTCAAAGAATCATGAAACAATACAATTCTTTCTCACACTGGGAAAATCATGCACTCTCCTGATTGTCTCACTAGGATCCTACTCAAAAATGGCTTGCAATGCTCAGGAAAAATTGACAAACACTTAGCCAATTCTTAGCCTTTGCTAAGCCCAGCCTTGCTCATGCAATCCCTAAGGAAATAGGCCCCTATTAAATATGAAAATTGACCTTCCTTGATTGCGCAATCCATCATGGCCTTCTCATGACTTTATAATTGCACCCGGGAGAATTGCTAATAATACAACTGATAGTTATGTTCCCTTTAACCTCTGTCTCAGTCAGGTCTTCATAAGAACTAACATGAATGCAACTATTAATAGTGAATAATCATTTATATAATTGATCACTACTTGTGAATTAAATCTAATTTAATTCATTGACCTCTCACTAATTCACCAGTTAGTTAGAACTAGTTAAACATATTTTAACTCAATTAATTTTAGCTAATTTATTACACTCACACCACACTAGTGCTACAACTGCAACTGGACCCCAAAATTATTAGAATCACTCTACATGCGTCATCTTAAACCCTCAACTCGAAACTATTGAACTAACTCAGTCTTCATGACTTAGTTAACTGATACAAGTTGTTATGAGATGAAATTACAATTTATTGTCCAATTTATTTAAGGGAAAAATAAATTAGATGCCCACATTTACATTAATGTGTAACTGAATTCCTCA
Organism: Pinus albicaulis; assembly: GCA_034641835.2. Lineage (NCBI taxonomy): Eukaryota > Viridiplantae > Streptophyta > Pinopsida > Pinales > Pinaceae > Pinus > Pinus albicaulis. The sequence goes on from CM076580.1 coordinate 819,924,790, forward strand.
CTAATGTGTCACTGGAATCCCACACTAGTATGTGGTCAATTTTTGTCCTTTCTATTTGCCAATTTCACTATCTCTTGTTGCAAATTTCAACACTCCCTCTGAACAAGAAAGGAATTCAATCTATCACGATCCAATAGCTTTGGAATTTTCTTCATGCAACACTTCTCTAGTGTTGTTTGCACATGCAACTCATGAAACTGAATAGCCTCCGAACAACTGAATCAGTATAATGCATATGTCATCAGAGTCTTCTGATTGTTGGATCCTACTGCACCTGTCTACTGGACTCTCTGCGTTGTTGCTAACATCTTGATCTATGCCCTCTACACTTCTTCCAACTCTATTCTACGTTCTATTATACGACATCTATCACTTTGATTTATGTCTTCTTAACATCTAACTACATCAATCTAACCAATCCTTCCTCCTACTATTGTACTGTGGGCTTCTTGTAGCTAGTTTTGATCCATTAAACACACTATATCAATGGACCCTACCCAAATTTATTCTTGTGATTATATCTGCACATCGCCCGACCTCACAATTGGAGGTATAGTTGCATGTAATCCCTCTACCCATCTAGCTCAAACTTCCCCCCTCCTGGAGGTCTCAGCTTGAGTGGACTCTTCCACTCGGTCTCCTCTCTGCTTCTCCAATTGTGGCTTCTCCACAACCTTCTGAAACTAATTCTGAGGCTGCATGATGAGAGATAATTTTTTCTCCCTCTCAACCACCAAGTCATTAAATAAGTCTTTTCTCCTCAAAGATTTTCATGCATCCTCAACCTCGAGAGCATACAGGTTCTTGACTCTTACAATGATCTGTTTCACCTGTCTCGTGGCTATGTGTTTAAGGAAAACCTTTCCTTTTCTAAACATCACATCATAACCACGTTCTTCCAATACTGCTACGAAGATAAGATTCTTCCTTAGGCCTAGAACATACAAAACATCTGCTAGTTTGAGAGGGGAGACAGACTTCCTCTGAAAGGTAACTGCACCTATGTTGGTTGCACTATACCTCCTATCATTTCCAAACTCTATGTTCTACTGGAGGTCCTTCTCCTCTAAGTCACTGAAGAGATCTGTATTCTCTGTCATATGGAACAAGGCACTGTTGTCTAGGTACCACATGCATCCCATTACAATGTTTTCCATGCATGCAATGAGAGTAAAATCAAGCTCGAACTGTGAGGCCAATACTTCACCTGCCACAACTATAGGCTCTTTCTTTCTTGCCTTCTTCTGTAGACAATTTGAGGCATAGTGCCCATGCTCGTGACAATGAAAACACTTGATCTTGGACAAGTTTCTCTTGCCCTCTTCGCCTTGGGAATTATTTCCCTTGGATTTCTTTCCTTTTTCGACTAATGCACAATCTTATTTTTTTGGTGTTGGAGGTCTCATCTCTGGTGCTTTTCCTTATCTCTTCTATTACCAAGTCGGACCACAAACGCTCCCAGTCTGGTAACTTCTCCCTCCCACTCATAGAGTCTTGGTAACTATGCTAGCTCTTGGGAAGGCCTAGAAGTGCTAGGCTCACCAAATCATCTTGGGATATGGTCACACCAACACTTCCAAGATCATATATATATTGAGTGAACTTCACCAAGTATGTTGGTACCATCTTGCCCTCCTCCATATTCATATTTTTGAGTTTGTCCTTCAGTGCCAGCTTCCTGTGGTCACTGCTATTCTGAAACAGATTTTTCAAGGCCTTCCACATAGCATATGGATTTGCCTTCCCATGGAGACTCAAGAAAATATGATCTCGAACTCCCTCTAACAAGATTATTCTTGCCTTTGTTACCTTCTTTTGCCATGCAACAAGAATTTGGGCATTTGCTGCTGCGGGCTTGGTAATATAAAAATCTATGAATTTCTCAAACCTGTTGTCCTCCAAAACTGCCTCCATATTGTCCTTCCATGCAATATAATTTGAGTGCATATTCGAGTCTCAAGCCATTGAAAGACATCTTGATCTGCTGCTGGATCCTGAAGAACAAATATGAAAATTTGAACATTTTCAAGACAAACTTGATTTCTTCTCTTCTATTGTGATTCCTGGCACTCTGATACCATGTATAAATTATATATAAATTCTATACCAGTGGATTCAATCCGATCTTGTGATGTACTAAAACAAGATATTGAATCCTTCTACAATATTTGTAGAATATAAAACACGATCACTCAATCACATGCAAGTAATAGAAAGAAGTAAATCAATCCCACAGCACAATATGTATTTGGGGAAAGAAACTTCTCAAAACCCCTCTATCACATATTGTGCAAAGTCAAAGAATCATGAAACAACAAAATTATTTCTCACACCGAGAAAATCACGCACTCTCCTAACTGTCTCACTATGATCCTACTCAAAACTAGCTTACAATGTTCAAGAAAAATTGACAAACACTTATCCAATTCTCATCCTTTGCTAAACCTAGCCTTGCTCACACAATCCCTAGGAAAATATGTCCCTATTAAATATGAAAATCAGCCTTCCATGATTGTGCAATCCATCATGGCCTTCTCATGACTTTATAATTTCACCCCGGGCAATTTGCTAATAACAAAACTGATAGTTATGTTCCCTTTAACCTCTGTCTTAACCGGGTCTTCATCAAAACTGACATGCATGAAGCTATTAATAGTGAATCAACGATTATCTCATTGATCACTACTTGTGAATTAAATCTAATTTAATTCACTGGAGCTCTCGCTAATTCATCACTCAATTAGAACTAGTTAAGCTGATTTTAACTCAAATAATATGATTTAACTAATTACACTCACACCAAACTAGTGCTATAACTGTAGTTGGGCCCCAAAAATATTAGAATCACTCTACATGCCTCATCTTAGACCCTCAACTTGAAATTCTTGAGCTAACTTAGTCTTCATGACTTAGTTAACTAATAAAAGTTGTTATGAGATGAAATTACAATTTATTGTCCAATTTATTTAAGGGAAAAATAAATTAGATGCCCACATTTAGCACTAATGTGTAATTGAATTCCTCACTAATGTGTGACTGGAATCCCACATTAGTATGTGGTACATTTTTTTCCTTTCTGGTTGCCAATTTCATTGTTTCTTGTTGCAAATTTCAACAAATGATATGAATTGGATCATTATGTTATATGTCATTCATATTGATGTTTTTATAGTGGAAAAAGTGGAGGAATTAGCTCACAATACCATTATTACTAGTGGGTCTTAGTTTGGAGAAATAGGGTCTAAAAACATCCACAAGAAATTTATGGCATCAAACTGATGATTTTTTTGTAGCATCGAGAGGTATTCCTGCATGCCAAGAGGCCTCCTAAATAAGCCTAGAATAATTATGAAAAATAAAAAAATAAAATTCTATTTTTTGGGCTTCATGTAGGCTTAAAAGGGACAAGGCATCCCTACCATGAAAGGGTGTGTCCCTTAGCCAAATTCACCCATTAAAATTGTATATATATATATATATATATATACATAATGTGACACTTTAATTGATCATGAGTCATCCATTTTATATAGTAGCCACACGTGGAAGTGGATATATGATGAATTCACTAAAGTTTGGACTTGGATTTCTAGCATAGATTTCAAGATAATTTGGAATTTTAAACCTTGTTGAAAAACAATTTCTCCTAGAAGAAAAGTTATTGGGTTTTCTCCCTAGCTTGTGTTTTCTCGGGGAAAATTTGTTGTCTCTATTGTGCATGGCTATTTCTTTATGATATTGATATTTCCATTGCACTACTATTGATATTTTTTTTGTATAATTGTTCAATGATATTAGTGGCATAAGATAAAATTGTTAAATATCATTAGGAAATAATTACCAGATCAAAAAATTGGTTTCTACTATTCATCATTATAGAAAATTTAGCATGGTGTTAGATATTTGTTTAGAGAGAAACCACTAAAGTCAAGTGAAAGGATTTCATTTGTGGAGAACAATCCCTAAAAGGGAGTCATAACCTAGGAAGAGAAGGGTGATTCTAAGAATAAGAGGTTAAGTTTATGTTCAATGCACCAGGAGACCGCTACAACGACAAGTGTGTTTGAAGGATGATTTATGTCTATCCAAAAGAATGTCATGGGTTCTTTGAGGGTTGATCTATGTTTCTAGAAGAATTCTAAGCCCCATAAGAGGGCTATATTATGCCCTATTATGGGAAACATATAAGAAGAGGACATGGATGAGGGTATGTTCTTATGCAGAGGCTTTCCCTAGTCATAGTCAGCTAGAAGGGGCTGAATTTTGTCTGGAAAGGAGACCGAAGTTAGCTAGGAGTGCCACCATAGGCAGAAGGTTTGTTCAAGAAAATACAAGAATTATGTTGGAGGGTCGAGGCTGGTAGCGACTGTGTTGTGTTTTGAGGGCAACTGTGGCCTAATTAGGCAGAGAAAAGTTGTCAGAATGTTTCAGGAAGGGCTAGATAGTTGGTTGAGGGTCTAAATAGGTATTTTAAGGTAGACAAAGGTGACCTCAAGTAGTTCGAGGTTGCAATTTGTGGAGAAGAGGCTAAAGGAATGACCTTATACCCCTCTAAGGTAAACTGATCCAATTGAAGAAGGGTTGAGGCCTAGTTAAAGTAGACTAGGGATAGCTTAGGCCTAAAAGGTTGCTAAATGAGGGTATAGAAAAGCCTATAATGGCCTACCATAGTGAAATATAAGCTACATAAATATTTTATAGCAGGTTCAAGGCCCTTAAGGTTATTACCATGGTCAATCAAGGATAGATTAAAGGTGGTCATGGCTTGGACAAGTGCTTGGCAGAAGTATAACAGAGGACTAAAGGTCTACAAGGAAGTTTGTTAATAAAAGGAAGGGTCTAACAACTAAGTGATCAGTGGATATTATGATCATGGAGCTGAGGAGTATTTATTGATGTATTTATCTTGGATTCTTTATGCTTATGTGGTATAAGAGTTAGAAGACTTGAGTTTTGTAAACCCTAAATAAATACTTGGATTATTTATACAAGTAGAGTTGATGTGGTGCATACTTTCTTTATCTCTTTGATAGCATTTGGAATTACTTTGTGTTGATGGTAGCTTGTTTTTAAGCCTTTGGTGTGGCTAGATAGCTCAATAAATGGATTTCTAAGCCTAATCTACAGGATGAAGAAACAAAGGAATCTAAGCTTGATGAGATTGCGTGTGGAATTCATTAAGGAGGAAAGGATTAATAGGGAGTTGACAATTCCCTACAAAACTCAAATATTTATTCCTTAAGAAAGATAGTATAAGAATTGTGAAAATTGAAAAATAAAATTCTATTTTTTGGGCTTCATGTAGGCTCAAAAGGGACAAGTAGACCCTACCATGAAAGGGTGTGTCCCTTAAAAAAATTCACCCATTCAACCTGTATATATATACATAATGTGACACTTCAATTGATCACTTAATCATGATTCCTCCCTTTTATATAGTAGCCACACGTGGGAGCGTATATATGATGAATTCACTAAATTTTGGACTTGGATTTATAGCATAGATTTATACACAATTTTTAATTGTAAACCTTGTTGAAGTAAAATTTCTCCTTGCAGAAAAGTTGTTGGGTTTTCTCGCTAGTTTGTGTTTCCCAAGGAAAATGTGTTGCCTTTATTGTGCATGGCTATCTCTTTATGATATTACTATTTTCACTACATTACTATTGATATTTTTGCGTATAATTGTTCAATGATATCAATGGCATAATATGAAATTGTTAAAGATCATTAGGAAATATTTACTAGATCAAAAAAATGGTTTCTACTATTCATCATTGTAGAAAATTTAGCATGGTATCAGAGCTTTGTTGATAGAGCAACCACTAAAGTCAAGTGAAAGGATTTCATTTATGGAGAACAAACTCTAGAAGAGATTCGCAATGTAGGAAGAGAAGGACGAGTCTAAGAAGAAGAGGTTAATTTTACGTTCAATTCTTTGTTGCTACAAGAAGCCTGATCCCTAGAAGAGGGCTAGACTATTCCCTAGTATGGGCCAAATTCAAGAAAAAGACCTAGATGAGGGTATATTCCTGTGACGATTTTTTCCCTTGTCGTATTCAGATGTGAGGGGTCAAAGTCTGTTTGGAAAGGATACTAATGTTAGCTAGTAGTGCCACCATAGGCAAAAGGTTTGTTCAAGAAGCTACAAGAATTTTGTTGGAGGGTCAAGGCTGGTAGGGACTGTGTTGTTTTTTGAGGGAAACTGTGTCCTACTCAAGCAGATAAAAGCCAATAGAAAGTTTTAAGAAGGGCTAGATAGTTAGCTGAGGGTATAAATAGTTCTATTATTAAGGTAGACCAAGGTAACCTAAAGTAGGTCTAGGTTGAAATTTGTGGAGAGGAGGCCGAAGGACGGGCCTTATACGCCTATAAGGTCAACAGAGCTAGTTGGAGAAGCATCGATGCCTAGTTAAAGGTGATTGGAGCTAGATTGGGCCTAAAATGTTGTTAGATGAGGGTATAGAAAGGCCTATTATGGCCCACCATAGTGCAATATAAGCTACAGGAAGATTTTATAGTAGGTTCAAGACCCTTAAGGTTAAGACTAAGGCTATTCAAGGATAGATTAAAGGTGGTCATGGTTTGGAAAAGTTCTTGAAAAAATTCTATCAGAGGAATAAATGGCTGTAAGGAATTTTGTTAAGACAAGGAAGGGTCTAGCAACTAAGTGATCAGTCGATATTATGATCAAGGAGCTGAGGAGTCTTTATTGATGTATTCATATTGGAGTCTTTATGCATACCTAAGGTTTGTAAACCCTAAATCAAGAATTGGATTATTGAATGCAAGTGGATTTGATGTGATGCATACTTGTTTTATCTCCTTGATATAATGTGGAATGACTTTGTGTTGATGCTAGCTTGTTGTTAAGCCTTTGGTGTGGCTAGATAGCTGAATAAATGGATTTCCAAGCCTAATCCACAGCATGTAGAAACAAAGGAATCTAAGATTTATGAGTTTGCATATGGATTTCATTAATGAGGAAAGGATAAATAGGGAGTTGAAAATTCCCTACAAAAGTCAACTATTTCTTCCTTAATCTAGAGATAAGAAATTCATGCATTTCTCCCTTAATTATTGTTATGTTTCCTTGATAATCCTCTTGTATTTTTATGTTTTGCTTGGTTATAGTTGTTTTTCCATGGCCTCTTAAATGAGGTTTGGAGGTACATTGTGAAGGTTTCCAAGGCAATGATTCTGGAAAAAAATGGCAGCATCAGGAAGAATGAAGAAAAGTTTGTGGCAAGAGGGTTATCCCGAAAATAGGGAGTACAAGGATATTTTTTTCTCCAATCTTCGATGGATAATTTCTTGTATGACTTAAGGGCTTGAGAATAAAATCAACAAAGTGATTTGTGTTTGAGAGGGAGAAATTATACATTTTACTAGAATGTTCAGGATCATGGCAGATGACCGGAAGAGCTTCCAATTATAAGGGAGCAGACAGTTAGGCAGAGTGGAAGGAGAAAAATTACAAGAGGATGTCATGCGCTGAGATTTTTAAGATACTCAGAGACAGAATGTACCTAGGATCAACATTCCTTCTTTAAGGTGACCATGTCAAAAATAGCAAAAGGACTTGCTTACTTGATATAGGGATAAACAACGACAAGAAGATTCACTTTTGTGATAGAGGGAACAACCAAGACTACCACAAGAGGACCTGATTCAATGTTAGAGGTAAATGAACTTGAAGATTGAAATGAAGGATTATGACCAGATGCAATATTTCTTGGGATTGGAGGTGTAGCTGAGATCAGATGGGATCTTTATTAACTAGATTACTAGGAGATTCATATGATGGATTGCAAGTCGGTGATTACACCTATGGTTTCCATTCTAAATAAGTTGAGTCATTCTTCTTCATAATTAGATTTTCTAGATCCCATGATATACAAATAGTTGATTGGATCCTTGATGTACATGGTTAACACCATGCTTGATATTTTCTTTGTAGTGAACACCTTGAGCTAGTATATGGTCAAGTTGAGGAAGATACATTGGGTTGTATCAAAGCATGGTTAAGGTAAAACGCGGTACAATAGATATAGTTTTAGATATGTCTCAAGTGGTGAAGTGAATTTGTATGAATATACAGATTAGATTATTCCAATATTACAAAAAAAGGAAAGAGCACATCAAGGTGTTAATTCAGCTTTGGATAAGTTATGATATCTTGTTTTAGCAGGAAGAAGACTTATGTCGCACCCACAACAACAAGATTAGAGTATATCACTTCCTGTGTCGCAAGTCATGAAGTAGTGTGATTATGGAAGATTCGTGTAGGACTTCTTGACTAAGACACTTCATCCAAGACATGGTGTAGAGAGGAGAATTATAGCTCTAGTACATATACACAGATGAGTATATTACATACATTCTCACCAAGCCTTTTTCTAGAGAGAAGTTTATATACTTCAGAGACAAGCTTGGTGTGATGCATAAAGAAATTTGACCAAAGGGGATTGATACATTTTCCTAAGTATCCTTAAACAATTTTGGCCAGGGGTAAAGGCCTTGGATACTCACATTTCCTACTCCTGGATGGAGTGATCTATGTACGTGCATGTGAGTAGTTACATTTCCCAATCTAGGATGGAGCTATCTATAGACATGCATCAACATGACAAGCTCACGTACTTTTCTTATGGAAGGAGAAATTTTAGCTAAGGGGGAATATATTTCATCAAAGGATAATACCTCCCTTGCTAAGAGGTATTGTTGATATTTTTCATAGAATCAGAAGGTATTCCTACATGCTAAGAGGTCTCCTAAGTATACCTAGAAGAATTATGAAAATAAAAATAAAAAATCTATTTTATGGGCTTCATGTAGGCTCAAAAGGGACAAGTTGGCCGCACCATGCCAAAGGGTGTGTCGTTTGGAAAATTTCACCCATATGACTTGTATATATACATGATGTTGTAGAAATTATACAGGATGCATGTATATTACCAGACTCCCCTGATCTCACAAATTAACTTTTGTTAAATACATAATCCTTCCACTTAATTCTTTGCAGAAATTAAATTGCCAATTGCAAAACACATATGAAGCAAAATCAATCGCACATAAACACAGTTGTTTAATGGGAAAGCTTAAAGCTAAAAACCCCAACTATCATATATTATGTATATCAATGGATCATGTAATAATATCATACAAAGCTTAGTACATCAATCTCTTAGTACAATCAACAATCATTACACATTGTCATGCAGAAATTTGCATATCTATGCACCAATTTCTTGCCTCCTGACAGTCTGCCTCCATTGTGCAATCCCTGCTGAAGAAGACCCTTGAATGAATCCGAATTTTCCTTGCCTTGACTGAGAAATCCTCATTGGCATCTCCAATGTGTGTCAGATGCATTGAATTCATCACTATAGTCACAACAGATAGTCCATCTCACCCTTTCACCTATCTCTCCACTAGGTATCCACTGGAAATTACATGAAAGTAGTTAACTGTTGTATTTGTTCAGTTGCAAGTGAGTCTCTACTTGTGAATTAATTAAATAATTAATTCACTAAACTCTCACTAGTGTATCTTCAGTTAGAACTAGATACAACTAGCACAGCTGAGTTTAACTCACTTAACTGAGTTAAACTAAATAACAACTACCATAACTACTCTTCCAACTCTGTCACAACTCTTCCACTTCATTTCTAACTGAGTCCTCCATACATGATTCAACAACCAAACTAGGAATTACGTAATTCCTTCAACCCACTGATTTTCCAAATCTATTCACTGAAATAAAGTGCTCCAAGAGAATACGTTGATATTTATTGTTGGATTATTATTAAGGGCTAATAATAATCGACATGCATCTATTTTTAGATTAGTGATCTATAAATAGACTTCTCCCAATCTTCTAAAAACAAAATTTCATCTATTTTTCAAACTTGATCAACCATATGCAAATAGCATTGTGCAACTTATATAATATTATCACCATGTTTAAAAATAGACATACACCTAAAAATAGCCTGCAGGCCCCACTTAGTGAAGGTGCTTAATTTTCACTAAGCTCATCATCTTATTGAATCCCAACACTCCCTCTCAACAAGATAGGGATTATCCTTCACCCAGATCCTATCTCTATGGTATTCAAATTTTCTCCCGGTGAGCACCTTCGTCAAAATATCTGCATCATAATCTTCCGTAGGAATGTACTGAAGCAACATGATCTTCCGGTGCACACAATATCTGATATGATGATACTGAATATCTATATTCCTAGATCTATCATGAAACACAAGATTAATCGAGATTTTAATGCAACTATAATTATCACAATGTATCACTGTAGGATCTAAATTAGAACTGAACAAACCGACCAAGATCTTCCTCATCCAAATAGCCTCACATGTAGCTTGACTTGCTGCCATGTATTCTGCTTCTGCTAAACTGAGTGCCACAGATATTTGTTTACTGTTGTACCAAGAAACTATTATAGATACAATACTAAAAACCCCTCTTGATGTGATCTTTCTGTCCGTTGGGTTTCCTGCCCAATATGCATCTGTGAAGCCATGAAACTTCACCTCATTCGTGTGTCTATACCATAAGCCATACTTAGATGTGCCCCTAAGATATCTCAGGACATGCTTGCCTGACTTTCAAAAGAGCTTGGTAGGCTTAACCATTGCTTGACTAAGCTGGTTCACTGCATAGCATATGTCTGGTCTTGTATTAACTCAATACATGAGCGAACCCACCAACTTTCGATAGACAGTAGCATCCACTACGTCTGTCAATGTGGCATCCTCTTTCCTCCAACTTCCTGGAAGAGGAGTATCCATGGGCTTGAAGTCTTGCATGTGAAACTTACCAAGTATCTCCCAAGCATACTTGCCTTGAGACACAAACAATTCACCTTCTCACTACCATATTTCCAATCCAAGGAAATAATGAAGGAAGCCCAAATCCTTCATCTAAAAATCCTTTGCAAGATCTTCCTTGCATGAGTGTATTAACTTCTCATCACCCATTAGTATTAAATCATCAACATAAAGAACAATGATTAAAAGCTTACCCTCCACCACAATTTGGTATAGATTTGCATCTGCCTCACTCTTGGTGAAGCCAAGTCTAGTGTAATAGTTTTCGATCCATGTGTACCAAGCATGGGGTGCTTGCTTCAGCCCATACAATGCTTTGAGTATGCACATATGTGACTTGCTGCTGAAGATCTCAAATCCTTCAGGTTGCTCAATGTACACTTCTTCCTCAATGATCCCATTAAGGAATGTACTATTAACATGCATATGATGAATGTGCCAACCCATCTGTGCTAAGAGAGCAAGGATGGTAACTATGGAAGAATATCGTGTGACAGGTGCAAAGGTTTCTTCATAATCAATCCCCTCGATCTGTGAGAAGTCCCGGGCAACACATATTTCCTTATACTTCTCAACACTCCCATCAGCAACTTGCTTTACCTTGTAGATCCATCTTGAACCTACCACTGATTTACCAACCGACCTTGGAACAATCTCCCAAGCATTGTTTCTGACAATGGAGTCATACTCCTCCACCATGGCATCTACCCATGTGGGCTCCTGCGCTGCTTCCTCAAAGGAAGATGGCTCTGTCACAATACACTTGCTCATGAGAGCCATGTATCCAGTGAATCGGTCAGGTGACTGTCTATGTCTGTGTTGTGATGTAGGGACTCCTATATTCTGTGCTGCATCAAGCTTTAGTCTCTCAACTTTTGTGGTACGCCTTCTGCCTCTTCTGATGTTTGGCTCTGCGCGAGTGGACTCCTCCACTCCATGATCCTCCTCCTGTGGCTGATCCACATCTTGAGGCTCATCTTTAGGAACCAGAAGTTCCTCCTCTGCATGCAAGTGTAGCTCCCTCTCAAGTGACAACTTCATGGCTTTCTCCTCATTGAATTTTATATCTCGTCGCACCACAGTCATTCGACTGTTTGGAAAATACACATGATAATTATGGGGAGTTTCTGTGTACCCCATTAATATCCCAACTTCTGCAATCGGCTCCAGCTTCCTCCTGGCGTCCTTTGTCACATGAATGTAAACATATGAGCCAAAAATATTCAAATGAGAAATATCAGGCTTCTTACTAGTAAAAGCTTCTTCAAGTGTACTCATGCCAAGTACTCTATGAGGACAACGGTTTTGCACATAAAATACAGTGTTGCATGCTTCCGCCCATAAGTGCATCGATAGGCACTGGTCATGCAACATAGCTCGTGCAACACCCATGATCGTTCTGTTCTTCCTCTCCATGAACCCATTCTGTTGTGGGTTATGAGGTGCTATGAGTTATCTTTGAATTCCTTCTTTTCTACAGAAGTATTTGAATTCGTTCGAGATATATTCACCACCATTATCGCTCCGTAGAGCCTTCACTTGCTTCCCCGAATCCTTCTCCACCAATGCTTTAAACACACATAACTTTGAGAATATTTCACTCTTCTTCTACATGAATAAGATCCAGCACCTAAGAGAATAGTCATCAAAAAATATAAGATGATACCTATGTTTTGTTGTTGAAGCAATCGAGAAAGGTCCACACACGTCTGTGTGAATTCTCTCCAGGATCATCGAAGCACAGTTCTCCTTCTCATGAAACGTGGTCTTCACAAACTTACCCATAGTACATCCCTTGCACTGATCTGACTGCACAAGAGTACCCTTGGGAAGTCCAGTAGAAATATGCTACAAATTCTTTAAGGCACCATGGTGAAGATGGCCCAATCTCCTGTGACATAATTCGCCCTCATCTCGACTCACCACTTCTTTTGCTTTTCCCATCATTACAGCGTAGCCATCTACCTCTAGCTTGTAGAGATTCTTAACTTGAATCCCTATCCTCTTGGTTTGACCCATTTTTTTATGTTGCAGGAAATATTTTCCCTCGCTGAAAAAAACGTCATAACCTCTGTCCTCCAACATTGCGACTGAGACCAAGTTCTTCTTCAGAACAAGAACATGCATAAAATATTTCAACATAAATGGTTTACCTGACTCCCTCTCAAAGGTAATGGTTCCAATTCTATTCGCATTGTATCTACCATCATCGCCCATCTCTATATGCATTTGGAGATCTTTCTCCTCCAAGTCACTAAACAAATCCTTGTCTCCCGTCATGTGGAAGGAAGCACCACTATCAAGATACCACACCGATCCCATTGCGCTGAAACCAAGCATGAGATAAAAGATAAATCAAGTTCAAATTGTGAGGCTAAGGCCTCACCCGCTGCAGCTCTATCAACCTTCTTGTTCTTCTTTTTCTATGGGCAGTTAGTGGCAAGATGCCCATGTTCGTGACGAAACACTTCACTTTGGACAAATCCATCTTCTTGCCTTTAGCCTCATATTTTAGATGGGATTTCTTCCCCTTCCATTTCCTTTCTTTGGAATCCAAATCACAATTCTCTTCACCATCATTCTTCAATGAAGATCCATCCCTGGTACTTCGCCTTATCTCCTCCTGCACTAGATCTGACCAAAGTTGCTCCCAATCTGGCAGTTTCTCCCATCCATTGACAGAGTCCTGATAACTGTGAAAACTCTTCAATATCTGAAGGAGAGCCAAGCTCACCAAGTCATCATCCACAATTATGATTCCCAAACTCCCCATCTCATCCCTATATTGGACAAACTTCGTGAGATATTTTGGAATACTATAGCCATTCTCCATTTTGATTTTTCTGAGCTTATCTTTCAGCGCCAACTTCCTATGGTCGCTGCTGCGTTGGAAACGATCTGTCAAAGCCTTCCACATTGAAAATGGAGTGGCTTTCCCACGAAGGCTTAACACAATATGGTCCTTTACACCTTCCAATAAAATTCTTCTTGTCTTCGCTACTTTCTTTTTACATGCGTCAAGTAGTGCAACATCGCTAAAAGTAGGCTTAGGAACATCACTATCGATGAACTCCTTCATACCATTATATTCAAGCACTGCCTCCATATTGTCCTTCCAGGCGATGTAGTTTAAGCTACCCTCAAGGGCATACTCCAACCACAACCCATTGAAATCCATTTCAATGAATACTCAATTGTCGCACCAAGAAATTTCTGCAGCAAATTTGAATTTTCTACCAACACAAAACTCAACACTACTTCAAGATTGCAATCTCCAGTGATTAACACTACTCTGATACCATGTAGAAATTATAAAATATGCATGTATATTACCGGACTCCCCTGATCAAACAAATTAACTTATGTCAAATACATAATCCTTCCACTTAATTCTTTGCGGAAATTAAATTGCCAATTGCAAAACACATATGAAGCAAAATCAATCACACATAAACATAGTTGTTTAACAGGAAAGCTTAAAGATAAAAAACCCAACTATCATATATTATTTATATCAATGGATCATTTAATAATATTACACAAAGCTTAGTACATCAAGCTCTCAGTACAATAAAAAATCATTACACACTATCATGCAAAAATTTGCATATCTATGAACCAATTTCTTGCCTCCTAACAACCTGCCTCCACTGTTCAATCCTTGCTGAAGGAGACCCTTGAATGAATTTGAATTGGTCTTGCCTTGACTGCGCAATCATCATTGGAATCTCCAATGTGTGTCAAATGCATTGAATGCATCACTATAGTCACAACAGATAGTCCATCTCACCCTTTCACCTATCTCTCCACTAGGTCTCCACTGGAACCGACATGCAAGTAGTTAACTATTGTATTTGTTCAGTTGCAAGTGAGTCTCTAGTTGTGAATTAATTAAATGATAAATTCACTAAACTCTTACTAGTGTATCTTCAGTTAGAATTAGATACAACTAGAACAACTGAGTTTAACTCACTTAACTGAGTTAAACTAAATAGAAACTCCCATAACTAATCTTCCAACTCTGTCACAACTCTTCCACTTCAGTTCTAACTGAGTTCTCCATGCATGAGTCACCAACCATCCTAGGAATTGCGTAATTCCTTCATCCCACTGATTTTCCAAATCTGTTCACTGAAATAAAGTGCTCCAAGAGAATAAGTTGATATTTATTGTCAGATTATTATTAAGGGCTAATAATAATCGACATGCATCTATTTTTAGATTAGCGATCTATAAATAGACTTCACCCAATATTCTAAAAATATAATTTCATCTATTTTTCCAACTTGATCAATCATCTACAAATAGCATCCTGCAACTTATATAATATACTAACCATGTCTAAAAATAGACATACACCTAAAAATAGCCTGCGGGCACCACGTAGTGAAGGTGCTTAATTTTCACTAAGCTCATCATCTTGTTGAATCTCAACAGATGTGACACTTCATTTGATCACTTAATCATCATTGTATTTATTTTATAGCAACCACATGTGGGAGAAAATAGAGGAAAAGTTGATTGAAGTTTGGACTTGGATTTTTAGCACATATTTCTATACAATTTGGAATTGTAAACCTTTTTGAAGAACAATTTCTCCCAGAAGAATTTTTTTTGGGTTTTTCCAAGTTTGGGTCTCCTATGGAAAATTTGTTGTATCTATTATGTGTGGTTATCTCTTTATGATATTACTGTTTTCACTCGATTTTTGGTGAGATTTTTTATGTATAATTGCTCAATGATATTAGTTTCATAAAGATTAAATTGTTAAAGATCATTAGGAAGTAATTATCAAATCGGAAATTGGTTACTATTATTCATCGCTATAGAAAATTCAATACAAGAAACATTTTATAGTGGAAAAATTCTGTCTCTTAAGCACCACACCATTTTTTTTATATTCTACACTCATATACCTTTTACAACAACACAATAATCACCTTAATTGGAGTTTGTAAGAAAAATTTATGCCACTCTAAAGTTAACCTTCCCATTTTAACCACTATAATTTGAAAGGTTGCCACAACATCCCCCACTATACATGGAAAAGAGGCTAGCCACACGATCAGTATGAATAAGGATCTAGAATAGTACATATTGTAACTCTAGTTAAGAGTTGAAGAAGTCAAACTTAACTACTAGTAGGTTATAATGTTGTGTTATACCTAGGCCACTAGGAGGAAAAGGGGATCCATTACATTTGAATGCATTTTGTTCCATAAATGAGTATAGTGGTCAAGAGTTGACAGGAGGAGAGAAAACAAAGATAATTTGTGCACTATAGTAACCCATGGGTCGTAAGCGCCACTTAATTTTACTTTTATTTTTTTATTCAAATAAAGAGAGAAAAGAAACCTCCCTTCGAGCTAAGTTTTTTATCAAAAGTGTTTCCTAAGTTATATCTTCTGTTAATTTGTGGTTTGTGACTTTTATTTTTCTATTATCTATTTTTTTCATAATTATGATTTTCATGCATACAAAATAAGTTATAATTAATAGATCTAGAAATTTAAGGAGAAATAACCCTCATAGTGTAGATTTTGGATTTTCAAATATATTTTAGTAGATCTATTGTGATAAATTTCCAAGTGGAATATCCATGGGATTATATGGATCATATTGTTATCAGAGCAGGTTTCTTTGGGTATATTGTGGAGAGTTGCAGGGGATCCAAACTGGCTAAGCCAAAAGTCACAAAATCCAAGTCATGGATGAAAAATTTTGAATAACCCTCAAGATCCCGCAGAGGAGAGGCTTGTGTGGTAGGAAGTACAAGTTGCAGATATAAACAGTAATTTCAGACTCCTCATGGATGCCTTGACCAATAATCTTGGGATATATAGAGAAGATGAAGATTCTAATGTGGAGGTCAAATCGAAAGGAAAACGATAGATTGAGAAGAACCAAATAGGGGTTCTAAGAAAGAACCCAAAAAGGGTCAACTCAGTTCGATTGTCATGAGCTATTCATAGTATTTGTTAAAAATGGAATTGAAGGTTGACATCAAGCCATATCAGAGTGAGATAGGTTATTTGAAGCTAAATAATTTGTTGTATTAATTGGAAAATTATTTTAGTGTTCATTATATAGAGGAAGAAAAAAAATTCATTTTCTTACTTGAAATTAGAGGACCATTCCTTAACATAGCGAAAAATCCACAAAGATGCCTTGAGTTTGGAGGGAGATCCTCCAATGAATAAGTGGGAGGATTTCAAAACACTCATAAATTTACAATTTTACCCTATTGGATATGTGGAGGACTAGTGGATCTGGTGGCATTACTTCAGGAAGACGAAAAAGCAAAGTATACAGGAGTACACCATAGAATTTAGAAAGATGGAAATAATGTTTGGTATCGCCCCAAAGAACCTAGATCTACTCCTCAAGTTTTAGGGGCTTTGCACATCCATCTATGAAATAAAACCTAGATTAGTGGATGAGGATTGTGTGCAACCAAAAATACTAAAGAACATAGACTAGAAGAAAGAGCAATCAAGTGGGTCAACACTAAAGGAGCACCATGATGTTTCTAAGGAGGGGAAGAAGAAGTTGAAAGGGGGGAAGATAAAATGATAACAAACACAACACACTAGTGAAAAGATCCCAACAACTACAACCTTTTTAATATTGATGGCCATATAGAAGAGAAGTGTTAGAAGTTTCATCCAAATATTAACTCGAATAACAAATATAAATATGCAAAGAAAAATAATCTCATAGCCACTTATTCGAGAAACTAGGTTGAAATCATCTCAGATGTGGATTAGAAGATCAATTGTACATTAGTACATAAGGAGGTGAATATAAGTGGTTTTCAACAACAAGAAGAGAATGAAATGACTAAAACTCTTCCACACAAAGATATAAGTTAAGAAGACAAATATTGATGCTCTATTTGACTTTGAATTGTAAGTTAATATCATTGCAGAAAATATGGTCGACAAATTAGGATTGGAAGTTCATTATAATACAATCCCATATCCATTGGTATGGGTAAATAAGGATGTGGATAGAAAGGTAACAAAACAATGCAAAATAAGATTTTCTATCATTTTTTATTTGATTGATGAAGTATAACTAGATTTAGTTCCCCTTGAAATATATAGAGTGGTGTTAATATTTCCTTATATGTACATGTGAGATGAAATATTCACACAGATATCCAACTAATATTTCCTCATCATGTATGGAAATTTCTTTGCCATCAACGCATGCAAGGGAAAGTCCAAAATTTCACAAGCGCCAACCAAGACATGAAACTAATCGGTTCTAGCAAGAAGTATGTCCTATTATTTTAAAGAGAAAATAAATCCATAGAAAATTTAGAAAGAGTAAATCCACTTCTAAAGGGGTGTAGTAAGAAACAAAAACAAGTAAAATATTTTCTACATGCATGGAGAGACGTGTTCTAGGAGCCTAAAGTGTTGTCACCTAAGAGGGAAGTGGATCAAAAAAATTTGTTGTCATTGAACTCCTCATTGCCAAACATTAAGATATACAAAAAATCCATTATAGAAGAAAGTGAGGTGAATTGGTTCCATCAACTACTGGAATAGGGTGTCATTCAACCAATTACCTCACCTTATGGGTCACCCATTACCATTGTTCCAAATATTAATGAGACTTGGGGGATGTGTAGTGATTACAGGACAAATATCTTGTATCAATTGCAGTAAGCCAAATACTTCACCATATTAGACATAAATTCAGGATATCACCAAGTTAGGGTAAGATAAGAAGATACCTAGAAGACCACCTTCAAAACTAGGCAAGGTTTGGACAAGTGGTTAGTCATGCTATTCAACCTATGCAATGCACCAACTACATTTATGAGGTTAATGAATGATATAATAAACCATTTTACATATGCATTTATTACTATCTATTTGGATGATATACTAGTATATAGTGCTAACTAGGAGGAACATACCTCAAAGTTGACACAAGTGCTAGAGATATTAAAGAAACACCAATTTCTAGAAAATCTCTAGTAGTGTGTATTTTCACAACAATATTTGATGTATCTAGGTTATGTGATAGGGGGAGAGTTGAATATATATCCTGACAAGATGGAGGCCATCATGAAGTGGCCAGTGCCTACTAATGTCTTTAAGGTCGGGAGTTTCACTAGGGTAGCACAGTACCTACAAAAATTCATAGATTCATTTTTATTAGTAATAGCACCACTCCATGCCATAAAAATGAGTGGAAATATTTTCAAATGAGGAAAGGACCAACAGAGGGTCGTTGAGGAGTTAAAGAAGAAGATCGATCAAGCATTAGCTATGGCATTACCGAACTTGCAACAACACTTCAAAGTGGAGACAGATGTGAGTGGGTATGTTATGGGAGCCATGTTGATGCAGGGAGGAAAACATATATGGAACCATTATAGAGTATTTCATGGGGAAATTTTCAACTACCCTTCCATGCTAGAGTAGGAAGAGAAACATGTACTACTTTCTGTAGAATATTTGGCACTAGATGTTTAGGAAAATTTAACAAAGGATACAATTTTCCAAAAGAGTTCTAGAAAAACAAGATAGAGACAACATGACCTTTATCAAATTGGTTTGAAAGGATAGATTCCGAGCAGGCTAAACGGTACACCCAAGAGAAGTTAGATGAAACATTTTCTCACTTCATTCAGTAGAAGCTTTTGGGTACCAAAAGCCTCTCAAAATGGGGAGGTGTGGCCTAAATTGGATCACTATATTATTTTTAATCCATATTAATTCTTTCAGAGTTAGAAAAGTGGAGTAATTAGCTCGCACGGTCATTTTTATTGGTGAGTCCCATTTTGGTGAATTGGGCTTTTAAAAATTCTGCAAATAGTTTGAGGCATTAAATAGCATTATGAGGGTAAATCTATGTTCTTAATTGATGCACCATTTTTCTTTATTTCACACAGAGATACATTTCAAATGACTAAAGAATCACCTCAATCAGAGTCCATATGCCAAATTTATGGCACTCAAAGTTGACCTACCTATTTTGATCACCATAATTTGACAGGATGTCATGTCCATGCCCGTTATTTATGGAAAAGAGTCTAGTCATATGATCATGATGAATAATACTCTAGAATATTCGATATTTTAACTCTAGTTAAGAGTTGAACAGGTCAATCTTAACCACTCGTACAATATTAAGTTATATTATAATCGGGCCACTAGAAGGAAAAGAGGTTACTTTCGATTCGAGTGCATTTTGTTCCATAGACAAGTAAAGTAGTCACGAGTCGATATAGAGAGTGAATACAGAGAGGATTTATGCACTATAGTAGCCCACGGCCCATAGGCCTCACTTATTTGTACTTGGATCCATTTTCCATTTAGATAAAGTGAGCAAAGAATCCTCACCTTCCAACTATGATTTATCCTGAAAAGGTTTCCTAGGTTATATCGTGTGTTAATTTGTGATTTTTGAGATTTATTTCATTGTTATATATTTTCTACATGATTATGATTTACATGCATATGCAATAAATAGTAATTAACAAATCCAAAAATATAAGGAGAAGCAACCCCTCATAGTGTATATTTTAGTTTTCAAATATATTTTGGTAAATCTAATGTGATGAATTGTACAATGGAATATCCACAAAAATTTACAGATCATATTGGTATCAAAGCAGGTTTCTTTGGGTATATTGTGGGGAGTTGCAGGGGATCCATATTTGCTAATTCTAAATTCACAAATCCATAGTGACAATCGATGAATCTGTAAATAACGCTCAAGATTCCCTAGAGGAGAAGTTTGTGTGGTTGCAAGAACAAGTCATAGATATAAACTGTAATGTGAAGCTCTTCATGGTAGCCCAGACCAATAAGATCAAGATATTAGGATAATATGGTGGTTCGAACATAGAATTTAGATCAGAGGGGAAATCAATAGATGGATAATAACTAAAGAGGGAGAATAAAAAAGAAACTGGAAAATATCAACTCAGTTTGAGTGTCGTGAACCATTCACAAGACCTATTAAAAATGGAAGTGAAGGTTTAAATCAAGACGTATAAAGGAGATATTGATGCCTTGGAGTTAAATAATTGGTTTCAACAATTAGAATTTTATTTTAGAGTTCAACATATAGAAGAAGAACAAAATATTTCATTTTCTTAACTAAATTTAGAGGACCATTCCCTAACTTGATGGGAAAGCTACACACAGAACTTGAGGTTGGAGGGAGCTACTCCAATGACTAAGTGGGAGGGTTTTAAAACCCTTATAAATTCACAATTTTAACCTATAGGGTATGTAGAGGACTAGTGGATTCAGTGGCATTACTTTAAGGAGGGGAAGAGTGTACAAGGGTACACCACATAATTTAGAAAGAAGGACATAATGTTGAATATATCCCAAAAGAACCCAATTGTGCTCATCAAGTATCTGGGGGGTCTACATAATAATTTGTGGAAGCAAGTGATGTTTTATAAACCTAGATCGGTGGATGAGGCTTATGTACAGACACAATACATGGATAACATATGCTAGAAGAAACGGAAATCAAGTGAGTTGAACTTGAAGGATCACCAGGACACTTCTAAGGAGAGAAAGAATAAGTGGAAAATGGGGAATATGAAAATACTTATGCATAACACACCAATGGAAAGATCCCAACAACCATTGCAACTATTATAACAATAATGGTCATATAGAGGAGAAGTGTTGGAAGTTACATTCAAAGCTTAACCCAATGAACATAAAAAAAAGTATTCAAAGAGGTAGAGTCTCATGGACATTGATTTGAGAAACTAGGTTGAAAGTAGCTTAGACATAGATCAAAATATCATATGTACATGTTGAAAAGTGGTAACTTAGTAGGTCCTTTATTATTTGATGTCTGTGGGAGGTCATTAAGTTTTCTCTCTAGATGTACTTTTTGATATAAAGTGAGTTTGTAGCCTTAAATTGAATCTTTCACTTTATAAACTTAACGTGTATTTAATTGGGTGCCTTAAAGTGCATTTAATAAATAATAAATTTGATTTAATATGAGAGTTTAAATGTAGTCCCTTGATCTAATCGAAGTACAATAGCTAAAAATTTTGGTTAGATTGGTTAGGGTTAGGTTAATGAGAAATAAAGTATTAAAAGAAATTTAGAGAAGAAGAGGCATTAATCATGTGAGAGATTCACATGTGAAACTAATCAATGAGTATTTTAATGAGGTATGAGAAGAGAGAGATTGTGTTCAAGATATCATGAGAAGAGGGTGAAAATACCAAAGAAAAATAACCAACATTTATTATAGTTTGGGAAAATAATTAAATGCATTCGTACAACATGAGTATTTAGGCAGTTGTACAGTGCAATGATTGTAGGAATCATATAGCAGAAGTGGATTCATAAATCAAGGAGGATTTAGGTGTATTTATTGCAAAGAAAAAATATATGTTGAAGTGGTATACTGTGTTGAAAGTTATGGGCACATTTACTTATGAAATTTGTTGTTTTTTTATTGTACAATTTGTGAAATTTTGAGCAGAGAATTCAAGTTGTCAAGGCACACATTTCATGGTGGGAATGTAGCACAAATTTCAAGAGATAAGAACAATGATTATCTATTGGAAGAAATGTGTTGATATTTGTATATTTCTGAAGCATAATAAAAGAAAATCTCTTCTTTGGGTTTTCCCCTACTAGGGTTTTTCCCTAAATTTCCTGTGTATTTTTAATGGTTTCCTAATGTTAATATTCTTTATGTTGAAAATTTCTTAATGAAATGTGTTTTTTCTTATAAAATTATTGTTGAAATATGGAGTTAAATATTTTCACTATTGAGATTTGATTGAAGTCAGAAACCTAAGGTCACTAAGTGTTTGAAAAAGTGCTAAGAGAAATTGTTAGTAGTTTTTTCTAGTTTTTCAATGATATCAGAGTCAGGGTTCTAAAAGGACAATGGACACATCATTTCTTGCTAATATAGTAAGAGTGTAGATATTGAATGGTGTCGTCATTGATTTCAACCCCGAGGTTTGAATTTCACTAAACACCTATCATTGATGCCAAACTATTAATGAACACTCTTATATTTGTTTGGATTACATCAAGTTGGAAGCTCCACTGTTGGATGGTTGAAAAGCCTAGTTCTAGGGTTTGGGTTCCCTGAACTAAGGACATACTTTGAACCTGTTCATGGTTTTTTGAAGTAGAAAACCACTAATTTTTCTTTGGAAATTTTCATAAATTGATTCTCCTTGTCAAGCCAATTCCAGTGGTATGTGGCATGCCCTGAGAGGCCTCCCGGTTTGAGAGATATTCACATTGAAGTTGAAGACCCTAGTCAATGGGTCAAAACCACATGAGGTGGTGATATGGTTCCGTCACCTTGGTCAAGTCAAAGGTAAAATGGAAAATTGAATAAGTTTAATATAATGGTCAAAGGATAATTAAAATTAAAAACATTATTAAAATATGAAGTTATATAGTCAGCTTCAAAAAGTTGAATGGATATATAGAGGCCATGTTAGATGTTGTGGATCCAAAAAGACTATTAAAATTTTATTCTATTTTCCCACAACATAAGTCAGTTTCAAAGGTTAAATGACACACACTATGTATATATATATATACAGACACACACACACATATAGGCAATAATTAATGTTAAAATGTAGAAATAATATGAACTACTTTATGAAATATTTCAGACACATATTATCATATTGGCTCTCTATCTCTCAACACCATGGCATAAAATTTTTAGTCACTTTGGTTTCTCAATAAAATCCACACTCACATCTAAAGAAAATTTGCTACGATGACTAAGCCTAACTCGTTGGTGGCACATGATTGAAGGACAATTTTTTTCCCTTAGGATTAACACTCTCTTGTTTCTTTTGTTTTAAAAAGGGCTTCGTTGTTCCTTCATTTTTTTCTCCTGTGTAGGTATGTTAGTTGAAATTAAACAAGAAAATGAAACGCACACACTTGTGTGGGATCATAGGTTACATAGTGTTGGGTCCTAGCGATACATTTGTGTGCAACCAATTTATTAAATAAATTGGAAAATTAATTGTAATATTATCTCATAACAACCTGTAACAGTTAAATAAGTGTGATAGACCTATTTAGCTCAAGAATTTATATTTTAGGGTCGAAGGATAGGCATGTAGAGTGATTCTATTATTAATAGGGTCCATTTGCAGTTGTAGCACTAGTATACTGTAGGTGGGATCAGTTAACTCACAATGATTGAGTTAAAATCAGTTTAACTAGGTGTAACTGTGTGGTGAGCTAGTGGAAGATCAAGTGAAATAAAATAGATTTAATTCACCAGTAGTGATCTACCAAGTAACTGCTAATTCACTATTTATAGCTACATGCATGTTAATTTTGGTGGATACCTAGTTGAGACAACGGTTCAAGGCTAGTAAAATAGCAGTTGTATTTTAGTCAAACTGCCCAGGTGTAGTTATAAAACCATGGGAATCCCATGATGAATTGCGCAATCAAGGAAGGCTAAATTTCCTATTTAATAGGGGTTATATTTTCTAGGGATTTCATCATTAGGGTAGGTTGAGGGTAGGTTGATAATTGGATATGTGTTTGTCCAATTTTTCCTAGATTAGTGTGAAGCAATTGGTAGATTGTATGAGGTTGTGGTGATCAAAAATACATTGTATTGTTTCATGATTCCTTGGTTGATTATAAAATAAGGTGTAGAGACCAACCCTATGTTTTACTAGATTAGCGCTAGGCCTTAACTATTTTTTATTTATTTATAAAAAGCACAGTAACTAGGAATTTAAACCATAATCATACAAGTTTGAAACTCAGTAAAAATTAATTCACTTATATCAAAATCCATAAATTTAACTTCATAACACATACATCTATTTAACTTTTTGATCTAGGATCAATGAAATCATCCTAAGTAAAAACAATTATAGGCATCATGAAATCATCATAATAAACACAATCTAACTAACACATGTACCGTTCACCCTTAGATGAGAGTCAAACTTGACTTGCCACTACTTGAGCTCCTTTGTTGTCGGCTACCTCCAAATCTGAATGTTTTCGTGCTTAATCCAAATGTAATGACCCACCGGTTGACCTCCCAGCCTACTCCTTGTGTACTCTCCTTCCCCGCGGACCCCCGAGATGCAATGGGATTGTACAATGAAGGAATGTGCTCGTTGATAGAGGTGAGCCTCCCTTGGCTCAATAGTCCCTTCTCTATAATACTCTATCTCACCAAACTCAACTATAGCTTGTAACCACTCAAAATAGCATAATCTCCTCCTTCCAACAATAGGGAAAAAAACAAAAGTCCCTTTTCCTTCCCTTTCCCTTTCTTTTATAGACTGCTTCATAGGTGACACTTGGAATTTCATGCATAAATAATTATTTTATATTAACCAAAAATTTGATTATTCACCCATCCATGTGTCACCCTCTCATCCAAACTCTCCAAAATATTTTACTTAATTATTCATTTAAAATAATATTTTCCTCAGCCCAACAAGATTTCCTATTTCTTCTCCTAGTTGTCTCTTGATTCCCCCTTTTCTACTCCTTAATTTGTGTTTATTACTGAAGTTAATTGATAAGTCTCAGATTTGGTCCCCTAACCTACCTCAATTTTCCTTTATGATGAATATTCTTATGTTGGCTCTTGCCACATGGAAGTTCTCTAAATTTCTCAAATTTTAATTTATTAATCTTATTTTAATTCACCACCCTCTTCTCTTAATGAAGTTTTTAATAATTTTTTATATTTAACTCTATGTCCCTCTTTCCCCCTTTTGCCTAATTAAGTTAATTATGTACATTATCCACTTAATATTTTGTTTAACATGGAAAGGGTAGAGTTATCATGGTAAAATATTTTATCTCTTCCTATTCCTCCCTTACCCTAAGTTTTATTCTTGAATTAATTCCTTTGGTTCTAACCTCATATATCACTTGATATGAATTAGATGGATTTTGATATATTGATTATATTGATTAGTTTCTTTAATGATGTTGAGGGTTTCAAGTTGGTCATGCCCTTCAAGAAATTCCATTCAAAGTTCCAACGGTGCCATGCCTAAGAATTTATTTCTGATACCAAGGGTGCTAAGTCGATCGTGCCCTTCAAGAATTTCTCTTAAAATTCCAAGGTTGCCACACCACTTGCCCTTCAAGTATCCAGTGGTTATGAGGGGAAATTATATGTGTAGCGACAGAGACCCCTATCATCTCATATGTTGCCTGCTATAGTGATACTAATGGTGATGGGGATCAAGGAATCCACCTTGATGCGTGCCCCCCAGAAATCCTCATGAGCGAACCAAATTTGGGACTTGCCCTCACGACATCGTGATCTTCAAGGTGAAGGTATTTCGACCTTTCCAGCCTAAGTCACAGTGGGAGTGCTAGTGGGTGAGATCAGGAACACTGTTCCACCCCTCCCATGTTGTTCCATTCAATTGTAAAACCCCATCACCCATATGTGAGTCATTCGACCAAGCAACTAACATGTTCCTACAACCACTGACATGTCATCAGAGTATATGTAATATATATAACAAGTTTCAAATTAAACTTGTAATTTCAAAGAAAAAATATTAATTTCTATCAAACCAGATGCTATCCACTCATCATAAGCGAGTGCCTCTGGTCGTTTCCTGTCATACTCAATAATCATCAGTAACAAAGTTCTCAGTGTTAGAAACATCAACATGACCTAGTCATTCTCATCATTGTTTATTTTGAATCAGAACTAATGGAATTAGTTAACATATGGGACGCATCCCTCCTGTTTATCATAATCATAACATCAATGGTAAATTAACATATTCATCAAAGGCATTATCATCGTAACATCAATAGGAAACATTTCTATCCATAAAATCTATCATCATCATGATATCAATAGAGAACCTGCATATCCATTAACACTACAATCATATCAATAAAGAACATGCATATCCATAAATGCTTTCATCATCATAGTATCAATCACATCCACTAATAATAGAGTCATGTGTCCAGATACTCAACCTAAGGTCCTCAAAGAATAAAGTGTGGGTCCTAGGGCTAAATAATGTTAAAATTCGTATCACTATCAGTCAACTAGAGTAGGGCACTACATGCACCCCCTCTTAATAGTGGACTTCATCTCAAAGTCCTTGGAATAGATAAGGAAAACGATGATGCATCTCTTCAGCATCCTCCCAAGTGGCTAAACTAGGACTGTAATTGTCCCATTATACCTTAACCTGGTCCAATAATCATCGTCTACGCTGCAAAGTTCACTGGTCCAATATATGAACTGGTTTGACCATCATCTTGCCCTCGTCCAAAACCTGCAAGTGACCTAAGTCAATAACATGTGATGGATCTGAAATATAATGACACAAAACAGAAACATGAAACACATCATGAATACGTGCTAGGGATGGAGTTAATGCAAGTCTATATGCTACCGACCCTTTTCTTTTTAGAACTTCAAAAGGTCCCACAAACCGTGGAGACAATTTTGCTCCCTTTCCAAATCTTATAGAGCTCTTTTGGGGCCTTACTCTCAAGAACACCCTATTTCCCACTTCATAACTTCGGTCTATTCGATGAGATTAAACGTAACTCTTTTGTCGATCCTGTGCTTCTTTTAGCTTGCCTTTAATCATAGTCATTTGTTCTTCCATCTCTTGCACCACTTCTAGCCCTATTAATACTCGGTCCTCTAGTTGGTCCTAACTAAGAGGTGTTCTGCATGGTCTTCCATACAAGAATTAAAATGGTGCCATCTTGATGGAACTTTGATAACTGTTATTGTAAGAAAATTCCACCAAAGGTAAAAAATCCTCCCATTTCTTTTGTTGGTCCATCACATACATTCGTAGCATGTCTTCGAGGATTTGATTAGTCCTCTCAGTCTGACCATCTGTCTCAGGGTGGTATGTAGTGCTGAAGTTCAATTGGGTTCCCAAGGCTTCTTGGAAACTAGTCCAAAACCTTCCGGTAAACATTGCCCCCCTATTTGATATGATCTTCCTAGGAACTCCATGTAATCTTATAATCTCATTAATAAAAAGTCTTGCTATCTATGGTGCCTTATATGTAGTCTTAACTGGTATAAAATAGCCACTCTTGGTCAATGTGTCCACCACTACAAATATGGAATCATGTCGTCTTGAGGTCATTGGTAGTCCCACAATGAAGTCCATTAATATAACTTCCCATTTAGATTATGGTATCCCATGGGGTTGCAATAACCCTGCTGGATGTCTGTGTTCAACTTTTACTCGCTGACACTCTAAGCATCTTGCTACAAAGTTTATAATGTCCTTCTTCATTCCTTTCCAAAAGAAAAGTGGTTTCAGGTCAGCACTCATCTTCTTAACACCAGGGTGTGCCATGTATACCGCACGATGTGCTTCATTCAAGATCAATTGGCGTATATCTTCATTTGGTGGCACATATATCCTTCCCCAGAATCGTAGAACTCCATCACAATCAAGGGAGTATTCTTCATATTTTTGGATTCTCATTTCGTCCTCCCTCAAACTCTTGCTAACCTCCTTGTACCAGGTGTCCTTAAATTGCAAGTCAAGCAACTTCTCCCTTAAGTTTGTCTTTAAGGGAATCACTGAAAATATTCGAGGCCTCCTACTTAAAGCATCAACAACCCTATTTATTGTTACTTTTATGTAAGTAATATCAAAATCATATTCACTGATTAGCTCAGACCATCTTCTTTTCCTTGCATTTAAGTGGTTCTGAGTGAATATGTGTTGTAGCCCACAGTGGTCAGTTCTAAGTTCAAAATTCCTTCCTAGAAGGTGGTGTCTCCAAATATTTAGTGCATAAACAATTACTACCATTTCTAGATCATGGGTTGCATAGTTCTCTTCGTGGGTTCTAAGTTTTCTTGATGCATATGCTATCACTCTTCCTTCTTGCATCAATACACAACCCAACCCTTGCTTGGAGGCATCAGTGCAAACCAAAAATTCTTGTTCCATATCTGGCACTTTCAAAATTGGTGCCGTCGTTAAAAATACTTTTAACCTTTGGAATGCCTCTTCACGTTTTTTAGTCCAAATGAATTCTTTTTCTTTCTTTGGAGCTCGGTAATGGGGCTTGCTACCCTCGAAAATCCTTCGACAAATAAGACAAAACCAATCAATTAAAATTTTTAAAAAACCTAAGTGGTTCTATAAGATTTAGTTCACTCATGATTTTCAAACCATCTTGTAAGGTTTAATCATAATGATACAATTTATATGATTTATCATAATCGGCTTAGACTTCGTTATGTCATGTAAATGATAGATGAGATTGGTATCATTATTATAACATAAACTGAGATGGTCATAGTAAAGGGGAGAAATTAAGTTTTTAATTATTTTATGGTGTCAATAATGGAAGTACAACTTATTATTAATAATATGCTTTCAATCCAAAATTGAAATTCATCACAATTAAAATTCATTTGTGCTTGGCATAAAACTTAATTTCATAAGCATGTTAATTATGAACCATCAAAGCAACAATAGAGAACATTAATTAATTAGTTTTAATTAATTAATTAATTAATTATGTAGAATTTAATTTTCAATAATTTATTAATTCAAATTTCAAACATATTGACTTTGCACAAATTTAATAAATTCACACTCTTCTTGAATAAAAACCTCATTAGATAAAATCTAGTTTAATACTCAAAGTTATCTCGAAATATAACAATTCTTGGGTAACGAACTCTTCATGTACTTTTTTATTAAATATTTATAAAATATAAAAAGAAATAAAAGAAAAATCCGCTATATTCCTTTTCAATAACAGTTAAAAAAAAATTTATTTTTAATACACATCTCTAATCTTATCTAATTCCATTTTTTTATTATCTTAATATTTATAAAATCTCATACTCCATATCCATTCCGATACCTATCATATATTAACTATATTGACATTATATAAACTAAAATAACATGATATAATATAGTATTGATAAAAGTAACATGCCCATAAAAAAAAACAATGAAACATACTTGGTTATCTATGGTGTAACACATATGCCAATTTTGTGAGTTGTCATTTTTTTTTTCCTTAAAAATATATTATGTTTATTAAATATATCTTAAATAAGTTGAGTTTGATTAAATTTTATAAAAAATATGTCATACACGTGGCTAAATTTTATTTTTTTTATAGTTTTAAAAAGATTGTTTGATGGTAAAATTCGAATGAAGAAATTTGATTTATTAAATGACTCAATTTCAAAATATCATGAACGAATTGAGACGTGCTCATTTAATTAAGGTTTATCATGCTCATACCTTTTGTAATATCGAAATTTATGACTTGGAGTTCATTTGAAACGTACGATACATGGTAGTGAAATCAGGATTGGCACTTAATTAGTATTGCCCGGTATGAGAGATTACAGTTAAAATGGCAGCCACTATAGCCCTTCGTTAAATGTGTGTGTTATTTTGCTACTTTGGAATCGGAGATACGCGAACCCGAATTGAACGTAAACGGAATTCTTGTTCACGGGACAGGTCGTCTACTCAAGTGTTGCATGAACTGAATTGCGGGACCAAAACTCAATCTAATCCAGAGAATACTGTTGGTATTATGACTACAGTGGACAAAGGTGTACGTGTCCTTGTGACTCCCACTAGATATTTTGGAAAGATTCTTTCATCCATGCACGGTTTGGAAGTTGGTGGAGAAATGAATTTGACATCTAGTTTTCAAATTGCACAGTTGACTCTTAAACATTGTCAGAAAAAAAAATAGCAACAACGTATCATAGTGTTTACTGGAAGTCCTGTCAAATCTGATAAAAATATTCTTGAGGTGATTGGTAAGAAGTTGAAGAAAATAATGTAGCGCTTGATATTGTGGACTTTGGAGAAGATGATGATGGGAAATCAGAGAAGTCGGCTGCCCTTCTAGCATCTGTAAATAGTAATGAGAACAATAAGTTTGTTCATGCGCCTGTAGGCCCCAATGTTCTCATAGATGTCCTTATCATCTCTGCTATCTTTACAGTTGATGGAGAAGCTGGAAGTGGATTTGCAGCTACAACTGTGGCTTCTGCAGCCATTGCAGAAGCAGCTACAGCTCGAGGTGCAGGAAACTTTTATTTTGATGTTGATCCTAATTTGTTGAGTTAGTCGGCACTGATGAGTTAACTACATGTGTGGGAATTCAGGAAAAAAAAAAAAAAAAACGGGAATGACATCTGTTGGAAATTTAGACTCGGTGGAATGTGTAGAAATGGGTCTGTTGCAAAAGCTGTCAGTTTTCTTATAAAACTAAGCCAAAAAAAGAGCCGAAAATAACAAAACTACATTTCAATTTACACTGAAACTATAGATAAACGAAAGAAATTTAGATGTTTCACATTAAAATAAGGTTTCAATCCATCACATCGATTGCATAGCACTTCAATGAGTTCCTACAACTATGTATGCCATAGATCTAAAATGTGAAAATCTTACACCGAATTGAGACAATACAAAAATATAAAGTTCAAAACAATCGTAAGTGCATGCATGCTTTTCTACATTCATGGTTGATAATGGTATTTAGAAACAAGTCTAATCACTGTGCATAATTGATTTATCACTACTTCGTAGAGAAAATACACAACTATCCATCTTTCAGGTGGGGACCCTCTCGGTTTATTATAAAAATGGGTGATCTCATTGTAATTGTGAAGGCTCTAAATTTCAACATCAGTTCTGAAGGGACAAATATGTGATTTGTTGATGGAACCAAAGAAGTAAAAGCGATACTTTATTTCGATCTCTTGATTCTGTTGGATCTTACCCCAATAAGGAACTGTATTCATTCGTATATACTTGGAGATTCGTTTGAAGAAGACTTAACATAAATTGTGTCTGCGGCCTAGTAACTAATTTTCATCCAGAACAACAAAGGTTATTGATTCATTTTGCACTTGTTTGGAAGAAGTTTGAAAGACAAACGTATTATCTGAAGCAGCCTTGAGGAGGATAAAGAAAACCTTAATTACAAAGTTGAAATATATTTGTGGTTTTTTTCATGTCAACTTGTTGCCTTAAAGAAGGGTAAATCAAAATTTTCCAGATAAGATAAGTCTGCAACTTTTCTTGAATCTAGCTTATTATCACTATTGCGGACTTCTGTGTATAGTAATCACAACTACGGGTCAGTTTCATATCTACAATAATGTATTTATTAGCTTACAAAACACAAAAATTAATACAAGAAAACCTTAATACTTTATGGGCCTATAGGTCCCAGAGGTTGAACCTTGCTCTGATACCAAGCATAGAGACCAACCCTATGTTTTACTAGATTAGCGCTAGGCCTTAACTATTTTTTTTTTTTTAAAACGCAGTAACTAGGAATTTAAACCATAATCATACAAGTTTGAAACTTAGTAAAAATTAATTCACTTATATCAAAATCCATAAATTTAACTTCATAACACATACATCTACTTAACTTGTTGTTCTAGGCTCAATGAAATCATCCTAAGTAAAAACAATTCTAGCCATTATGAAATCATCATAATAAACACAATATAACTAACACATGTACCGTTCACCCTTAGACGAGAGCCAAACTTGACTTGCCACTACCTGAGCTCCTTTGTTTTCGGCTACCTCCAAATCTGAATGTTGTCGTGCTTAATCCAAATGTAATGACCCACTGGTTGACCTCCCAGCCTACTCCTTCGATACTCTCCTTCCCCGCAGACCCCCGAGCTGCAATGGGATTGTACAATGAAGGAATGTGCTAGCTGATAGAGGTGAGCCTCTCTTGGCTCAAGAGTCCCTTCTCTATAATACTCTATCTCACCAAACTCAAATATAGCTCGTAACCACTCAAAATGACATAATCTCCTCCATCCAACAATAGGGAAAAAACCAAAAGTCCTTTTTCCTTCCCTTTCCCTTTATTTAATAGAATGCTTCATAGGTGACACTTGGAATTTCATGCATAAATAATTATTTTTTTATTAACTCAAAATTTTATTATTCAACCACCCATGTGTCACCCTCTCATCAAGACTTTCCAAAAATAATTTACTTAATTATTCATTTAAAATAGTATTTTCCTCAACCCAACAAGACTTCCTATTTCTTCTCCTAGTTGTCTCTTGATTCCCCCTTTTCTACTCCTTAATTTGTGTTTATTACTGAATTTAATTGATAAGTCTCAGATTTGGTCCCCTAACCTACCTAAATTTTCCTTTATGATGAATATTCTTATGTTGGCTCTTGCCACATGGAAGTTCTCTAAATTTCTCAAATTTTAATTTATTAATCTTATTTTAATTCACCACCCTCTTCTCTTAATGAAGTTTTTAATAAATATTTATATTTAACTCTATGTCCCTATTTCCCCCCCTTTTCCTAATTAAGTTACTTATGCACATTATCCACTTAATATTTTGTTTAACGTGGAAAGGGTAGAGTTATCATGGTAAAATATTTTATCTCTTCCTATTCCTCCCTTACCCTAAGTTTTATTCTTGATTTAATTCCTTTGGTTCTAACCTCATATATCACTTGATATGAATTAGTTGGATTTTCATATATTGATTATATTTATTAGTTTCTTTAATGATGTCGAGGGTGTCAAGTTGGTCATGCCCTTCAAGAACTTCCATTCGAAGTTCCAAGGGTGCCATGCCTAGGAATTTATTTCTGATACCAAGGGTGCCAAGTCGGTCGTGCCCTTCAATAATTTCTCTTGAAATTCCAAGGGTGCCACACCACTTGCCCTTCAAGTATCCAGTGGTTATGAGGGGAAATTGTATGTGCAACGACAGAGACTCCTATCATCTCATATGTTGCCTGCTATAGTGATACTAATGGTGTTGGGGATCAAGGAATCCACCTTGATGCGCGCCCCCCAGAAATCCTCATGAGCGAACCAAATTTGGGACCTGCCCTCACGACATCGTGATCTTCAAGGCAAAGGTATTTCAACCTTTCTAGCCTAAGTCACAGCAGGAGTGCTAGTGGGTGAGATCAGGAACACTATTCCACCCCTCCCATGTTGTTCCATTCAATTTGATGACCACATCACCCATATGTGAGTCATTTTGCCAAGAAACTAACATGTTCCTGCAAGCATTGACATATCATCAGAGTATATGTAATATATATAACAATTTTCAAACTGAACTTGGAATTTCAAAGACAAAATATGAATTTCTATCAAACCAGATGTTATCCACTCATCATATGCGAGTGCCTTTGGTAATTTCCTGTCATACTCAATAATCATCAATAAAAAAGTTCTCAGTGTTAGAAACATCAACATGACCTAGTCATTCTCATCATTATCTATTTTGAATCAGAACTAATGTAAGTAGTTAACATATGGGACACATCCCTCCTGTTTATCATAATCATAACATCAATGGTAAATTAGCATATTCATGAAAGGCATTATCATCGTAACATCAATAGGAAACATATCTATCCATAAAATCTATCATCATCATGATATCAATAGAGAACCTGCATATCCAGTTAACGCTACAACCATATCAATAAAGAACATGCATATCCATAAATGTTATCATCATCATAGTATCAATCACATCCACTAATAATAGAGTCATGTGTCTGAATCCTCAACCTGATGTCCTCAATGAATAAAGTGCGGGTCTTAGGGCTAAATAATGTTAAAATTCATATCACTGTCTGTCAACTAGAGTAGGACACTACATAAGGATGGAGGGGTTTTGAGAAGTTTATTTCCCTAGGAATATCTGGTGTTGTGTATTGATTTACTTCTTTCTCTTACTTGCATGTGATTGAGTGATCATGTTTTATATTTTGCAAATATAGTATAAGGATTCAGTATCTTTCTTTAGTACATTACATGATCAGATTAAGTCCATTGATATAATTTATAAATGGTATTATAGTTGTGTTAGATAATTTCTACATGGTATCAAGGCACCAAGAATCACAATAGTGGAGAATAAATTGAGTTTGTGTTGAATAGTATTCAAATTTGTAGGTACTTTCTTTGGAGCTATAAGTGGATAAAGTTGTATTTCAATGGCTTGAGACTCGAATATGCACTCGAGTGAAGTTCAAATTATATTTCATGGAAGGACAGGATGGAGGCAATGTTGGAGGACAATGTGTTGAAGGAATTCATAGATAACGATATTGCCAAGCCCGCAGCAGCAGATGCCCAACTTCTTGATGCATGGAAGAAGAAGGTAGCAAAGGCGAGGAGGATCTTGTTAGAGGGAGTTCAATATCATATTGTCTCGAGTCTCCATGGAAAGGCAACTCCATATGCTATGTGGAAGGCCTTGATAGATATATTTCAAAGCAGTAGTGACCACAGAAAATTGGCACTCAAGGACAAGCTCAAGAAAATCAAAATTGAGAGTCCACAAAAGAAGAAGAACAATAAGAAGGCTCTGGGAGCTGTAGCGGGTGAATCTTTGGCCTCATAGCTTGAGTTGGAATTCTCTCTCATCGCATGCATGGCGTCAACTGTGATGGGATCTATGTGGTACTTGGATAGTGGAGCATCTTTCCACATGATGGGAAACAAATAACTCTTTAGTAGCTTGGAGGAGAAGGATCTTCAGATGCACATCGAGATGGGTGATGAAGAGAGGTATAACGCTACCAGGATTGGCACAGTTACTTTCCATAGATAGTCAGGTAAAAATTTCTTGTTAAAAGATGTCAAGCATGTACCAAGCTTGAAAAATAATTTAGTTTCAATTGCTATGTTGGAGGATCTTGGATATGATTTGGTTTTCAGGCATTCCTTCATCACAAAGCCACAATATAGGTAAATAAGATTGGGGTTCATGTGAAGAACCTATACAAACTTGATGTAGATGGTTCTGCAACATTGAGCAGTAAAGAAGGGAAGGTGGTGAGCTGGGATACAGGTGAGTTATGGCACATGAGATTGGGCCATCTACACCACAGTGCTTTGAGGATCATGCATCATATTTCTACATGTCTTCCAAAGGGTACACTTGCGCAGATAGACACATGCAAGGGATGTACCATGGGGAAGTATAATAAAGCCACCTTTCATGACAAGGAGAACCGAGCAGTGGCAATCCTTGAGAGAGTTCACTCAGACGTGTGTGGACCATTCTCTGCGCCTTCCATAGCAAGCACAAGTATTATGTGATTTTTGTTGATTTTTCTAGAAAGTGCTGGATCTTCTTTCTGCAGAAGAAATATTAGGTGCTCTCCAAGTTCCGTGAGTTCAAAGCACTAGTAGAGAAAGATACAAGGAAGAAGGTGAATTTTGTAAGGAGCGACAATGGTGGTGAGTATATCTCTAATGAATTCAAGAACTTCTGTGCCAATGAAGGAATTCAGAGATAATTGATTACACCTCATAACCCACAACAGAATGGGTTGTGGAAAGAAAGAATAGCTCAATTTTGGGAGCATCATGAGCTATGTTACATGATCAGGGCCTATTGCTACATCTGTGGGAAGAGGCATGCAACACAACGATATTTGTGCAGAACCATATTCCTCATTGGATACTTTGCATGGGTACACCAGAGGAGGTTTTTTCAGGTAAGAAACCAGATGTTTCATATTTTAAAATTTTTGGCTCATCTATCTATTTCCATGTGACCAAATATGCCAGAAAGAAGCTAGAACCAACATAAGAGGTTGGGATATTTATGGGGTGCACTGATACTCCCCACAACTATCGGGTGTATTTTCCAGCTAACAAGATGACAATTGTCATGAGAGATGTTAGTTTTTGTTAGGAGAAAGCCATGTGATTGTCCCTTAAGAGGGAGCTTGATTTTCATGTAGATGAGGAACCCTTAGTTCCAAAGGATGAACCTCAAGATGTGGAGCAGCCACAAGATGAGAATCATGGAGTGGAAGAAACTACTCATGCAAATCCATGCACCAGAAATGGTAGGAAGTGCACCATAGAGGTTGACAGATTGATGCTAGATGCGACAGAGCATGTAGGAGCACCTACATCATAGCGCAAGCAGAGAAGGTACCCAGATAGGTAAACTGGATACATGGCTCTTATGAGCGAGTGTATTGTGACAAAAACATCCTCTATTGAGGAATTGGTGCAACAACTAACATGGGTTGATGCCATGGTTGAGGAGTATGACTCCATTATCAGAAACAATGCATGGGAAGTGGTCCCAAGGCTAGTGGGGAAGTCAGTGGTTGGATCGAGGTGGATCTACATATTGAAGCAGGTAGCATATGGTAGTGTGGAGAAATATAAGGCTATATTTGTGGCCTGTGGATTCTCACAGGTAGAGGGGATTGACTATGAGGAGACTTTTGCACCGGTTGCAAGGTACTCATTGATTAGATATATCCTTGCACTCTCATCACATATGGGATGGAAGATACATCATATGGATGTAAAGACAACCTTTCTCAATGGAGTTATTGAGGAAGAAGTGTACATTGAGAAGCTAGAAGGTTTTGATACCTTTGATATGGAGTCACATGTGTGCAGACTCAATAGAGCATTGTATGGGCTAAAGCAAGCACCTCGTGCTTGTTACACCAAGATCGACAACTATTTCATCGGATTGAGCTTCACAAAGAGTGAATAAGATGCATACCTATATCATATTGTGGTTGATGGTAAGCTTTTTATTATTGTACTTTATGTAGATGATATTATACTGACAGGTGATGAGCAGCTCATAACTTCTTTCAAAGAGGATCTTGCAAGAGAGTTTGAGATGAAGGACATGGAGCTCTTACATTATTTCCTAAGCTTCGAAATATGGGAAAGAGATGGGGAGATATTTTTGTCTCATGGAAAGTATGCCAAGGATATTCTGAGGAAGTTCCACATGGAAGGAAGAAAACCCATGGAGACTCCTCTTGCAAGTAACTGGAGGAAGGAGGATGCTACTTCAGGTGAGGTAGTGGATGTTATAGTTTACAGGTAGCTTGTGGGTTCACTTATGTATTTGGTGAACACACGACCAAAAATATGCTACACAGTTAACCTTAGTAAAGCTATGGTTAAGCCTACCAAGCTCTTTTGGAAGGTGGGGAAGCATGTTTTGAGATATCTCAGGGGCACTACAGTGTATGGATTATGGTACAGATAGACAGAGGGAGTGAAGCTTCAAGTCTTCACCGATGCAGATTGGGTAGGTAGTCCATCAGACAGGAAAAGCACATTGGGGGGCATCTTCAGCATAGGATCAACAATAGTTTATTGGTACAACATGAAGCATAGATCAGTTGCACTCAATTTAGCTGAGGCAAAGTACATGGCAGCTAGTTAGGTTGCAAGTGAGGCCATCTGGATGAGGAAGATACTTGTCGGTTTGTTCGGTCATCATGGATCCGACAGTGATACCTTGTGATAACTAGAGTTGCATAAAACTCTTGGTTAATCTAGTATTCCATGACAGGTCCAAGAATATTGACATATGGTACCACCATCTCAAAGATTATGTTTAGAGGTGCATTATGTTGCTGCAATACATTCCCACGGAGGATCAGGATGCATATATCTTGACGAAGGTGCTCGCGAAGAGAAAATTTGAATACCACAAAGGCAAGATCGAGGTAGTTTATTATCCCTTTATTGTTGAGAGGGAGTGTTGAAATTCAACAAGAAAATGCAACACACACACTAGTGTGGGATCATAGGTCACACATTTGTGGGTCCTAGTGATACATTAGTGTGCAGCGAATTTATTAAATAAATTGGAAAATTAATTGTAATATTATCTCATAACAACTTGTAATAGTTAACTAAGTGTGATAGACTTAGTTAGCTCAATAATTTTGAGTTTAGGGTCTAAGGATAGATATGTAGAGTGATTCTATTATTAACAGGGTCCAGTTGTAGTTGTATGACTAGTGTAGTGTGGGTGGGATCGGTTAACTCACAATGATTGAGTTAAAATAAGTTTAACTAGTTCTAACTGTTTGATGAGCTAGTGGAAGATCAAGTGAATTAAAATAGATTTAATTCACCATTATTGATCTACCAAGTAACTGATGATTCACTATTTATAGCTGCATGAATGCTAATTCTGGTGGATACCCAGTAGAGACAAAGGTTCAAGGCTAGTAAAATAGTAGTTGTATTTTAGGAAAATTACTTAGGTGCAGTTATAAAACCATGGGAAGCCCATGATGAATTGCACAATCAAGGAAGGCTGAATTTCCTATTTAATAGGGGTTTAATTCTCTAGGGATTGCATAAGAAGGGTAGGCTTAGGGTAGGTTGATAATTGGCTATGTGTTTGTCCAATTTTGCCTTGATCAGTGTGAAGTAATTGGTAGAGTGGATGAGGTTGTGGTGATCACAAATACATTGTATTTTTTCTTGATTCCTTGGTTTATTGTACAATAAGGATGGAGGGGTTTTGAGTAGTTTCTTTCCCCAGGAATATATGGTGTTGTGTATTTTTTTACTTCTTTCTCTTACTTGGATGTGATTGAGCAGTCATGTTTTATATTTCGCAAATTAGTAGAAGGATTCAAAATCTTTCTTTAGTACATTGCATGATCGGATTGAGTCCATTGATATAATTTCTACATGGTATTATAGCTGTGTTAGAGATTTTCTACAATGTTCCAGTCATAATTGTCTTAGTCTTTCTCCCACAACAACCATTGTTTTAGCATTTTTTCAGTAAAGCCCTAACCATAGACTGTATGTACTCATCTGAGGAAAAGTTCTATTGAATCACAAGTATTACAAACAAAATCGGTGCAAATATTTAATTGGGGTTCAAATATGAGTTATGGGTTTTGAGGTCCATACGTTCCACTTCCAATGATAAACTTGTAGCATGTTTGTTCCTTATTTTTTGCTCTCCTTTATATATCTTATGAAGCATTGAATGCAATTACAACCTCTAATACTTTACTCTTAGCACATGATTTTTAAATTTAATCTAAAGTAAATCAGCCCCTTGAGTAACTGACATTTGAAGCAATCAATCATCTTTTGAAGATTTATTTTGAGCCTCTCTAAAGGACTTACTCACACAATTTTTAGGAATAATTTATGAACAATATTTCATCCCTACAAGGAAACATGACATGCAACTTTTCACCTAGATCTAAAGCTTAATTTTTTTGGTCCATCAATGCTTCTTTTATATTATTTTTTATCATTTTTTAAGATAGATCTGTCTGAGGTCTCTTTAATAAGTTTTTAAATGATAAATCAAGTGTTGAAGTATATTTTTATTCTACTAATATGTTACAAGTTGTTAGGTTTATAATTTTATGACAACAACCAGTATAATCTTCTAAATTTTTGTATTAAAACCCTTGTTATACTAAAGTTCCTGACCTCTATCATGCCTCTCCTTTGACGTATATTTACAAAGGCCTGATTTGAAACTTGTGAATGACCACCATATTAGCATTATGACATCTCTTTTATAAGGGTCATTCTCTATTGGGTACAATTTATTAATAGACCTATAGCACTCAAAGATTGAAGGACCAAAAAATTTACCATATTTATTTAAACATAAAATACACTTTTGTGATCCTTTGTTGATACCCTAGGACTATATGCATAAGTTTGAGAGTAATTCACAAATCAGAAAATTGACAAAGACATTGACATTTAACTTGAGATAAATATGTTTCAATACTAATAGTTACAGTGGAATTTAGCATTGATCCTTGGTAGTGACACTTGTTGTGATGACAATGACAGTTATATTTATTATACTGTGTTGACAGTAACAACAATTTGAAGACAATGTTCATAACCTTATCTATGAATAGACAATGAGATAGTGACTTAGCTCTTATAGTGCAATAATTGACTATGGTGAACAAATTAAAAAAATAAAAGTAACCTTGTTTATAGAACCATTATGACAGTGTGACTCTATGACATCACAATACACTTCATGATCCGATCTTGACAGAATTGTGGCATGAAAATGATCTACATGAGAGTGCACTTTGTGTTTAACGATGTATTTTTGTACTTGAAGGTGTTCCTTGTACATGATAGTTTCTTGAGAAATATTATAGTACTTGACTGACATATCAAAATGATAGTAGTATACCTACATGGAAGTGGATGGTTATTGAACAATGATAATTGGTGTAGTTGGGTTTTCTATAGCAGCAATAGTGATAGTGTGAATACAAAAATATTGCACATTATTCTATTAATGTGGTAGTTGTGGTTTCATAGTAAGGGCAATGCAAAAGAAAATTCTCAGTTTGATGTGTAGATTGTGTTGTGGTTTGATTTAGTATTGTGATTGAGCATAGGTAGGTTTGATGGTGAATATTGATAGAGTTATGATTGTGTAGTAGTTGGTTTGATAAGAGTAGAGTAGTGAGGTTTCCAAGACTTACGAGTAATATACATACCAAAAAAAGAAGGAAAAATTTCATTACAATTTCTTTATATTGATTTTGAGTGCAGGTGAATCCAGTGCGAAAATTGTGAAATGTGGTTCGCTAGCTGCTTAGGTTGGTAAAGTAGTGCAAGGAAGGTGAATAGGGACACCTTCAGGTTGGAGCCTAAGAAAAATTTAGGGTGGCCGGGTGGTGCTAAGGCAAGTTGTAGCTTACATAGGGCTTTGGAGCATCCTTCTAGTTGCAACTGGTACATAAGGTGTTGGAGCATCCAGTTGGATCCTGATATCTAGGGAATTGGAGCGTCCTCCCATTTGTAGTTGGTAAACGGGGTGTTGGATCATCCTATAGGTTGGAGCCTATAAATCAAGAGTTTAGAGCCTCCTTTTTTGGATTTGAAAACTTGATGTAATTATTTTGAAGAAAAATATTAAGAAGCATTCAGTGTTTTTTGAGATGGAGGGTGTTTTCCACCTAAAAATCATTGTCTATTGTCTTGATTATTGTGCATTGTTGAATGGTGTTGTTTACTATTTATGTTGACGGAATGTTAAAGAAAATTAATTCTCTCAAAGATTAAAAATACTAATTAATAATAAATATTGATTCAACCCTCTCTCAGTATTTCCAACAATTGGTATCAGACTGAGTTCCCTTAGAAGCAACTTAACAGCTGGAAGGCAGATTTCAAGTGCACGAATGGGAAAATAAAATAAGCAAGTTTCCAAGCGTTCTATGGAAGTTCTAACTATTGAAATAATTTCAGATTCTATTACCATTGACAAAGAAAATGATAATAGGAAGGAAGCTTCTGAAGAAGATGATGAAGATATGAATGCGATCGAATTTCAAAATGAAATTGTCAAAGTTATAAAGGAACTCAAGTTGAAAGAAAAAAATTCAAACGTTTGGAAGTCAATCTAAAAATAGCAAAATGTCATGCCAGAAGCCTCAATAAGAGTAATGAAGAATAAAAAGAGATCATCATCATCCTTAAAGAGCAGTTGGAAGAAGACTAAAATGTTGAAGAATCACTTAGAAAATAACTTGAATAAAGTAACAAAGAATGGAAGAACCACACTCAAGGAAGAAGTTTCTCTTTTGAAACTCCAAGTGTAGGAATCAGAAATAAAGGAGGAAGATCTAGCAATACAACTACAGGAATTTGGTCAAAGGTATGTATTTGAAATTGTTCAAAAACAAATGAAATTAGATGCATTTTCAACAGAAATAGACAGGCTCAAGAAAGAAAATGAAAATTATAAGGAACATATACAAATCCTCATTGCATAGTTACCGATCAAATGGGAACTATTACCTCAAAATGAGAATTCTAGCCCAAAAAAATAAAAAAACATGAAAAACCAACCCAAAACAAAAAGTGTGTCTTCCAGAACACACTATTTTTTTTAGGGTCAAATTTCAACATTTTTTAAAATTATGCTAAAAACCAAATTTTTTCTTGAAAAAATGATTGAAAAAACACTCTCGAAACAAAAAGTGTTGAAGGTGGAATAACATCACCAATTTTTTGTGTGCAAAAAACAACTTGAAAACGAAAAGTGTTGAGGCTGGAATAATGTTGCCAATTTTTTGTGTGTAAAAAATAGCCTGAAAATGAAAAGTGTTGTTGCTGGAATAACGACATCAATTTTTTGTGTGCAAAAACACCTTGAAAACAAAAAGTGTTAATGTTGGAATAACATCTTTTTCTTTCCGGGGTATATTATCAATAATTTTTAATAATGAC
This sequence comes from Pinus albicaulis, assembly GCA_034641835.2. Taxonomy (NCBI): domain Eukaryota; kingdom Viridiplantae; phylum Streptophyta; class Pinopsida; order Pinales; family Pinaceae; genus Pinus; species Pinus albicaulis. Next base: position 819,967,712 of record CM076580.1, read on the forward strand.
ATTAAAGATAAAATATCATGACTCTAAAAAACCTTAAAATTTCAACGATAAACATGACATTGAAGATAAAATATCAAAAGTCTTAAAATTGCAACAATTTTTACGCATGGTATTAAAGATAATTTATTATAGTGTCTTAGAAAAACCTTGAAAATCCAAGGATGACATTCAAGATAAAATATCATATTTATGAAAATAAAACTCCAACAATTTTTAGGCATGGTATTAAAGATAAAATATCACTTGTAAAAATTAAATAAAAAATTAAATTAAATAAAAACACAAAAAATTTCAAAAGAAAATAAAAAAGGGCGAAATTTGAAAAAAAACACACAATCCAAATAAAAAAAATAAAAATTAACCCAAAACAAAAAAAAACATTTTTTTTTTTAAGTTATAAAAATACTAATAATAATATTGTTCTTCACTTCTCTATGCTGACGATATTGTTCTTCTCGTAAGGTGCCCATTTGATCTTGATAAGCAACTTAGACTTCTTAAGGATTTCTGCTCTACCATGGGTATGTCTGTTAACACTAACAAAAAAAAAGTTATGACTATCAAATCCAAGAAGGACACTTATGCTAATTTTATGTATGACAATAGTAACTTGGAGGAAGCGTCTTCTTACAAGTACCTAGGAATTGATATTCATCACAAGCTCAACTGGAACTATAGCATTCAGAAAAGGATTAATGGGGGGTGGAAAGCTTATTTTGGTCTTGAAAATAATTGTAAAATGACAAACCTCGTAATGTGGGATAGAAAGAAGTTCCTCTTTGAAACTTTAGTCACTCTTGTTATCTTATATGGATGTGAGGTTTGGGGTTGCAGCATCTCTAGAGAATCCCGGAGAAAGATTGAGCAAATCCATAAGCGTTTTATAATGTATAACCTTAAAATTAAAAGAAATACACCCTATCCTATTCTCCTTATAGAAGTGGGTATTTCCCCTATCGAGAGCCTAGCTATGACTAGGCTTCTGTTGTACAAGCGCAAGCTCAATAGCATAGGAGACCATAGACTTCCTAAGCTAGCTTTAAATTCCAGCTAAAACCACCTAAGGTTTAAACGAGGTTGGTATAAAGAAACTAGGGCCTGGTTAAACCATTGGGAGATCGAAGAGAATGTTGCATTGCAAAACATTAATAACATTAAAAAATTTGTTACTTCTAAGTTCATAGAAAAAATGTGGTGTGAGAAAGATCTAGTAGCTAAAAGAAAATTAAGATATTATAAGGAGGTCATCAACCCCACCCTAGAAGATCAAAAGTATTTCTATGTTTTAACTAGCTCAAAGAAGAAAATTAATATAGACAAGATTAGAAAGAACTCTCTTGAGCTCCATAGTGAAACAAGTCGTTGGACAGTTCCTAAAACACCATGGATGGAAAGGATCTACCATCTATCTGAGAATATGAACATCGAGGATGAAAATCACTTTCTCTTAGAGTGACCCACGTACAACCACATTAGAGCTCAATTTCATAATCTTTGTTGCAATACTGACCTTCCTAACCTTTTAAGATGTCAAAATTATAGTGAGCTCAGAACGCTTCTCTCCACGCTTTTTGAGCATAGGAATAAAATCTTAAATCAAACTAAATAACTCTTTTCTTAGACCAAAGATTGGTCTCAGTGGACGTTAACCATCATCATCATCGTCATCAAAACCACATAATTAAAAAAATGATAAAATAAAACAATTAAAATAAAAAATTTAAAATTAGTTAAAATTAAAAAAATAATAATAATAAAATAAAATATTAAAATAAAAAATAATTAAAATTTAGAAATTTAAATATAAAAAAAAAAATTAAAAACAAAATAAAAACAAAAAATTGAAAACAATAAAAAGTAAATTAAAAAGATAATTTAAATTAAAAATAAAAAACAAATGCATATAAATATACGAAAATACATTTTTAAATAAATAATTTTTTTTTAAACAAAGATCATTATTTTTAATTAAAAAAAACACAAATTAAAATAACATAATTGGAAAAAAAAACCATTTTTCAAATTAAAATTAAAAAAACAAATAAATTAAAAAATATAAAATATATTAAAAATAAATAAAAATAAAAATAAATAAAAAATAAAAAATAAAAATAAATAATAATAATAATTAAAAAAATTAAAAATTAAAAATTATCGTCAACATTACTGCCACCTTATGGGGCCACGGGGCTAGGCCAACAGGCGGCGAGAGAGCTGCCCGTCCGCCAAGCCCCGCGGCCCCAAGGCGGCGATTTTTTTAATTTATTTTTCATTAATTTTTTTTATGATTTAAAAAAAAATTTATTATTATTATTTTATTATTATTTTTATTTTTTAATTAAAATTTTGTTATTTATTTAATTTTTTTTGGTTTTTTTTTAATTTTCATTATTATTATTATTATTATTATTATTATTATTATTATTATTATTTTACCTCATTTTTAATTTTAATTCTTTTAAATTTAATTTATATTTTTAAATTTATTTGTTTTATTTTTATTTTTAAATTTAATAATTTTTTATTTTTTTTAATTTAAAAAAAAATTGAATTTTTGTTTTTTAAAATTTTTATTTTAATGTTGTTTTTAAATATTTTTTTTTAGTTTAAATTTCCGAATTTTAATTATTTTTAATTTTAGTATTTTGATTATTTGATTTTTTTTAATTTTAATTATTTTAATTTCTTTTTAAATTTTTTTTATGTTATCATTTTCTTTAATTATCTTGTTTTTTTTTTTAACTTGAAAAATAAAGTATTGTGTTATTTGTCTTTAAATTATGAGTTTTTTGAATTTTTTCCTTCCTTTATTTATTTTTTGAATTTTTTTTTTTTTTCCTTTTTACAAGTTATTTTTGTTTTTTTTTTTTACATTTCTATTGGTTTGTTTTCATATCTTTTTAATATTTTTTTATATTTGATTCTTTTTTGTCATGCGTTTTTATTTTATTTTTATGTCTTATTACCAAGATGAAAATCACCACTATAAACAAAAAGGATTGATGTTGCATAAACCCTTTTCAAAATTAGCATGAAAATCATTAGCATTTTAAAACAAATGTTCATACTTGATAAATAAAAAAATTTAAAGTGCTAAAAAAATTACCATTCTTCTAAATCGACATGACATTTAAAAAAAATCAAAGAAGATTTAAAGTTCCAAAAATATGCTTAAAAAAATAGGTTATTCTACATTACCACTTTTCAAAATGGACATGAAAATCATGACATTTAAAAAAAAAATCTTAAGAAAATGTAAAGTGCCAAAACTATGCTCCAAAACAAAAAGGGTGATTCTGCATCAACACTTTTCAAAATCATGTGTTTTTTTTTACCTCAAAAAAACGGGTACCATGTAATTTTCTCGTTTGATCGGTAACTATAATTTGCAGTAATAATTTATCAAAGAATTTCGAAGCAGATGAGGTATCCTAAAGGAAGACAGAAGAATTCTTCTCATCAGGGGGACCAAAAGCAGATTACAAGTCTACGAGAAGTAGGAAAATTGTCAGGGGGAGTCGCCCTTTTCCTTGATTACATATAGTTGGGAGCTCCATTGTTGGATGGTTGTAAACCTTAGTTCTAGGGTTTTGGTTCGTTGGACTAAAGGCATACCCCGAACTTGTTTAGGGATTTTTGAAGTAGTAAACCACTGCATTTGCCCTAGAAATTCTCGTTAATGGATTCTCCTTGTCAAGTGAATTCCAGTGGTATGTAGCATGCCTTGAGAGGCCTCACTGATTGAGAGATATTTGTGTTTAAAGTTGAAGACCCTAGTCAATGGGTCAAAACCCTATGAGTTGGTGATATGCTTTCGTCACCTTGGTCAATTCAAAAGTCAAAAAGAAAATTAAATAAGTTTAATATAATGGTAAAAGGATAATATATATACAACTTAAAATTTATATATATTAAATTAACTTTAAAGAAAACGTTACTTAAATATAAATTTTATATATCAAATTAAAGTCATTAAATCTAATCTAAAACCCAAGTTTACTTCAGAAAGTTGAACGGATATATAGAGGTCACATTAGATGTTGTGGCTCCAAAAATAAAATATTAAAATTTAATATTTAAAAGGTAAATGGAACATTATTTATATATATATATATATATATATATATATGTATGTCACAATTAGCATTAAAATGTAGAAATAATGTGGACTATTTTATGAAATATTTCATACACAAATTATCATATTGGTTCTCTATTTATCGGCATTGTGGAACAACATTTTTATTTGCTTTAGTGTCTCAAGAAAGTCTACACTTACATCTGAAGAAAATTATTTGCGATGACTAAGGCTAACTTGCTAGTGGCACAGGATTGAAGGACAATTTTTTTTTCTTGGGATTAAGGCTTCGTCTCTTGTTTATTTTGTTTGGGAAAGGGCTTCATTGTTCCTTCATTTTGTGCTCCTATTTAGGTCTGTTCTAGCTCACAATTTCCTCAGTTTTTCTCCCACAACAACCCTTACTTCAACATTTTTTCAATGAATCCCTAACCATAGATTGTATGTCCTCATCCGAGGGCAAGTTATATTGAATCACAATTATTATATACCAAATCATTGCAAAGATTTAATTGGGGTTAAAATATGTGTTATGGATTTTGAGGGCCACATGTACCACTTCCAATGGCAAACCTGTTGTGGGCTTGTTCATTTTTTTTGTTCTCCTTTTTATATCTTGCAGAGCATTGAATGGGATTACAACTTCTGATACTTGACTCTTGGCACATGATTTTTAGGTCTAATATGAATTAAATCAACCCCTTGAGTAACTCCCATATGAAGGAATTGATCATGTTCCAAGATGTGTTTTGAGCCTCTCTGAAGTTCTTACTCACATAACTTTTAGGTAGAATTTCTAAGCAAGATTTCAACCCTAAAAGGAAATATGGCATGTGAAATTTCACCTAGATCCGAAGCTTAATTTTTCTAGTCCTTCAGGGATTCTTTTATATTAGTTTTGATCATTTTTAAAGATAGATCCGTTTCAGGTCTCTTTAACAAGGTTTTAAAGGATAAATCAAGTTTTGAAATCTATTTGTATTCAACTAAGATGTTACAAGTTGTTGGGTTAATTTGATGACAACAACCAATATAATATTCTAAATTTTTGTATTAAAAACCTTGTTGGACTAAAGTTTTATTCCTATCTCATACCTCTCCTTTGACGTATACTAATAAAGAGATGGTCTAAAACTTGTGAACAACCACCATCTCAGAATTATGACATCCTTATTATAAGGGTCATTCTCTATTGGGAATAATTAAGCAACAAACCTATAACACTCAAAGATTGAAGGACTAGAATTTTGACCATATTTATTTAAACATAAAATACTCTTTTGTGATACTTTATTGATACCATAGGACTGTATGCATAAGTATGAGTAATTCACAACTCAAAAAATTGACAAAGACATTGACATTTAACTTGAGAGAAAGAGGTTTCCAAACTAACAATTACAATGAAATTTAACATTGATCCTTGATAGTGACACTTGTTGTGTTGATAATGACAATGACACTTGTTGTAATGTGTTGACAGTAACAACAATTTGAAGATAGTGTTAGTAACCTTATCTATGACTAGACAGTGAGATAGTTACTCAAATCTCATATTGCGATACTTGACTATAGTGACCTTATTAACAAGATAAAGGTAGCTTTATTAATAAAAAAATTATGATAGTTTGACTCTACAACATGACAATACACTTCATGATATGATCTTTGTAGAAATTATAAACACAATATGTATACCAATGGATTCAATCCAATCATGCAATATGTTAAAGCAAGATACTGAATCCTTCTACAAATTAATTGTGTAAAATAAACACGATCGCACAATCGCACCAAGTAAAATAAAGAAACAAATCAATCCACAACACATATTTTTTCCCTGGGGAAAGCTTGCTACTCAAAACCCCTCGATCTATATTGTGTAATGAACCAAGGAATCTTGAAAAAATACAATGAATTCTTGCTTACAAGAATCTGCTGCACTCTCCTGACTATCTCACACTGATCTAGACAAAATATTGCCAACACTTAGCCAATTCTCAGCCTGTCTTTAGCCTACCTTGCTCATGTAATTCATGAGGAATACAATCCCTATTCTTTAGGAATTTCAGCCTTCCTTAACTACACAAGTATCATGGGCAATCTTGTGGTGTTTTAACTGCATCCTGGCAGTTTGCTAATAATACAACTGATAGTCAACTTCCCTTTAACCCTTGTCTCAATTGGGTCTCCACTGGAACTGACATGCATTCATCTATTAATAGTAAATAATCAGTCACTTGAAATATCACTGCATGTGAATTGAATATGATTTTATTCACTTGACCTCTCACTAATGTAATAATCAGTTACAACTAGTTAAACTGATTTTAACTCACTTAATTGAGTTAAATGATTTCTCATGCATTAAACTAATGCACTAACTACAACTTGAACTCTAAAATACATAGAATCACTCTACATGCCTCACCAACCACCCTCAACTCGAATTTCATGAGCTAACTGATTCTATCACACTCAATTAACTATTACAAGTGTTTATGAGATAAAATGACAATTTATTGTCCAATTTAATTAAGAGAAAATTAAATTAGACACATTTCCAATTACTAAATAAATTGGCTTGCACACTAATATATCACTAGGACCCATCACTACATGATATGTGGTCCCACACTAGTGTGTGTGGTGTTATGTTGTTTATGGATGCCAATTTCATTGTTTCTTGTTGCAAATTTCAACACTCCCTCTCAATAAGAAAGGAATCAATTTGTCTCGATATTTTACCTTTGGAATGTTCTTGCATGTGCACATGCAACTCTTGCATGCAAACTTCTCTAGTGTTTTTTGCACATGTAAATCTTGCATTCAACATTTCTCTTGTGTTGTTTGCACATGCAAATATCCTGAACTTGAACAACCTCCAAAAAACTTAATCAATGTAATGCATATGTCATCATAGTCTTCTGACTGCTGGATCCTACTGCACATGTCTACTGGACTCTCTACGTTGCTGACATCTGCATCCATGCACTCTACACTATTGCCAACTCTGATTTGTGCTCTAGTATTCAACACTTGTCACTCTGATTTATGTCTTCTTGACATCTACTTGCATCAATAGAAGTGATCCTTCCTGCTATTGCTGTAATGTGGGCTCCCCATAGCTAGGTTTGATCCATGAGACACACCATATCAATGAATCCTGCCCAAATTCATTCTTGGGAATAATTCTGCATATCGCTCCACCTCACACCTGCAGGTATAGATGCATGTACTCCCTCTTCCCTTCTAGATCGAAATTTCCTCCTCCTGGAGGTCTCTGCTTGAGTGGATTCTTCCACTTGGTCTCCTCTCTACTTCTCCAATTGTGGCTGCTCCACACCCTTCTGAGATTGATTTTGAGGCTGCATGTTGAGAGACAATTTCTCCCTCTCAACCACCAAGTCGCTAACCACTACTTTTCTCCTCAAAGCCTTGCATGCATCCTCAATCTTGAGAGCATGCAGGTTCTTGACTCTTGAACTGATTTTCTTCACCTATATCATGGCTATGTGTTTAAGGAAAACTTTTCCTTTTATAAACATCACTTCATAACCATGGTCTTCCAATAGCACTACGGAGACAAGATTCTTCCTTAGACATGGAACATGAAAAACATTTTCTAGTCTGAGATGGTAGCCATTCTCCCTCTGAAAGTTAACTGTACCTATGCCAGTAGTGCTATACCTCTCGTCATCTCCAAACTCTATGCTCTGCTGGAGGTCCTTATCCTCCAAGTCACTGAAGAGATCTCTATTCCCCGTCTGGAACAAGGCACCGCTGTCTAAATACCACATGCAACCCATTACAATGCTTGACATGAATGAAATGAGTGTAAAATCAAGCTCGAACTGTGAAGGCAATGCTTCACCTGCTGCAACTGCAGGCTCCTTGTTTCTTTTCTTCTGTGGACAGTTTGTAGCATAGTTCCCATGCTTGTGATAGTGAAAGCATATGATCTTGGAAAAGACATTCTTGCCCGCTTTGCCTTGGGATTTCTTTCTGTTGGCCTTCTTTGCCTTATTTTCCAAGGCACAATCTTCCTCATAATTAATCTTGGATGAGGATCCATCCTTGGTATTCCGCCTAAATTCGTCTTGTACCAAATCCGACCAAATTCGCTCCCAATCTGGTAACTTCTCCCTCCCATTGACAAAGTCCTAATAACTATTCCAGCTCTTAGGAAGTCCTAGAAGTGCGAGGCTCACCAATTCATCATCTGCTACAGTCACACCAACACTTCTAAGTTCATCTCGACATTGAGTGAACTTCACAAGTATGTTGGTATCGTCTTGCCCTCCTCCTTCTTGATTTTCTTGAGCTTGTCTTTCAGCACCAACTTCTTTTGGTTGTTTTTGTTCTAAAACAGATATGTCAATGCCTTCCACGTTGAATGTGGAGTCTCCTTGCCATGGATACTCAAGATAGTGTGATATCGAACTCCCTCTAATAAAATCCTCCTCACCCTTGCTACCTTCTTTTGCTAAGCATCAAGAAGAACGACGTCTGCTGTTGCGGGCTTGGGAATATCATTATCAATGAATTCTTTCAACCTGTTGTCCTCCAACACTACCTCCATTCTACCTTTCCATGCAATATAATTAGAACTTCCCTCAAGTTCATATTCTAATCTAAAGCCATTGAAATCCATATTGATCCTCTTGTCGCACCAATGAAAGTATTTGTAAGTTTTAATATTGTTCAACACAAACTCAATTTCTTCTCCACTATTGTGATTTATGGCGCTCTGATACCATGTATAAATTATACAAACAATATGTATACCAATGGATTCAATCCGATCATGCGATATGCTAAAGAAAGATATTGAATCCTTCTTCAAATTAATTGCGGAAAATAAACACGATTGCATAATCACACCAAGTAAAAGAAAGAAGCAAATCAATCCACAACACAGATGTTTTTCCTAGGGAAAGCTTGCTGCTCAAAACCCCTCTATCTATATTGTATATTGTACCAATGAATCATGAAACAATACAATGCATTCTTACTCAAAAGAATTTGTTGCACTCTCTTGATTGTCTCACATTGATCCAGACAAAATCAGGCCAACACTTAGCCAATTCTCAACTTGTCTTCAGCCTGCCTTGCTCACACAATTCATGAGGAATGCAATCCCTATTCTTTATGAATTTTAGCCTTCCTCAACTGCATTAGTATTATGGGCAATCATGTGGTGTTTTAACTGCATCTGGGCAGTTTTCTAATAATACAACTGATAGTCAACTTCCCTTTAACCTTTTTCTCAACTGGGCCTCCAATGGAAGTAACATGCATGTAGCTATTAATAGTAAATCATCAGTTACTTGAAAAATCACTGCATGTGACTTAAATCTTATTTAATTCAATTGACCTCTCACTAGTGCAACAATCAATTACAACTATTTAAACTGATTTTAACTCACTTAATTGAGTTAACTGATTTCTCATGCATTAAACTAGTGCACTAACTGCAACTTGAACTCTAAAATACATAGAATCACTCTGGATGCCTCACCAACCACCCTCAACTCAAATTTCATGAGCTAACTGAGTCTATCACACTTAGTTAACTATTACAAGTTTTTATGAGATAAGATTACAATTTATTGTCCAATTTAATTAAGGGAAAATTAAATTAGACACATTTCCAATTTATTAAATAAATTGGCTTTCACACTAATGTATCTCTAAGACCCATCACTACATGACTTGTGGTCCCACACTAGTGTGTGTGCTGTCATGTTGTTTATGGATGCCAATTTCACTGTTTCTTGTTGCAAATTTCAACAATCTTGCCAGAATTTTGGCATAATAGTGATCTACATAAGAGTGAACTTTGTGTTTGATGGTTTCTTTTGGTACTTAATAGGTTCCTTGTACATGATAGTTTCTTGATAAATATTATAGTACTTGACTGGCATAACACAATGATAGTAGTATACCTACATGGAAGTGGATGGTTATTGAATAATGAATATTGGAAGAGTTGGGTTCTATATAGCAGTAGTAGTGACAACGTGAATACAATAGTATTGTGCAATAGTTTGTTGATGTGGTAGCTAGGGTTTGGTAATGCAATTGATGCTAAAGCAGATTCTCAATTTGAGGTGAAAATTGTGCCTTGCTTTGATTTGGCATCGTGATTTAGTAGAGCCAGGTATGATGATGAATATTGTTTGAGGTATGTGTTGGGTCTCAGTCTAGTCTCCTAAACTGAGCTCATTTAATTGTCAACCAGGATTTGTAAACTGCTGAAGTGAAATGTACCATATGTACCTAGGTGCTTGTTTCCTAATGCGTTGTATGTGGTGTTTTGTGATGTTTTTGGTCTTTTGTGATGATTTATGATGTTTTTGGTCTTTTAGTGTTTTATGAAAATGCCTAGAAAAACTAATGGAAAGGAATTAGTGGTCAAAACACAGTTGAGCCTAATGTATGGAATGGCAAATGCAATTGGAAACACTGAAGAAAAATCTGAACTATGACTAAATAAAAACAAAAGCTTGATAATGACTTTTTAGGAAAATGACACAAACTAAACTTGAGAAATGATCACTAAATATGCAAATCCTCTAACTAAACAGTCAAACACTAATGATGCAATACTCTGTCCTAAGCTCTTCTATTCTATGATTAATTCCTAGTTCTATTCTGAAATTTAATTGAATGTCACAGAACCTATACTCAAAGAGTTATTGGTTTCTTGTTCAAAGTAGTTCTTTTGAGAAAGAGCTCTGTTTATAAAATGATGAGGAGATTGCAGAGAGATTTCAGACCTTATAGTGATGTTATCTTTTGTTCCTATGGTTATGGATCACTTGTAGTTTTCAGAACAAAAAGATGTTTGTGAATAATGAAGGCTGTCTTGTGAATCCTAACAACTAAAGTAATCTATTGTGCAAAGGATGACAATGTGAATATGAGATGCAAGTGCAATGAGTTAATCTAAGAATAATCCTAAGATGCTACTAAACTAGAACAATGTTGAACTATAAGTCATCATCAAACTTGAAACAAAGTAACTGAACATGAATTAAATGCAAATGAAACTCCGGAGTTGTTCTAACTATACTAACATGCATTAATCTATGAAGTTACACAATCTGTTTGTTCATCATTAGTGATATTTTGGAAGAGTTCCTTCTTTTGGAAGAGGTAGAACAATTTTGACTGTGTACTTGTATGCAATTGAAAGAAAATGAACTGAAAGCAAATGAAAAACTAAGTTATCACATCCATACCCTACTCGTCATTATGATGTCTTGGGCAAGCGTTTAAGAGCAACATCAGAGATGATACTTAGTACAAACACACAATTAAATCATTCATTATCACGGTCATGTCTTGAACTTCTTAAGGATGTCTTGGAAGAGTTTCCTCTTGTGGAAGAGTGATGAGAACAAGTGTAACTGTGATAGTGAATGGAAAAAACTATAACTAAATCCTACAGTACCATAGCTATTCTTCATTCATCATTATAATCTGTTGGAAGAATGCCTTATTGTGGAAGAACTGGAATGAATATAACTACAGTAGCTAGTTAAAACAACTATAAATTCAACTCCTAATTCTACAATACCATAGTCATTCAACATTCATCATTTTAATCTGTTGGAAGAGTGTCTTCTTGTGGAAGAGCTAGAATGAATACGACTACAGTAGTTAAAACAAAACAACTATCAATTCAAATGAAAAACGTAAAGGCAGCTAGGGAAAACTTATCTAATTTACGCAAAAGAAATCCGTGCAAGAGGCAGGGGCCCTCTACCACTTGACGGCATTCAACTTCAAATTAAATCACGCCTTCAAAATAACTTTGTCTGCTCCATTAACGATGCAATAGTTTGAACATAACACTCTGTGTCTTCAAGGACGTAACACATAGTTTTTAAACAAAATCTAGCAGCAAATCTAACATAAAATCTCTAACTAAGCTCTCGGTCTACTCAAGAGTTTATAAAGCAAATGCAAGTAACAATAATTACAACAATTTAGGAATAATGTCTTTCCTTTTCCGAATCATATTAGGAGTCTTCGAGGTGGCTACGTGAAAGAGAAAAGACACCTGGACCGAGACAGTCCTAGTAGGAGTCTTCCTTCACAAATGTGTTCCCACGTGCATAACCGTACCCAGAATTCATTTCTTCCTCCATGATGAGCAACGAACCATATAGACAGGACGTGGATCATGCCCATATGTGGTTTTCCTCAAGAGGCCACCTGGAACATACTCAAACATGAAGGTAGTTGCAGAATCGCCGGTTAGCTACGGAATGTCTGCATTCTGCAGCTAGTTCCGGTCAAAATGCTTAACAATGGAAAAAATCACAAAATTCAACAAGTCAGTCATGTAAATCATTCTAGAAGTAATTTTAACTATATTTATTGATCAATTGGGTTTAATATAGAAATGGACAAGGGAAAATGAGGTAAAATGAGGTGAAGGAAAGCACAATTTTGAGGCTCAACATACCCCCACTGCTGTCTCTTTGCATGTCCTCATGCAAATTATCCTATGAATTCATAGGCTTCTGCAAGGACATCTAATCCAATTCTTCTCCTTTGTCTGAAAGCTAGAGGCCTTCTGGGTTTCCTGATCACAAGTTTGAACCTGAGGTTGGTGAGTGCCCTGATCAGCTTTTTGTTCCTTGTCTTCAATTTCTCATTGGTCCTCTCCACTTTGTCTATATGCAGGGATAAGGTTGAGTTCATATCAGTCTTAAGCTTGATTTGATCTTTGAGAATTTCATTCTCATTTTTGATGTGTCTATTCAGCAATTCCAACTCATATCTATCCCTTCTTAATATATCAATTTCAGACAGTGGAGGACTGGGGGTTCTCTCTCTGCTTTCTGAAGCTGTCCTCTCTAAAGTTTCCACATAATCATAAATTTCCTGTTGAGCAGGATCAATTTCAGGGGTTCCTTCATAAAAATCTTCTTCATCATCCTCTTCAATGGGTGTTTCTTCATCTTCTATATTGATTACCCTTGTTTGTTTGATTGGTGTTTTCTTCAGTTTTCCCTTTAATCTGTGGCTTCTCCTAGGCTGAGAGGATCCCTCTCCTTTCTCTGTGACAGATTCCTTGATTATCTTTTCTTCCTTAAGTTGCCTCTTGATTCGAGTCAACTTCTCCAAAATGATTTCCTCACTGCTCTCTTGGACTGGTTTGTCGATTTCAACTTTTGAAGCCCTCCATTTCCTACTTCTCTTCGTAGGCTGTGGTTCAGGTGATGGTTCTTTTGCTTCTTCAAAATGATTTCTTATTAAGAAATCATTCCATGTATCATTTGTTTTAGCTAGATGATGCTCAATCAAAATTTTGACCAAACCATGATGATACAGGGTTGTCTCTAAAAATTGAATTCTTCTCTGAACACAGGAAGCCATCTTCTTTAGACTTTGATGCAAGAAATATGGTAGATTTAAATCCTCTCCCAAAAAAATGCATCATTAGTCTAATGTGGTAGACATAAAATGTCCCATATCTACCCTCACATGTAACAAAATTTTGTAAAAGAAGTAGTATGTTTATCCATTTGCTTTTCAATGCAGTACTGGGAATTCCTTTCTTGAATACACTAACATCCATATTTGGTGATTTTAAATTTTTTTTCCAGGAGTCATTGTGGAATTCCCTATTTTTAAACCATCTCTCCCCAGTTCTGGACAATCCTGTAGCCTCTGCTATAAAAACTTCAGTGACAGTAAACTTGACATCCCCTATTTCAACTTCGGTTCCTTGAAAGGATCTGGCAAATGTTTTAGTGACTTACTTATGGAAGCCATTAAATTTTTCAAAAAATTGAAGCCATCCTATTTTTTGTAACATTTCCTTGCATTGTGGGTAACCTTCTAAATATTTTTAACCCACAGGTTCAGTCCTTACAATTAAACCCATGATTTTTCAATATCAAATTAACACTCTTCTACCCACAAAACAATGACTTTCACTTTCGAACTGAAATAGCTTCAAGATCTAAATGAAAATGGCTTCAATTTTGGAATGACATACCTCTGATTGATAATAAAAAATGCCTTTAAAACCTCGAACTGATATGCTTCTGTTGACAATTGAATGTCGGAGTGCTATGCCTTTGTTTGAAAATGAGAGCAGTTTCAATTTTCAAGCTGAAATGTCTTTGATTGAAAATGGCAGATGGCTTCAAATTTCTTTTCGTGCAATACCTCTGGCTCTTAGTAGCAAAAGACTTCAAATTCAACGCTGCAACATCTCTGTCTCTGGTAACATAGACTTCAACTCAACACTACAACGTCTCTGTCTCTGTAACACAGACTTCAACTCAACATTACAACGTCTCTGTCTCTGGTAGTAAAAATCTTCAAACTCAATCACTATAACACCTCTGTCTCTGGTAGCAAAAGACTTCAATTTTAACACCTCTGTCTTTTGATAACAACATACTTCTAACTCACACTGCTACAATTCTGAGTTTATAGTGAAAATGCTTCAAATTCCGTCCACAGTGATATGCTATCTGCCCACGGTATTAAGTGGCTTTGAGTCCTCACACTGTTATACTTCCAAATTTACCTCTTCTGCTCTGCTCTGCATTTACAATGCTCAATGCTGTTTAAACTGATATCCTTTAGCTCTACTCCTGGTGATAATAATATCTCTGTCTTCGGAATGGAATACCGGCTACGGAATGAAGTTATGGCAAATGGTCACGGAATAGAGTAGTGGAGTGAGGTGGAGGGATTGTATTAATGATTGAGGAGACGGCGGAGGATTTTACGACGGCAGAGGGAATCATCATCATTAAATGCTTTGGTTAAGAGACGTGGAAAATTCAAATGCTTTGGCCATTTCACCACTTAAATGCTATCGGATATGAAATTTGAAATGGAAGATTTTAATACAAGGTCTGTAGAGGGTTTGTTGGTGTTTGATCAATAAAACAATTAAAACAACCTTTCGAATAATCCACAACTAAACTATGCTAAACTTTTATGAAATGCCATCGTAATTTAAATTTGTTACCTCTGCCCTTTATTTGATTTTTTTTTTTTTTTAGCCTTTGTCTTCTCTGCTCATCTTTGGAGGAATCTTTCACCATTTTCTTGATGTTTTTGATTCATGAATTCACTGGATCACTTTGTTGTAATTCTGATGTCTGCTGGTTGATGCCTTCAGGGTTTATAGCTGCGGAAAGACTGTCGGGCTGCAGAAAGGCTGATCAGCTGCAGAATGTCCACTGAGCTGCAGAATGTTCCTGTAGAACACTTTAATCATGAAAATGGAATGTTTTTGGAGTATGGATGAAATTTTATGTGGTATGAATGAAAATGGATGATGGATTATGATATGTATGAAGTGGATAATGGAATGGGATGGATTCAGTTCATGAAATGGAATGAAGGAACATAAGGGTTGTACTGCAGTTCATGACATATTTTATTCACTTACAGCAAGATATCAAATTCTGTGTTTTAACATGAAAATGAGATGAATGGAAGATGGAGTGAGATGAATGAGATGTGGAATGGAGTGAAATATAAATGATGGATGAGATGAAGTATGGATGAATAAGTGAATGGAGTGAGATGAAATGAATCATAAGCACTATGGAACTGTACTTATGATTTTTATAACAGCTGCTTATAAAAACAAAAATGGGAAAAGTTAGAGTGTCAGAGAACTCTGATTTTCACCCTATCTTTTCTGTATAAACATGCCAATCAATGATTGGTTTTCATGTTTATACCTTTATTTATTTTTTTATTTTTATTTTTTAGAATAGAAATGCTTCAGAAAATTTAATCAAGTTGATGAAGAAGAGAGACTCTTCTTCATTAACTTCACATCATTGTCTTCTTGGAACTTCTTGATAAACTCTTCTCTTGAGAGTGGCTTGTGGTATAACTTCAGTCTATGACCATTCACAAGAAAAGTGACCTCCTCTTCATCTATAGTTCTGATTTTTACTGCCCCATTATCAAAAATTCGAACAATTTCATATGGCCCAAGCCAATGTGTCTGAAATTTCCCTTGAAAATCCTTGAATTTTGAATGAAACAAGAGAGCCCAATCACCCTCTTTAAATTTCTTCTCTTTGATGTACTTGTCATGCCATCTAGCCCTTTGCTGTTGGACTAGACTTGTTTTCTGAACTGCATCTTGTCTGATCTCATCCAATTCATTAATTTGCTCCAGTCTATGCTTTTGTGCCTCCGTTAGATCAAGTCCTCGCTGAACTGCCATCTTGAATGTTTGAATTTGGAACTCTATGGGAAACAAAACTTGCTTTCCATAAACAAGCTCATAAGGAGTATGGCCTGTTGTGTTTCTCCATGTAGTTCTATAGGCCCACAAGGCTTCAGGAAGCCTATCTACCCAATCTCTTCTATGTAGATGAGCAGTCTTTGTTAGGATTCCTTCAATGACTTTATTAGTGGATTCCACTTGACCATTTGCTTGTGGATGATAAGGAGTAGATGTTCTATGTCTGATTTTGTAATTCTCCATCATTTGCTCCACTAGCCTTGATGTAAATTGAGCTCCTTGATCTGTAACAATTTCCCTTGGGACACCAAAACGAGTAAAATATCCTCAAAAAGAAAAGTAATTACAGATGATTCATTAGCAACAAGTAATGGTTTAGCTTCTACCCACTTAGTAACATAATCAGTGCAAACTAATATATATTTCTTTTGTCTTGATGGAGGAATAATAGGTCCTACAAAATCCAAAGCCCATTTTTTAAAAGGTTCAATGTGTACCTGAGGTTGTAATGGCATCTCACCTGAAGGAGAAGGTTTCCCTACCCTTTGGCAACTGTCACACCTTTTTACATACTCCCTTGCATCTTTAAACAAAGATGGCCAATAATATCCTAAATTAAGGATCTTATAGGCTGTCCTCTTATCTGCAAAGTGTCAGCCACAAGGTTCATCATGACATGCCTTGAGAATTTCAGGCATCTCATCTTCACGAACACACCTTCTAATGATCAAATCTGGACCTGTCTTGTACAACTCATTAGCGACCCATGAATATCTTGCACTATCATTAATGATTTTTCTTTTATCCCTTGCATTCATAGTTGAAGGAAATTTTCCTGAAACTAAATAATTGGCAATATCAGCAAACCATGGAGTTTGAGTAGAGATTGCAAAAAGATATTCATCAGGAAATTGATCTTCAACTGGAGTGTCATCTTTGATATTTTGAATTCTAGACAGGAAATCAGCCACAGTGTTTTGTTTTCCAGGCCTATCTAGAATAATAATGTTGAATTCTTGCAATAATAACAACCATCTTATAACTCTGCCATTAGTAATTGATTTATTCATTAAATATCTAATTGCAGAATGATCAGTGTGAACAAAAGTTTCATAGCCTGTTATATAGTGTCTAAACTTGTTAATGGCATGAACAACATCTAAAAACTCTTTTTCAGTTACAGTATAGTTTAACTCTGCGGGAGTCAAATTTTTACTGATATAATAGATGGCATAGGGAATTAAATCTTTTTGTCCCAATACTGCTCCTAGAGCTGTATCGGAAGCATCTGTCGAGATATGAAAAGGTAACTTCCAGTTAGGTCCCCTTAATATAGGTGCTTCAGAAATTTTGGTTTTCAGGGTTTCAAAAGCTAGCTGGCAATCAGAAGTCCACTTAAATTCACAATCTTTGGTGAGTAATTTGAAGAGAGGAGATGCTATTTTGGTGAAGTTTTCTATAAATCTCCGATAATACCCTGTAAATCCTAGAAAACTTCTAACATATCTTTGACAACTTGGAATGGATAGGTTAGAAATAACTTCAACTTTCGCCTCATCAACTCTAATCCCATCCCCTGAAATGTGGTGCCCTAAAACAATACCTTCAGTAAACATCATAAAACATTTTTCATGACTAAGAGAAAGGTTTGCTTCTTGACATCTTTTTAGGACTTTTTCCAAGTTTTCTAAAGCCTCTTCAAATGTATCCCCATAAACTGTAAAATCATCCATGTACACCTCTACACAGTCATGTATCAGATCAGAAAAAATTCCTAATACTGCCCTTTGGAATGTTGCAGGTGCATTGCATAACCCAAATGGCAATGCTCGGTAGGCATAGGTACCCCAAGGACAAGTAAATGTGGTTTTATCTTGGTCTTCAAGTGCTACTTGGATTTGATTGTAACCACTAAACCCATCTAGGAATGAAAAGTACTTTTTACCTGCTAATGTATCTAATACTTGATCTATGAAAGGTAAAGGAAAATGGTCTTTAAGAGTAGCTTTATTCAGTTCTCGGTAGTCAACACACACCCTCCATTTTCCATTTTTCTTTGGCACAATTACCAAAGGAGAAACCCACTGACTATCTGAAATAGGATAGATGAAATTAACATTTAACAATTTTTGCAATTCCTCTTTAACAATTTCCCTAAGATTTGGATTCATCCGTCCTTGAGGCTGTCTGATTGGTTTGCAATTTGTCTCTATATAGATGTGATGAGTACAAGTCTTGGGACTTATCCCTTTCATGTCAGTGTATTCCCATGCATATGCAGAAGAATGTCTCTGTAATACTTTGATTAACTCTTCTTGTTGAGATTTTTCTAGGTTTTTGTTTATGTTCAAGGTTTTTCCTGGAAAAATTTCACTTGTAGAGCTGCCAAATTTGTCCATAGAATGAAGAGACATCTGCCTAGATGACAAGAACTCAATATTGGATCCCTCTTGAAATGATTCTTGTTTTTGTTCTGGAGAAGATTCAAAGTTTTCTAGAGTATTCAGAATTTGATTATCTTCACTAATTTTTGAAATTGTGAAGAGTGGTTGTAAATATTCTTCATCCTCTATCCATTGAGTGTCATCTAGTTCTGTAATTGTCCTAGCTGGAGGATATAAAGTGAATTTATTTGTTGAACTACCATCAGAAATATACATATCACCGGACCTACAACTAATAAAGGCATCAGCTGTAGCCAACCAAGGTCTTCCTAGTATAACAGGATGGCCTCCTAGATTATTCTTGGGTGTTAGGATCATGAAATCCACGGGGTACTCCCAAGAGTCTAGGGACACTGGAATGTCTTCTATTACCCCATCTGGTCTGATCACAGATCTATCTGCTAATTGTAATAGTGTGGGTGTAAAGAGAAGATTAGGAAGTTTCAGTTTGTCCATGATTTGTCGACTCATGATGTTTATTGTTGCTCCCAAGTCAATGAGTGTGTTTTGAATTTCAATTCCATTGATGTGAATTTTGACAACTGGATTTCCTGGGTCAAGGTACTTTGGAATAGTAATCTTACCCATCATAATGTCTGCTATTTGTCCTACCAGTTGAATTTTCTTGGTTTCTCTTATTCCTTTTCTTGTTGTCTTCATACTTAACTCCTTTATTGTTTTGGCTAAAATTGGAATTTCTTTGATGGCTTGCAATAATGGAATTTTAATGCAAACATTTCTCAATTCATCTAAGAAATCATAGTTAGGCACCATTATTTGTTTTTCTACACCTTTATCAATTTGCAGTCTTTCCGGAAAGGGAGGTATAGAAGTAGATGTGGATGGTTGCTCTAATACTGGAGTTGGACTTATTGGATCTTTTTGTTTCAATTTTTCAATGTTTTGGTCTTGAAAGGATGTATCTTCTTCAAGACTTTTATTAACCCGTAGGGAGTCTTCCTCAGAATTATCTTGTTCTTGTATAATCACAGAAGGTTTCCTCTTCTCAAGTACCCTTCCGGACCTAAGTTGAACATCACTAAGGTCTAGAGGAATAATTAAATAAGTTGGAAATTGTTGTCCTTCTATCATGTATGTATTCTGAGGGTTCTTATTATTGGGGTTTGGTATGGGTTGAGCTGGCAATTGATTGGATTTTTGAGGGAATGGTAGTGGAAGTGGTTGATTTTGATGAGATTGGTTCGAATGATGTTGTTGAGGATTTTGTTGAAAATTTTGTTGAAGATTTTGAGGAAAATTTTGTTGAGGATTTTGAGGATAAAAATGTGGATATGGTGGATAGGATGGTGGATAGTGATAATATGGAGAGTATCTTCCATAGGGACCTTGTGATCCTTGTGCCCAGGCTTGAGATTGATTTTGAAATTGGGGCCAAGGTTGCTGCCAAGAATTCCAAGGTGGAGGTTGATTATACATTTGATCATGGAATCCTTGTGTCTGAGATCCCTGCCAGGGTCTTCTAGATATAAAGTTAAGAGAATCTGTGGAATATGTAGGAGTTTCTTCTTGAAAAACAGCCTTGAGACCAGGAAGAGAAGGAAAATTCTTGGTCTCATGTTTCTCAGAACAAATAGCATAGGTTTCTACAACTTTTACATCTAGAGGACACTCCCTCAAGGCATGTTTCTTCCTACATTTGGGACAAAAGATTGCCAAGGCATCAGATTCAGCCTTTTGCTTGTTTTGTATCTTGAGGGTGTCTATTTGTTCACTAAGACTCCCTAAGATGTCAAATTTAAAATCATCAAGCATATGTCCTATTTCTGATCTACTTACTGTCCCAGAAGCAGATTTACTTGCCCTTGCAAGAGCAGGATCTCTTGGACCTTTGGTAGTTTTAGATTTCCCTCTGGAAAGGTTGATACATAACTCAGATATTTCAGGTAATGTGAGTTGTGATATATCCCCTTTTCCAATCATGTTAAGGATATCCAACCATTCATCCCTAATTTTTTTCAACAAAAGAGCTTTTAAAGTGTCCTGATCTAGGTTTTCCATTTGTGCCCTTTTTATGTTGTATTTAAATCTTTCCAACAAATCTTCTAAGTTTTCATCTTCTTTTTGTAACATCTTGAACACTTCTTCCTTATGATTAACTGGCATACAATAATCCAAGTATCTCTCTAGAAATGCATGTCTCATGTCTTCCCATGTTCTAATAGAACTAATGTTTAAACTCATAAACCACTTCAATGCTGTTCCCTTCAAAGTTGAAGGAAATAATTTCAGTTTTTGAGCATCTTGTAAGTAGTCATAAGTCCTACACAGTACTTCAAATTCGAATAAGAAAGTTTCAGGATCCTCAGTTTTAAGTCCATAGAAGTTCGGAAGGACAGAAGGTGAAATGTTTTTCATGGTTGTATTGGTTTCTTCATCAATTATAGGGAACCCAAAAGAGCTTCCTATTCTTCCTCTTCCTCCATCTGCACCTCTACCTCCTTCTCCTCTTCCTCCTTCTCCTCTACCTCTACCTCTACCTCCTCCAAACAATGTGTGTTCTCCATTAACAACTCCTCCTCCTCCTTCTTCTGCCATGGTTGACTCTCCTGTAGAAGTAGAAAGATTTGTGTCCCTAACATGAGTCTTTAGATCTTCTTCTATGGCAGGTTCAGTGGATGAAGTGGAAGGTTTATCTGATGGAATAGATGACCTTAGATCTTCTAGAAGTCCAGGATCAGTAAAGGATGGAAGATGGGTTTGAGTTGAAGGTGTACTAGTTCTGGATCTAGATGAAACAAGTGGTGTTCTAGATATCAAACTTCTGCCTCTGCTGCTTATAAATCTTCCCCTTGAATCTCTCTCCCTACGCATAAAATTGTTTTTGGATGCTAAGAAACAAAAGTTACCTAGTTTTCACTTCCCTTGAATCTCTCTCCTACGCATAAAATTGTTTTTGGATGCTAAGAAACAAAGGTTACCTAGTTTTCACTTCCCCGGCACTGGCGCCAAAATGTTGGGTCTCAGTCTAGTCTCCTAAACTGAGCTCATTTAATTGTCAACCGGGATTTGTAAACTGCTGAAGTGAAGTGTACCATATGTACCTAGGTGCTTGTTTCCTAATGCGTTGTATGTAGTGTTTTGTGATGTTTTTGGTCTTTTATGTTGATTTATGATGTTTTTGGTCTTTTGATGTTTAATGAAAATGCCTAGAAAACTAATGGAAAGAAGTTGATGGTCAAAAACAGAGTTAAGCCTAATGTATGGAATGGTAAATGAAATTGGAAACAATGAAGCAGAATCTAAACTATGACTAAATAAAAGCAAAAGCTTGATAATGACTTTTTAAACAAATGACACAAACTAATCTTGAGAAATGATCACTAAATATGCAAATTCTCTAACTAAACAGTTAAACACTAATGATGCAATACTCTGTCCTAAGCTCTTTTATTCTATGATTAATTCCTAGTTCTATTCTGCAATTTAATTGAATGTCACAGAGCCTATACTCAAAGAGTTATTGGTTTCTTGTTCAAAGTAGTTCTTTTGAGAAAGAGCTCTGTTTATAAAATGATGAGGAGTTTGCAGAGAGATTTCAGACCTTATAGTGATGTTATCTTCTGTTCCTATGGTTATAGATCAGTTGTAGTTTTTAGAACAGGAAGATGTTTTGTGAATAATGAAGGCTGTCTTGTTAATTCTAACAACTAGAGTAATCTATTGTGCAATGGATGACAATTTGAATATGAGATGCAAGTGCAATGAGTTAATCTAAGAATGAACCTAAGATGCTACTAAACTAGAACAATACTTGAACTATAAGTCATCATCAAACTTGAAATGAAGTAACTGAACATGAATTAAATGAAAATGAAACTCCGGAGTTGTTCTAACTATACTAACATGCATTAATCTATGAAGTTACACAATCTGTTTGTTCATCATTAGTGATATTTTGGAAGAGTTCCTTCTTTTGGAAGAGGTAGAACAATTCTGACTGTGTACTTGTATGCAATTGAAAGCAAATGAACTGAAAGCAAATGAAAAACTAAGTTATCACATCCATACCCTACTCGTCATTATGATGTCTTGGGCAAGCGTTTAAGAGCAACATCAGAGATGATACTTAGTACAAACACACAATTAAATCATTCATTATCACGGTCATGTCTTGAACTTCTTAAGGATGTCTTGGAAGAGTTTCTTCTTGTGGAAGAGTGATGAGAACAAGTGTAACTGTGATAGTGAATGGCAAAAACTATAACTAAATCCTACAGTACCATAGCTATTCTTCATTCATCATTATAATCTGTTGGAAGAATGCCTTCTTGTGGAAGAACTGGAATGAATATAACTACAGTAGCTAGTTAAAACAACTATAAATTCAACTCCTAATTCTACAATACCGTAGTCATTCAACATTCATCATTTTAATCTGTTGGAAGAGTGTCTTCTTGTGGAAGAGCTAGAATGAATACGACTACAGTAGTTAAAACAAAACAACTATCAATTCAAATGCAAAACGTAAAGGCAGCTAGGGAAAACTTATCTAATTTACGCAAAAGAAATCCGTGCAAGAGGCAGGGGCCCTCTACCACTTGATGGCATTCAACTTCAAATTAAATCACGCCTTCAAAATAACTTTGTCTGCTCCATTAACGATGCAATAGTTTGAACATAACACTCTGTGTCTTCAAGGACGTAACACAGAGTTTTTAAACAAAATCTAGCAGCAAATCTAACATAAAATCTCTAACTAAGCTCTCGGTCTACTCAAGAGTTTATAAAGCAAATGCAAGTAACAATAATTACAACAATTTAGGAATAATGTCTTTCCTTATCCGAATCATATTAGGAGTCTTCGAGGTGGCTACGTGAAGGAGAAAAGACATCTGGACTGAGACAGTCCTAGTAGGAGTCTTCCTTCATAAATGTGTTCCCACGTGCATAACCGTACCCAGAATCCATTTCTTCCTCCATGATGAGCAATGAACCATATAGACAGGACGTGGATCATGCCCATATGCGGTTTTCCTCAAGAGGCCACCTGGAACATACTCAAACATGAAGGTAGATGCAGAATCGCCGGTTAGCTACGGAATGTCTGCATTCTGCAGCTAGTTCCGGTCAAAATGCTTAACAATGGCAAAAATCACAAAATTCAACAAGTCAGTCATGTAAACCATTCTAGAAGTAATTTTAACTATATTTATTGATCAATTGGGCTTAAGATAGAAATGGACAAGGGAAAATGAGGTAAAATGAGGTGAAGGAAAGCACAATTTTGAGGCTCAATAGTATGATTGTGTAGTAGTCGGTTTGAGCAGAGTAGCGAAGTGAGACTACTATGACTTGATGGTGATATACATAACAAGAAAAGCAACAAAATTTTCATTACAATTTCTTTATATTTATTTTGAGTGTAGGGGGATCCAGCCTGAAAATCATGAAACATGGTCCATTGGTTGATCAGGTGGCAGGGTACTGGAAGGCAACTGATTGGAGTCATTTTCAGGTTGCATCTTGAGAAAAATTTAGGGTGGTGGGTTGGTGCTAGGGAAATTTGTAGCCTACTTAGGGAGTTGGATCGTTCGTCCAGTTGCATCTAGTACATAGGGTGTTGGAGACTGTGATATAAGGTGTTGGAGTTTCCTCCAAATTTCAGTTGGTAAATAGGGTGTTGGATCATCCTGTAGCTTGGATTTTATAAATCAGGGGGTTGGAGCCTCCTTCAGTTGTAGCTAAAAACTCGATGTAATTATTTTGCAGACAAATATTATGAAGCATTCGGTGGTTTTCGACTTAGAGGGGATTTTCCACCTAAATATATTTGTGTCTATTGTCTTAATTATTTTTCATTTTTGAATGGTTCTTTTTACTGTTTATTTTGATGAAATGTTAAATATAATTAATACCCTGAAAGATTAAAAATACTAGTTGATAAGAAATATTGATTCACCCCCCTCTCAATATTTCCAACTGTAGAGGTGAATTTTTGTTTTTGTTTTCTATTGGAAAATTGAGAGAGAATGACTTCTAGCATCATATATGAGGACTGGTTAAATGGGGTGTCCAACTATTTTCAATGGAAGGTCATAATAGATGATGTTCTCAGGGAAAACAAACTATGGAGGTTTAGCCATATTTTTCTTCTTCTTCCTACATTTGATCCTATTGCGTTGTACATTCATGAAGTGAATGAGGCTAAATCATAGAGGATCATTATAGATGTAGCTATAGACCACCTTATTCCTCATTTGGCTGAGAATAAAACAACTAAATAGATGTAGGATTCTCCGAATAATTTATATGAAGCAAAGAATGAAAATAGAAAGGTGGCTCTCAAAGCTACACAATGTGAAGATGGCCAAAGAAGAGAGTGTGGTTTGCTACCTTACTGGAATGACACAAATAAAGGATTGGTTGGTAGATATAGGGGAATTCATCTCAGACTCAGAGTTGGTGTGGGTAGCCTTAAAATGCTTCACCAAGGAGTTGGATTCCTTCATTGATGGAATGGTGGCTTGAGATAATATTCCCAACTAGATAAGGTTGTGGAGTGATTTCATTCAGGAATAAACAAGAAGAAATGTAAAGAGTGGTATGTTGAATTTTTGTAGTTATGGTCAATATTCATAATTAATATATTAGTGCTTGAAATATTTAATGAAATTGTACGACATGGTCTTCATGTCATTGATTAACCCTTGAAAATAATTGATATAATACATGTTCTTCATGTTGATATCAGAAAATACTTTGATTTTTTTTTATTTTTTGCTCCAAATTTCTCAAGTCAAGTCTAATAAATTTTATTGCAATAAAATTCTGCCAGTGATAAAAACTTCTCCCATATTTTTTGTTGATCCATCACATAGATTCGTAGCATGCCCTTGATGATTTGACTAGTTAACTATGTTTGAATATCTTTCTTGGGGTTATAAGCAATACTAAAGTTTAACTGGGTTCCTAAGGCTTCCTGGAAATTGGTCCAAAAAAATCCGATAAACATTGCTCCCAAATTTGATATGATCTTCCTTTGCACTCTATATAATCTCACAATATTATCAATGAAAGCTTTGGCTATCTCAGATGCCTTAACTAATATAAAATGGGCACTCATGGTCAATGTTTCTACCAGTACAAATATGGCGCCAAGTATTATTGTGGTCATTTATAGTCCCTTTATTAAATCCATTGAAATAACTTCCCATTTAGAGTCGGGTATCTCATCGGCTTACAATAACCTTTCTAGATGTTTGTGCTCATCTTTTAGTCATTGAAACTCTAAAAATCTTGCTACAAATTTTATAATTCCCTTCTTCATCCCCTTCCAGAAGAATAATAGTTTCAAGTCCGCACTCAACTTCTTAACACCGGGGTGTGCCATGTATATTGCCTAATTTGATTCACTCAAGATAATTTGGTGTATATATTCATCTAATGGAACATATATCCTCCCATGGAATCATAGTACTCCATCAATATCTAGGGAGTATCCTCCATAATTTTGGATCCTTGTTTCATCCTCCCTTAATCTCTTATTAACTTCATTGTACGAGGTATACTCAATTTGTAAATTGAGTAACATCTCTATTACACAGTATTTTGTCACCGTCCCTGCAATCCCTTGTCTCTCACATTGGAGGACTATTCTCATGACCTGTGAGCAGTAACATGTCCTAAAAAAACCTTCATAATATCCTCCTTCCTAAGGATAAAAATTCTCTTGAAGAACATTTCCTCTAGAAAACCTTAAAAATAGGTGTTTTAGCTTGGCGCGACTAGTTAGTTCATCCCTCATGCCAATGAGGGAAATCCACACTAGAGGGCGGGCCAGTTGGCACCCTGTCCTTGTGTTTCACTCGCGCCAATCACATTAAGGAATGTTTTTTAAAAATAAATGGTGGATGTTTGATTCTAAAAAACTCCAGAATGAATCAGAAGAAGAATTTTAGTGGTTTGTCTCCGGATCTCCATGTATAGGAAGTGGTTTTCCACCTCTCATGGAAGCTTCCTAAGAGATAGGGCCTATCCCATGATTATAGGGATCCCAACTTCCCTTCGTCCATCTATAAAAGCTTGCCCTCTCCATTAGCAAGCTAACTGAATGCTTGGTAGCTGAACTTGTAGGAAGGAAACTATAGCCGGGTAACTATTGAAGCAGAGCCGAGAAGACCCCCGTAAGAGAGAGCTTTCTCCAAATTCCCGACAGGCTTCATTGAGACGCACTCCGCTGCAAGCCCCGTAGAAGGAAGATCATAGCGTCAAAGCATTTGGTTGTAATCTCCCTTTTTGTCATCATTAATGTAAGCGACTCTGATTTTGGTTCCATTCATGTGTTTACTCTTTTATGAAATGCAATGAATTATATCCTCTCTAACTGATATATAGTTATGTGCTTTAAGTATTACATTGTATGTCGTCATATCTCTGCATGTGTACAGGTGTCCGGACGAAGCAAACAGAAGGACTATGATCTGTCAAGCAAAGGACGAGGAGCGTCGCTTCTTCATCGACAACAACAGCGTGGGATTTGAGGTAGGCTACTTATCGCGATCTTTGTCTTTCTTGTAACTAGGAACCAATGTCTTTACGTGATTTGATTGTTTCTAGACCCAATTTGGGCTAGTGGGATCACCTCTGTTCGCAGAGGGGATTTACCGCCTCAAAAATTTGGCGACTCCACTGGGAATCAGTGGGAGTTAGTCCTTCTTCCGTTTGGGTTTTTTTTGGCTTTTGATTGATTTATTTGCTCTTCTGGTTCACCCTTCTTGGTCTTATACCCATGTTCAGCCCCAGAGCATCAGATCTGACCTCTGCTTTTTTGAAATTTTCATCTTTTCATGGTTGGCTTGATTGGTGCGGTTTCCACCCTGACAGTCGCACCCATTGGCGCAAGTTTCCATTTCATCACCGGCGCCATCCCCTATATAGCACGGATTACAACCAGACAGTTGTGACATTTCCTATAGGTGCTAGGGTTTTCCCTCGTTCGGGAGCTTTTTCTGGTCAATACTTTTTCTTCTGGGTTATTTTTAGATTTTTCTTGAAGTGGTGAGTCTGGTCTTGGTTGGGAGAAATTCTTTGTTTTTTCATTTTCAGGCATTGGCGCTTGTTGTCAGTTAGCAACCTGCGCCAAAGTTGCGCCAGTTGGCGCTAGTTTCACCCACAAAAGTCATGCCAATTTTAGGGTGTGTGAAAATTGAGATTTTTTCCCTAAATCCTTCACTAGTGTGTCTTTCCCTTCCAATATTTTCTCTATATGAGCATAGATTACATTGCTCATTGTTCAACTGAAATGTCTTCTTTCCATGATTGCTTGATGTAAAATGGAATGAATTCCTTGTTTTGAACTCATGCTTTGGAAGTCCTTTTTGTGCTTGACCTCATATATCTTGTAGCCTTTTGAGGAATTTCGTTACAAAGTGTTTAAAACAACGATTGCATTCTTATTGTGGTTTTGCATCCTTTTTGCATTCATCCTTCCATTAAGGATATTTGCGTTCATTTAGTTTTTGTCTCAAAGTTTTCTTTTCGTTAAAATGCATTAGATCACAATGCATTGAAAAGTATTTTTTGAGATCCATCATTGAACTTAGATTACATTGTTTAATGATTGAAAGCTAAAAATCGCATCGAGGGCATTCTCTTTCGTTAAAAGCATGCATTAAGTAGATTCTCATTTCATTGAAAAATTCATTGAGTGCATTCTTATTCTTTCAAAAAAGAAAAAGGAAATTGTGCATAGATTACAATTGCATATTTTTAAAGAAAAAGGAAATTGTGCATAGTTTTCAAAAAAGATAATTTTGCATAGATTACATCGCATAATTCACATCATTGAATGTTTTAGATTACTTTTGGATAGTGAAAGTCATCTATTTTAGAGGAATTTTGTTTTCAACATTGTTGTTTGTTGCATCATTGTTTGGAATGCTTCCCTTAACTAGATAGCATTCATCGAATTGAAAGATTTATTTTCTCATATAGCTGCATTCAGGGATTTGTGAGATCCAACATTCGATAGGGCCTGAAATTGAAATGTAAATTGAATATCAACTTTAAAATTTACTAAATTAAACTAAGGCAACATTGAAACATTAACGGAATATCTAGTAGTCTAAGGTAGAGACGTGTTCTGGTGTCTTTAAGCCTAGTAGTTGTTGCTCACCATCTGGTTACAGACAACGCTAGTATGGAATTGTGCTCCCTGTATCATCGCATATATAAAGGGAGACCCCATTAGGTTGCAATCCTTTATCCATAGGAAGCCGAGTCTACCGTCTTTTACCCTTGATACACCGGACACAACATTCGGGGAGATTAATTGCACGTACGTCAAGTCCTTGGTTGATTTCTCTTTCATTTTTACCAAGGTGTATACGGAAGTTCACGGATATCTGGTACACCCATTTACCTACATTACCAGAGCAATCAATTTGATATTTACTGACTCTTTTAACTGAAAATATCATCAAGCTCTTGTCCTTTCAAGCTTGTGTCCAATCTGAAAGCGATAGAGTCACTTTTTTCTTGTTTCTCGACTCTTAAAATATGAAACAACAGAGTCTAGTTTCAGTGTCTTAAAAAATTAATCACCCACGAAATATTCCTGGTTAGAATTTTTGTCCTTAATGTATATTCAGGTCGTTTCTGATGGAAACTTTTTCAGAATTCACCAACCAAGGAATCCCCTTCGATGGGAATCCTGTTCATTTTCCTCCTTTTGGAAATGTTGGTGCTCCTTATATGGCAACGTTGTCCATTCCTGGGTTAACTATTGGGTTGCCTGTTTGTTTGTTTTCAACCTCTATGGTCCTAAATGTCCCAGCTACTATTCAATTAGTTCCTCCACCTGAACAACGCCAAGTTGATTCCAAGGTGGACCTCTGCCCTTCTTCACCTATTTCTTCGTCCTCATATTCTACTTCGTCTGGTGAAAGTTTTGATTCTAGTACCTAGGTGGCTAAGAAGAAGAAGTTAGATAAGCGAGAGGCTAAGTCTGCAGCTGTTGCTTCTATAACACCTACTCTCGTTGAACCTTCCAACCCTCTGCGGAAAGGTAAGTTCCCTTGCATGTTGTGCAAACGGGACCACCTTATTTGAGACTGCCCTGGAATTCCCAAGGTACATGAAGTATGGTCTGATGGTCATCCACTATTGCCTTTGACTTCCGGAAGTCATGTTGGTAACACATCCTCGACTAGTGCTAATAAGACTCGTAAGAAACAGGGTAAGGTTACCAATCCCTATAAGTTGTGTGAAGGGCATCATCCCATTCACCTTTTTCCATACATGGATGAAGCCAAGAGAGTGTTGGAAAACCCTACTGTTTCTGAACCCTGCCTTCCATATGGTTACCAGAAGCTTTCTTTGAGTCCTCCACTAGTTGATTCAACGATTGGTCAAGAGTCATCCTTGGTCAATCCCTCTACCCCAGAAATTCAAATTCAGGAATATGTTCCTGACTAATCATTGGACGTGGCATCGGTCGACTTGATCCCGTCTATGGTTCATCAGGTCTTTTCCGACGAGATTGGATCTCATCCCCCTCATGTTCTTCTTGTTTCATCAGATTCTTCAGACTTGGAGAAAGTTTCTTCTGTCCCTGTAGTTCAAGAAGTTTCTCCCCCTACTCCTGAGATGGAGATCAAGGAAGATGCTCCTCTTGCTCTGGTAACACCAAGGGAAACCCATCTCAGTCCGATGGTACCCCCTCAAAGTAGTTTGGTCACTTCCTTCGATTGGGGTCGATTCGCAGGTTATCTCCTTCCTTCTTATGTGCCCTTTGAGATCACAATACAAGCCTCCCATCTGGTCGTACCCAGCACCATTATAGATGAAGGTGCGTCTGTTAGTATTTTATCATTGACTACTTGGAAAGCTTTCGGTTTGGCATTGTTTGTGCCTATTGCGCAGAATCTGTTGGCGTTTAACAGAAGAACTAGTCAACTGTTAGGGATCCTTCCAAAGTGGCCTGTTACTTTGGGAGGGAAAACTGTCCATATGGACGTGATGGTTGTTCCTAGCCCCTTGGACTTTAATTTACTCCTAGGCCATGATTATACTTATGCCATGGGAGCGCTTGTCTCCTCCCTCTTTTGTGTGATGTGTTTTCCGCACCAAGGTCAGATTGTGACCATCGATCAGCTTGCGTTCTTTGGTCCTAATATGGCAGCTAGTCCACCATCATCCCTGTCGGATCTTTATCCGTCGGTTGTGTCATCCTCGCCACATGTCAATTATGTGGCTACCTATCCTGTTCCCGTATTCAGTGATAGTGTCGTTGTACATCGTGTGTTGGGGGCATTGGGTCTAGAATTCCAAGATGTTTTCCTTCCCTCAGACGGGAAACCCTTGGAATCTATGACTTCTTATTAATTATGATGAGGTCATCGGAGCATGGTTCATCTGCTTGTGTCAAGCTCCTTAAAAAATGAAACAAGGTTGTCAGAGCATGGTTCATCTGCTTGTGTCAAGCTCCTTAAACCATGAAACAAGGTCCGTCGGAGCATAGTTCATTTTCTTGTGTCAAGCTTGTTAAAAAATGAAACAAGGTGTCTGGAGCATAGTTCGTTTTCTTGTGTCAAGCTCGTTAAAAAATGAAACAAGGTGTTCCAAGGATAGTTTGTCTTCTGTATCAACCTCCTTAAAAAATGAAACAAGCTCTTATGAGGATAGTTCTTTTAATGTATCAACCTCGTTAAAACAAAGAAACAAGTTCCCGTTCAATTTGAGTCTTTGATAAGATCTTGTAAAATCCCAGTCGAGTCTTTCTCTTGATCTCGTAACTTGAACCTTCAGTCCATCTGCCTTTCATATGGACTGAAGCTTGGGGGGCATGTACCTCGAATTGAGTCACCATGCCGGGGGCATGCTTAAATTTTTCAAGCATAGTTCGTTTCCGTTTCAATCTTGTGTAAAAATGAATCCAGTTTCAAGCATAGTTTATCTTTGTTTCAAGCTTGTGTAAAAATGAAACCATTCTTATTTTACCTCTTGTGATTTCCATTTTATCAGCGTGTTTTTGCCAGATGAACCTTGGTTTTCTCACTCCATTGTCACTATCTGCCTGGCTGATCATATGCCTTCACTTGGTTGTTTCACCCATTCCTAAGGAACTACTGCGATGGGTGGTTTTGTTAGCCAGCCTCTTGACTTTTATCATGTTCTGAGCAGCTCCACCATTACCGAAACCAGTTGCTACCCTTTATACCACTCATTCCTCTAGGAGGAATCAACTTTTAGCTCTTTTCTGACTCTCTAAAATTGAAAAGATCACCAAGTCACATGTTGTTTTGAGCTCGTTAAAATTGGCTGCAAAATGACATCTACCCAGTATACGTTTACCCCTTTTTTAGGCTGGGACAGATTATTTACGAAAAAGGAATACCCTAGCCTATCGCGACTAGGAGGTTCTCTCAGATATAGTTTTCTACCTTTTCTAATCTATGGGACTATCTACGAAAAGGGACAGTTGGATTTTTCTTTTCTGTTGTCTTTTCAAACTCTCTAAACATGAAAGGACGTCGAGTTCTTCCTTTGTTAGACTCGTTAAAAACTGATGACATCGAACTTTTTCGTAATGACGTTACTCGAGTTCCTCCTCCCTAGGGCTCGTTAAATGTACTAGATCGATTTTTCTGAAGGACAAACTTATATGACAAGCATATGCTATCCTCTTCAAGCTTGTGTAAAAATAAAGAGGTACTTGCCAGAAATGGTGGGGGAAAATGGAACCAATATTATAGTCATGTCGGCAGTATGTCGCTCTTGAACATGGAAATTGTCTGCATTCGTGTCAGGTTGGGGACATCTCATCTCGTTATCTGCTTGCCTCCATGGGTTTGGGTAATCTCTTTTGACCACTCATTTTTTCTTTGCCACGTCACCATGTCCTTAGATCCTTTGATGTCAAATACTGCCAAATCCATTGTCGTGCCACCGATATGTTCAAGAGAAGTTGGCCTCTGTTGTTTTCAATCTCCTTCTGATTCTCTGTCGATCTTGATTCACAAACATTATGTCCCTCTATCTCGTGTCGATGATGTGGGAAACATTATGGCCCACCTTCAATCAAGGTCACTTCCTATCGACTTCATCTTATTATCCAGGAAATTGGTATAGAGACTCCCTTCAGGTACCTTGGAGCCTGCATGCCTCAATGGCAGGTTCTTTGCATTCAACGCAAGTTTTTCATTATTGACCTTCGATCAGATGATTCTGCGGGTGTTCGACGCCAACTCACTGTTCACATTCTGTGGATTGTACCTCATGTAACTTGAGGGCCATCATCATTATTGGTGGATTCTCTCGCGTCTGTTAACGACTTTCATTATTGGCTGGTAATCAGACGATGTTCTTTCATGTTCGACTTCATCTCACATATTCGCATGCTTGAACTTGTACTCTGTTCAGGTCGAGATGGAGCGCAAGAACATGGATTTTGTCTGATATAAATCCAGGCTGCGTATTTTTTGTGGATTATTATCATGTATTACATGACTCATTCGATTGGATGGCTGTGACCATACCTGAGTCTACTTGTTGATCCTTATTTACTGGATGACTGCGTCCATAACCTTGGATCCCGATTTTTGTACACTCTATTATGGATGGCTGCGCCCATACCACATATCATGTATCTGAGATATCAGTTGTATTTATCTTCACAGGTTTTCCGACGGCAGTTTTTTCAGTTGGGCGCGTTCTCATAAAGAATTTCACCCCTCCCTCTCTCTCAAACCTCATGCTTCAGGGGGCATCTGTTACACAGTATTTTGTCACCGTCCCTGCAATCCCTCATCCTACACATTGGAGGACTATGCCCATGACCTGTGAGCAGTAACATGTCCTGGAAACACCTTCATAATATCCTCCTACCTAAGGATAAATATTCTCCTGAAGAACATTTCCTCTGGAAAACCTTAAAAACAGGTGTTTTAGCCTTGGCTCAACTATTCAGTTCATCCCTCGTGCCAATGGGGGAAATCCACACTAGAGGGCGCGCCAGTTGGCACCCTGTCCCTTTGTTTCACTCACACCAAGCCCATTAAGGAATTTTTTTTAAAAATAAATGGCAGAAGTTTGACTCTAACAAACTCCAGAATAAATCATCAGAAGAAGTTGAGTGGCTTGGCTCCGGATATCCATGTATAGGAAGTGGTTTTCCACCTCTCATGGAAGCTTCCTAAGAGATAGGGCCTATCCCATGATTATAGGGATCCCATCTTCCCTTCTTCCATCTATAAAAGTTTGCCCTCTCCATTAGCAAGCTAGCTGAATGCTTGGTAGCTGAACTTGTAGGAAGGAAACTATAGCCGGGTAACTATTGAAGCAGAGCTGAGAAGACCCCCGTAAGAGAGAGCTTTGTCCGAATTATCGATAGGCTTCATTGAGATGCGCTCTGCTACAAGCCCCACCGAAGGAAGATCATAGCATCAAAGCATTTGGTTGTAATCTCCCTTTTTGTCATCATTAATATAAGCGACTCTGATTTTGGTTCCATTCATGTGTTTACTCTTTTATGAAATGCAATGAATTATATCCTCTCTGACTGATATATAGTTACATGCTTAAGTATTACATTGTATGTCGTCATATCTCTGCATGTGTACAGGTGTCCGGATGAAGCAAACAGAAGGACTGTGATCTGTCGAGCAAAGGACGAGGAGTGCCACTTCTTCATCGACAACAACAACGTGGGATTCGAGGTAGGCTACTTATCGCGATCTTTGTCTTTCTTGTAACTAGGAACCAACGTCTTTGCGTGATTTGATTGTTGCTAGACCCAATCTGGGCTAGTGGGATCGCCTCTGTCCGCAGAGGGGATTTACTGCCTCATGTTCGTATTTAAGGCATCTCTTGAAATATTCAAGGTCTCTTATTTAAAGCATCTACCACACTATTTACTATTCCTTTTATGTAAGTAATATCAAGTAAAATTCACTTATTAAATCTGACTGTCTTATCTTTTTGGTGTTTAAATGTTCTTGTGTGAATATGAGTTGAAGCCCACAGAGATCATTTTTTAGTTCAAACTTCCTTTCTAGTAGGCCATGCCTCCAAATATTTAAGGCGTACATAATATTTTTCATTTCTAGGTCATGTGTTGTGTAGTTCTCCTTGTGGGTTCTAATTTTCCTTGACACATATGTTATTACTCTTCCTTCTTGCATCAATACACAACCTAGTACTTCCTTGGAGGCATTGATGCAAAAAATAAATTCTTGCTCCATATTTGGTACTTTCAGAATTGGTGTCATTGTTAATAATAATTTTAACCTTTGGAATGTCTCTTCACATTTTTTAGGCCAAAAAAATTTCTTATTCTTTCTTTGGAATTTGATAATCGGGGTTGTTATCTTTGAAAACCCTTCGACAAATTTGTGATAATACCAAACCATGCCCATGAAACTACGTATTTCATGAACATTGGTTGGTTCTAGCCATTCCATGATGGCTTCGACATTTTCCAGGTCTACCACAATACCCTCCCCAAAGATAATGTGTCCAAGATAGTGGATCTTCGATTGGTAAAAGGAACACTATGAAAACTTTTAATGTAGTTGGTTCTCTCTCAGATACTGTAAACACAGTCTCAAGTGTTCTTAATGCTCATGTAGGGTCCTTGAGTAGGCCAAAATGTTGTTGATAAAGACTTGTATAAACTTATCTAGGTATTCATAGAATATTTCATTAATCAAAATCATGAAAACACCCAAGGAATTTCTCATTCCAAAGGGTAATACTACAAATTCATAATGCCCAAATATTGTCTTGAAGGTTATTTTTGGAAATAAGTATATCTTTAAAAACATTGTTTCTCCCCTCATTTGGTCGAACAAGTTATCTATCCTCAGTACATGATATTTACTTTTTATGGTCACCTTTTTTAACAGTGATAGTTAATGCACAATAACCAAGACCCATCCTTCTTCTTAACAAAAATTACAATGGCTCCCCACGAGGATATATTGGGTTGTATGAACCCCAAGTCCAATAGTTCGTTTAACTAGATTTGCAACTCCTATAATTATGGAATTGGCATGTGATATGGGTGCCTTTGAAATAGGCTTCGTGACTATTTTAAGTTTGATGGTGAAATCAATTTTCCCTTTTTTTGGTATCTTAAGAAATTCTTCAGGAAATACATCCCTAAATTTAGCAAGGATTGGATGCTTATCCGTATTTTTAGTCACCTTTATCATTTTGAGTTTCCACTATGAAAATTTGACATCCCCTTCATCTAGATTTCATAAAATATATTTATAAGATGAACCTCATGGGTACACCTCAGTTCTTTCCCATCAAAGACTTTATTTTCCCATCATCATTTGTGGAACGTAATATACCTTCCTTGTAGTCTATAATTGTCTCGTGTTGTTCCAATCAATCCATTCCTTTTATTACATCATAGGATCCCAAGATTATAGAGTACAAGGATACCTTGGTTTTACATAATTCCAAATCCACCTCACAATCCCTTAATGTCTTTCCTACATTTCTTTTCACACCCCATTCCATATATACATGCCTAAAATCATGTTGTGCAATTGCTTCATGTTTATTTTTTGATAATGCATTTAGAGAAATAAAACACTCACTAGCTCCTAGATTTATTAACATAACAAAACTCATACAATAAATATTACCTGATGTCTCCAACATAGTGGAATGGTGCTCAACCTGGAAATTGTTCATTGTCGCATGGATGCGATGAGCCTTTCCCAAATACCCAATTGTGGGTGTTTACCAAGTTGGATTGGAATTACCTATATTCTGAGGGAAATCCATCTCATGTTGTGGACCTCTGCAAGTCCAACACCTCATCTTAGGAGCATAGCTCCTA
The DNA here is from genome assembly GCA_034641835.2 of Pinus albicaulis. NCBI lineage: Eukaryota > Viridiplantae > Streptophyta > Pinopsida > Pinales > Pinaceae > Pinus > Pinus albicaulis. The sequence goes on from CM076580.1 coordinate 820,004,302, forward strand.
CCACTGGTTGAACTGAGAGTTGGTCTAGAACTTTGTTGGTAAGATCCAAACAATTGTGATCAATATTGTGGTGGTGTGGCATTGTGTTGCTACATAGGAAAAGACTATGGTGGTTTATGAGTCTTCTAAGATACCACATGTGACTATTGATCTGGATTCATATATGGAATTCTTTAGTTTCTGATCACCAATTTTGATGACTCTACCCAAACTCCCTTTGAAAATTCGTACAATCCACATTGTTTCCACTATAGAATCCTAACCCTATAGGGTTTGATGGTTCACTCAATCCACTTCTCAATATTTCTTCCTAAGCGATGATTTATTGTTGAACAATATCATGTAAGGTGTGAGGCATCAATATCCTAACCATAGCATGAATGTTGAAATTCAATCTATACAAAAATGTGTTCACTTTGCGCTTTTCGATGTTTAAGTGAAGGGAATAGCAAAGAGTTCCATGAAATGAGCATCATACTAATTAGGAACTAAGAAAATACCCTACTTCAGTGCATTGAAGTCATTCAGTTGTCTTTCGATGAACTCCTATGATAGGTAGTGTTCTCTAAAATTTTATTCAAATAACTCCCAAGTTGCCTCTAAGATATCCATCCCCAACTAGGGCAATAATGTATTCCACCAAAGTAATGTGTTTCCTGTGAACTGGAATACACCCATATTGGCCTTTATATTCGATGTGTATTCAATCAATTTGAATCACATAGCCATGTTTTCTCGCCATCCCTCTGCATTTTGTTTATCTATGGACCCCCAAAATTCTAGAAATTTTACCTTTCCAAATATTAATCCACATAATTTCTTGAGAATTTTTTGGACCTATCATTTTGCATAATAGTTCCTCCCTATTCCCATTCCAGATGAGTTATTAAGGCCTATGACATTTGTTGAAATGAAATCATTAGGTTAAAAAATTCTTCGAGAAGTATGTGTTCATGCGCCATGATGTGATCCCCATCATTGGGTGAATTAACCAGAGTTGGTTGTTGCGATGGTGTCATGTCACACCCTCTAGCCATCATACTCCTTGACACACATTTTCTAGATGTGGTACTTATTCCAACAACTTCCAATTTAAATTAGTCTAAATTGATGTAATAAACTCGGTGCAGAATACCCTCTTAGACCATTCTCGTCACCTTATCCTGGATTATCTGATGAACTAAAGGTTTGATACAATATTGGATCATTAGACTAATGGTATTGTTTCATGAAAATAGTAGCATTAGATCAATAATTTCAAATTTATTTGGAAACTTGATTAATCAATTCACCCTTTATTTGTAGTACTAAAGGCTTCTATTATTTCCAATACATTTCATCTACATATCAACAATGTTTGCAAAGAATATTCTAATTAATTCACATAGCAAATATTTATACATATACAAATAAAATATATCTAGAACACCAATAACTATAGGATAATCAGTAATAGATAAATAGTGTACAGTATTATAGAGAAATAATATTATATAGTAGTTTATTCAGGGAATATTAGCATAGTCTGCAACATAGGAACATAATATTGATTGAATCATATAATCCAAAAAATTAGAAAACAATGATAAATATTGTCCTATAAAATTGAAGGGATAACTCATAATACCTTTTTTTTTCATAATTTATATCAAGTTTGCAATATGCCTTTTTAGTCCTTATAGTGATGAATTCATTATATCAATCATGCAAAATGCTCTTGGGGGTAAAAATTGAATCAAACAACCTCTTACACTCTCTGAATCAAACTTTGCCATGGTTTTTGTCTTCTCGTACTATCTATTTTTATTCTTATTTTACATTTGTAATGTTTCAAGATGTGTGTTCAATTATGTGTCATCTAAAAGAAATCTGAAAATTAACCTTTTTCAACACCTTATGATTGAACAATGAACAGATTTGCTAAGATGTTTGATTAGATATCCTAACTGTAACTTAAAATAATAATGGCATGGCATTGGTCTTATGATCATAATTGATGGTACAGGTAGTTACTTTGAATATCTTTTGTGCTATGTTGAATATGCAATGCAACATATCGTTTTAAGCACATGAGTGATTTACAACTAAGAGAGTAAAACATGTCACTTACTGGATAATTATGAATGATGCAAACATGAGGTATGCCTTTCTTGTTTTATGGATAAATAGGAAACTACGACTTGTATCTATGGGAACTTATTAATGATTTAGAAATATTGTTGTGTTGTATGGCTTCTAATCTATTTACGAGGAATCTGCAATCTAAAAGAGCTTTCTACATAAAACTAGATAATTGAAACCAAGAGTAACTTAAAACTACAACTCCAGTAATGCTAGAATCTATAAACGCATAATATAGAGGAAATAATATGAAGGAAGAACAAGATGAAATTCATGTCTTGTTGACAAGTCAAAAACATGTGGCAATTGAGCATGTTGGTGTGAATAAATGCAAAAGAAGTTGATGCATCTATAGAATCTATTCCATGTCTCTCTTAAGTATGCAAGAGTCAATGAACCTAGACCTGCACATGAAATACATGGAATCCTACCAATACTTAAGGAGTTGGACCTTAGATGGAATTTACTTCCATACTAGTAGGCATTAGTTCTTATTTATGAAGAACTTCCAACCCTTAAATTGATTGACATGCGTAACAATCATAGCAGGATCAGGTCATATTCTTTTCCCATATTTTACAATTTGCGCACATTGGATCTTAATAACTGAGGAATAACTTGGAAACAGGTGGAGAGACTAAAAAAATCACTCCCTATTTTAGAATAACTCCATCTTGTTGGGAATTGGTTAAGAACTATTGCTGTGAAAACACATTTGGGAGCTCTGTTTCACCACCATGTATGTATTTTCAAGGATTTGGTTCCTTGAAGCTTTTAAGTCTCGAAGGAAATGGTATGGAGAGCTAGGAAGAAATTGCAAAAATTTATCAGCTTACTAGTTTGGAAAAACTTCATCTGAGTAAGAACATGCTCAAAAGCATAGTTTATCTCCAACCTTATAAATTAAATCATTGTTTATCAAATGGAAAAGAGCCATGGAATGCTCAATACAAACCATTTGAAAATGATTGTTTTCTTCTTTTTGGTAGAAATAAAATTGAGGATTAGGCTTCTATAGAGGTACTAAATCTCTTCCCTAGCTTGAGGGTAAGCATTCCTTGAATTGTTTTCTAACTATTGATATGAACATCAAAATGGACATAGTTTTCTAAAAGTGGATCCCTAACTATAAAGTATGTTTGAGAATATTCAAGGATCATATTTTTTTCTCTTCACATCATAGCTAGTTTCCAATGTTTTCTAACTTGTCTTAGTCACTTGGAATCAACCAAGTTTGACTTTCTTTGAGTTTCAATAAAAATGAATCAATTGAGTCAGCAAGTGATTTAACCGATGCACAATTTATTACTTGATATATATCTGTGTGTGTGTGTGTGTGTGTGTGTGTGTGTGTGAGACAAGGATTTTGGATTCATGCTAAATATCATGCCACCAAATAGTAACAGTTAATACAATGATATGGTTTTAAATTAAAGGTAAGTTTGGGTTTACATGTACTCAAAATTCCTTTATTAGTCCCTGCCCCTTCGGGCTGCAGGGACTCTTGTAATCGGTTTTGTTCATTTTCATTAATTTTACATGCGAACCAAAACTAATTAACCTAATGGTGTGGACATATATTCTATAAAGTGTTAAACCATTCTTTACTCTGCCAATGAACTTCACTCGGCTGTTATTTCAATCAATAAGAATTTTAGAGGTCTTATTTGGCCTCATATCGAGGCCAAATGTAAGAAAACTTATGTTATTTTCGTTTTTGCTAACAAAATATCAACTTATGCCGATTAATGTTAACATTAGTCTCTTAGTATGAAATGCTAACTAAAATGTGAAGAGCGGGATGGATGTGCAAGCAATCTTAAGGTTAACAGCTATGGTGGATGCATGTGATCCACATGTGGACGTCATGTCATTCTATGACCTTGCCCATGTGCCAGTGCTAGCTTCCCTGATTAGCACTTCCTTGCTAGGTTCTACGGCTTTGTTCAGGCACAGGATTTGTTGTTCTTGGCTACCAGGTTGGGGGTTTTCATCTACGGTGGATTTGTTCAGGCACGGGATTTTTTCTTGGCTAACAAGTTGTTGGGGGGTTTTCATCTACGGGATCATGCCTAGGCTCGAGTTTACAAGCTCAATTTAGCCAAAAAGGTCTCTGTGGTTGCTACTTTTTCGGCTCCTATGGTCACATGCAGCTTCAAAAGCTGTGACATAAAAAATTTCAGAGGGTGATGGCAGGATCTGAAAGTATACAAGGCGGAAAGGCGGAAAGGGTGTTCTCATCAGTACTCGGGACTGCAATTCAAGAATCATAGTGAACAAGACCTCCATGACCGTTACCATCGATCACGGGGTTCAATTGAAAGACCTAATTAAACGTTTTTCCATGGCAGGGTGAGCCCTTCCATGGCTGGCATAGTGAGCATGGCGGGTCATGGTAGCAGGCTGTGGGGAAAGGGCTGCAGCGTCTTTGAATACGTGGTGGCAATGAGCTTGGGTGTTTTTGACAATATTTTTACCCACACGACAATAACATTGGTTCGACTCCAGGAAGCACAATATGCAGGTTGGAGAGATGTATAAATATATGGATGAAAACTGAAAATTGAACTATGAATTAGATTTAAAGTTGTAACCCCTGTACTAGATTAGATTATGAAAGTTCTAACCCGAACAATTGTTACATGATTCTTCGAACAACTTATATGGATGAAAACTGAATCTTACCTTCCCTAGGCTTTCGTTTCGCCACTCCCTCCCTCACTTGTCTAACCTTCGCTAGAATATGGATTCCTACTCTTCACATGCCTTAGCAAGGCTCAAGTTCATCTTCATCCCTTCCAGTGTACACTAGATAAAATAACTCTTGATATTAGAAGACTCTAGCTTGAGTGGAATGTCAATTACAAGAGAAACTTAATTTGTGAAGCAATTTGAAAACAAATAGAAACTATGTTTTCTATGGTGAAGCCCTCTCTCCCCGTCGAGTGAATTCATCTGGAAAATACAATATATTCCCATGCAAACAATTTTCAAGGTTTCAGTTACCCTATTGTATTACTTATTGTTATTGATGTTCCCATGATATGATTATCTTGTTTATAACAGTTCTTCTAGTAGCTTTATCAAATTTTTGAAATATGGCTTTCGATGAGTGCTTTTAATATCTTTACTAATTTGTATGAAAGGTGGCCCTCCACATCAAAGAACGTGGCTTGCATCCAAGTCCACATGTCATTCAGATGTTTAATTGTCAATTAATTTTTGCTCAGCGATAGATTTATTATTGTATATGTCATGGAAGGCAGGTGTGTATGAATCTAAAAAACATTAAAGTCTGAGTAAGAGATACCCTCTTTGTTCATGAGGTTTCCGAATGATTTCTTGTTCATTTTCATCTGGGTCCTGGTGGAATCGATGCATGGCTGGATGCCCCAGGTTTTAGATCATTTTTTTTTACAGAGAATCATTTCAATTTCATATATAAAGTTTTAAAAAGATGATTTCTTGTTCATTGTCATCTGGGTGCTGGTGGAATCGATTCATGGCTGGATGCCCCAAGTTTTAGATCATTTTTTTTATAGAGAATCATTTCAATTTCATATATAAAGTTTGCAAAAGATATCCGACACATTTTAAGTTCAGATTACATGACAATTTTTTCTTTGAGAGTGCAAGCTTCTGTGATCCATAACATTTTAATTATAAATCTTCCGGGAAATCACATAAGGAATTTTTTGAACCGACGCGTTTCGAACTACCAACTGTAGTTCATCATCTTAAGGAAGCATAAGATCTCTTCTTCTTTTAAACCATTAAACACCATTCGGGGCTCCCTTAAATCGGTTAAGGACCAGTTGGACCCTAAAAGTGTGAAAGGTGTTTATTTGATTCCGTGCTCTTGCGGGACTCCCTACATTGGTGAAACTGGTAAGTCGATTAATAAGAGGTTCCAGGAGCACGCTGCGGATATTAGGCATGGTAGAACCAAGTCCTTTGCATTAGCTGAGCATGCAGAAAAGATGAAGCATCACATTTGTATGGAGGACGCTAGAATTATTGCTAGGGTTGACCATTTCCATCACCGGAAATTTAGGGAGGCGATTGAGATTGAGAAGAGGTCCTGCACGTTGAATAGGGATGACGGATGGAAAGTTAGCAGTTGTTGGATTCCATCTCTTCATTCCCTGTAAGGGTCCTTTTATTCTTTGGTTTTTATGGTTTGGTCTTATTACTATTTTAATATTTTATTTATTTAATAATTTAAAATAAAATACTTTTTATTTTAATTTTAATTTCCAAAGGTTTTTTTTTTAATTATTGTATTGATTATTTTAGTTATTTATAAATTATTTTTAGTTTATGACTTTGACTTGAATTCGTTAATTTTTATTTTACTGTGTAGTAGGTCCTTTTATTCTTTACTTTTATAATTTCATCTTTTTGTATTATTATTTTGTTATTTTATTTTTTTATTTTTTTATTTTTTTTCTAAGTATGACTAATTCTATTATGTATAAAAATTACTGGTACAAAACATCCACAGTGTCAGCTATGTGAGTCTGAACACTGGGCTTGATAAAAAATCTATTCAAATAGTGTCTGGACTGCCCAGGATGGGAAACCAGTCCTTTTAACCACAGAGTCTGAACTGCCCTTGAGAGGGAAACCGGTTTTGAGTTCATACAAGCCAAACAAACATAAAAATAAGTGCTAAAATTCAAAATCTTCTTTTTCAGCTGAGCTGTGAAGCGATATAGCATAGAATTTTCTTCAATGTTTGAGCAAAAAACCTGTAGAGATTTGCAGATGCTAATCATGAGTCGGAGAAGGAGGTTCCTTGATAATCCTGCATCCGAAAACATTGCTGCTGTCATCCTTCCCAGCGTCGAGTGCGTCCTCCCTGCCAGTGTGCGCCACCTTCATGCTTTGTTCGTTCTATGGAAGGGGAGAGGAAGTGGCAGGAGCCACCACTTTGCAAGGGAAACCAGAGCCCGGAGGGGAAAGGAGAGAGATAGAACGGGGCGCAGCATGATTAGGGATTTCTTCACGGAGAGTCACAGTAATATAGGCAGTGAGGATGGAATGGAAGAGGTGCAGTCGAACTTGAGTTCAGCTCGCTGAGAATTTTGTCGAATGGTGGGACGAGCACAACTATGAGAGACAGGGGGGGAGAGCTGCTGGTAGGCTCGTGAGCTAAGGAAGGGGAGGGCGGAGCAACATCAACAGCATCTCCAGTGTGGCCACGACCCCTTCCTCTTTCACCACGCGGGCCAAGTGTATGACTGTGATCTTCATCCGCAGAGGAGGAGCCTGTGCCAAGACTGGGAGGGGGGCGACGGAGACCCTGGCTGAGACCTCGCCTGCTCCTCATTCTTTTGCGGAGACGGGGCATGTTGACAGGAATTATTTTATTTATTTTATTTATTGGTTTATGTTTGTTAATTTATTTAGTTATTAAATTAAAATTAAAAATACTGTTAATTTATTTCTATTTTTAGTTTATTTATTTATTTTTACTTTATGACTTTGACTTGAATTAGTTAGTTTTTATTTTACTCTGTAGTATGTCCTTTTTATTCTTTATTTTATTTTAATTTAATTTATTTTTATTTCTAATTTTAGTTTTTGTTTTTATTTATTTATTTTTATTATTATTATTCTATTTATTTATAATTTATTTATAATTTTATGTCTTTGACTTGAATATTTGTTCACTTAATCACTTATTTATATTGTTTAGGTGGGGGAATTAAGTTAGTTTTTTGGGTTAATCTTATACGACTGAGTAATTAGGTCTTTTTATATTGTTATTATTTTTAGTTTTATTTATTTATTTATTTATTTATTTTTTATTTTTATTTTTTTGACTGTTTTAATTTTAAGGATGTGTGACTTATATTTTTGGATTATTTTATAATTGTATTTAATTTTTTACCCTTTTTTGACTCCTTGGGTCTTGACCATTGCTTCTGTCTTCATGGTATAAATGTGTATGTCAGATCAGCCATTCCTCATTATCCTGATGATGAACTACAGTTGGTAGTTTGAAACGCGTCATTTCCAAAAATTCCTTATGTGATTTCCTGGAAGATTTATAATTAAATTTTTTTCTTTGTTGTTTGATGGCCTATCTTTGCTGTTTGATGGCCGATATTTTTACAGGTAAATGGCTGCCCAATCTGAATAGAATTATCTACTAAGAGCAATGGTTTTCCGTCTCAAATATTTCTATTTCCCTCTTGCCAGTAAAATAACGAATTCAAGATGTATTTGGCAATATTTATAACTGTTTTTTGAGGAAAAATGATTGCCACCGCTGAAATGGGTCTTTTCCACTATTTTAGGAGAAAACATATGCTTGATATTGGCGTTAGGAATACCGCTTCAAAATTCATTCTATGATGAAAATTGGCCAATGACTATGCCAATAAACCATAGGCCCTTCCTCCTTACAAGTTCATAACTCACTATTAGTGGAGAAGACATGAGTTCACTTTGCAGGACAAATGTAGACACTCTCTATTTTGAGAAGTCAGTTTTTGCTGCTGGGAGGTTTGAAATATTTAAAGCTATAGTTGAGATGCATCAAATTTCAGCATTAATAATGGTGGTGAGTTTTGTTCCCAGACACTAGTGTGCGACAACGGCCCTTTGATCGCGCTTTTGATCAGCAACTACATGTATGTATTTTTAGGAAAACCTAGCAGTTCCAAGATATCACAAAACAGGTTCTCTACAGGTAATAGTTTCGGGAAGGTGTTCTATGCTTAAGGACAGAATATCCTCCTGATGTGATACTGCATGCATACCTCTTTCAATAAGAAAATGATATAATTAAATATAATGCAATTAATATAACTTGTACTACTCAAACATAGCCTCGTAATATCCAGAAGGTAAATAAAACATCCTTGCTTCTGGACATTGACATGCATAAGTAAAGCCACACATGTTCTTTTACAGCTCATTTCCCCTCATGTTCTCAACAGTTTTTCATTTAACTATAAATGAAGCAGATGATAATTTTTTTCATTCCATGTTAGATAAATAAACGCAAGCCAGATGAGATTTTTGAAAAGAAGCTATTAGTTTATTCTATATACATGTCCAATACAAATTTGCACTAGCCACATGAAGCATCCGTGGACCATCACACAGTAATTATACACAGGGATAGCAATTAAAAAAATACAATACAAATTTCCTAATTTGTCTTGCAATGTAGCTAGATTGCGAACTGCAAGTTCTCTGTCCTGCTATCAGAAAAAGGAGTCCCAGCAAGTAAATGCATAGATAAACTACTGTTTAAATCTATAGAACAATTTGTGAGTATAGAAACAATGCAATGATAATGAAAATAAATGCATAAACAACAATTACAATGTTTAATTAGCCTTATCATTCGTAGCTACTACTTGAAAAGCTTTCAGGAATGTTTCTGATGACTGAGCACCATGTAACTTATACTACCCATTAATCTGCAATGGATAACAATAACTTTAGCAATATGTCTTTGAACTATAGAATAACATCTTCCATATACTACAGAATAACTAGTGAATCTTATTACAAACCAGAAAATCTAGGACTCCCGTCACATTACGTGCATACTTCTGAAGCTCTTCGTTAATCTAGGAAAGCATGCTTCAAGGCTGAGCATACCTTTTTTGTCTTTGTCAAATTGAACATGCTTGGAGGCTGAGCATCTGATCTTTCTTCTAGCCTTCCCTGCTCATAACCTTATTCAGGTCTCTTTCTTGGAGTATTTGCGCAAGCCAAGACGTTGCTACCTAAAATTATGTTTCTCTCCAAAAACCAAACCAAACTAAAGCTGTTGGGCAGGGACTAGTTGCTCCGCAACTCTCCTTGTTAAAATTTTAACTATGAAAAGAATTGAAGCAAGTGGCATGAGGTAATTTCAAAACTTGATATAATTCAATTTACTTCCATGAACATACATTTTTGTAACCATTGATGATATTAAATATTTTTGATATGGTATGGAGAATGTACAGGATGTGATTGATATTACATATCACTAAATATACTGTAATTTCCATTTACACGGATATGATAATATTCGGTGTGAGATACTCATTCGATCGAAAAAGGTTGCATTCATTTAATATGTATTTAATTAACTATCACTTAATGATATATACCCACAATCATTTTAAATGTTCCGCTTAATTCTCTACCACAAACATAATTATTTTTCTTATTGTTAATGAATTACTTTCTAATTTCTTCCACTCGGATTTAATATTCATCTATGATGGATACAAGGTTTTTAATAGAGCAGGTATTAGTAGTTAACTTCCCTTACCTTTATTAGCACTCGAGAGACACTAGTCATTATGGAATCATTGTTCATTGATTAAGTGGAGGTTAGTCATGCCGTGATGTTAACATGTGATACATTAATAGTTATCTGAGCTCTACCCAATTTCTAATAGAAGTAAAACATTTTGATGCAATGTTATCTACAATCACCATTGATTAGATACTGAGTGATACTACTAATAACATTGGTTGTTCGCTAATGCAATTAATGTCATCTTGACATCTTAAACGTTGATGCAAATTGTGTTGCATTCTTATTTATATTGTATTAAATGGTACTTGGGATAAAGTGATGCATGCCTCGTGATGACTTAAATTGGGAATTTTATTAGAGTATAACCAAAATAAATGCTCAGTAGCATTGACTGTGTAATTTAAAAAAAAAAAATTATCAATTGTATTATTGAGTATTTATCTGTGGTTTCAATCTTTGATTGAAGATGTTCTTGATCTGTTGTGGTTCTCACTCATGCTCTCATAACCAAAATGACCCTTCTCTGCCAAAATGAACACAATCTCAGTACCCAGCTCCAAAGTACTTCGAATTCGAGGTACTTTGGCCCCCGTGTCCAAGATTTCAAGAACAATTAAAGTCCAATACCCTCTATAGTAACTTTGTTAAAAAAAATTCTTCTCTGTAAAATATTTCTCCTCTTCCTCTCATTAAAAATATCATTTTATAAGCTCGACCCCACCATCTCAAGCTCTCCACCGCCCATGCTTATTATTTTCTCGACCTTTTCTGTTATTGCCACCCATAACGTCTTTTATGAATTTTGTCTCTCTATCTCCCTGCGTTTACATATATATATATATATGGTATTGAGGTTGTCGCCTTAGTTTATATTGATTAAATATATTTTATATTATAGTTTCCTTTTGGTTTAGTTAATACCATATTTTGTGAATTTTGTGAATTTGTGAATTATTTTATTTATAATTTTAATTATTTACTTTATTCTTAAATCAAATAAATTTAATTGGTATTTTATTATTTTTTTGTTATATATATGCACACAGGTGGTATATATCAAAATGCATCATTCACTAGAGAGAGAAATTTACTTCGATAATCGATTTATTAAACTTAAGCATAGATATGTATGCCTCCTCATATACATGCTAATATTCACATTCTATTTGTAGGAGGGTCATTACATACACCCCTCCTTCTGAAAATTATCGGTAATTATTTAGTGATTAGTATAGTCACTTAAGAATTCTGTTTCAAAATTGAATGTGTTTAACATAAGGAAATTTTAAAATTTGTATTCTGAACATTTAAAATTTTACAACTATAATAGTCATGTCTAGCATGTGAATATTATCATGCATACGGGACATCCATATGATAGCTATATATGCATGACCTTCATGTATTGGAATAGTATACATACAGTCTATTATTGGAGAATATCTATGCTTAAGATTAATAAATCGATTATCGAAGTAAATTTCTAAATATATATATAGTGAATGAAGCATTTTGATATATACCACCCGTATATATATCTATATATATATGATTAATCCTTTTATCAAAGATATCTATAGGTAACAAAATAATAATAAAATACCATTTAAATTTATTTGATTTATAATTAAATTTATTTATGTTAAAAATAAAGTAAATTATTAATAATTATAATAATTTACTTTATTCTTAACATAAACAAATTTTATTATAAACCAAATAAATTTAATTGGTATTTTATTACTTTTTTGTTATATATATATATATATCAAAATGCCTCATTCGCTATATATATATATATATATATATATATTTACTTCGATAATTGATTTATTAATCTTAAGCATACATATTTTCCAATATTAGCTAATATGTATACTATTGCAATACATGCGGGTCATGCATATGTAGCTATCATATGGATGCCCCGTATGCATGCTAATATTCACATTCTATTTGTAGGTGGGTCATTACATGCCTCAACATACTACTGAACTTAATGTCCTTCAGACTATCCTGGTCACCCTGTATACATATAGCAATATAGACGAGTCTTTATCCAAACCATATAATCTATATTAGCCCATAGTGATCCCAATAATAGTAAAACCTTAAGGCTAACCCAGATGTATTGCTTTATTAATATTACATACCATAGTATGCTAAGATATCAATATTCTGCCCTGGATGTCGGTGACTAAGGCCCATGGGAGGCAGGAATGGTGCCACACACGCTGGCCCACTTGGAGGTCAAGCATGCGTGAGGGGCATGCAGGACGTGACATGGGGGCAGACGTGACAGATGAGGGCAGTACAAGTGGGGGAAGGATGCTGGCAGCGAGTAGTAAAGTACAACACCAAAAAATGGAGGCAGAGGAAATGGATTCGCAGGATCCTGAGGGAGGGAGGAACCAACAATGTCCCAGTTCGCTTGAGTGTGGACTTAATTGCGGTGGAAGGTGTAAGGACAAAGGCAAAGCAGAGTGGGGAGCTCAAGATAGGTTTATGAGAAGCCAAAGGGGATGAGGTAGAATCGAACTAACTTGGTGCAACAGGGTGAACGACTAAAAAGGGGCAGGGATATCAGCTGCGACACAGGCGGTAGTGTTTGTGGTATGTCAACGCTCCTTCCTGGAGGGGAGGACGATGGGTCATCTTACTCTAGCCCACTATTAGATAGAACGTGGAACATGTAGAGGCAGAGGATATATTTTCAAAGGTAGGGAAGGTGTAATATTCCTAATTAGCCACTGTTACTTGGAATATTATACCTACTCCATTTTTTAAATAAGAATTAGGGAAGACAATAAAACATATCCCAGTGTGAAAAGGGATTGGATTAGGAGGACAAAATAAAGCCACTTTGGTGTGAAACAAGGGCAAAGCAATGAGCTAGATCTAGTTGACCAAGTCAACAACACTGTCACAAGAGGAGGGAAAGCTACTAGGGCAACGCAGTTTTGAAAGGGGAATCTTCTCAAGGAAGTCACATCACCAATGAGTGGGGTCCGGGGTGGGAAAGCTCACCAAGGATAAGAAGGAGGAGATAGCAACAAATAAGGCATTCATTATTCATCGTTTTTTTGGTCTTATGACTGATTGCAAGCTTCAGTTGTTTAGCCGGAGTTGTAGGACTGTTTAGTGCAAAGAATTCTCATGCGGGAATTCCATCTTTACCTTTAGTCTAACCCATTGGGAGATCTAAGGAGGAGGTCCGGAGCTTACTCTTTGTCATTTTCCTTGAGGATATCCATTCTGCATCACATACAGCACAATCACTTCCAATAACTGTGTCATTTCTGCAGTAGCAGCAGCAGTTGGGTGAAACCCTCTTGTTTTATGCTTGTTTCAGAGGAGGAGGTGTCTATTTCACTTCGGGAGGTCTATTGAGGAAGGCCTTGGGCCAATTTCTATATTATTTGTCTATTTCAAATTACATTTAGTATTTTCTAATACAGAGTTGTTGGGTACAACGTTATTTTCTGCAGTGCTGCATTTTGTGTTGCTATTTTGCCGGAAACCCTTGCCGGGGTGTTCTAATGTGCTTGTAAAAGAGGACAAACCTCTTTTTCTGATTCTATGATTAATGAAAGCTCCAGATCTATATGAAACCATATTTTTCTATATATTTCATAATAAAAATTACATTTTTTCAATCTTCGATAGTTCTATCTTATGAAGTTGCGGGATTAGGGTGTTTTTAAGCATATATGAGCTGGGGAGATCTGTTTAATGTAGCTAGGATGATTTTTTTCTGATGTCATTCTATATTTAAGCTACATACAACATATATAAGAGGATACAAGTCATTTTCTATGTTTTTATTGCATGGTTTTCCTTATACAACGCCCTCATTGGAGATATTACAAAAATTCCTGAAAAGGAATATTACAGTGGTATCAGAGCTCTGCTCTTGGCTCAGCTTGTGAGGGAGATTTATCTTCAGCATGGAGGAGCAAGAAATTTCAAATATCCTACTTCAAACCCTTCAGAACATTGCAACGGACCTCAAGGAGATGAGACATGAAGGGGATCCTGTAGAGTTTTACTAGGAGGCAAGCACCAGCACTGCAAATGGCATGGGGCATTCAGATGCATCACAACGCTCTACCATGCCTTCATTTTTAACTGGGGGAGATAAGGAGGGAACCCTAGGAGAATATTTTGAATAATATGAACTCCAATCTCAAGGGCTCAAGGAGCACTTGAGCTTTCAAGAGTTTTGCCAGATCAAGGATGGGAGGAGGATTAATCCTCATCAAAAGGAGGATAACTTGATGCAAGGATCAGTCCTACAGTGAAGTATGGTAGGGTTCTTCTTGCCCACTTTTGATGGGACACCTAAGTGCACAACCAAGGCTTGGGTGGAGAAGCTGGACACATACTTCCAGCTCAACAAGGTTTCTAAGATAGAAGCCATCAAGATAGTTGCGTTGCACCTAGAAGGGGGAGCTCAAGAATGGTGGTTTCATGGAATGACCACAATTGGGCATAATCGTATCACTTCATACTCATATTTAACTAAGAAGCTAGTGGAGAGGTTTGATCCAAGAGATCTGGAAGCCCACTTTGCCAAGTTAACCAAGCTCAAGCAGGAGGGAGATGTTGAGGATTATACTACTGAGTATTTGTAGCTTTCAGTGATGGTATCCAACCTCACTATGAGCAGGAAGGTATGCATGTTTATTAATGGGATGGCTAAGCCATTGCAAGGGTTGGTCAAATCCACTAGACGAACCACACTCCTTGAAGCTGTGGAGAAATCTAGAGATCTACAACACATCTTTCCCAGGGAAAGAACCTTTTTGCAGCAAGAGACTTACTCAAGACCAAGGAAGAAAATCCATGTTTGAGATTTGGAGGGAGAATGTGTTGCAGGAAGGACACATAATTTCAAGACCTTCTCCAAGAAGGATGCCAGTGCTATACAATCCATGGAATACTTTGCTCCAAGAGGGGGAGCTATTGCAGCGTTAAGAGGAGTCCCAAAGTATCTAACCTTGAGGGCGAGAGGTACTATCATGGGGAAAAGAGTTTATGTGTTGATAGATAGTGGAGCCACTCATAATTTTATTGATGCACAGCTGGTACAAAGGAGAGGAATCCACATGGAGGATTTTGAGGGATTTTTAGTTTTGGTCCCAGGAGCTATGATCCTGCAATGTGCCAAGTATGTTTCGGCACTAACCATTACTATGGGGACCTACACATTGACAGACCACTTCTTTGTGGTCGACATTCTAGACACCAATGTCATATTGGGAGTCCAGTGGTTAATCACTCTTGGGAGAGTTACCACTAACTGGAGAACCTTGGAGATGGAATGGACAGGAGGGAAGGATGGCCATCAACAAAAGATCAAGGGTATAAACACATACCCCCCTCAGGTTTTTTTAGCACATAGGATGGAGGCAGATCTACGTAGAGGGGATGTTGAATGGGCATTGGAGCTGCATATATCAGGGATGAAGGGCAAGGACTCGCCAGTGCATCCAAATGTTCAGTCTCTCTTGGACCGATATTCTACAGTATTTGGAGATATCCCACCAGGGAGACCTCCTGGCCGAGGGTTTGAACACACCATTGAGTTGGAACAAGGGAGCCAAGCAGTAATCACCACTCCTTATAGGCACCCCAAGGCTTATAGGGATGATATTGAGAGAGCTATCCAAGAGGTGCTAGCTCTAGGACACATCCAGCCTAGTACTAGTCCTTTTGCTTCCTCTGTGGTTTTGGTAAAGAAGAAAGATGGCACAATGAGGATGTGCATTGATTATAGGGCCTTGAATAAGAAGACTATGAAGAACAAGTACCCTATACCCAGGATCGATGAACTCATGGATGAGTTGAGGGGATCTAAATACTTCTCCAAGATTGATTTGAGATCCGGGCATCATCAAATCAAGGTGAGGGAGAAAGATATCCCCAAGACAACGTTCAGATGCCACTATGGGCATTTTGAGTTTCTGGTAATTCCCTTTGGATTGACCAATTCTCCAGCAAATTTCCAATCCTGCATGAACCACATCTTCTGTGGTCATTTGAGAAAGTTTGTACTGGTCCTATTTGATGATATTCTTATCTACAGCCGCACTTGGGAGGAGCACTTGCAGCATATTGAGACAATTTTACATATCCTCAAGGAGAAGCAATTCTATGCCAAGCTCTCCAAATGTGAATTTGGCCTCACAGAGATGTTGTATTTAGAGCACATCATAGGAGTGGATGGAGTGAGGGTACATGAGGAGAAGATCCAGGCTATCAGAGATTGGCTTGAACCCAAGAATGTTACAGAACTCAGAGGGTTTGTGGGCATATGCACTTACTACCAGAAGTTTGTGAAAGGATTTTCACAACTAGCAGCACCACTCACAGACTTGATAAAGAAGGGAGCTTTCTATTGGACACCTACAACACAAAGGGCTTTTGATAAGCTCAAAGAGGTAATGAGTAGTTGTCTTGTTTTGGCTTTGCCTGACTTTTCTCAACCTTTTGTGCTAGAATGTGATGCATCAGGTGAAGGTATTGGGGCAGTCTTGATGCAAGGTGGGCATCCTATAGCCTTTGAGAGCAGGAAGTTTCTCCCTCATGAGAGGTTATACCCCATCTATGATAAAGAAATGTTGGCTATAATCCATGCATTAGCCAAATTCTGGCAATACTCAGTGGGGAATAAGTTCAAGGTGAAGAGTGATCATAACAGTACTAGATTCTTCCTTGAACAGAGACAACTATAGGAGAGACAACAGAAGTGGGTGAGAAAAATCCAAGCTTATGATTTTGACATAGAATATGTCAAGGGAAAGAGAAATGTAGTAGTTGATGCACTATCCAGGAGGCCTACAGTGCTATCTTTGAGGGGCATGGATGTGGATTGGAAAGCTCAACTTTTAGTTGAGTATTCCAAAGATGACTTTGCAGGTGAGATACTTGATGGGGTGGCCTCGGATGAGAGGTTTAGAGTGATGGATGAGGTCATCTATTACCGGGACCAGATCTTCTTGGCTAAGAATTCCAAGCTCAAGGAGAAGATCTTATTGGCATCACATGATTCCCCACTTGTCAAACATCAAGGTTTCACAAAGACTTATAGAGCTATCAAAGAGAGATTCTCATGGAAGGTCTCAAGGATGATGTACTCCAACATGTCAGAGAGTGCACCATTTGTCAATAGAACAAGGGATAACACACTCACCATACTAGGTTATTGCAGCCACTACCTATTCCGAATGGGAAGTGGGAAAGTACCTCTATGGACTTCATCACCGGCTTACTGACAGTGCAGGGTAAGGACTGTATCTTTGTTTTTGTTGATAGAATAACAAAGTACTCTCATTTCTTTGCCATTTTTGCACATTATACTGCTTCACAGGTAGTTGAGCTCTTATTCAGAGATGTATTTAGACTCCATGGTCACCCAAGGACCATAGTGAGTGATCGGGACAGTCGCTTCATGGGTGGCTTTTGGCAGGAAATTTTCCGGTTAGTGGGGACTGGTTTGACTCCAAGCACTAGCTATCACCCCCAAACCGATGGACAGACCGAGATAGTGAACAAGTGGCTAGAAGGCTACTTGAGGAACTATGTTGCAGGGCAGCAAAGAGCTTGGCTGCCTTGGCTCCACTTGGGAGAGTATTGTTACAACACTACTCACCATATTTCTATTGTCATGACTCCATTCCGAGCCTTATATGGGTATGAGGCACTCTCATTTGCTGATGTTATGTTTGGGGCAAGTAAAGCTCCAAGGGAAAATGAATGGATTCGGGAGAACTAGGACATACTCAGGGCACTCAAAGACAACATTGCCACTGCCCAGAACCAACAGAAGATGTATGCAGATCGTGGTCAGATAGAAAGACAGTTTGAGGTGGGAGATCTTGTCTATCTGCGTCTTCAGCCTTACAAACAGTCCACACTCAAGGAGAATGGAGTTGAGAAGCTCAAACCATGTTTCTATGGGCCATACAGGGTGTTCAAATGTATCGATAAGGTAGCATATGAGTTGGAGCTTCCTAAGGGGAGCAAGATCCACAATATCTTCCATGTCTCTTGCCTCAAGAAGGCCATTGGGAGGAATGTAGTTTCCAACATGGATCTCCCCCTATTGATGATGAGGACCACTTAATCTTGCAGCCAGAAGCAATCTTAAATGCAAGGGAGAGGTAGCTAAGAAACAGAGTCATCAAGGAATATCTGATTCGATGGAGGAATCTACCAGATGAGGATTCCACTTGGGAGGGAGAGAAGATCTTGCAGCATCATTCTTGACTGTTGCTTGTGGGCAAGCAACTTTTGAATGGGGAGGACTGTAATATTCCCAATTATCCACTACTACTTGGAATATTATAACTGCTCCATTTTTGAAATAAGAAGTAGGGAAGACAATAAAACATATCCTAGTGTGAAAAGGGATTGGATTAGGAGGACAAAATAAATCCACTTTGGTGTGAAATAAGGGCAAAGAAATGAGCTATATCCATTTGACCAAGTCAATAGCGCTATCACAAGAGGAGGGAAAGCTACTAGGGCAGTGCAGTTTTGAAAGGGGAATCTTCTCAAGGAAGTCACATCACCAATGAGTGGGATCTGAGGTGTGAAAGCTCACCAAGGATAAGAAGGAGGAGAGAGCATCAAAGAAGGCATTTATTATTTGTCGTTTTTTTGGTATTACAACTGATTGCAAGCTTCAGTTGTTTATCCAGAGTTGCAGCACTGTTTAGTGCAAAGAATTCTGATGCGGGAATTCCATCTTTACCTTTGGTCTAGCTGATTGGGAGATCTAAGGAGGAGGTACTGAGCTTACTCTTCATCATTTTCCTTGAGGATATACATTCTGAATCACATACAGCACAGTCACTTCTAGTAACTACATCATTTCTGCAGTAGCAGTAGTAGCTGGGTGAAACCCTCTTGTTTTATGCTTGTTTCGGAGGAGGAGGTGTCTATTTCACTCCGGAAGGTCTATTGAGGAAGGCCTTGGGCCAATTTCTGTATTATTTGTCTATTTCAGATTACATTTAGTATTTTCTAATACATAGTTGCTGGGTACAACGTTATTCTCTGCAGTGCTGCATTTTGTGTTGCTATTTTGTTGGAAACCCTTGCCGAGGTGTTCCGATGTGCTTGTAAAAGAGGACAAACCTCTTATTTCTGATTCTATGATTAATGAAAGCTATAGATATGTATGAAACCATATTTTTCTATAGATTTTATAATAAAAATTACGCTGTTGCAGTCTTCAGCAGTTCTATTTTATGAAGTTGCGGGATTGGGGTGTTTTTAAGCATATATGAGCTGGGGAGATCTGTTTAATGTAGCTAGGATGTTTTTTTTCTGATTCCATTCTACATTTAAGCTATATATAGCTTATATAAGAGGAACCAAGTCCTGTTCTATGTTTTTATTTTATGGTTTTCCTTATACAGCGTCCTCATTGGAGATATTGCAGAAATTCCTGAAAATGAATATTACAAAAGGGGGGTGGCACAGGTCTCAGCCAGAGTTCAGGGAAAAAAGGTTGGATTTGGAGGCATTTTTCTTCACTAAGAATGATGACGCAGATGCTTCCACCATCTCCAAATTGGAGGCAAACCTCGTCAAGGCCTTGCAGTAGGAGTATGGGGAGAGGGTTGAGGTGCAACCGGTTTGGGTGACATGGAATATCCTGGGCTTCCTAATACGCGAGAGAAGGATAATTGGCCAAGATGAGGGATAGAACGTTTGCAGCATTAGGGAAGGGCTCGAAAAAATTATCGGCAAGCTACAAAACACCTTGACGATTGCATGGTATCTGTACATTATTCGACCAGATTGTGCGCCTCCGTTGGATGATCCTGAGGATGGAGAAGAGGAGGACACCATGACAATGCAAGAGTCGAACAGCCTGGGAGGGGAGAACTAGCATCGAGACTGTCCCAAGTGCTTTTTTTTGTTATGATAAGCTTTTGGTGGGCTTCTAGCCTTTTAATGTTCATAGTTCGAAGTCTTAGTAGGTTTATTTGGTTAATGTTGAAGCTCTATCCATTCTATCTATTTTAGGGATAATTAGACTTGATATTCCTCCGGTTTCTAGTGTTGGGCAGAGACGTTTTGATAAGTTTGGATAGAGGGTCTGGTTTCCGGCTAGCCAATATATCTATGACTGTAAATATTTAACTAGTTAATAGAAGGAGTCCCATACTTGATGATAAATAAAAAAAAGATATCAATAGTCTGGATTGAAGCATATGAATAAATAAGGTAACATATGGGCTAGCATAAAATTTAAATCACAGGGGTTATGTACTTGAATAGATATATTAATCAACAAATGTTTTAATCACAAGGATGGAGTTATTGATTGACCTCGCAAAGTAACTTGTTCTAGCCACGACATATCGAAATAGGGGTAATTTGGTTTTAACTGAACTAAAACCTGTAGCTTAAAAATAATTGAACCAACGATGTAGCCATGAGTGATATGTAATATGTAATAGTATTTTAAGTTTACCTTGCACCATGAGTTTTCCAACATAGATAAAGATAGTTCAGGATCGATACTTATTGACTGATATAATTTACCATATTTCAACAAGAGGAAACAACCCGCTCTGAGGTTCTTTAAATCTTACCCAAGATATTCAGTATTTTTGTCCCTAACGTGTTTAATGGATCTGTTATTCAAAGAATTATCTTCCCCCAAGAGAAATAAAGTGTTAAAATCTCTCTTAAGGGTCCTATACTAATATTTTCAACTTATAAGAAATAAAATATTATATACAAATATATATATTATAAAAGCGCTAGAATTCTCTCTTAACCAGTGAGGAGTGATATTTAATAGAAACTATAAAATAATTTAGGAAGAAGTTTAAATTCTAAGTGAGAAAATAGAAGAATTCGAAAGCTACAAAACAAAATCGATTTCAAATCTAAATAGAAAATATGAGGCAACAAGATAGATCACAATCAAATTATCGATTCTCTAAAAATATGAAACAATAGGTCTCAAATTATTGTAATTAATTCACGCTAAAAACTCAAAGAAAACAAATAAAAATCACTAATTATCGAAGAGCTAAAATAAATTAAGTGACTGAGTTCACTTCCTCATTAATAGAATAATCATTCATTAACTATGAACCAAAAACATATAATTCATGAAAATGAAAGACTATGACATAACATCCAAAAAGAAAAACAGTCACAATCTTAATGTTATTTTCTTTATATATGTATATGTGATAAAGTTAACTTATGAAATTCATTCCATAAACTATAATGCAAATATTACAAAGGCTTAAACTAATTGTTGTAAGTAACAACCACAAGAACTAATCTAATATATATTCAAGCAAAGAGAATTAATAAAGGTAGGAAACATGAATTAAAATTAAACCATTTATCCTTGTTACATAGTTCAAGAATGTAATGGTAATATAACCTTCAATAAACTCTTGAAACACGGTCAAATAGTTAATATTTATTAGAGGAATAATATATGATGATGCTATATTTAAAAGGATTAATAACTCTAGTTTTGCGTTAAAGACATTCAACAGAAAACTTATAGAAGTATGACCAAGCACAACATTTCATCAATGTATTCATTCATGAAATTTTCATCCTTTCCCATCCTCCTTTTCACCAATCTTTCATACTCTATTTATAATTTATAGAGTTATGATAATAAAAATCATACTTAATAACTAATACCTAAAATCAAGACAAAATTTCCCCAAAATTAGGAAGGTATTTTTATCCAATAAATTCAATCTCATAGATTGTATCAAAGTTTCTTTAAATTGAAAAAATGATAATAGTTGAATGAAAAAAAAAAGAGTTTGTCAGATCAATACATGCTAACTGCATGGATTGGATTTTTCATATTTGGAAACCATAACTCAGTTGCATATTTATGATGGACACCTATAAAATATAAAACAAATTAAATTAATAATTTATATCTTTTAAAAGATTGGCTACAGAATATATGATTCTATAGCTATTCTAAATTAAATGAATAAAACAAATAAAACAGGTATGGATACCTCAGAAGAAGAAAAAAATATCAAAACTTAAAAAGAAAATATAATGAACATCAACTATTTGACACCGAAAATATTTTGTAAATCTGAAGTAATAATGACATTGATTCCATAGGATTTAACAATCACTTGTTTTTCAACCAATTGGAGCTTTTTTTTCAATTATGTGAATTGCTTCTCATGTTTCTCAACCATGGATTGGTTTTGCATATTTTAGTCATTGGTTTTCAAGTCATAACTCAACTACAAAATTTACTTTTCCATCCAAAACTAGCTCTTCACGCTTATATATAAATTTTGTTCGTGTTAATAACCATTTGGGGAGGAAACATGACCCATGAAATCATCCTTAGACCTGGTCCTAATATCAACAAACAAGTTGAAATCATAGCCACCCTGAAATCCCCATTAGATTTTGACTTCACATTTTTCTCTTCAATTTTGGGTTCTTTTAGAATATCAATTTCAATAGGAACAATAAATCTTGAAACCTTTTTGGATTTATCCTTGTTATCTTGAGCTAATTTTCATGTCGACTTCTTAATTTTATATCAATTTTATTTGCTTAGATTTTCCTCATGATCTATTGTTTCAACTGCAAGGTAATGCGAAGAGTTTCGATTGACATGATGTGCTAATAAGTCTGAATCGAGCTTACATTTTCCAGGTGATAAAACTGTTGATAGTACTCGCTCTTTCTATTGGGCTTTGTTTCCAGATTGGCATCTGGTGGCCACAAACACTGAGGGTCGCTCACACGGTTTGGTTTCCATCTGGGATCCTAGTCATTATTTTATGCAAGCTTACATCCTTTTTGGAGTTATTTAATTGACCAGCCATTTTAGAGGACTCCATCGAAGGCTTCATCTTATAAATATTTATGCACCATACAAGGATAGATGTAATTTTTGGAGGAAAATGGAGGTCTGTGATTTTATTTCTCTTGAATACACTATCTATGTCAGGGATTTTAACTGCACTCTGTGGGAAGGGGAGACTTGGGGCCATCGAGGCCGGAGGGATCCATTGGAAGTTTTCTTGCAATCACTTTTTAAGTCTTCAAACCTGATTTATTTTTCCATGGAGAGGGAGGGACAGACCTGGCTTAATGGGCACTCAGGAGAGGAATATTTTGGAAAAAGGATTGATAGAATTATGATACAAGCCTCTCTACTGCCTCTAATGGGGGGTATATAGGCTTAGGCTGAGGATTTTGTTATCTCTGATCATCGTCCGATCTCTATTGAATGGACTTTCAAGAATCCGAAAAGGGGGTACCCTTTTAAATTTAATCAGGTTTGGTTAAACAATGAGAACTTTAATCTTTTGGTTCGTAAGCATATACGTGAATGCCAACATGAGGAGGGTATTTTGGTGATGGAAATAATTTCAAATAACTTATGAAGCTTGAAGGATCGGGTGAAGATATGGGAGAAGTCAGAGAAAGCTAAATTACTCCAGGAGCTTAAGCTCATTATGGCAGAGATTACCTTGATACTCAATGAGATAGAAAATGGGGTTTTGAACCCTTTACAATGGACCCGACTAAAATAGTTGGAAGCAGAGAGGAGAAAGATACTACTCATCCATGAACATTCATGGAGACTCAAGGGTCGGGCTACGTGACTTCAAGAGGTTGACAACAACACTAAGTTTATCCATCATTTCACAAACAGAAGGAAAAAAGGAAACACGATTTGGCAGAAGGAGGTAATCGGTGATCTTGTTAATTACAAAGTGGGCATACAAGAGGAAGTTGTGAAGTTTTTTGAAAAAATATATAAGGGCAGGGAAGAATTGGTGTTTTCTAAACAAGTTAAGGCACTGGAATATTTTCCAAGGATGTTTGGGGATGCAGAGAATGTCTTTCTACAGAGGCCGGCTACCTATGAAGAAGTTGAACGAGTACTCAATTCTTTCCTTGCAGATAAGAGTCCAGGTCTAGATGGCTGGACTCTATATTTATTCATCCACTTCTCTGATATATTTCTAAAATAATTAATGGACATGATTGAAGCGGTTAAAGCATCTGGTAAGTTCAAGGGTGGGATAAATTCTACGTTTTTAGCCCTAATCCCTATGAAAAAGGATCCTCTGTGTTTCAAGGATTCTAGACCAATCTCGCTATCCAACACCCTCTACAAGATTTTATCTAAGCTATTGGCTGAAAGGTTAAAAGGGGTCCTCGCCAGATTTGTCACACTTGAACATTCGGGCTTTTTTTCGGGAAGGAGCATCCATGACGTGGTGGTAGTAACACAAGAGACCATGCAATCTATAAAATTGAATAAACTTAAAGCATGAACAATGAAATTTGATCTGATTAAAGCCTATGATAGTGTTGATTGGGGATTTCTAAAATTGATTCTCCATAAGATTGGTATGACCTCTGACTCAATAGATTATATTATGGGATGCATTAATTCTTCTTCCATGTCTGTAATCATTAATGGATCTGCATCGAATTTTTTTAGACCAAGGAGAGGGCTAAGAAAGGGATATGCACTCTCCCCATTGCTTTTCATCCTTGTGATGGATGCCTTTAGCTTAAATATAAAGTGTACTATGGATTCAGGAGACTTTAAATGTATCAGAATTTCTAGAAAGGGAGACATATCACATAATTTTTTTGTTGACGATGTCCTTATTTTTGGGATATTGATTAAAAGCAGTTGGCAAGCACTATGTTGATCTTAAAAAACTTATGTATTACATCGGTTATCGAGGCGAATGGTGAGAAATATTGTTTCTACCATTCGGAAGGATCCACGGAGTTTCTTGATTACATTCACAGCCTATTTAATTTCCGAGTGTATAATATAGATGAAGGGATCACTTACCTTGGATTCCAATTGAGGGCAACTAGATATACTTCAAGAGACTAGTTGTGGATTCTGGACAGATTCCTGCGAAGAATAAATACTTGGTCCATCAAGTGGTTGTCTAAGAGAGGTCGACTAGTCTTAACACAGGTAGTATTACAACAATATTCTATATATTGGGCACATTTATTCTGTATTCCTTGGAAGATAATCAACAAAATTCGAGGTTACATGTTGGAATTTATTTGGAACGGTGGTCTAGGGAAAGGATCATACCATTTGGAAAAATGGGATATGATAGCGATGCCCAAGGCATTGGTGGGCTGGGAGGTTATTGAACTGGAAAATTTTGGAAAGGCACTCATGATGAAGTCCCTATGGAGGAGTCTCAACTCTCCAGGCATTTGGAAGGACATAATTGATTACAAATACTTCAATCACAAATCGATGGAAAATATTTATATGGGAGAAAATCTACAGCAGCAAAAATGATCACTGATTTGGACAGGTTTCAGAAAAAATTAGCCACTGTTTAAACTCAAACTTCGGTGGAAACTTGGAAATGGTGGTCATATCCAAATTGGTCAAACAGGGCTGTGGGAATCATAACAAGTCACTCATATCAGTTGGGAACTGTTATCCTTTCTTCACAAAAAAGTCATTTTCCTTTTTAGTCAAATTGTGGAATGGTAAGTGGAAATCTCGCATTCTCATTCGACAAGACACCTGGGATTACCAGAAGCACTGGTAAATGATTGGAACATATATTGTGATTTTTTAAGAAGCTTGGGACTATATAGAAATAGTCAGGGGGCCGAGTTAGGTGGGGGGGTAAAATCAACAAAGGCCAGATTGTCATAAGCGAGTTATATAGTACCATGATGAAAGATAAAGCCGAGGCGAGGACCCCATGTTGGATAATGGACTTGTGGAAATATAAATTAAAAATATATATATATATATATATTTTCTATTGGCTAGTGTGACAAGACAAAAAACTTACGTGGAATAACTTACAAAGGAGAGGGATTAATGGTCCAGGAATTTTCAGACTCTGTTGGAAAGCAACATAAGGTAATAAACATCTATTTTATTTTTGTCCTTTTACCAATATGGTCCTCCAACATATTTGCAGTAGTTTTCATTTCAAGTTGCCTTCATATAACAGTGCTGAAAGTTGCTTCTTACGGTGGGTAGGGAAAGGTAATATTTTCAAGAATTTGCACATTATTTATCACTGGAGCTTATGATGCTGCATAAATATTTGGATTTTCGAAGAGCAGTATAGTTCGCTGGAGAGAGTAAGTAAACAAGTACTTCTTGCTTGGGAAAACCTGCAGGTAAAAGAAAAACCTCCTCTGGATTTGTCAGCTAGAAATTGTCCACGCGAAATCAACTACCCAGCTGGGTTTTTTGATGGGGCTGCACAAAATCAAAGGTGTGTATGTGGCACATGGCTGATGATCTCTCCTACTTGCCATTATAAGATACACTGGTATGGCAGAATAGGTACTAACATGAGGGCTGAGGCTTTGGAACTTTGGGTACTGATGTGGTTTGCACACCACCTCTGCATCGATAGATTGTCCATCTATGTGGATTCACAAGTTCTGATAGACCATCTGAATAAAGGCTCAGCTTTAAATCCTGAACTTCTATCAACATGGATGGGACGAATAGAGATCATGCAAAAAAATTTCACCTCCATTACTTTTGGCCACATCTCTAGAGAAAAGAATTCACAGGCCGACAGGTTTTCTAAAAAGGGCTTAACATGGAGATACAGAGAAATGCACTATGAGTTGTATGAAGCTTTAGGTACTGGAGCAAAGGGCTCGGTTATTTTTTTTCTAACTCCTCTGTTTCTGCATGTTTCTGAAGAGGACAAGGGTAGGTAATGGATGTCTTTACAAGTCCATGTTTAGTTGGGCCAAACTGTGGCCATATGTTACTTTTTGATGACCATTTTGCAAGATCGTGGTACATAGAGGGAATGATCCTTAATCTCTGTTGATAGAAGGATCCCAGTTATGAATGGACTGCCTGGACACTTTTTGATATATAGCTATTTTTTTTAATGGAAAATGAAACTACCATGAGGAATTTTGTTTATGTTTAGAAACTTAAAGTTGTAAGGGAAAAGAAGGAGAAACCAAATGTTTTTGTTTTTGTTTTTGCTGATGTAACTATTACTAAAGAATCCTTAAGACTTATGTGCTGGTACTTAATATAAACCAGTTGTTTTTTTCTACTGAAAAAAAAGTTACAAGGTTAGAATATTCTCCCCAAAGACCACTTTTAAATTTTTTTATTTTGTTGCAAGTTGTTGGGCCGTGAATACGCCCACTTTTTTTCACTTATTTCATCCATTTTTAGTCTTTTTTTATCATATCATTTATTATAATTTATTATATAAATCCATCTTATAATGATTTATGTTCTTATGGATGAATATTATTTCTTCTCCTTTATTTTTAATAAATTGATTATTATTATGCATAATTTTATCAATGATGATTTATCAATATATTTTATACCAACACTCACCATTTTAGCCTCCAAGATGTTTGCCAGACTGCAAATTTGATTTCCAAATCATCATGAAATATTCCAACTCAGAAATTCGTTGGAATAAGAAGTGACAGTTTTGCGGTTGAGATTCTGGACAAATGAAGAAGAATCTGGAAAATCCAGAACATGGGTTTTGTCCAGAACGAACCAAATAAACTTATCAAAGAATGTTTTGCCCAAATTCAGCCTGTATTGAGAGAAATGCAGGGTTATTTGTGCATGATTTTCTCAGATTTACTATTGCGGTCGTCCTCCAAATCTCAGCTGCAAAACAAATTCGCCTTGCTCTTGTTGAAAGATGGATGGAAATATATTTTCTGGTTGATCAAGTTTTGGGGAACAATCCAATATTGTTATGAGAGATCATATTTTCTATTTAATTTCTCCTCTTTCTGATTATAAAAGGAGA
Organism: Pinus albicaulis; assembly: GCA_034641835.2. Lineage (NCBI taxonomy): Eukaryota > Viridiplantae > Streptophyta > Pinopsida > Pinales > Pinaceae > Pinus > Pinus albicaulis. The sequence goes on from CM076580.1 coordinate 820,032,532, forward strand.
GTATGTATTATGTATTGAAAAAGAATGGATGATTATTGAATTCCTTTTGTAACACTATAATTCCTTGACTCTTGTGAGCAAAGAGAAACTGATGTAAAAGCTATCTATGTTTGATTAATACAAAGACGCGTTCTCGTTCCATTTATCAAGCTCTGTAGTAGCCCAACGGTGTTTCACCGACGGTTGAGGGCCCGACCCTGGTGGAGCAATCCGCTGTTTGTATTTCTATTCTTTTATTTCTGTCGTGTGATAATTGCATTTAGATTCATTACGATTACAAAGTTATTTGATTGCTATTGGATTGAATTTGGATTTGCTGTATATGTTAATGAATTTCACTGCTATTCTATCTTAGCAAGGATCATATTTACTATCTTATTCATCTTGGTATCTTTTATAAAGCATTACTATTCCATTGATTTATGATTCATTCCAATTAACTGTTTCCTAGTGTTAGCCGTCGACAGGGTTGAAGTATTAAGAGGATTCATCGCCTAATTGCGTTAAGTTTATGTTTGTTGTTCCATTTATGTTTATTGTTCATTTCTAATTCATTAGTTTTAGATTGCAGAAAGATTGTTTATTTACATTGTTACAGTTTGTTGTTTATGCACATAGCCATTTAATTGAAGATTGTTGTTCATTTCTAATTCTTGCTTTTAAAAAGAGTTCTTCTTAGTTTATTTTCAACAGAAGTTAGTTCAATTTCAATTTCACTTTGATTGCTTTACATCAATACTTTCAACTGTAGAGAACACTGGTTATTGCTTCCAAGTTCCCAAATTGATTGCCTTGTTCCAGTTTGATTTCAATTGCATCAATTTCTAAAGGAATGAGTTATTGCTACTGTATCCTTGATTGATGGTTGTTGAGTGAATATATAGAAAAAGTACGGCAGTGCCGCACCTGCCTACAAGCATGGTTGGAAGACACCCGAGGTGTAGGGGTGTGACAGTTGGTATTAGAGCTACCTATACGAACGGTTTGAAAGTCTGATCCCACTGCTGTTGCACATCAGTTGGTATCAGAGCTACTAGTATGGATGGTTTGAAAGTCTGATAACACAACTGTTGTTGCACATCAGTTGGTATCACAGCTACCTTCACTGGGAGCTTTTACTGAAGCAAGGACATAGTTGCAGGGTATTATAAATACTCCTTCGGGAGCTTGTAAAGTGGCTTTTTTGGTTTGGGGGACTCGAGTTGAATATATTGTATTACCAGAGGGTTACACATTGAAACATGAATACAAGCATTTTGAGGAAACCCCTTTGTTGGATCTGATGTGTTTGGCGGTGCGAACACTATCTGTATTTATTTACAGTTTCAGAACATCTTTTGATTAATGAGACTGCACTCTTTAATGGCATCATTTATGCATCATGGTTACCTATATGTGTGTTAATGGTGTTCGGATTAATTGCTTGCTAAATGGATGTTAGTGACTTTGTTTATTAGCATTTGATTTTATCTTTTAGATATTAAAATGGCATCTCACCATAAATAACTATTTCTTTTGTGGTTAGAATACCTCACAAGAATAACCCCAAAGATGTGTTGCTAACGACACCTCCTTCGGCGTGTATGCTTTATTAATTTTCTCACTACGCATAGTGTTATATACATGTTTAATGCATCAATCATATGTCCTGTATCAGTTGATCAGGTGTGTATCCACTGTTTTATAGAGTTTAAGTGAGACCCAAAGCAAAGGAGAAATCAGTGGTAGCCGGACCCACACCCAGGACGGGATCCCTATTCCAAATGGTTCAAGGTCTAATTGGGACCTTTTACCGGGGAGATCCCCTGCTGTTGGCCGGACAAATTTTCCCGTCAACAGGGTGGAACGTGATGACCTTTGTGATGGAAAGGGTCATGCTTAGCCACATAGAATGGCAAGTTCCCGGCTTGACTTATACACTACCTTGGTGGTAGGGCACGTTGGTGGAGTAGACTTCTTCATGGCTTCAACCAAGATGGACCTCTTGGCAGACCTTTAGTGGAGGAGCAGCTTGAAGGAAGTACTCATATATGATGGAGGTAGGAGTGACCGATAGCACTTCACTTTGATATGTATGGACATGATGATGATGAGAGTTGAGTTGAGTTCACCTAGATGGACACATGGGCAGCCAAAAGTCATGGACATGGACTACATGGATATCTTTTATAGATGGGCTGATGGGACGTTGTTCACCATGAGCAACTTGGACATTCGTTGGATGAGAAACCTATGAGACATTCATATGATTTGCAGAGTGAGAACTTGTGATGGCACTCATGACCAATACAAGTAGGCTTACCAATGCTTTGGATATGATGAGGCATGGGAGTTCATGATGGATATGCCTTGGTATACACTTTGGCATGGGCTTGAGTCTACTTGACTTAGCCACACTTCTTATTTTTATGATGCTTGGACAATGAGACTACTTTGCATACAAGTAGCACATGGATTAGCATCATGGACAACATGTTGTGGATGAGATGGATGCACTTCATGGACCCAAACATGGCACACTTGGATAAGATTTAGACTTGATCGAGTTGATGGATGTGACAGATTGCAGAAGGAACAACTAACACATGGTATGAGGATGGACATTCTCATGATGAGGAAGTTATGGTTGGATTAGCTACCCAACTAGTTCGAGTTATGGGAGCGCGCAGTGTGCAGAGTTATGCCGGATACATAGCAGCTTTTGTTGTGTTGAGTTGGTCGGAGTACTTGATGCAGAATTTCACATGACATTGATGATATGTGGTGGGTTGACACGATATATGTTGCAGCAACATGTGACCTTGCTGAGGAGATTGATTTCCCACTATGGTGTAGAATGAGATGATTTTAGTAGATGTGTTGATGATCACAAACTGAGTAGATATCTCATGGACATGAACCTTGCTAGTTTATGCGACGACATTGCAACGATATTGTGCAATGAGACTTTGCGACGAACCTTGTGATGATACTTTGCAACGATATGATGCGACGATGGTAGCACTATCGGGATGATAGTCATGTTTGAAGTGGAGGAGGATGTAAGGCCCCAAGACTTCATGGGCGCGTTCAGGGTAATGGGTGCACTCATTGGGCATTTGGACGAGTTCGGGCGCCGTCCGACGACAGGCGAAACACTGCACTGTAGGGGCATGGGCGCGTGCATGTAGCGGAGGCGCATCACGAGGGTGAGTTGGGAGAGGCGCGTTGCACTTGACCAACACATGGTGTTGGCAATATGTGTTTATACCACCAAAGACGCACCATGGATGAGCCAAGCCGACGGGCGAGTCGGTGGAGCGGCCGACGTGTTGGGCGCGGCTGACGCCACACTTCATGGGCAAGCGACCAAACGACGGGTCGACTCGGGTCAACTGAGTGACCCATACTCCACTTGGGAATTCATATATATTGGAGGACGTGTGGAAGAGTGGAGGCAAGCAATCAACAAAACAAACAACAAGAATAGTCAAGGGTAAGGTGTTGGTCACCATGAGCTTCCACCATCTCATTGGTGAAGAAACGGAGCAATCGGCGAAGGAAACGAAGGTTGGGTGAGTCGGGATGCAGTTGGGTGCGTTGCACCGTAGACCATCATAGGCCGTACCACAGGTCGGGTTGGGTCAGGTCGGGTGCAGCTGAATGACGGGCGGGTCGGGTCGTGCACGACTGGGTGCCTTTGAACGGGCTGGGCGTCAGTAAAAACACAATTCCGGGAGCGTCGAGAGTCGGATTTGAGTGTCGTAAAGTGTCGAATGTGCGTATCGACAGGCCACATCTAACCACACATTTGGGAGGTATATTGGACATAGATACAGCTCAGGAAATGTTCTGAACTGATTTGGAGCAATGGTTGAGTGACCCAAGTGAACTGGTAGCACTTGGGCAGCTTTGTGCAGGAAATTCCACAGGTGAAAACCTTTGATTGTAAATGATTGTTGTAGGCTAATTTTATGGTTGACAAGCCTTAGAGCTTGGTCAAAAGAAAAATTTCCTTGCCAAGGAGCAGGAGTGGCTTCTCCTAGATTGGACATTGTACTCATATTTTTATGAAACATATTATCTGGGTGGACTCATTATTAACAGGGAGTTGCCCCTCCCTTGTATGTATGGGCGTACTTGTGGATTGATATTGATGGAACAAGGGACATGGGATGTTTCAAACCTTGATGAGGCAATTTGTGACCTTAAACTTGATGATTAAAATGCCTGGGACAAGGGTGGAACATTAATTATTATCAAATGTTACTAAAGGCGTAGTCTAGGTACTTAAGTATTTGAAAAAGGAAAAAGTACGACAGTGCCGCACCTACCTACAAGCGTGGTTGGAAGACACCCGAGGTGTAGGGGCGTGATAGTTGGTATCAGAGCTGCTAATCCACACCTTATTGAAGGAGGGTTCAGGGCCGTTATCATTGAATCAAGTAGGGACAACTCGAAGGTTGAAGCTGAAGCTTGATTGAGCAAACATGGATGCTGATGTAGGGTTGCAGCAAGTATTGGAGTCTGACATGAATAAAGAAAGGACATAGTTGCAGGGTATTATAAATGAACTTACACTTGATGGTTCAAATGCCTGGGACAAGGGTGGAACATTAGTTATTATCAAATGTTACTAAAGGCGTAGTCTAGGTACTTAAGTATTTGAAAAAAGAAAAAGTACGGCAGTGCCGCACCTACCTACAAGCGTGGTTGGAAGACACCCGAGGTGTAGGGGCGTGACAGTTGGTATCAGAGCTGCTAATCCACACCTTATTGAAGGAGGGTTCAGGGCCGTTATCATTGAATCAAGCAGGGACAACTCGAAGGTTGAAGCTGAAGCTTGATTGAGCAAACATGGATGCTGATGCAGGGTTGCAGCAAGTATTGGATTCTGACATGAATAAATCAAGTTTGAAGGCTCAAGTAAAACTTGAGAACATGATAGGATGTTGGAAGGATACGAAGCAAAAATATCACAAGGCTCTTGTGCAAGTGTCTGAACACTTGGAACACATTGGAGATGGGTTGATGGAGGTGCGGAAATCTTTGGATGGACTATTTGGAAAAACTGCTGAAATTAAGAAGCTTGACATGGAGATACGACAAGGTGAGCAAAGACTTAAATAACTCTTTATGGAAAGGGCTCACTTGAAGAAAAGAAGCACCACGTTGCAGGCTAAAGTCAAGGACATGGAAGATGAGATCAAGAGGGACTTCCTTGATTCGAAACCTATTGGTTTGAAGAAATAAAATGCATGTGTTGGCACACTTGGAAAAGAATAAGGCCACACTATGATGATTGGTGCACTTTGTTTGGAAGGAGTCAATATATGTCATATTGGAGCACTTAGGCAGAATTCGAAAAGGAAGGAGCTTGAACCAATTCAAGCAGACCAAAGATCGGATTTTTCTATGGAGCTTCATGAGAAGAAGTATGTGAAAAGAAATGTTAGTCCAAGGGCTAGTTTGAAAGACATATTGGAAGAGGAAATGTTGAAAAAGATTGCGTATATAAGGCGCAAGTCAAGAAGGAGGAATGATGATGAAATTTCCTTGGACTTGAGATTTGTGTCTGCAACCGTACATGGGAAAAATTTCTCTGCTTTGATAGACATGGGGGCTACCCATAGCTTCCTAAGTCAAAAGGCAGCTTCATCTCTTAGAAAGAAGAAGGCTAGCATCGAGAAAGAGTTGAGTGCTTTCAAGGCAGTCAATTCAGGAATGAAAGCAGTGACTGGTGTCATGAAAGGCACACATGTGATAGTAGGGTCATGGTCTGGAAAGATAGACTTAAGAGTCATTGACATGGATGATCATTCTATGGTGTTGGGGCAAGACTTTATGGTTGCAGCACAAGCCATTCTAATGATGGACCGAGACATTCTCTTAATTCTTGATGATGGAAAAACTGTGATGGTTCCTATGACAAAGAAAAATTGTTTGGGATATCAACCAAGATTGGCTTCATTGATCCTATATGAGAAGGACCCGGATATGGACCATACTGATATGGAGCATAGGGAACTTGGATCTATGACTCAAACAACAAAGGAACAACACATGTTTGATTTTGTTGAGAGAGACTTGAAAGAAAGAAGGAAAGGAGTGGGTATATGTTCATTTCTTCTTTCTTTCAAGTCTCTCTCAACAAAATCAAACATGTGTTGTTCCTTTGTTGTTTGAGTCATAGATCCAAGTTCCCTATGCTCCATATTAGTATGGTCCATATCCGGGTCCTTCTCATATAGGATCAATGAAGCCAATCTTGGTTGATATCCCAAATGGATTTTCCTTGTCATAGGAAACATCACAGTTTTTACATCATTAAGAATTAAGAGAATGTCTCAGTCCATCATTGGAATGGCTTGTGCTGCAACCATAAAGTCTCACCCCAACACCATAGAATGATCATCCATTTCAATGACTCTTAAGTCTATCTTTCCAAACCATGACCCTATTCTCACATGTGTGCCTTTCATGACACCATTCACTGCTTTCATTCCTGAATTGACTGCCTTGAAAGCACTCAAATATTTCTTCATGCTAGCCTTCTTCTTCCTAAGAGATGAAGCTGAATTTCGACTTAGGAAGCTATGGGTAGCCCCCGTGTCTATCAAAGCAGAGAAATTTTTCCCATGTACGGTTGTAGACACAAATCTCAAGTCCAAGGAACTTTCATCATCATTCCTCCTTCTTGTATTGCGCCTTATATACACAATGTTCTTCAAAATTTCCTCTTCCAATATGTATTTAGAACCAGCCCTTGGCCTAACAGTTATTTTACAATCATCACAGTTCACCTGCGGAAGTGCTGCCCAAAACTGCCCAAGTGCTGGTCACCCGGGTCACTCAACCGTTGCTCCAAATCAGTTCAGAACATCCCTTGAGCTCTCCGTGTGTCAAATCCACATCCCAAGCTCTAAGGCATGCCAATAATCAAAATAGCCCACAACAGTATTTTACAATCATCAAATTTCACTTGCGGAAGTGCTGCCCAAAACTGCCCAAGTGCTGGTCACCCGGGTCACTCAACCGTTGCTCCAAATAAGTTCAGAACATCCCTTGAGCTCTCCATGTGTCAAATCCACCTCCCAGATGTATGGCTGGATGAGGCCTGTCAATACACACGTTCTAAAATTTATGGCACCCAAATCTAACTCTCGACGCTCCCAGAATCGCGTTTTTTCTGTCGCCCAGTTCATTCAGAGGGCGCCCAGTCGTGTCCGATCCGACCCGTCGTTCAGCTGCGCCCGACCTGACCCGACCCGACCCATGGGTGCGGTCACCTAGTCTGCAACCCGACTCACCTGTCTGTAGCCCGAATTTTCCGTCTGAGGTGCGACCTATGGTGCAGCTCGCCCAACTACAGCTCGACTCGCGCAACGCTCCGTTCGTCGTCCGTTCTTCCACCAATGAGTTGTTGGCTAACTCATGGTGCTCCAACTCTTGCCTGACCATTCGTTGATGTGTTGTTTGCTTCCTTGATTTCCTCCACTCTTCCACATGCCCTCATATATATATGGAAACCCAAGTGAAGTGTGGGTCGCTCGGTCGACTCGAGCCGACCCTTCCTTTGGTCGCTCGCCCATGAAGTGTGGCGTCAGCCGCTACACCAACTCGCCCGTCGGCTTGACTCATCTAGGTGTGTCTTGGTGGTATAAATGCACCTTTCCAATGATGCGCCTCTCCCAACTTTCCCTCGTGACGCGCCTCCACTACACGCACGCGCCCGTGGCTCTCCGGTGCGATGTTCCGCCCGTTTCGTCGCACGACGCCCAAACTCGTCCAAACGCCCAATGAGCGCACTCGTTACCCCGAACGTGCCCATGAAGTCTTGGGGCCTTACATCCTCCTCCACTTCAAAGCATTTTCGTCCCTTGAAAACATCTTCCCATCGTCGCACGATCCATCGTCACAACTCCATGTGTGAAATATCGTCGCAACTTCATCGCAAAGTGTTGATGACTCCAACATCTTCCAAATGTGTTCATGTCTCCAACTCTGCAGTAATCATCAAAATAATGCATAAAATATCAAGTTCATGTCTTCCTTCATAATTCCTTCTTGATGTAGTATTGATCTCTATGTGAACTGTAGCCAAGATACTTCAACCCAAGAAGATATTGATAACCATATCTTTCCGTCAAACATCTATATGCTTGTAGCATCCATATGTTTGTAACATCTAGCACACCTCTGTAGCATTGCTAGCCCTCATGATTCAAACAGGTTAGGTGATCAGTCCAACTGTACGTCCTCCTCATAAGAATGTACATCCTCATGCCATCCGTTAGTCTTTCTTTAGCTCTTGTCACATTCATTAATTCAACCAAGAATCTATCCAAATTCCAAGTGCCATGTTTCGGTCCATGAAGTGTTCTCCATCTCCATCACAACATGTTGTCCATGATGTTAACCCATGTGCCACTAAGTGAACATCCTCCAAACATCACAGTAAGAGATGTCCTCTCACCAATCAATGCGCCATATTCAGGTCCATGAAGTTTCCCTTCATTCCATCTGCAATATGCGGTCTATGATGCTACTTCAATGTGCTATCAAGGTAGCCACATTCATTCAAGCATCTATCCATGCATGTGGGCCTTTGTTCAAAGCCCCTTTTTTTTTAGGGTGGTGTGGTCCTCCATGCACTAAGTTACCACACCCCCTTTCTCCAAAGGTTTATTTCAAAGCAAGGGTCAGGAAGCTACCTCCCTGACTTTCATCCACCCATGTATCAAATCAATGTCGAGTTTTAAGGTACTCGTGAACAACATCAACCTCCTCTTGAGTGCATCCTAGTGTCCCAAGCTTGTCCTTCGTTAGTTGAAAGTCATATATGCCCATAGCATATCTGCAAAATTCAACAATGTCAGCTAGATATCTACCTGCATAATCTTTCCCCGGTCCCATGTCTGAAGAAGTGTCCTTCTTCCCATCATCCTGGTGAAGATCTTGAGTAGATTTCTCTGCTACACGCTTCTCATCCCCTAATTTTTATTAACATGCATTTTTCAAATTTGGGTATGTACATACTAAAGGCCTTATTTCTAAAATGGTTCCACTGGAAATACTCTTATACATAAACATATTCAATTCTTAAAGAAGAGTAGGATAGTGGAGGAAAAAATAAATGAGGAAATAAAATAAACACATTTTTTTTTTTTTTGGGTAAAAATAGTTGTTTTGTTGCAACACGCTGTGGAAATCAACATCGATGATAAATATTTTAATTTATTTGTTTATATAGATGAATTATATTGTAAATAACAATTATACAAACACTCATATCCATTTTTATCATCAATATGGAAAAATTTCTTGAATATCATTTTTTTGGCTTGTGGGCTTGATGAAATTTCTAAAAACACAATCCGAAAAGGCATTTTTTGGGGGAAAAAAATTGAATAATTTTAAAACATGTTTCTATTCTAAGTAGCTCTTTATGTCTAATTTCTAACCCAATTTTAATCAGTCCATTTGTATTTGAAACGAAAAATTTAAAACCAAAACATTGACAGGGTGTCTAGTAGGCAACTCAAGAACAGAGTTGGGACAATCCGTTTTTGGAGGCCTAAATGACTATATTTTTAAAATTGTTTCTATGGTAGATTACTCTATGAATCTAGTTTACAAATCAATTTGAATCACTCAATTTCGATATCGTATGAGGAATGTATGACCAAAATACTGACTGCCTATCATAAATCAGCACTCTTGAAACTCTGTTTTCTCGGTTGTTCCCTAGCATATTTGACTCATCAATTCTTCTTGTCTTCAAAACATGTTTCTATTGGATATCAATAAATGAATATAATTTAATCTAAAATTTGAATCAGTTCAATCCGCCATTAAATGAATAATTTATGGTTGAAATACCAACTGTTGGTCTGAGCTGGAAAATCGAAAATGACTCTATTATGCAGGTTTTTCTAAGCAAGTTTAACATACCATTAAATGGAATTTTTAAAACATGTTTCTATTGGAGATAAAACTTTGAATTAGCTCTTATTTTTCTTTGGAATCACTCGAATCGGACGAAAAAAAGAAGAAGTTATGATTAAAACACTGCTGGTTAGTATGGTCGACCACTGCTCTCCCACAGGTGACAAATACAATTTGTTTTATTTTTCCGTGGATTTGTTCTACAGAGTAATTAATTGTTAGTTTTTTGCATAATTTTTGGATTAGGGGAGCCTGATCACCTCTCTTTCTCCATGATTTAATGTTTTATTGCAGGTAGACACTCGTTTTTTGCAGGTCTTAGGAGAACAAAGAAGGTCAATTTATGGATGAGCGATTCTTGAAAAATTTAGTAAAACAAGGGAATTTCATTCAGTTCATTACCAAACAGATTTATAACAAGAAGAAATGAAGAATTGGTTCCCATTTCAAGATTCATGTTACTGCTGCCAAAACATTTTTCAAAAAGATCATTTTTGTTTTCCATTAATAGATTGATATTCATTTAGGAAATAACATCATAGCTGTTGTAACTTAATAAAGTGTTGTTTTTTTTTCTGATTTCTTTTATGTTTTTGTGTTTTAGGTGTTGATCCCTTCAAATTTCAATTTCCGCTCTAGTGGTAATTGAACAATAAGTACCCCACCATGCAAGTTTCAATCGCAGAAAGAAATTCTTCGGTAGCACCAATTCTGTAAAATAAAAATAAAATAAAAAATTACTTTTTCTTGAAACCTGTACATAAAGTTTGTTTTCTTTTACTTTGCTTGTTTTCTTGTATAGAATTTTATTTCTTGAACCATTCTTACTTTGTTTATTGTGAATTTTTGTTGTTCCTTCTTTCGAAAGGAACAACAGTTTTGTTGTGAATGTTTTTGTTGTTCCTTTCCAAAGGAACAACACTTTTGTTGTTCCTTTCGAAAGGAACAGTAGTATTGTTGTGAGCGTTTTGGTTCTTCCTTTCCAAAGGAATGTCCTTTCGAAAGGAACAATAACATTTTCGCAGATTTTTTTTACTGTTCCTTTTCAAAGGAACAACACTTTTTGAGTGCATTTTTCTTGTTTGTGAACAACTTTTTGAGGATGTTTTTTTAATTTTTCATAACTTTTTGAAAGAAAAGCATACAATTTATGGAAGGATACACAATCATACAAATTAAAGCTTATTGTAATCAACCAATCAAAATAAATCGTCATTTTTAAGAAAGTTGTTTAGTAATGATAAGACAAAGGAAAAAGGGACATAATCAATAACATGATCTTGTTGTCTTACCACCACTAAATTCATATGATCGATTATATTTATCATGTTGGTTCTTTCCCATATTTTATAACTTTCTTTGATTTTTACTTATGGAGTAGGAACAAGAGCATATTATTTTCTATTGAGGTGTTCAGACTTCTTCCACCATCCCTGCTCTTAAGGAGTGCTAAGCCATCCTTTATGAATAAATAGGAAAGTTCTATATGAAAAGAAAAATATTTACATATTTCATTAATAATTTTATAATTTGGCAGATGGAGGATAGGGGGTCTCATCAAGAGTCGACCTACCATGTTCATAAGGAAGCAAGTGAGTGGCATTCCCATCATGGCCACCAAACCAGGGATATGGTCCAATGGAAAATTGAAAAAATTAAGCAGTCCTTAGAACAAAAGGTCTCATCACGAGTCGGCCTGCCCACTTTTCACTTCTTCCCAGTGAATGGCATTGTGATTTATCTGGTCACCAAGCTAGCACAATGGCCTCCGTTATGAAAATTAACAAGCACTTCCTTAGCATAAATAAAGGAAAATGGTTCCAAGGGTGAGAGAGCAACTCTGTCAAGGTTATGGACACCTGTGAGCAACAGAGCTCTGCTGATGGTATTGGAGTCACATTTATACACATCAATAGTAATATTAAACCCTTTTTCCTATATCTCTATTTAAATATCAGATGAAAGTATGAATCCTTAACCTTTGATTTTGAACCTATTATACATGAAAATCATCATAAATCGATCACATTAGTTTAAGTGGGTAATAAAAGCATTTGTACTTATTTTTATCTTAACCTGTCCCTTCTCCTTATCCTTAAGTCATTACAAAACGCTTCTATATCTGTTTACGATTTATCACATGCATGGATTTCAGTAAATGCTATAATTTCATTGATTGTATCATAAGTATGTATGCATTTCCATGCTGTACAATTGCTGTGGAATATGATGCTCTTCTATTTTGCTAATTTGCCACAATATTGATATTGCATTTTTACAGAATTTTTTCTGCTTGAACTTTTTTGCATGCATCTTATCTGTTGCCATTCCAAACTGAAACTATGGATTCAAGAAAATTGCATACAAAATTCTGATTTGTTTATAGGAGAACAACAAGTATGGGGGAAAATTCTATTCGTAGCACAACCACACTATTGCAATTAACAGTGAAGGCTCGTGAACGTGTGTAATTCTTCAGACATGATGTGCTTGCATGGCTTCCACCTTTTGCATCACTTTCAATATCCGCTCAGCCTACATCAGCTTCAATAAAGACGAGTCCCTACATGTGATTCCACATTTTTTCGAAGATAACACTTGAGGTAAAATAGCATAATTTTCTGATTTATTATGAATTTAGGAGAATTTCATGATCATCCATTGAGCATTATTTATTATCATTCATTCCACATCTTTACCACTTCCCATTTTTTTAGACACGTCTCATCTTTCAGTTTGGGATAGTGTTGATTTTCTTTATTTCTTTCTTGTGACCATGTCAGTAATATCCTTTATCATCCATTGATATTCTTATTCATTCTCAACACCTCCCTTATTCCATGTTGTTTTACACCAAGCATAGATTTCAACAAATTGTAGCAACCACCTGTCTTTGTTTTCTAGCATTGCATGAGGACATGCTAATTCTTCAGTTTGGGGGAGGGGGAGGCGGGGGGGGGTGAATTGCTACACATGATGGATGTTTTCTACTCTCTTTCTCGTTTAAGGCATACAATTTCATTTTTATATAGTGCAGAAATTTATTTGCATATATCTTTAAAACTATGAACTAAATTCTTGTGATTTATGGATAACAGAGAGGTATCATTAAAATATACAAACCCAGATAATTCACGCTAAATTAGTTCATAAAATTTCAAAAATTATGCAGTGTCACCTACAACCATTTTTTTTGTATCTCATGATCCATGCATCAAAACGATTTGATTTTTGAGAAAACGGTTAATGAAGTTTGCTGTTACTTATGTCACTTTTTTCTGCAACTTCATATACATATAGTTGAACGTCAACAGTAAAAATTGTTATGCCTTTATCAAGATTGCTAAAATTGAATATTCATTATTTGAGGAAAAATTCATTTGTTCCATCCATTTCATGAGTTGGGATGAACAATTTTCTTTGTTTGGTTAACACATGGGTTTTGTCTTTGGGTTGCATGAGGACATGCAATATATTCAGTTTGGGGGTATGTTGGGCCGTGAATACAACCACTTTTTAACACTTATTTCATCTATTTTTACTCTTCTTTATCATATCATTTATTATAATTTATTATATAAATCCATCTTATAATGATTTATGTTCTTATGGATGAATATTATTTCTTCTCCTTTATTTTTAATAAATTGATTATTATTATGCATAATTTTATCAATGATGATTTATTAATATATTTTATACCAACACTCACCATTTTAGCCTCCAAGATATTTTCCAGACTGCAGATTTGATTTCCAAATCATCATGAAATATTCCAACTCAGAAATTCGTTGGAATAATACGTGACAGTTTTGCGGTTGAGATTCTAGACAAATGAAGAAGAATCTAGAAAATCTGGAACATGGGTTTTGTCCAGAACGAACCAAATTAACTTATAAAAGAATGGTTTGCCCAAATTCAGCCTGTATTGAGAGAAATGCAGGGTTATTTGTGCACGATTTTCTCAGATTTGCTATTGCGGTCGTCCTCCAAATCTCAGCTGCAAAGCCAAATTCGCCTTGCTCTTGTTGAAAGATGGATGGAAATATATTTTCTGGTTGATCAAGTTTTGGGGAACAATCCAATATTGTTACGAGAGATCATATTTTCTATTTAATTTCTCCTCTTTCTGATTATAAAAGGAGAGTATGTATTATGTATTGAAAAAGAATGGATGATTATTGAATTCCTTTTGTAACACTGTAATTCCTTGACTCTTGTGAGAAAAGAGCAACTGATGTAAAAGCTATCCATGTTTGATTAATACAAAGACGCGTTCTCGTTCCATTTATCAAGCTCTGTAGTAGCCCAGCGGTGTTTCACCGACGGTTGAGGGCCCGACCCTGGTGGAGCGATCCGCTATTTGTATTTCTATTCTTTTATTTTTGTCGTGTGATAATTGCATTTAGATTCATTACGATTACAGAGTTATTTGATTGCTATTGGATTGAATTCGGATTTGCTGTATATGTTAATGAATTGCACTGCTATTTTATCTTAGCAAGGATCGTATTTACTATCTTATTCATCTTGCTATCTTTTATAAAGCATTACTGTTCCATTGATTTATGATTCATTCCAATTAACTGTTTCATAGTGTTAGCCGTCGACAGGGTTGAAGTATTAAGAGGATTCATCGCCTAATTGCGTTAAGTTTATGTTTGTTGTTCAATTAACGTTTGTTGTTCCATTTCTGTTTATTGTTCATTTCTAATTCATTAGTTTCAGATTGCAGAAAGATTGTTTATTTACATTGTTACAGTTTTTTGTTTATGCACATAGCCATTTAATTGAAGATTGTTGTTCATTTCTAATTCTTGATTTTAAAAAGAGTTCTTCTTAGTTTATTTTCAACAGAAGTTAGTTCAATTTCAATTTCACTTCGATTGCTTTACATCAAGACTTTCAACTGTAGAGAACACTAGTTATTGCTTCCAAGTTCCCAGATTGATTGCCTTGTTCCAGTTTGACTTCAATTGCATCAATTTCTAAAGGAATGAGTTATTGCTACTGTATCCTTGATTGATGGTTTTTGAGTGAATAGATAGAAAAAGTACGGCAGTGCCGCACCTGCCTACAAGCGTGGTTGGAAGACACCCGAG
This sequence comes from Pinus albicaulis, assembly GCA_034641835.2. Classification (NCBI taxonomy): domain Eukaryota; kingdom Viridiplantae; phylum Streptophyta; class Pinopsida; order Pinales; family Pinaceae; genus Pinus; species Pinus albicaulis. Next base: position 820,047,561 of record CM076580.1, read on the forward strand.
GTGTAGGGGTGTGACAGTTGGTATTAGAGCTACCTAGATAGACGGTTTGAAAGTCTGATCCCACTGCTGTTGCACATCATTTGGTATCAGAGCTACTAGTACGGATGGTTTGAAAGTCTGATAACACAACTGTTGTTGCACATCAGTTGGTATCACAGCTACCTTCACTGGGAGCTTTTACTGAAGCAAGGACATAGTTGCAGGGTTGCAGGTGGTGTTGAAACTGAACTTATACATTGGGGTTTCTCTTGAGACCTTAGTTGAAGCAAGGCATTTTTTAGGGCTAAAGCTAGAAAAGGAGACATGGCAAGTTGGGAAGAATTTGAAGAGTGGAATTGTGAAGCATTGCAATGGATAAAGCAGCTGAATGAAGATATCCCAAGGATTCGTAACAAACTTGGAGTTTTGGAAAGACAATTGGTGGAAACTTGGAAGAAAGCTAAGAAGATTCATGAAGAGGTTAATGAGGCTAAGATTTCTCTTATGGCCTTGTGCAAAAAAGGGATCTTTGACTCAAACCAAGATTAGTTTGATAGACTTCGAGACAAGATGGACCAGTTTGATGGATGGATGGCATTATGATATGAGCTACAAACTCACCGAGATGAGCTTGTTAGACTTGAAGAGAAGAACCATAAGAAGATATTAAAACCTTCTATGGGAAAGCCGAAGCAGAATGTTATGGATGTTGTTGAGGTAAAGGAAGAACTTTTACAACAAGTTAGACCTGAACCAAAGACATCACAAACATTGGAACTTGAAGCTATAAGAAAAGTAGGTTTGGAGGCTCAAAAGAAGCTTATAAACATGATGGAGTTCTTGGAGGAAAGAAGGCAGCAAAACTACAAGGCTCTTGTGCAAGTGAAGGAACAGTTGGAACACATTGAAGACGAGATAGTGGAGATGCGGACTTCCTTGGAAAATTTTCAGGGGCAAACTGTTGAGCTTGGAGAACCAAAGGATGTTGCAGATGTAGCAGATGTCAAGGATGAACTTGATAAACAAGTTGGAACAAGATCATGCACGTTGCAAGCATTGTTGGATGATTCTCATGAGGATGATATGAATATGGAAGAGATGAAGGACGAACTTATGACACAAGTTGAACCAAGACAAGACACATTGCAAGAATTGGTGGGAAAACCACATGGAGATGTTGCAAATGTGACCATGATCGAGGAGGAACTTGATGAGTAGGTGGTACCAAGATCGAACACATCAAAGAAATTAATGAGGATGGGGGACACTCACTTGAGGAGTCGTCATAGAGATATGACTTGTGTTTCATGGAAGCATAAGGAGGATGGACCGCATATGGGGATGAGAAAGAAGATGACTTCTTTTCGAACACCATGGATGACTGTTCCTTGGATGCCTACGACGAGACCTTGTATATTGATGGAACAAGGGACATGGGATGTTGCAAACCTTGATGAGGCAATTTTTGAACTTACACTTGATGGTTCAAATGCCCAGGACAAGGGTGTGTTGTAGCCGCTACAACACCACCGAAAATTTTGGGTATATTTAAAATTTCGGGTTCCCCCTCTGCTCGGCTAGGCGTTAAAGTCTTTCACCTGACCTGCAGTCAACGACATCCCAGCGACCTATCCCCAACCCCTCATGAGTTGTCTCGCCATCATAATCAGATGTCGTTGTTGCAATCACGCCATATGTGGGAAGGATCATACAGCGTACGCTCGAACATTCCTACCGCATTCGCGCCATATGTAATGAGATCGCCATACATACGTTTGAATGGAAACCTTTTGTGTATTGATGAATAAAATCCTTCCCGATGTAGGTCATTAAGCATGTTGTTCGAATACTTCTCTTAAACTTGTTAGTTTCATATGTTTTAGCTGTGGTCACCATTATCAAAGAATAATTATGATGTCGTAATGTTCCACGCAGGTCGACCCCATAGGTGACAAACTCCTCAGTCGTGTCACAACATCAAGGGTAATAAATTGGGCTCAACGACGAGGCCAAAGTTGCAGAACATGGGAGGATCAGGAGCAAGTGATTAGTAATGTTAAAAAGAGGATAGTGTGATACATGGTGATCGGAGAGAACCTTCTATGTCACTGATGCAAAAAGCTTTCTTCACTAGTGCGCACCAGATGCTTAAAGCGCTCCATTGGAAATGTCCAGATCCTGCATAATACCATCTCAATGTCGATGGGCGCACGCAAAGAAACGTATTTCACCACTTCGATGAGTCTATTATAGCCCGGTGAACAAAGCGGACTCAGAAGTTTTCTCTAGATAATGACCATCTCATTTGAGGCGTTCCCGTGCCAGGTAGCAGTGTGAAAGCACACATGTTGGTGTGGCAAGCCCAAGGCAGAGTTTTCAAATATGTGAGCGCATCTTTCAGAAGCAACATTTATGAATCCTAAGCTACATGGTGTGAAATTATTTATGCTGCTAGAAGTACAACGTGAAGCAAGGAAATGGCATTAAAACCCTAGTCTCCTTGCTCTTTCATATCCATAAAGTTTGTCTATGCGGGACCATAAGGGATGGAGAACTTCAAATTGAACCTAAGAGGTGATGTTTAAACGCATTCACCTTTTGGTAGCCAGGCGCATTGATGCATATGCAAATAGTCTCTAGAACTACAAAGCAGAAAGGCTCAATATTAAAAGGGCCATCAATGTGGTTTGAGTAGCATTTTTCGACTCTCGATCTTTCAAAACAAGAAGCCTTCGTATTATGAGGTAAAGCAAGTGATCAAATTAAAACAAGGCTCGAAAGCATATGGTTTCAAAACCATAAGATATCTTGGAGCAAAACTAAGCGATAACATTATAAAAGGCACGCACTCAATGGACCAAGGTGATGTTGTATGTTTAATGCCAAATCGAAACGCAATTTAGTTTGCAAACCATATAATATGGCGGATCACAACCATATAAAAACTCATGACCATTGGGCTCAAATAATTCTATGGGGCAGTTTTGATCTATGTTAAAACGTGTTGAACGAATATCTAATGGTCAAGGTTTATTTGTAAAATGTGGAGCGGGCGCAAAGGTTCAAACAAACGTTCGGTCAACTTTACGTTGAAACCCGGTGCAGAATGACACGAAGACACGTTGCATGGAGTTATACATTCGACATGCACGTTGCATGGAGCCAAAGACTTATATATGGACGCAAATTTTTCTATACCGAAGTCTAGTATTGGGGTAGGCATATATGGTGATCGTGTTAAAACGCAAAGTTGGAGCAGATATATGTTGTATGGTCAAAAGAGGACAGGGGGACGGTCAGACAACTCACATTTAAACACAAGGGTTCCCAAACATATAAAATGGTGAGATGTTGGGTGAAACTCGATGGACATGGTTAGAAGAAGAGATAAAGAATAACTTATCTCAAATTATCATCATCGTGGCCTCCATTCAGGTTATGTCCAAATTTTCTGTTGTAGTTCAACCTTTGTTTTACGTATAATCTTGGGCACACCTTCCAAAGGAACGAGATCGCCTTTTCAAACTTATTACGGATAGCAATCAAAGGGTAGTTATTTTTATAAGTGGAGATGTCCATTGTGGTGAAATTACAAGATATGATGGTGGTGAAATTACAATGCAAGGAGTCCAACGTCGTTGGCATGTAAATGCATGGAGAAGACATATGTTTTAATGGTCCAACGTTCAATGTCGTTGCATGGAACCAAACGTGAAATATTTACGTTGCATGGGGCGTAAATTATTTCGACTGGCTCAAATGCTCTCGTGCTAAAGCTGTAATCCGCTATGAACATTTGCTTTCATGTTAATGGCGCAACGTATGAAAATCTACAACCATGTTTGAGCTGTGCAATACATTCTTCAAGCCATGTGAGAGGGTGCAATGAAACTACATGGGCACGTGGCATACATACAACGGTCAACACACGGTCAGAGCTATAGGAACATACATTGCGAATAGACTCAAACGTTTCTATGGAAAATTCTTATTCTTTGGAGCAGAGATTTAATATTTGATTAAAATGTGCGTTAAAACACGGAGGCAAATCTCGTAGCAAATCTACGACAGCATGTTAGAATGACTACCGTGCAGTCATAATCAAATGAAAGGCAGATGTGTTACATTTCGCTGGAGGAAGTTACAATACGCGTTATTGCAAAATCGTTGCATCAGAAAATGCCATAATCAATGCCACAACGATCTTCCACGCGTCCACAGTGAGCTGGACAGAACAAGTCCCCGCGCTTCATGCCGCGTCAGACGAACACAGGTTGCCGAGGCACACTGCCATGCATGAACGATTATCCTGCTGCACTCAAATGGATTTTTCTGATCTAAAAAAACGCTGATACACAGCTTTTCAGGAATCATTTAGCTCTACACCCGACATGCAAGGATATGACGGCCGTTGCACCGCTTAACCCTGGCACGCAATGAAAATGCTCGACCTGATCGGTTTTCATATGGAAAGAAGTTTGAATCCCTTCGATTCTGATTTCGTTAGCATGGCAAGTAGGAACTCTGAGAAAATAAGCGTTCTCCGCAACACACTGTGTCCAGCAGAACCTTCAGGCCCTGTAAGTCTGAAACGCCTTCGACTGTGTCTTCAAGGCACCAAAGAAGTTACGAATCAAGCCCATGTATGCCGGAGCTGGGTTATATCCAAAGTGGGAATGAATGCACGTAATTATCATGCCTTGTTAGCAGCCCGAGGAATTATTTCTGGTGGAGGCGTTGCCTCAAGGCGAGTTTATGTGCGTGGCTAATCTTTGCAAATATTCTGAAGTCATGGATATGCTTGGGTTCTCCACAGTCTCATCCCAAGAGTATTGTGAGCGCGCCTCAAGGATTGGAAAATGTATTGTTAGTGCATATCATAATTCATGTCACAGCGGGCATACGAAGCATGTTGCCCAAGCCAACACTGCCCATCAATTGAGTCTGCATTTCAAGCTCAGTCTACAACCATACTAATATGCATTTGCAGTAGTTGAAGAGGCGCAGGAAGAGCCTACACCATTCACTCTGATGACATAGTGACACAACGCCTGACCACACAGGGGTCCAACTAATTTTACTATGATAAAGTTATCGTATTTTTCATGTTGATTCCCTAACATGTGTAGATATATATACATATGGCTTATTTAAATTCGCTTATTTGCAGGTTTTATGAGAAGATGCTGGAGCAGCTATGTCTACCCAAATCGAAAAAACTGCTAGCTCTCTCCAAAGGATGCAGATCTGGGTTTCAGATCAAACTCAAAACCTCGTGTTATGTGGATACTCAGTATCTTGCTCGAAAAAGAAACCATTCTGCCCACTTATCATCACATGCAAAATCCCTTAGAGCGGAAGTGACACCACCAGCAAATAGCAGCTATCATTTCAATGATGAGGGCTAAGGCTAGCTTCAGAGAACAAGGTCATGAGACCTCTGAAAGAAAAGTCAAAAGAACTCACTGATCCACCCAAGGTCGCATATCTTCAATTTTCCGCCTTTTGCGACCCCGTGACCCAGCGACCTAGTCGCAAGGTCGCAAGGTCGCATATCTTTGGTTTTTTCGCCTTTTGCGACCCCGCGACTCATCGACCTAGTCGCAAGGTCGCAAGGTCGCATGTGCGGCTGTTTTCATGATCCGCGACCCAGCGACCTAGTCGCAAGGTCACAAGGTCGCATCTCTTTGGTTTTTCCGCCTTTTGCGACCCCGCGACTCAGGGACCTAGTCGCAAGGTCGTAAGGTCGCATGTGCGGCTGTTTTCACGATCCACGACCCTGCGACCTAGCGACCTAGTCGCAAGGTCGCAAGGTCGCATCTTGGCCATTATCTTACAACCTAAGACCCCGCGACCCAGGCAGGTCGCAGATCGCAACAACACCTTAGGTCGCAGGTCGCAACAACAGCTCAGGTCGCAGGTCGCATAAAAGACTGGGTTGCAAGGCAGCCCAACGGTCAGGAAGATGAAGAGTCAAGGAAGCCCAAAGGGCAGGTTTTGTATTATAAATACTCCTTCGGGAGCTTGTAAAGTGGATTTTTTGGTTTGGGGGACTCGATTTGAATATATTGTATTACCAGAGGGTTACACATTGAAACATGAATACAAGCATTTTGAGGAAACCCCTTTGTTGGATCTGATGTGTTTGGCGGTGCGAACACTATCTGTATTTCTTTACAGTTTCAGAACATCTTGTGATTAATGAGACTGCACTCTTTAATGGCATCATTTATGCATCATGGTTACCTGTATGTGTGTTAATGGTGTTCGGATTAATTGCTTGCTAAATGGATGTCAGTGACTTTGTTTATTAGCATTTCATTTTATCTTTCAGATAGTAAAAGGGCATCTTGCCATAAATAACTATTTCTTTCGTGTTCAGAATACCTCACAAGCATAACCCCAAAGATGTGTTGCTAACGACACCTCCTTCGGCGTGTATGCTTTATTAATTTTCTCGCTACGCATAGTGTTATATACGTGTTTAATGCATCAATCATATGTCTTGTATCAGTTGATTAGGTGTGTATCCACTGTTTTATAGTGTTTAAGCGAGACCCAAAGAAAAGGAGAAATCAGTGGTAGCCGGACCCCACACCCCGGACGGGATCCCTATTCCAAACGGTTCAAGGTCTAATTGGGACCTTTTACCGGGGAGATCCCCTGCTGTTGGCCGGACAGATTTTCCCGTCAACAGGGTGGAACGTGATGACCTTTGTGATGGAAAGGGTCATGCTTAGCCACATAGAATGGCAAGTGCCTAGCTTGACTTATACACTACCTTGGTGGTAGGGCACGTTGGTGGAGTATACTTCTTCATTGCTTCAACCAAGATGGACCTCTTGGCAGAACTTTAGTGGAGGAGCAGCTTGAAGGAAGTACTCATATATGATGGAGGTAGGAGTGACCGAGAGCACTTCACTTTGATATGTATGGACATGATGATGATGAGAGTTGAGTTGAGTTCACCTAGATGGACACATGGGCAGCCAAAAGTCATGGACATGGACTACATGGATATCTTTTATAGATGGACTGATGGGACGTTGTTCACCATGAGCAACTTGGAAATTCGTTGGATGAGCAACCTATGAGACGTTCATATGATTTGCAGAGTGAGAACTTGTGATGGCACTCATGACCAATACAAGTAGGCTTACCAACGCTTTGGATATGATGAGGCATGGGAGTTCATGATGGATATGCCTTGGTATACACTTTGGCATGGGCTTGAGTCTACTTGACTTAGCCACACTTCTTATTTTTATGATGCTTGGACAATGAGACTACTTTGCATACAAGTAGCACATGGATTAGCATCATGGACAACATGTTGTGGATGAGATGGATGCACTTCATGGACCCAAACATGGCACACTTGGATAAGATTTAGACTTGATCGAGTTGATGGATGTGACAGATTGCAGAAGGAACAACTAACACATGGTATGAGGATGGACATTCTCATGATGAGGAAGTTATGGTTGGATTAGCTACCCAACTAGTTAGAGTTATGGGAGCGTGCAGTGTGCAGAGTTATGTCGGATACATAACAGCTTTTGTTGTGTTGAGTTGGTTGGAGTACTTGATGTATAATTTCACATGACATTGATGATATGTGGTGGTTTGACACGATATATGTTGCAGCAACATGTGACCTTGCTGAGGAGATTGATTTCCCACTATGGTGTAGAATGAGATGCTTGTAGTAGATGTGTTGATGATCACGGACTGAGTAGATATCTCATGGACATGAACCTTGCTAGTTTATGCGACGGCATTGCAACGATATTGTGCGATGAGACTTTGCGACGAACCTTGCAATGATACTTTGCAACGATATGATGCGACGATGGTAGCACTATCGGGATGATAGTCATATTTGAAGTGGAGGAGGATGTAAGGCCCCAAGACTTCATGGGCGCGTTCAGGGTAATGGGTGCACTCATTGGGCGTTTGGACGAGTTCAGGTGCTGTCCGACGAAACGGGCGAAACGCCGCACTGTAGGGGCATGGGTGCGTGCATGTAGCGGAGGTGCATCACGAGGGTGAGTTGGGAAAGGCGTGTTGCACTTGACCAACACACGGCATTGGCAAGATGTGTTTATACCACCAAAGACGCACCATGGATGAGCCAAGCCGACGGGCGAGTCGGTGGAGCGGCCGACGTGTTGGGCGTGGCTGACGCCACACTTCATGGGCAAGCGACCAAACGACAGGTCGGCTCGGGTCAACTGAGTGACCCATACTCCACTTGGGCGTTCATATATATTGGAGGACCTGTGGAAGAGTGGAGGCAAGCAATCAACAAAACAAACAACAAGAACAGTCAAGGGTAAGGTGTTGGTCACCACGAGCTTCCACCATCTCGTTGGTGAAGAAACAGAGCAATCGGTGAAGGAAACGAAGGTTGGGCGAGTCAGGCTGCAGTTGGGTGCGTTGCACCGTAGACCACCATAGGTCGTACCACAAGTCGGGTTGGGTCAGGTCGGGCGCAGCTGAATGACGGGCGGGTCGGGTCGTGCACGACTGGGTGCCTCTGAACGGACTGGGCGTCAATAAAAACACAATTACGGGAGCGTCGAAAGTCGGATTTGAGTGCCGTAAAGTGTCGAATGTGCGTATCGACAGGCCACATCTAACCACACATTTGGGAGGTATATTAGACACACAGATAGCTCAGGAAACGTTCTGAACTGATTTGGAGCAATGGTTGAGTGACCCAAGTGAACTGGTAGCACTTGGGCAGCTTTGTGCAGGAAATTCTGCAGGTGAATGCCTTTGATTGTAAATGATTGTTGTAGGCTAATTTTATGGTTGAAAAGCCTTAGAGCTTGGTCAAAAGAAAAATTTCCTTGCCAAGGAATAGGAGTGGCTTCTTCTAGATTGGACATTGTACTCATATTTTTATGAAACATATTATCTGGGTGGGCTCATTATTAACAGGGAGTTTCCCCTCCCTTGTATGTATGGGCGTACTTGTGGATTGATATTGATGGAACAAGGAACATGGGATGTTTCAAGCCTTGATGAGGCAATTTGTGACCTTACACTTGATGGTTAAAATTCCTGGGACAAGGGTGGAACATTAGTTATTATCAAATGTTACTAAAGGCGTAGTCTAGGTACTTAAGTATTTGAAAAAAGAAAAATTACGGCAGTGCCACACCTACCTACAAGCGTGGTTGGAAGACACCCGAGGTGTAGGGGCGTGACAGTTGGTATCAGAGCTGCTAATCCACACCTTATTGAAGGAGGGTTCAGGGCCGTTATCATTGAATCAAGCAGGGAAAACTCGAAGGTTGAAGCTGAAGCTTGATTGAGCAAACATGGATGCTGATGCAGGGTTGCAGCAAGTATTGGAGTCTGACATGAATAAAGCAAGTTTGAAGGCTCAAGTCAAACTTGAGAACATGATAGTATGTTGGAAGGATACGAAGCAACAATATCACAAGGCTCTTGTGCAAGTGTCTGAACACTTGGAACACATTGGAGATGGGTTGATGGAGGTGCGGAAATCTTTGGATGGACTATCTGGACAAACTGCTGAAATTAAGAAGCTTGACATGGAGATACGACAAGGCGAACAAAGACTTAAAGAACTCTTTATGGAAAGGGCTCACTTGAAGAAAAGAAGCACCACGTTGCGGGCTAAAGTCAAGGACATGGAAGATGAGATCAAGAGGGACTTCCTTGATTCGAAACCTATTGGTTTGAAGAAATAAAATGCATGTGTTGGCACACTTGGAAAAGAAGAATACCACACTATGATTATTGGTGCACTTTGTTTGGAAGGAGTCAATATATGTCATATTGTAGCACTTAGGCAGAATTCGAAAAGGAAGGAGCTTGAACCAATTCAAGCAGACCAAAGATTGGATTTTTCTATGGAGCTTCATGAGAAGAAGTATGTGTAAAGAAATGTTAGTCCAAGGGCTATTTTGAAAGACATATTGGAAGAGGAAATGTTGAAGAATATTGCGTATATAAGGCGCAAGTCAAGAAGGAGGAATGATGATGAAAGTTCCTTGGACTTGAGATTTGTGTCTACAACCGTACATGGGAAAAATTTCTCTGCTTTGATAGACACGGGGGCTACCCATAGCTTCCTAAGTCAAGAGGTAGCTTTATCTCTTAGAAAGAAGAAGGCTAGCATGGAGAAAGAGTTGAGTGCTTTCAAGGCAATCAATTCAGGAATGAAAGCAGTGACTGGTGTCATGAAAGGCACACATGTGATAGTAGGGTCATGGTTTGGAAAGATAGACTTAAGATTCATTGACATGGATGATCATTCTATGGTGTTGGGGCAAGACTTTATGGTTGCAGCACAAGCCATTCTAATGATGGACCGATACATTCTCTTAATTCTTGATGATGGAAAAACTGTGATGGTTCCTATGACAAAGAAAAGTCGTTTGGGATATCAACCAAGATTGGCTTCATTGATCCTATATGAGAAGGACCCGGATATGGACCATACTGATATGGAGCATAGGGAACTTGGATCTATGACTCAAACAACAAAGGAACAACACATGTTTGATTTTGTTGAGAGAGACTTGAAAGAAAGAAGGAAAGGAGTGGGTATAGGTTCATTTCTTCTTTCTTTCAAGTCTCTCTCAACAAAATAAAACATGTGTTGTTCCTTTGTTGTCTGAGTCATAGATCCAAGTTCCCTATGCTCCATATCAGTATGGTCCATATCCGGGTCCTTCTCATATAGGAACAATGAAGCCAATCTTGGTTGATATCCCAAATGGCTTTTCCTTGTCATAGGAACCATCACAGTTTTTACATCATTAAGAATTAAGATAATGTCTCAGTCCATCATTGGAATTTCTTGTGCTACAACCATAAAGTCTCACCCCAACACCATAGAATGATCATCCATGTCAATGACTCTTAAGTCTATCTTTCCAAACCATGACCCTATTCTCACATGTGTGCCTTTCATGACACCAGTCACTGCTTTCATTCCTGAATTGACTGCCTTGAAAGCACTCAAATATTTCTTCATGCTAGCCTTCTTCTTTCTAAGAGATGAAGCTGAATTTTGACTTAGGAAGCTATGGGTAGCCCCCGTGTCTATCAAAGCAGAGAACTTTTTCCCATGTACGGTTGTAGACACAAATCTCAAGTCCAAGGAACTTTCATCATCATTCCTCCTTCTTGTATTGCGCCTTATATCTGCAATATTCTTCAAAATTTCCTCTTCCAATATGTATTTCGAACCAGCCCTTGGCCTAACAGTTATTTTACAATCATCACAGTTCACCTGCAGAAGTGCTGCCCAAAACTGCCCAAGTGTTGGTCACCCGGGTCACTCAACCGTTGCTCCAAATCAGTTCAGAACGTCCCTTGAGCTCTGCGTGTGTCAAATCCACATCCCAAGCTCTAAGGCATGCCAATCATCAAAATAGCCCACAACATTCTTTTGCAATCATCAAATTTCACCTGCGGAAGTGCTGCCCAAGTGCTGGTCACCCGGGTCACTCAACCGTTGCTCCAAATAAGTTCAGAACGTCCCTTGAGCTCTCCAGGTCTCAATTCCACCTCCCAAATGTATGATTGGATGAGGCCTGTCAATACACATGTTCTAAAATTTATGGCACCCAAATCTAACTCTCGACGCTCTCGGAATCGCATTTTTTTGTCGCCCAGTTCATTCAGAGGGCGCCCAGTCGTGTCTGATCTGACCCGCCGTTCAGCTGCGCCCGACCTGACCCGACCCGACCCATGGGTGCGGTCACCCAGTCTGCAGCTCGACTCACTGTCTGCAGCCTGAATTTCCCGTCTGAGGTGCGACCTATGGTCAGCTCGCCCAACTACGGCTCGACTCGCGCAATGCTCCCTTCGTCGTCCGTTCTTCCACCAATGAGTTGTTGGCTAACTCGTGGTGCTCCAACTCTTGCTTGACCATTCTTTGATGTGTTGTTTGCTTCCTTGATTTCCTCCACTCTTCAACATGCCCTCATATATATATGGATGCCCAAGTTAAGTGTGGGTCGCTCGGTCGACCCGAGCCGACCCGTCGTTTGGTCGCTCACCCATGAAGTGTGGTGTCAGCCGCTACCCCGACTCACTCGTCGGCTTGACTCATCCATGTGTGTCTTGGTGGTATAAATGCACCTTTCCAACAATGCGCCTCTCCCAACTAGCCCTCGTGACGAGCCTCCCCTACACGCACGCGCCCGTGGCTCTCCGGTGCGACGTTCCGCCCGTTTCGTCGCACGGCGCCCAAACTCGTCCAAACACCCAATGAGTGCACTCGTTACCCCGAACGTGCCCATGATGTCTTGGGGCCTTACATCCTCCTCCACTTCAAAGCATTGTCATCCCTTGAAAACATCTTCCCATCGTCGCATGATCCATCATCACAACTCCATGTGTGAAATATCGTCGCAACTTCATCGCAAAGTGTTGATGACTCCAACATCTTCCAAATGTGTTCATGTATCAACCTCTGCAGTAATCATCAAAATATTGCATAAAATATCAAGTTCATGTCTTCCTTCATAATTCCTTCTTGATGTAGTATTGATCTCTATGTGAACTGTAGCCAAGATACTTCAACCCAAGAAGATATTGATAACCATATCTTTCCGTCAAACATCTATATGCTTGTAGCATCCATATGTTTGTAACATCTAGCACACCTTTGTAGCATTGCTAGCCCTCATGATTCAAACAAGTTAGGTGATCAGTCCAACTGTACGTCCTCCTCATAAGAATGTACATCCTCATGCCATCCGTTAGTCTTTCTCTAGCTCTTGTCACATTCATTATTTCAACCAAGAATCTGTCCAAATTCCAAGTGCCATGTTTCGGTCCATGAAGTGTTCTTCATCTCCATCACAACATGTTGTCCATGATGTTAACCCATGTGCCACTAAGTGAACATCCTCCAAACATCAGAGTAAGAGATGTCCTCTCACCAATCAATGCGCCATATTCAGGTCCATGAAGTTTCCCTTCATTCCATCTGCAATATGCAGTCTATGATGCTGCTTCAATGTGCTATCAAGGTAGCCACATTCATCCAAGCATCTATCCATGCATGTGGGCCTTTGTTCAAAGCCCCTTTGTTTTGAGGGTGGTGTGGTCCTCCATGCACTAAGTTACCACACCCCTTTCTCCAAAGGTTTATTTCAAAGCAAGGGTCAGGAAGCTACCTCTCTGAATTTCATCTACCCGTGTATCAAATCGATGTCGAGTTTTAAGGTACTCGTGAACAACATCAACCTCCTCTTAAGTGCATTCTAGTGTCCCAAGCTTGTCCTTCGTTAGTTGAAAGTCATATATGCCCATAGAATATCTGCAAAATTCAACAATCCCAGCTAGATATCTACCTGCATAATCTTTCCCCGGTCCCATGTCTGAAGAAGTGTCCTTCTTCCCATCATCCTGGTGAAGATCTTGAGTAGATTTCTTTGCTACACGCTTCTCATCCCCTAATTTTTATCAACATGCATTTTTCAAATTTGGGTATGTACATACTAGAGGCCTTATTTCTAAAATGGTTCCACTGGAAATACTCTTATACATAAACATATTCAATTCTCAAAGAAGAGTAGGATAGTGGAGGAAAAAATAAATGAGGAAATAAAATAAACACATTTTTTTTTGGGTAAAAATAATTGTTTTGTTGCAACACGCTGTGGAAATCAACATCGATGATAAATATTTTAATTTATTTGTTTATATATATGAATTATATTTTAAATAAAAATTATACAAACACTCATATCCATTTTTATCATCAATATGGAAAAATTGCGTGAATATCATTTTTTTGGCTTGTGGGCTTGATGAAATTTCTAAAAACACAATCCAAAAAGGAATTTTTTGGGGGAACAAAATTGAATATTTTTAAAACATGTTTCTATGCTAAGTATCTCTTTATGTCTAATTTCTAACCCAATTTTAATCAGTCCATTTGGATTTGAAACGAAAAAGTTAAAACCAAAACATTGATAGGGTGTCTAGTAGGCAACTCAAGAACAGAGTTGGGACAGTCAGTTTTTGGAGGCCTAAATGACTATATTTTTAAAATTGTTTCTATGGTAGATTCCTCTATGAATCTAGTTTACAAATAAATTTGAATCACTCAATTTTGATATCGTATGAGGAATGTATGACCAAAATACTGACTGCCTATCATAAATCAGCACTCTTGAAACTCTGTTTTCTCGGCTGTTCCCTAGCATATTTGATTCATCAATTCTTCTTGTCTTCAAAACATGTTTCTATTTGATATCAATAAATGAATATAATTTAATCTAAAATTTGAATCAGTTCAATCCGCCATTAAATGAATAATTTATGGTTTAAATACCAACTGTTGGTCTGAGCTGGAAAATCGAAAATGACTCTATTATGCAGGTTGTTCTAAGCAAGTTTAACATACCATTAAATGGAATTTTTAAAACCTGTTTCTATTGGAGATAAACCTTTGAATTAGCTCTTATTTTTCTTTGGAATCACTCGAATCAGACGAAAAAAAGAAGAAGTTATGATTAAAACACTGCTGGTTAGTATGGTCGACCACTGCTCTCCCGCAGGTGACAAATACAATTTGTTTTATTTTTCCGTGGATTTGTTCTACAGAGTAATTAATTGTTAGTTTTTTGCATAATTTTTGGATTAGGGGAACCTGATCACCTCTCTTTCTCCATGATTTAATGTTTTATTGCAGGTAGACACTCGTTTTTTGCAGGTCTTATGAGAAGAAAGAAGGTCAATTTATGGATGAGCGATTCTTGAAAAATTTAGTAAAACAAGGGAATTTCATTCAGTTCATTACCAAACAGATTTATAACAAGAAGAAATGAAGAATTGGTTCCCATTTCAAGATTCATGTTACTGCTGCCAAAACATTTTTCAAAAAGATCATTTTTTTTCCATTAATAGATTGATATTCATTTAGGAAATAACATCATAGCTGTTGTAACTTAATAAAGTGATGTTTCTTTTCTGATTTCTTTTATGTTTTTGTGTTTTAGGTGTTGATCCCTTCAAATTTCAATTTCCGCTCTAGTGGTAATTGAACAATAAGTACCCCACCATGCAAGTTTCAATCGCAGAAAGAAATTCTTCGGTAGCACCAATTCTGTAAAATAAAAATAAAATAAAAAATTACTTTTTCTTGAAACCTGTACATAAAGTTTGTTTTCTTTTACTTTGCTTGTTTTCTTGTATAGAATTTTATTTCTTGAACCATTCTTACTTTGTTTATTGTGAATTTTTGTTGTTCCTTCTTCGAAAGGAACAACAGTTTTGCTGTGAATGTTTTTGTTGTTCCTTTCCAAAGGAACAACACTTTTGTTGTTCCTTTCGAAAGGAACAGTAGTATTGTTGTGAGCGTTTTTGTTGTTCCTTTCCAAAGGAATGTCCTTTCGAAAGGAACAATAACATTTTCGCAGATTGTTTTTACTGTTCCTTTTCAAAGGAACAACACTTTTTGAGTGCATTTTTCTTGTTTGTGAACAACTTTTTGAGGATTTTTTTTTTATTTTTCATAACTTTTTGAAAGAAAAACATACAATTTATGGAAGGATACACAATCATACAAATTAAAGCTTATTGTAATCAACCAATCAAAATAAATCGTCATTTTTAAGAAAGTTGTTTAGTAATGATAAGACAAAGGAAAAAGGGACATAATCAAAAACATGATCTTGTTGTCTTACCACCACTAAATTCATATGATCAATTATATTTATCATGTTGGTTCTTTCCCATATTTTATAACTTTCTTTGATTTTTACTTATGGAGTAGGAACAAGAGCATATTATTTTCTATTGAGGTGTTCAGACTTCTTCCACCATCCCTACTCTTAAGGAGTGCTAAGCCATCCTTTATGAATAAATAGAAAAGTTCTATATGAAAAGAAAAATATTTACATATTTCATTAATAATTTTATAATTTGGTAGATGGAGGATAGGGGGTCTCATCAAGAGTCAACCTACCATGTTCATAAGGAAGCAAGTGAAGTGGCATTCCCATCATGTCCACCAAACCAGGGATATGGTCCAAT
This sequence comes from Pinus albicaulis, assembly GCA_034641835.2. Classification (NCBI taxonomy): domain Eukaryota; kingdom Viridiplantae; phylum Streptophyta; class Pinopsida; order Pinales; family Pinaceae; genus Pinus; species Pinus albicaulis. Next base: position 820,063,578 of record CM076580.1, read on the forward strand.
GGAAAATTGAAAAAATTAAGCAGTCCTTAGAACAAAAGGTCTCATCACGAGTTGGCCTGCCCACTTTTCACTTCTTCCCAGTGAATGGCATTGTGATTTATCTGGTCACCAAGCCAGCACAATGGCCTCCGTTATGGAAATTAACAAGCACTTCCTTAGCATAAATAAAGGAAAATGGTTCCAAGGGTGAGAGAGCAACTCTGTCAAGGTTATGGACACCTGTGAGCAACAGAGCTCTGCTGATGGTATTGGAGTCACATTTATACACATCAATAGTAATATTAAACCCTTTTTCCTATATCTCTATTTAAATATCAGATGAAAGCATGAATCCTTAACCTTTGATTTTGAACCTATTATACATGAAAATCATCATAAATCAATCACATTAGTTTAAGTGGGTAATAAATGCATTTGTACTTATGTTTATCTTAACCTGTCCCTTCTCCTTATCCTTAAGTCATTACAAAACGCTTCTATATCTGTTTACGATTTATCACATGCATGGATTTCAGTAAATGCTATAATTTCATTGATTGTATCATAAGTATGTATGCATTTCCATGCTGTACAATTGCTGTGCAATACGCTGCTCTTCTATTTTGCTAATTTGCCACAATATTGATACTGCATTTTTACAGAATTTTTTCTGCTTGAAATTTTTTGCATGCATCTTATCTGTTGCCATTCCAAACTGAAACTGTGGATTCAAGAAAATTGCATACAAAATTCTGATTTGTTTACAGGAGAACAACAAGTATGGGGGAAAATTCTATTCGTAGCACGACCACACTATTGCAATTAACAGCGAAGGCTCGTGAACATGTGTAATTCTTCAGACATGATGTGCTTGCATGGCTTCCACCTTTTGCATCACTTTCAATATCCACTCAGCCTACATCAGCTTCAACAAAGACGAGTCCCTACATGTGATTCCACATTTTTTCGGAGATAAAACTTGAGGTAAAATAGCATAATTTTTCTATTTATTATGAATTTAGGAGAATTTCATGATCATCCATTGAGCATTATTTATTATCATTCATTCCACATCTTTACCACTTCCCATTTTTTTAGACACGTCTCATCTTTCAGTTTGGGAGAGTGTTGATTTTATTTATTTCTTTCTTGTGACCATGTCAGTAATATCCTTTATCATCCATTGATATTCTTATTCATTCTCAACACCTCCCTTATTCCATGTTGTTTTACACCAAGCATAGATTTCAACAAATTGTAGCAACCACTTGTCTTTGTTTTCTAGCATTGCATGAGGACATGCTAATTCTTTAGTTTGGGGGAAGGGGGGGGGGGGAATTGCTACGCATGATGGATTTTTTCTACTCTCTTTCTCGTTTAAGGCATACAATTTCATTTTTATATAGTGCAGAAATTGATTTTCATATATCTTTAAAACTATGAACTGAATTCTTGTGATTTCTGGATAACAAAGAGGTATCATTAAAATATAAAAACCCAGATAATTCACGCTAAATTAGTTCATAAAATTTCGAAAATTATGCATTATCACCTACAACCATTTTTTTTATATCTCATGATCCATGCATCAAAACGATTTGATTTTTGAGAAAACGGTTAATGAAGTTTGTTGTTACTTATATCACTTTTTTTTGCAACTTCATATACATATAGTTGAACGTCAATTGTAAAAATTGTTATGCCTTTATCAAGATTGCTAAAATTGAATATTCATTATTTGAGGAAAAATTCATTTGTTCCATCCATTTCATGAGTTGGGATGAACAATTTTCTTTGTTTAGTTAACACATGGGTTTTGTCTTTAGGTTGCATGAGGACATGCAATATATTCAGTTTGGGGGTATGTTGGGTCGTGAATACAACCACTTTTTAACACTTATTTCATCCATTTTTACTCTTCTTTATCATATCATTTATTATAATTTATTATATAAATCCATCTTATAATGGTTTATGTTCTTATGGATGAATATTATTTCTTCTCCTTTATTTTTAATAAATTGATTATTATTATGCATAATTTTATCAATGATGATTTATTAATATATTTTATACCAACACTCACCATTTTAGCCTCCAAGATATTTTCCAGACTGCAGATTTGATTTCCAAATCATCATCAAATATTCCAACTCAGAAATTCGTTGGAATAATACGTGACATTTTTGCGGTTGAGATTCTGGACAAATGAAGAAGAATCTGGAAAATACGGAACATGGGTTTTGTCCAGAACGGACCAAATTAACTTTGTCTAAAAAACGGTTTGCCCAAATTCGGCCTGTATTGAGAAAAATGCAGGGTTCTTTGAGCACGATTTGCTCAGATTTGTTATTGTAGTCGTCCTCCAAATCTCAACTGCAAAGCCAAATTCGCCTTGCTCTTGCTGAAATATGGATGGAAATATATTTTCTGGTTGATCAAGTTATTGGGAAAAATCTAACATTGCTATGAGATATCATATTTGCTATTTAATTTCTCCTCTTTCTGGTTATAAAAGGAGAGCATGTATTATGTATTGAAAAAGAATGGATGATTATTGAATCCTTTTGTAACACTGTAATTCCTTGACTCTTGTGAGCAAAGAGTAGCTGATGTAAAATCTATCCATGTTTGATTAATACAAAGACGCGTTCTCATTCCATTTCTCAAGCTCTGTAGTAGCCCAGGGCGTTTCACCAGTGGTTGAGGGCCCGGCCCTGGTGGAGCGATCCACTGTTTGTATTTTTATTCTTTTATTTCTATCGTGTGATAATTGCATTTAGATTCATTACGATTACAGAGTTATTTGATTGTTGTTGGATTGAATTTAGATTTGTTGTATATGTTAATTAATTGCACTGCTATTCTATCTTAGCAAGGATCGTATTTACTATCTTATTCATCTTGCTATCTTTTATAAAGCATTGTTGTTCCATTGCTTTATGATTCATTCCAATTAACTGTTTCATAGTGTTGGCCATCGACAAGGTTGAATTATTAAGAGGATTCATCGCCTAATTATGTTAAGTTTATGTTTGTTGTTCAATTAACATTTGTTGTTCCATTTCTGTTTATTGTTCATTTCTAATTCATTAGTTTCAGATTCCAGAAAGATTTTTTATTTACATTGTTACAGTTTTTTGTTTATGCACATAGCCATTTAATTGCATATTGTTTTTCATTTCTAATTCTTGCTTTTAAAAAGATTTCTTCTTAGTTTATTTTCAACAGCAATTAGTTCAATTTCGATTTCACTTCGATTGCTTTACATCAAGACTGTCAAATGTAGAGAACACTGGTTATTGCTTCCAAGTTTCCAGATTGATTGTCTTGTTCCAGTTTGATTTAAATTGCATCAATTTCTAGAGGAATGAGTTATTGCTACTGTATCCTCGATTGATGGTTTTTGAGTGAATAGATAGATTTTAAGAGCATTTGAGTTTATGTTGTTGTAGTTAGATTTCTTTTTCAAGCATTCATTTACTTTTGTATTTGAAACAATGTACTACATATTACAAGGCATTACTTTTGGATAACTTGCTGCCTCAGACTGAGTACACTCTTGAAATAAAAATTCATTCCCGGATTGATAATTAATGTGAGATAAATAGGTGTTAAAAAGATACCTTTTATACCTCTACAATTTTGGCTATTGTAACAGAGTGAAAAAACCTCATACCCTCCAAAAATATCAAAGGAATTGGTGATAATATCCCAAAGAGACATCGTACTAGCATGACATGAAATTTTACTTCGGGTGCTGACTTTCTAGGCTTTGAGTAATGGAAGGATTCAATGCATGATGAGCATAATTTATTCACCTGATGATATCACTCATTACTATAATCCAAGTGTTATACACATAATCCACTAGACAACCAAAAATTTTGACAATGTCATAAATGACTCATGAAAACCATCAAAACTTTTAATTTCCTAGAATGGCACTTAACGCCAAAGGTTTAAATCATATGAATGTGGAAAAATCATTAGTTTTCAACATATGGTCAACGTGATTGTCTTTCTATGTTTGACATGATCAAAGGGATAGGGATCAATGTGGAATATTGGAAAACATGGCGTTTGATTAAGATAAACTATATACCATCTTGCTTATAATTAGACCATATAAATAAAATTTCTCACAACATTTAAATTTCCACAACATTGACTCATTACAAGAATCCAATTCTAAAGGTACGTCTTTATGATATGACCAGGGTGTTTGTATTTTTAAAATAAAAATGAACATGGGATATGTATAAATAGAAATTTGATTCCAATTTTTAGAAAAGAATAAATTTAAAGCAATTAAAATTACAAAAATAGCACCTTGCATATAATCAAGACTAAAACTAGGAGCAAAATCAAATCCCTTAATTCATTAGAGCATATAAGCATAAGAATGCAATGGAATCATTGATGGTATTAAAACACATAGGAGAACTCATCATAATCATGTTTTCAATTTCATGCTTAAGGTAATTAAGTTTAAAAATTTTAACGAAATAAATAATCAAAATCACGATGATTTTTTAGGATAAAAGATATTTAAAAAATTTGACAATCTGAAACAATTAAATGTTGTTCAACATTATCAATCTAATCAACTATATAAAAATAACTAGGATTAAAGTATTTACATGGGGACCCATTTCATTTCAAGAAAATGGAAAGGGATTTGTCAGGAGGCCAACAAATGGCGACTCACTAGATTTAAGAGTTATCTCTATTGAAAACTTGAAATATATTAAGGAATAAAAGCAAGATGTTCTAAAATTTTGAATCCAAAATAATGTGAAGGCCCTCATATCTGGCCTATGTAGTATTGATTTAACCATGCTATTACCAAGACATTTGAATTATTTAAATCATGATTCAGAATCTTAGTGAAATGTGAACCCATATTTATTTATTTTAATGTGTACAAAAATAATGAGCTTTATCAGTAATAAACCTTGGGAAATACAACCTAAATAGGTGGATACTATTTTTAAAACGACTTCAATACCACAGGAATGGACTGTAGAAATATCTAAATAGATTCAAATGATCTTGTAATGTACTAAAACAAAATATTGAATCAATTCTACAAATTGTGAAAACCAAATACAATCACATGAACAAGAAAAGAATTAATTTCAATCGCACAACACAAATATGTATCTGGGGAAAGCCTCAGCTAAAAACCCTGTTATCTGTATATTTCATTAATTCAAGGACATGAAACAATAAAATGCCATTTCCCTTCTTGAGAAACTTATGCATTATCAATGATTGTCTCACACTGATCCTGGCAAGTTTGGTCCAATACTTAACTAATTACCTAGACCTGAATGACCAGACTTTCTCATGCATTCCGGGGTAATTGAGTCCCTATTAATCAGGAAATTCCCATCAATTGATTCTAAAATACTTACAAGTGTCCTAATGACCTCATTCATGACTTGTACAGTTGTCTAATTATACAATTGATAGTTATATTCCCTTTAACTCCAATTTCAACTGGGTCCACAGGGGTTTCACTCAATTAACCTATGCCATATCACGTGCATTCGTGGCATGCTAAAAAATACCCTTAATTTGACTACATATTCGAAAATACCTCTAAAAATAATTCTATTTAACCCCCTACCAATACTAACCCAATACATTTTCCCAATTTAAAAAACCCCTACTTTCACTAGATATTGTAGGTATCCATTTTTTCATTAACATTTTTTATACCTCTTTATATTTATATCCCTAACATAATGACATGATGCCTCTCTTATGACCCCACATGCATTATACAATGCACCTTTCTTCTTTTGATATACATAGGAGATGAATATTAGTATTCCCACAATGTGATTATTCAATCCATACTCAAGCACATCTCACGATGATTTGTGGCATTTAATGGTCTAAGGCATACAAATATTAACCATGTTTTAGGAAGATTTATTATGTGCATGTCTATAAAATTACATATAAATTGATCTACTTGATGATGTAAAATCAATTGATGAATCTTTATGAATATGTTTGCACCAAAGTGGCACCAAATAAGGTGTTCAATCACAAGTCTAGACCCTCTAGATGCAAGACCACTATCTAAAACCAAGGTTAGGGCACCATATCTCAAGTCCATATAAAGCGATGGGCTTATCCCCATCTCTCAATTAATCATTCACTCACTATCTCTCAAGCAAGGGAAATTATTACAACCTATTTGGGTCTTTGGAGAGGAATAAAGAAAGCAACCTCCTTATGTGTTATTGCAATGCATATCTAATAATATTGATATACTCTTGCATTCATGGTGAATTCTAACGGACATGAAAAACCACCATTATTTATAAGTAAAAACATGTATTTTTGTAGTATTCACAAATTACAAGAAATAGACGAACAATTTGCTATTTTTTTGGAAAATGTTGTATATATAGACTATGGTATAGGAACACTAAACTAGATGAATATTGTCTAGTCTCTACAATGATGTGATGTAATCCTTTTTAAATTCTAAATAAGATAAGTATTTTATTTTATTTACCAAAAACAAGTTTTAATGGGGTCCAAGTTGCCAAGTCAAATAATTGTGTCATATTTATAGGCATGTGTGCTTGATTAAGTATTGTATTTTACGTTATGATTTTCCTAGTTCATTTATAAAGTAATGCAAAGTATCTAGCACATATTGAATGTGCAGTCACACTCCAAGAACATATACAAATGAAAACTCTAGGAAATTCTAATGATAAATGGAATTCATGGAGAGAATACCCTACAGGAAGTTACACTGAACCTTCAATTATTACCTTATTTTCTTCAATCCTCTAGCATGGATTATTTCTTCTTAAATGTGAAATCTTTATTTAATGTTGATATGTAGATGATGTTACTATGGCCTATTCATCTCATAAACATGGACACTTTCCTGGAGTTAATTAAAAAAATGTGTTCTATATCAAGTTAAGCTCAAGGCTTCTTTTCCGACAAGGATGAATGAGTGGCTCTATTTGGTCAATATTAGTTGGCTTGGTTCATTGCTTGTATTTCCAAGTCCGAGGATTATTCAAGAAATTAAAGAACCATGTATTTAATATCCAAAAACTAAATAACTCTATTGTGTTAAGTTAATAAATGTTGTCTAATTTTTAATGTACATTCACGACACTTCACTCCATTCCTCTCCTCATTCACAATATAGTTAATTGATGAAAAACTGCTTGGCATTGAATTTATGGAATTATTCAAACAAATGTTTTCCAGAAACACATGGTTGTAGCTTGATATGATGCAACAAACTCATGATATAATGTTATAGAAAATAAACTAACATTGATCTAATTAAATAGACCACTTGGAAACTTGGGTGATTTCTAATTTGGGCAATGTGTAGCTTTGAGGGAAAACTGATTAGCTACATCTCACTGGATATTCCATTCTAGTTGCTTCTTGGATATTGAGCACATTCTTCATTTTGTCTTCATTATGAGGATAATCTCTATAAAAATGATCCCCTTCACAACCCTAACATTTGAATGAGCCTTTCCCATTTTCCCCAAAGATTATTCCATCTTGAATCCATTCTAGATTGGTTGACTCTGATAATGTGTTAGGATTATTTTTAATGAAAAGAATTTTAATTCCCTTCTTTGTTTGATATTTTTGGTTATTTTAGAAGTCTACTTCACCCAACTTCTACTCATATCAGTAGTTTTGCTTCTTGATTGTCATATCAAGATTTTTAGCCGCATCACATCAAATCTTGACTCTATAGAATGCAAGTGACCCATTGAAGAACCTATGTAATCCTCAAAAAGGTACTTTCAAACTACTCTTTGATTCTTCAAATGTGAGACATTTTCATTGAACAAGATGGTGTGTGGTTATGTTTCAAACTCTAATAATACTTCTTATGTGCATAGAGGCTTCCTTGAGACCCTATATTTTAATATGCTTTGTGTTCCCCCTCTTGCCACAAACCTGATCCATTCTTCATTTGACTCTAATTAATTGAAACTCTATATTAGTGAATATTTTTTCATTTTCCTCTGAAACTGATTTAAGCGTTATATTATTCATGCGTTCAATTGATTTTTCTTTTCTTGAGTCCTTAACATTCTTGTGTTATCAATGGTATAGCTCACACCTCCAACTTAAATGTCCTCATCATTTCAACCAATTATAATGATTAAATACTATATTTTTACTCTTGTTGAGGATTAATGTAACAATGAGAAATAGGCCCAATCCAATGACAAAATGCATCAGGGAAAAATCCAATTATACAATACAATGAGAAAGAGGCAATGAGCTAAGTACAAATTTCTGGTAGAAAATTTACAAAAAAACACAAATTAACGAAGTAGTTATCATACCCTCTATTAGCACTGTAAATGTTAATAGTCTGACCGCCATTATATCATTGTTTTCAAATTTCTCTTATGTCCTAGCCTATCTCAAATTTTGAGTCATTTTTAATAAAGGTCAAAAAAGAGTCTCAAAACCAAAATACTTTTAAGTTTATAGGTGGTATTAGTGTCTTAGGTTCATAAAATAAGTTAAATCCACCGTTTTAACTTAGGTTAGTGTCGAAGGCTATTGGTAATTTCGGTAATAAAATTATAGTTTCTCTTTCCAGGATAATATCTACCTCTATTTAAGTTTCATTGTTAACACAGTGATTTAATGGAGGCCAACTATTTCTCCAAATTGAAGGTCACATTACTAACACAGTGAAAAGAGCCGCTATTTGTTCAAGAACCTGTTTCCATTAGTAACACAGTGAAAAGTGTAGATATTTCGCTCAAATTTGGTTATATTTCAATATAGAGGTGAAGCCAGCTATTTTTTAGGCATAAGGATCTGCAAAGAATAATTTCAAAGAAAATATCATTCATGTTTGTAGATGATTAAAGACCTCCTATGTTATAAGCATGATTATTCTTTTTAACAAGATAAATTATTTTTTTGACTTAGGAGAATTATTATAGATGAATGGTTATATTATTAATGGAGATACCCTATAGCTACCCTACTAAACTGAAGTGGAGATCATGGTACAAGGTATCAACTATTAAATGATGTTGTGGAGTTTTTTGGAGTGTTATGAGTTATGGGGTGACTTAGTGCCCTTATTTGAATGATTTCAAATCATGACATTAAACCATACCATAGCTAGAGGCACGAAATTAGAGGGTTAAGTTTAATGTTCTCTTGACCAAGATTTTCTATGGAAGTTACAGCTAACAGGAGTCACGTCTTCCAGCAATGAGTTTAGCATTTCAAGGTAGGAAAACAAGGCTTCGTGTAGGGTTTTTCCCCCAGGATTGAACAACTGTGTGTTTTGAAGGATCCTAGCTATTGAAAAATATGGTAAAATGTGGGAATTTAAACACGTTCGAGCCAGCAAACACCAGGTTTGTTGATGCTAGGGCCAAAGCTCAATTTCAGTCAGCTGGATGGTATACATTTTTGCAAAAACATTCTGGAGAAAATGTGGCTTTAGATTAGGCCTTTGTTGAGAGCTTTGATGGGTAAAAGGTTAATCTGGGGAGCAAGACTTTCAAGATATTTGAAGCCATCATAGCCCGATCTAATCAAGCCTCGGTCACTGGTGAACGTTGGTTCAAGAATAAAACGCTTCCCACAGAATTAAGTCTCTACCTTAAACCTGAACATGTCAATGTTAAATGGAATCCGACTGCACATATTTCCTGTTTTAAGGCTGAATGGCAACATGTGATCACCACTGTGCAACGCTACATTAAATGTGAGGGTAGGTTCTCCTTTGTCCACCATTATCAAATGAGATTTATTGCTCATATTTCATGTGATAAACCTATGAACTTTCCCTACTTCCTGTACAAATCCTTGCTCAAGATATTAAAATTGCAGAAGATCCCTAACTATCTGATGCAGCACGGCTGCAAATTTACACAATATCGAAATCAAATAACACACACAGATACCACAAGATCCAGAACATTCCTGGATACATAAAAATACTTGAATTCCATTATTGTCTCAAGCTAAAATTACAGGTTAAGGCCACTATGGGCCTAAATCACAAATTTTCCCTGAGGTTACATTATGCTCCTCTCTCATATAACACAGACTCCATATTTAAAATATATTACAAATAGTGTATCATCTAGGATCCACGATTTCCTCCCACAAATCTCTTAACTAATCCCTAGAATCGATCTATTTTAATTACATGGAAGATTTTTAAAAAATAATCACATATTCTAGATGCATCGATTCGACCTTTGAGATAAAAAAATTATCATTTTAACCAAATTTCATGGAAATTAGCCCCTTTTTCAAATCGTTGTCCACGTCTTTCCTTCGGCAGCTTTGGATTTAAATTATTATTAAGGGTGGTTCGATGCTCCTGCATCAGACTCTCGAGGTACAAAAATTTTATGACTTCCTGGTCATATGTCTTCTTCATCTCTGTAACAAGCCTGCTACTTGCTATTAGTACCAAGTCCTCTTCTTGGCATCCTTTTCTTTTTCTTAGAAATTCTACCCACACTTTCTGTGGAATTGCCTTCATGATATTTCCATAACAAACTCGTGAGTTGTAACAAAACCTCTACAGTAACATGTCTCCTCCTTACTCCATGATACCTCACTAAGCTTCTATCCTCTAAGCTCAGTCTTTACGCATCTCTCGGGTTCTCTCCCCTGGAACCGTATGATCACTCCTTGCTCTAGGCTGTTGCAAATATTATCACCTTCCTCTACCACTACCTGCACAAAAATATAAAGACCACACACTTACCAATATTCAAGATATTTTTAGCTCCTTCCTTTGCACGCAAAATCTTCTTCTTCTCTGATACCACTTAATGATGCAAAAATGCAAATTTTCCCAATACGTGGACCTATGGGTTATGGGCCCACACAAATTGGTTAAAAAAACATGATGGATCAAAATATTCAAAACCAAGACAATGTCACAATATCATAGATTTAAACTTTAGCCTCATCGCCCATCACACATAACATGTATTGCAATGTTTGTGATTTTTCGATTTCGCAAATCGCATCGAATACCTTATCACATATTGCACATTTTAGCTCATAGCAATAAAAAGGTTCTTTCACCCGACTATGATATATGATGATGTTATCGCATTGCAATATCAAAACTTTAGGCTTCATCGCAAATGGACAAATATTACATTTCACACATCAACGATTATAAAATATCGCACTTTGCCAATCTTCTATTCCTCTAATCGCTGCAATATCTTATCGCATGCGATGTGCGATATTTATCTTATGTCTAGATGCGAAGTAATATGGTCCACCCATCTCTCATTTTCATTTCTATGACTTGATCAAGACCATCCATTCCACCTGCACACTAATATATATCGATAGAATCGTGTCTCAATAAATTTGTGTTCTGCCATACTTTGATTTACAACGAAAATAAGACATTTATGTACTGAAATCGAAATCAAATAACACACACAAATAACACAATATCTAGAACATTCTTGGATACATAAAAGTACACAAATTCCATTATTGTCTCAAGCTTGAATTACAGGCTAAGGCTACTATGGGCTTGAATCACAAATTCTCCCTGAGGTTACATTGTGCTCCTCTCTCATAAAACACAGACTTTGTATTTAAAAGAGATTACAAAGAGTGGATCATCTAGGATCCCTGATTTCCTCCCACAAATCACTTAACTAATCCCTAGAATCACTCTATTTTAATTACATGGAATATTTTTAAAAACTAATCATATCTTCTAGATGCATCGATTCCACCTTTGAGATAAAAAATTTATCATTTTAACCAAATTTCATGGAAATTAGCCCCTTTTTCAAATCGTTTTCCACCTCTTTCCTTCCACATCTTTGAATTTAAATTATGATTAAGGGTTTTCTGATGATCTTGCATCACTATACTTTGCACAACCTATATCATAGGGGTTTACTTAAAATGTTGATTGTCTACCACCTTAAAAAGAAAAGGGCCACCTGGGACAAGTTCCTGACAGAGGAAGGGTTTGGTAGTATCAACTCCAGGAGAAGGGTAGGGAGGCCCAAGAAACGAGATGCTCATGAAAAAAATAGTGCAACTCTTATGCTAAAAATTTCACAGCCAAACCCTATCCATTCATCAAATTTCTTCCAAGTTGACCCTCCCTCCATGTCAATCAAAAGGAAAACTAGAAGATCGACTACAAAATCTGGAGACCCTATACCTATGCCAACAACACAACCAGTCAATGAAGCCCATATCAGTAATTCACCTAGGGAAACTCAAACCTTAAGGTCATTCATGGAGAAATATAAGAATAAATTGAAGCAGAAAAATACTATTCCTCCTAAAAATTCTGTGTCAGAAGATAGGGAGCGGACAACTTCCTCTTCAAGAGGAAAACCTAGGAAAAATCTCATCATGGTAGAAGAACTTCTAGAGGAAGTAAACCATGGAGTTCTAACTTATAAGCCTAATTTTTCTCCATAGGTATTCAACCCTAGAGCAAAGAGATCAAGCAATGTTTCTAAAACAACTCAGAAAACTCAACCAAGCAGTGATACTTCACTCACAAAATCCACTCTCTCACAGGTTTTGCTATCTCTTAAGAAAGGAAGAAAAAAATGTCAGAGGTTGTCATAGAGGAAGAGCCTGCATTAGCTCAACTAGTCTCCTCCATGAAGAGGAAGAATACTATGATACATTAATACTCCTCTTATGAAGATAACAATGACATTGAATATATAGAATCATAGTACAATGAAGGAGAATCTAGCAGATTCATGCATAGAGGTAAAAGGACTAAGTTCATTCTGAATCCCTACATCTAGAGACCTCATACCAGGCCTAAAAATAAACTCAGACTAACCAGCAAGTTGATGCTAATCCTGCATTGAGAGATGAGATTATTAATATTAATGTAGTCCAGAAGATAAAACCAAGAAGAAAAAGACTAAGCCAAAGATTCAAACATAGAGGAAGAGGTCAGAAAAGAGAGTGACTGAAGTTGAGGCCATCGGGATTTTTGCCTCTATTTTAGACATCTGAAGAATGAAGGAACAGGGTTACCTTTGAAGAAGCCTTTCATTTTTGGGATTCATTTTCTATTTTTTTGGATATAGCTACTTTTTCAGCAGAGGTGGCTATCAAATATTAGTATATGATGAAAAGAAGTTTTTGTTTGTTTTATTAACATAATGGTGACATCAAAGCAGGTGAAGTGGAGGAGATTTCTATTATGATAGATCCTGACAGGTGTCAATGATCAAGACCCCTCCTAAATTTCAGGGTTATGTTTTTCACTTTTTGTAGAAAACAACCTCATGTCACTTTCACTGTTGTTTACATTTTTGTGGAGGTGGTTGCACCAGAACATAGGAGCAGTCTTCCAACAGATTGCCACATCATTCAACCACTTTTAATTGATATCCATCATGTTGTTTACTTTATTTATGTTATAGAACTTTGTATTAAAGTTTAAAGATAAGCCTCATATTTTGTATGAGATTGTAATAACTTTTTAGAACAGATTCACACCTTTTCTGGAGATGTTAGTATAATGTTTTTGTATATATGTGACAAAACTATATGAAGAAAAGTTTTATGGTTTAAGAATATTTTTCTCATATGATCAGTGTACTTTTCAGTGAATGAAATTGGAAAAAACTTTTGAGGACTTATTACCTACTTTATGTGTGTATTGTTAATTTTCATGTGTTTCCACATCTCATTTTCTTCAGCTGTTGTTTGTAATTTTCAAATCCTGTTGTATGTTTTTATCAGTCTCTTGATATGTTTATGTGTTTTGTCAAAAAATTTCAACCTCACACAGTGAGATTTCTTGATGAGATATACATAATGATAATTTAAAGAGCATCACTTATGATAGTCATTTTTCATGATATTTCAGTAAGATTATTGTAAGTCTTGATACATCATTCTCTTGTTGAAATATTGTCAAACTATTCCTTGTGTTATTTTTCACCAAAAGCAGTGGATTTTTTCATTGCAGACCCACTGTCTCTTCTTCTATTTAAAACTCTCTTCTATCCATAGGCTACAGACTTACCTTTTTCCTACCATATGAGGACTCAATACCCTCATTAGTGTGACAGTGAACTTCACTGAAATCCCTTTTCAGTGATTGATGGTTTAAAACCACCTACCAATCATATAATCCAAATCATTAAATTTCCTTAGAGCTTAGGATGTGTCTGTTCAAGCACTTGAAGCAGTCCAACTGTTGATTCTAGCGTTAACATATTTTGGTGCATCTGCCCAGAGACGAAGGCCTTGAAACGAAGTATTCTCCCGAGTCTCTTGTTTTGAATTGTTGAAAATCAATTCTTGATGTTGAATAAGAATTGGTAACTTGAAGAAGACTACAAATTTGTTCACTTGGTAGCTCCACAAAGAGGAAGAGGGGTTTCAAGACCTCCTACTATAAGGAGAAATGAAAGATCACCTACTGTTACTACAGCTGTTGACCCAGAGAAGATCATTTGAAGAGAAGGTATACAAAAAGTACATTCCAAAGAAAAAGGTACCTTCATCTACTTTAGAATCAAAATAATTTTTAGTTTCAAAATATTCTGCTGAAAATTCTCAAGTCGAAACTGCTTCCCTAGAAAATAAAGTAGATGGTGTTAACGTACGCTCAGCTGAAATTTTTTCTCATTCATAATTTAGTAAATTTGAGATAAGTTCTATTACATTCAAAGAGGAAAAAAAAGAGGTTTTAAGTGTCAATAAGGAATCAAAATAGTTTGTGCTGACAGAAGGGGAGTTAGAACAAGTATTGGAAATTGCAACTTTTCTTGATATGGATATTTTGACTGAAGATGATTTTAAATCCATTTTAAATTTCCTTCAAACTCATCCTGAATATCAATATTTTATTACCCCTCAGTAAGATTATTTTCCTTTGTCTCAAAATCTAGTTGTTGGGTCATCCTCTTCTTATCCACTAGACGGGAGTGTTCCTGAAGGCCTCACTTTCAACTTATCTGACTTTCTAGCTCATCAAAATAAAGTTGAATGTACCTCATCCCCTCAAGAGACAATATTTGAATCTCATTCTTCTTTAGAAGGTGAAGTCAAGACCTCCTCTATTCATCTCTTTGAAAATTCACTGTTTTTAGTCCCAAGACTTGAAGAATCAGCCCAAGATTTCCAATTTTCTGTTGTCCCAAATCAGATTCAAAATCCACAAATTGTAATTCTGATTCCCAAATAGCTACATAAACCAGTAATCCATCAATTGTACATCAACAAACCATGGCTTAGCCTACCCTTACAAGGATGCAACAGATAGTGGCTATAAGATATGCACCACTTGCTCTTCCTCAACCTTTGCATCCTCTTCCTCAAGGGGATTACCTGAAATATCTTCCAAAATGCACCAGGGAGGGAGAAGGAGATTCTTCTGAGGATCATTTGGTTGCTTTATATAGTTATGCTGATAACCAGAACATTGAACATGAAGATGTCTAGTCAATACTCTTTGTTTAGATCTTGGATGGAGAAGCTCGTAAATGGTTTAGAAGTCTTCCACCAAACTCAATAACATGAATAGATGAATTGGAGGAAGTATTTTTGAAGTAATGAGGTGATAGGAAAGAATATGTGTATTATCTTACAGAGTTTGGAACTCTGAAAAAGAATACAGATGAGTTATTGGATGACTTTACAAAGAGGTTTAATAAAATTTATCAGAAAATTCCTAAAGAAATTAAGCCTCCTAAGACTACAGCTATGATAACTTTTTCCAATGCTTTAGATTTTGATTTTTATTTACGTTTAAGGGCTGGGGAAGCACAAACATTGATGGATGTGCAAGAGGTTGCAATTGGAGTGCATTCTAATCTTATGGCTTCAAATAAATTAAAAATGGAAGAGGAGAAAGAAGCAAAAGACAAAAAGAAAATTAAAGAAGAAAAACCTTATTCCTTTAAAACTCTTACATCAGAATAAAAGATTGATCAAATTTCCAATTTGATCAAGGAACTTGCCTCTAAGATGAAAAAATTGGAGTTAGAAAACAAACTAGCTGCTATAGTCAATCAAAATGAGACCAATATAAATCAGGCTCCCTTTAGAAGACCTTTTCAGCCTCAAAATTTTTTACAACACCCAAGAAGGAATGTTGATGATCAAAATGTTTAGCCTCCTTTGAATAATTTTGCTGAACAAGAGCAACAAGAACATGAGGAAGAAAATGTAGAATTAAATTTTGTAGGAGAAGCATCACAGTCAACTTGTTTGGCTTTGTAAGAATATGAAGAGAAGTCAAGGATATATTTGTTCTTAGATGATGAGAATGCCCAAATTTATGCACAAAATGATAAAAAACAGCAAGAAGCTCAAAACAGAAATTATCCTCTAAGGTCTAAAAGTCATGTTCAGCAACCTCAGTAAATATCAGATTCTGACAAACAAGCTTCCAAACAAAAGGCCAAAGTCAGTGATGTTCCTCCACCTCAAAACTTTGCCCCAATTATCAAAACTTCTGCATAAACTAAAGAATTAGCTCTATTTTATTTTAGTTTAAAATAAGAACTAAATAAAATTAAGATTCCTCTCCCACTTTTGGAATTGTTGAAAAATATAGCATACAAAGAGTATTTCAAAAGTCTGTTACAACCACCTCTCGCTCCTGATTTAGTCAATCTTGAGGATGAACATCCTACTATTTATATAGGTTGCCATGTCCAAGACCAAAATGATGATAATTCACCACCTTTCTACCTATCACTCAATATACATGACAAATTGCTGCATAATTGTCTATTATATTATGGGCTTCTCACAATCTAATGCCAAATAAATTGATGGATGAATTAGGATTAGAAATAACCAAGAAATACCATAACCTATACACATTTGATTCCAAAAAATTCAAGTGTTTAGGAGTGATTAAATCTTTGGTTGTTTCTCTTACCCAGCTACCTATGAAAAGTCTAGTGATGGACATCGTAGTTATAGAAATACCTTCTAGATTTGGGATGTTGCTTTCTAGATCTTGGTCTAAAAAATTGAGAGGTGCCCTTCAGATGGATATCTCATATGCCACAATCACAGTGTTTGGAGGGGAATTCAAAAGGTTGTAGAGGGAAACCCAAATGGCCTATATCATTAGTGATCATCATAATCCTTCAAATCATCCTATATATCGCGAGGAGAAGGAATTGGGGTCATCCATATTACACCTTGCTGCTGATGATAACAATTTCCAGGCTGAAATCAGTGAAAACCAACACTTTCAAAGTGCAAATGAGTCTCATTTAGAGGGAGGACAGATCGGCAAATTGTACTTTGATGGAGCCTCATCAAGAGAAGGATCAAGATCTGGTGTATTCCTCATTTATCCCACTCAGCAAAGGGTAACTATATCATATAAACTGCAATTTTCTACCACTAATAACACTACTGAATATGAGGCACTTGTTCTTGGTATAAAGGCAATGAAAGATTTGGGAGAAGAGCAGCTAGTTTCTTTTGGTGATTCAGAATTGGTGATAAAGCAAGTGAGAAACAACTACTGAGTGAAAATTTCCAAATTGAAGAATTATAGGAATGAAGTGTGGGACTTGATTGAACATTATTTTTCACCATTTAATATAAATTTTGTCACTAGAGAGGAAAATAAAATGGCTGAGTCACTAGCTATTATTGCTAGTAATTTCAAAGTCCCCCTTAATCTCAAGCCAACATATGATGTTCAAATTTAAAACAGACCTTCTATTCCTGATAAAATCAAATACTGTCAATTATTTGAGGATGAAAAAGAAATTCAAAAAAATTTCAAGTGTGTTGAGGATTTTGCAGACATTCATATTGATGATGAGTAGGACATTGCTGAAAATCAAAACAACAAGCCTTTCAAAAGGACCATGGCTGGGAAAACATTCTAGATCTGAAAACCAACAATATTCCTAAAGGCCTAGTTCCTTTAGAAAGATTGTTTGATAATAATGATGTCTTCTTAAAGCTTGAAAATAAAGTTGATGGAGAGAGTACAATTGACTGTAATAATGGTACAGAATATCAGCCAAAATTAGTCAAAGTTTTTAAATTTCTTTCTCTTAAAACTAGAACAAAATATATCAAGTTGTTGAAACAATATGGAAATATTTTTGCATGGTCCTATATTGAGCTAAAAACCTATGATAGAGATATAATGGACCAAAAAATTCCTCTGAAAGAAGATGAAAAGCTTGTAGCACAAAATATTAGGCATATCAATCCCATGCTGCTCCCTACATTGAAAAAGAAATCATAAAATTATGGGAAGAAAAAATAATTTTTCCTTTGAGATTTTCTAATTGGGTAGCTAATATAGTCCCGGTTCGAAAATAGAATGGTGAGATGAGAATTTGTGTCAATTTTTGCAATCTGAACTGGTGTTCATTGAAGGATAACTATCCATTACCCAAGATGGATTATATTTTGCAGAAAGTTGTAGGATCTAAAATATTTTCAATGATAGATGGTTTTTCAGGCTATAATCATATTTCAGTTGACAGACAAGGGAGAGAAAAGACAACATTTACTACACCCTGGGGGACATTCATGCACAAAAAAATGCCATTTGGTCTAATGAATGCAAGCGCAACATTTCAGCGAGCAATGGATATTACCTTTGCGGGACAAAACGACAGATTTGTAGTCATTTACTTGGATGACATTACAGTCTATTCAAGATATGATGAAGATCATTTGAAACATTTGAAACAATTTTTTGACAAAAGCATAAAATTTTGTTTTTCCTTGAACCCAAAGAAGTCATCCTTTTTTGTTTAAGAAGGGAAATTATTGGGACATATTGTGACATAAAGTGGTATCTGTATTGATCCAAGGAGAGTAGAAGCTATTCAAAAGATTGGTTTGACAAGGAATAAAAAATAATTGCAGTCATTTTTGGGGAAAATTAATTTTCTGAGGCACTTTGTCCCAAATTTTGCAGAGCTGATCAAACACATAAAAGTCTTGCTGTAGAAAGATGCAGAATTCAAGTGGTGAGATGAAGCAAAAAATTCCTTTTCAACAATCAAGTCTACCTTGATTGAAGCTCCAGTTTTGATTAGTCTTGATTTTGAAAAAGATTTTCTGATTTTTTTATATGCTTCAGAAGAAACAATTGCAGTTGTCTTGTTACAAAAGAAAAAAGAAGGTTTATAACAACCTATTTCATTTTTCAATCGTGCTTTAAGAGATGCTGAATTAAAGTACAACTTGATTGAAAAACAAGCATATGCATTAGTTAAGGCCTTAAAGTCTTTTCGAGTTTATGTGTCACATTCAACAATTTTTTCTTTTGTGCCAAATATCATTGTCAAAGATGTATTGATACAACCATACATAGATGGTAGAGGGGAAATATGGTTGACCAAAATTCTAGAATTTGATATTGAGATCAAACCTACTAAATTGATAAAAGGACAAGGCTTGGCTCTCTTGATGGTTGAATCTAACTGCAAGGCTCTAAATATGAATATGGAGGTAGCTAAAGAAAAATATGGAGAAGGTATATCGAATTTTCCTTAAATATTTCATTCAGATTGGTATAAGGATATAGTACACTTTTTGTTAAATTTCAACTATCCCCCTGAAATGGAGAAGTAAAAAAGGAGAGCTTTTAAATTAAAGGCTATTAAGTATTGCATTTTGGAAGACCATATTTACTGGAAAGACCCTGTGGGAGTCTTATTAAGATGTGTAAATGAAGCTGAGTCACAGGATATTATGACAGAGATACATGCAGGAGTGTGTGGAGGACATTTGTATTGGAAATCCATTGCAAACAAAATCTTAAGAGCTATCTATTACTAGCCAAATCTTTTCTCTAATGTTTTTTCCAAAGTTAGGGCTTGTGTCAAATTTCAAAATTTTTCTGGTAAACAGAAGTTGCTTCCATTACCTCTTATTACTATTTCAACAGATGTTCTTTTCCAGCAGTGGGGGTTAGACTTCATCAACGAAATTCATCCACCTTCATCAAGACAGCATAGATGGATTCTCATAGCTACAAGCTATTTCACTGAGTGGATTGAAGTTGTTCCAACCAGGAATGCCACTGATATGGTAATAATCAATTTTTTGTTGGAGAAAATTATGGCTAGATTTTGTTGTCCACATAAATTAGTGACTGATAATGCAATGGATTTTAAGTCTACTAAGATGCATAACTTCTGTCATCAATATGGTATTGAATTGACTCATTCCACACCTTATTACCCTCAAGGTAATGGGTTAGCTGAGTCATCCAATAAAATCTTGGTGAGAATCATTAAGAAGATGTTTCTTGAAAATAAGAGAAATTGGGACACTCAGCTGGTACATGCTCTTTGGGCATACAGGGTAAGTGGAAAAAAATCAATTGGAATGTCTCCCTTTTAGCTTGTATATGGTACCGATGTTGTAATTCCATTTCAATTAGCTCTTCCTGTTATGAAGTTTTTGCAAGATGAAGCTGCTGATGAAAATCCAATTCAAAGGAGAATGTTGCAGTTGATAGAAGCACGTCAAATCATAGAATCACTGATGGACAAAGTACAGAAATATCAGACTAAAGTCAAATCTGTTTTTGACAAAAGAGAAAATTAGCAAATATTTCAGGAGAATGATTTGGTGTTGCGCTGGGATGTCAGGAGGGAAGACCATGGAAAGCAAGGTAAGTTTGACAATTTGTGGTCTGGGCCATTTAGAACTACTCAAGTTTTGGAAAACAATACATTTCTGCTCAAACATCTAGATGATGATCAGCTAAATGGAGATCTAGTTAATGGTCATTTTCTTAAAAAGTTCCTTGTTAGATAAGTTAGTTGAGTCATTTCATTTTAAATATCTGTTGTGATTTTCAAATAAACTCCATGCCAAATGGTACTTGTGTCTGTAAATATGATCGTTCTTGAGTCCAATTAGTCAAAGGTCAGCCCTAGTCATAATTTCCATAAGTATTCTGAATTTTGAAAGTTTTAAGGCACTAAGTCTATAGTCCTTGAAGCCTCACAGGGAGGACTTCATCCCCAATAGGAGCCACTGTTAGCACTATAAATGTTAATAGTATGACCGCCATTGTATCACTATTTTCAAAATTTTCTTATGTCCTAGCCTATGTCAAAGTTTGAGTCATTTTCAATAAAGGTCAAAGGAGTATCAAATCCAAAATACTTTTAAGTTTATAGGTGGTATTAGTGTCTTAGGTTCATAAAAGAATTTAAAACCATTTTTTTAACTTAGGTTAGTGTCGAATGCTATTGGTCACTTTGGTAATAAAATTATAGCTTCTCTTTTTGGGATAATAGCTACCTCTGTTTAATTTTCATTTTTAACATAGTGATATAATGGAGGGCAACTATTTCTCCAAATTGAAGGTCACATTACTAACACAGTGAAAAGAGCCACTATTTATTTAGGAACCTGTTTCCATTGGTAACACAATGAAAAGTGTAGCTATTTCACTAAAATTTGGTTATATTGCAATATAGAGGTAAAGGCAGCTATTTTTTAGGCATGAGCTGCAAAGAATATTTTCAGAGAAAATATCATTCCTATTTGTAGAATATTGAAGACCTCCTATGTTATCAGCATGATTATTATTTTTAACAAGATTAATTATTTTTTGACTTAGGAGAATTATTATAGATGAATGGTTATATTATTAATGAATTTAACCTATAGCTGCCCTACTAAACTAAAGAAGAGATCATGGTACAAGGTTTCAGTTATTAAATGATCTTGTGGAGTGTTGTGGAGTGTTATGAGTTATGGGGTAACTTGGCGCTCGCATTTGAATGATTTCAAATAATGAAATTAAACCATATTGTAGATAGAGGTGCAGAATCAAAGGCTTAAGTTCAATGTTCTCTTGACCAAGGTTTTCTCTGGAAGTTATAGCTAACAGGAGTCACATCTTCCAACAACCAGTCTAGCATTTCAAGGTAGGAAAAAAATGCTTCTTGTAGGGTTTAACATCCACGATTGAACAACTGTGTGTTTTTTAGGAGCCTAGCTATTGAAAATTATGGGAAAAGGTGGGAATGTAAATAGGTTTGAGCCATAAAACACCAATTTTTTTTATTCTAGGGCAAAACCTCAATTTAAGTCAACTAGTTGGTATAAGTTTTTGCAAAACATTTCTGGAGAAAATGTGGCTTTATCTCAGGCTTTTGTTGAGAGCTTTGATGGGGAAAAGGTCAAGCTGGGGAGAAATACTTTCAATATATTTGAAGCCATCATAGCCCGAGCTACTCAAACCTCGACCACTAGTGAACGTTGGTTAAAGAATAAAACGATGCCTACAGAATTAAGTCTCTACTTTAAACCTAAACATTTCAATGTTAAATGGAATCCGACTGCACATATTTCTTGTTTTAAGGCGGAATGGAAACATATGATCACCTTTATGCAATGCTACATTACATGTGAGGGTAGGTTCTCCTCTATACACCATTATCAAATGAGATTTATTGCTCATATTTTAGGTGATAAACCTATGAACTTGCCCTACTTCCTATACAAATCCTTGCTCAATACGTCCTTAAAATTGCATAATATCCCAAACTATCCTTTGCACAACCTATATCACAGGGGTTTAATTAAAATTTTGATTGTCTACCACCTTAAAAAGAAAAGGGCCACTTGGGATAAGTTCCTGACAGAGGAAGGGTTTGGTAGTATCAACTCTAGGAGAAGGGTAAGGAGGCCCAAGAAACGATATTATCATGAACAAACTAGTGAAACCCCTGTGCAAAACAGTTCAAAACCAAACCCTATCCATTCATCAACTTTCTTCCAATTTGACCCTCCATCCATGTAAATAAAAAGGAAAACTAGAAGCTCAACTAAGAAACTTGGAGACCCTATATCTATGCCAACAACACAACTAGTCAATGAAGCCCATATCAATAGTTCACCAGTGACCAGTTCACCTGGGAAGCCTCAAACCTTAAGGTCATTCATGGAGCAATATAAGAAGAAATTGAAGCAGAAAAATACTATGCCTCTTAAAAATTCTGTGTCAAAATATAGGGAGCAGGCAACTTCCTCTTCAAGAGGAAAACCTAGGAAAAAGCTCATCATGGCAAAAGAAATTCTAGAGGAATTCAACCCTAGAGTTCTAACTTCTAAGCTTTCTTTTCTTCTAGAGTAATTCAACCCTGGATAAAAGATATCAATCCATTTTTCTAAAACAAATCAGCAAACTCAACCAAGCAGTGATACTTCACTCACAAAATCCACTCTCTCATAGGTTTTGCTATCTCTTAAGAAAGGAAAAAATAAAATGTCAGAGGTTGTCATAGAGGAAGAGCCTACTTTAGCTCAACTAGTCTCCTCCACTAGCTCTTCATTCAAGAAGAGAAAGAAGATTGTGATACATTCATACTCCTCTTATGAAGATAGAAGTGACACTGAATATATAAAATCAGAGTATGAAGAAGGAGAATCTAGGATATTCATGCATGGAGGTAAAAGGACTAAGTTCATTCCAAAGCCCTACATCCAGAGACCTCACACCAGACCTAAAAAAATCTTAGACTAACCAGCAAGTTGATTTCTAATCCTTCATTGAGAGATGAGATTATTAATTATTATGATAGTCTAGAATATAAAACCAAGAAGAAAAAGACTTATCAAAAGAGTCAAACACAGAGGAAGGTTTCACACAAGAGAGTGACTAAAGTTGAGGCCATCAAGATTTTTTCCTCTATTTTAGACCTCTGAATAATGAAGGAACAAGGCTACCTTTGAAGAATCTTTTAATTTTTGGGATTATTTTTCTATGTTTTCATATATAGCTACTGTTAGTGTCAATTATAATCGCAAGCGTACGAAAAAAGCTCACTTTAGTTGTGCATAAAAAACAGCCCTAACATCAAATATGGCCATCAATTTCCTTAGATCTGCAATAGGTGATCAGAATAAATTCTTCAAAAATATAGATCTATGCAGTTAAATACATTAAACAACAAGAATAAGCAAGATTTTTCTCCATATATCCAATGGACAAGACAAGAATTTATAAAGAATTTTTATATTATGACACCTGGGAAGGGAACATAGAAAGATGTTACTAGTCCCCCTTAATGGGATGGGTTATTGTATGTCCTCGGTGCTTCAGATCCAAGATCTCTCTCTCTCTTGATGGTGCAGAAAACCCACACAAAAGTGGAACTCCAAGGGAGCTCGCAAGCAAAAAGTAGAAAAATATGACAATGATCGAGGATCAAAATCAGACCAAAAGTATAGATCAAAAGTTGATCTCAAGGCAACAAAAGGTAGTGAATGAACACCCTTCTATTTATAACAAAATATTGATTTAGTCTAGATATTCGTGCATAATTAAAATATTATTAACCAAATCTAGATCCAAATTTTATGGAATATTTTATTATTTTTGTTGGGGGGGAAAGGAATTTGAATTTGGTCGAATCCCTTTATTAGAAATAATAAATAAATGGTTTATTTATTAATTTAAGAATGTGGTTAGAGAATAATTAAATAAATAATGATTTATTCAATTATTCATAAATGATTTAGTCAAATTTAACAAGGAATATTATTAAATAATGATTTCAATAATTATTCATAGAAAATAATAAGATAAATAATGATTTATCCAATTAATTTTCCTATTTTGGGTTAAATATGACCAAGAATATTAATTAAAGTGATTTAGCTAATTATCCCTAGAGGAAAATCAAACAAATAATGATTTATTTAATTATTCCTCATGGGGTTTCATGTTTAGACAAGAAATAACTTAATAAACTATGGTTTATTAAATTATTTTTCATAGTGAAAGAAATTTTACTATGGTAAAATTGGTCTTACATGGTGTATTTTAGTCCATCTAATAGTAACAGGATAGATGACCAAAAATTGGTGTAACAGATTTCCCCGCAATGTGCGAGCGTTAGGAGCTAATCGTATGACCGAAGTACGTTGTAAGAACACAATCACTAGACACCAAAGGGCAGTGAGAGAGAGAGAAATATAAGGTGGACTGAAATGATAAAGGACAAGACCCTGAGGAGGTGAGACTTACAGGTGTGACATGTCTCTTTTATGAGTGAGTACCTATTCTCAAATGAGGTGGGGGAGGCATACCTATGCCTGTCGAGATGACAAAGTACAAAGAATAATGGTGCGTCCAACAAACATGGGACTAAACTATATAGTACATGTTGGCATAAACATGGGCCAGATAAAAAACATGATAATGGATCCCACATACATACTTTTCCTGGGACAACAGCTAGGACTTATACAATAATATATGAGTACATGAGATATAAGTACAACCAAGGAGTCCCTGTAAGATAGGAGAGGGCTCTAAAAATATAAATGATACATGCAGAATAAAAAGGCATTGCAAGTGGCTGAGGTTGGAACCATCAAATCTATGGAGCTGCATCCAAGGCTGTAGTAAAGAGGTCATCCGAGCATGTGGGGGGGCTACCTGAAGGGCCACCCACTCATGAGGTCTAAAACATCTCAAACACACTCGAGAATCACTGGTATGATTTTTTGCATCACTAAACCATCAAGTATACGGATCTCGATCATGCCATGAGGAGATGGAACTGAGAAAAAATAAATTCAAAGGGAAATAAAGCATCCCTTTTCCTGATCTAAGGCACCGAACAAGAGTGGAAGCTGGAACCAAGGTACACCACCCTCTAGACCTGTCTTCTAGAATGAATAAGATGATGTTGACAGAAGAAGGTTGGCCATAGGTGAGGCAATAAGGAATCCTCAACTAAGGCATGAGGGATAATAGTAAATCAACTGATAGAATGATACTAGCTTTGATGGTGGAATGGGGGGTACTGAGTAGTGGGTTGACGACTTGCCTTGTTAGAGTATAAAGGGCATGGATGACCTGGCAACTACTGACTCGACTTCGGAGGGGATATGGGACATTATGACTGGGAGCCAAAATGTGAGACACGAGAGAGGTACAAAGAAATTAAGGATGGAATACTGTGGCGGGAGACAAAAGGGGCTCGGGACAAACTCCATGGATTTGATGATGACTCAACTTGGATGCTCTAAACAAGGTCGACACGATGATGCTGCCACATAGAATGGGCTTGGTGGGGACCATAAAAACATAAGTACAAGATGGTTACTCATGACAAAAATTGACACGAGAATGTACAAGTATGAAGGCAAAGTGGTGCCCCAAGTACAAGTGGCGGAAGTGAAGAAATTCGATTTTGAGAAGCAGTGAGGTGACCCTTCTTGGAAAAAAGGCTTCCGGGTGAAGTATCAAATCACAAAAAATGAAAGGATACCATTTGAGTGCTTGGTGAGAGCTTTCCAACGGTGTTTATGGTTTGTCAAACTGAGCTATGGTTTGGTCGCAATTGGTGAAATAAAAATCTAGGGTTTCTCTTTTAATAAGGCATTTTCCCTCCAATTTGATTCATTTGCAAGTGTATTTGTGGTGAATGTAGAGAGGGGAAAAGGCGCTAAATCTTGCCTCGATCGTAGCAGAAAAATTAACCGTTGGAATTAAGATCCGTCAATTGTAGGTAAGAGGCCTAACCATACTCTTTCAATTCAGTGGATTGAAGTTTCATATTAGGCACCCAGAGCTCATGAATAGACCCCTACTCTTATTCACGGTTGGGTCACACTTTTTGGAGCCTTTTCTGTGACTTGGGTAGCAGGTATTGGGAAAAAAACTATGACCTATCCTAGGAAATGGCCTGTAAAGTGTGACCTTTCAAATAGAGGGGTTTCAGTGTTGTTTTTTGGCTAAGAGCTAGGATTTATGGTTATGAGACAATCTTTCCTTTTTGTGTGCTGACAAACATGATGTTTTTGTGCAGGTATGACAAATTTGAGGATCAACTAGAGAGAGAGAGACCTAGACACATTACGTTATGAGATCCAAGAGGATCATGTAGTCTGTGCCACATTGGCCAGGTTTGGGGTCCTTAAATTTGTGGAGAACCCATTGATTAGGGAAGGAGAGCCCTTGTTGGACCGAATAGTCAACTATTGGGACCTATATCATGATATCTTTATAGTGCAGGGGCATCGGATCGAGCTGACAGTCCAGAATATATATTTCCTGACTGGTCTCCTACCATTAGGTATGGTGGGAAACACACAGCTAGTGTTACCATGAGGGCGGAACATTATGGAGTTTGTAGAGCGCCACTGTCAACTGGGTGTCCATGTGAAAAGCACACATATACCGATCAGAGATCTAGAGAGGCTAGAGACTCATGTTGTGGTTGTAATAGTACTGTAGAACCTGGGAAACCAAGCGCTCCACCACATCACTGGGGGGCAGATGATGATAGTTGAGAGAGTATTGAGTAGGAACTACTATGGGTGGGCCCAGATGATGTTGCCATCGTTGAAATGACATCTATCGTTGTGCAAGAGGTAGGTGAACCATGACTGTGCATATGGCACAATGCTTTGCTCTCTCTTCTTTAAGAAGATACCGACACTTCAACCTCATATATAGATCTAGGATGGGGGCCTTTGAGAGCCTAGGATGCACCACTCGCGGCGACTACTGTATAGAGGAGGAGGTGGGGTAGTCAGATGGGTGTTCCGACCTGATTTTTTTGCGTGTTGGGATCATATTCCATTGTACATAGATGACTATCCCTATAGTGGGATGAACCATCATGGGGAATCGGACTTGCCACTTTTTCTAGGTCGAGCATGGGGGCCAAATGGTAAGTGAAAATTTTATTATCTTTTATGGTGCATTTTAAAGTTTCAGAATAGTGTATATGGTACTGATTCATTGACTTTTAGTATGCAGATATAGCACCGGTGAAACCGGCCGTGTATATGGAGCGACCCGCAGTGTTAGGAGCTACAGGACCTAGCAAATTGAGGGGAACGCAAAATGAGGATGTTGTGGCCCTCCTGGAGGACATTTACAGTAGATGTGAGAGGTTGTTGACCAGAGTTTCTTAGCACCGTTGGTAGGATGTTGATGACCGGTATATAGAGCTATGTATTGTTCTACCCTCAAAGTGGCAAGGGGTCATGCGGTGCATGGCGATGGCTGGACAAGGGATGCGTAATCTACAGGCTGCAAGAGTTGAGCCATTGGCCTGAGACCCTCCAGATACTGATTGGATGTGGGGGCATGGGGTGCCCCCAATTTTTGTTTTTGTAACATGCTATGGGAATGTCATATGTATTTCAGTTAATGGACTCCAAAACATTGTATATTTTGAACGACACATAATATGGATATGCTTGGTATTATGGTTTATGGTTATTGTCTTATGTTAAATGCATGTGATAAATTCCAATCTAGAATATTGTTTGCAATGATATCTACATAGTGATTATGGGCTCTAGGAACATGACTAAATGTAATGATTTAAAATTCACACATTAAGAGCTTCACTCGTAAACATCTTCTAAAAAGGACAAGATTATGCACACGATAGACACCATTCAATTGCGTGACAAGCATCAAAAAATATAAATGAACATGAAGGTGAAGGATGAGATGGTCAAGGGCATCAACTAACAAACCAATCACTGCATCATATTCAACCTAGTTATTGGTTGCAGCACCAATGTATACACCGTTAGAGAGGACAAGCGAATGCAAGGGGGTGAAAATGGCCCAGCCTGCCAAGGCTAGATTCTGGGAGTAGTGACTTGCATCATCGACATAGCCGATACACAATGTGGATGGGGGATACATCTGAAAGGTTGCACAAGAAAACATATGAGAGGATGATGGACAATGTTGGCAACCTGAACGCAATGCAGAAATAAAAAAGCACTGCTAGAGGGAATGTGATGGGTAGAATTCCTACACCCTATACACTAAATAGTGGATGGTGTGGGGGAAATGTCTTGGGGACAGCTTGTGCTCAAGTTGTGAAAGTCCCCATAAACAAGAATGGTGCCATTTTTCTTATGGGATGGATAGATAAATTCAGGGATGGTAAATTCTTCCATAATGTCGTCATCATAGTAGAAGATGGGGTGATTGGTGGAAGGATGACCACATGACACGGTGAAGCTACCTGACTCATCATCATGAGAAGTGAGGGTCACATGCATATCGTCACCAAGGGTGACAGAAGCATAATTAGATGAAGGATCCACCGATGTTGAGCCAAAGGTGATCCCTGAAGGGAGGTCAAGTGAAACAGAAGGGGATGCCCTAGAGGGGTCTTCCACTGTGGATCTCATAGATGATGACAGGCAGAGGATAGTGGCTGAAGGCTCCATCATCTTGACATCGGGAGGGGGAATTTCAATGGGAGTGGATGGTTCCTCTGGTTGTGTTGTATCATAAAGCACAAGTAAGGGATAGGCGGACTCATTGCGCTCGGCCTCGTATTGGCGAACCACTTCCAAGGAGGTGCGGTAGTTTGCGAGGCATGGACAGAGGTGAGTATAGTGGCCATGAATATCACACAAGGCATAGGGTGATTTGTGTGCACATTCTTGAGTTTCCTGGCTAAATTCAGTAAAGCAACATGGACTTCTAGGAAATCAAACTCGAGAAACGTGACGTTGACCATGTGTTTGATACGAGGAAATTCAAGACAATGATGGGTGGCATGACCATCAACATCACACAAAGCACACGGAGGTTTACACTTTGGAGGCTTAGGAGGAGTAGGTGTTATTTGGGAATTCTTGTCCTTAGGTTCCTTCTTGTGAGCTTTGCCCCCCTCAACCAAGGCTTTCGCAACATGAGTAGATTCTTCTTGAGGTGGCTGAGGCACAAAAGCAAAGGGAGGGGTCATGGTGACCGGTTGGACTGGGGTCAAAGTAGTGTAAGGTTTGAACTGACCAGGTGGGGTATTGGCTAGGGGATCAATGTACTAGACTGAGATCCCCAGGGTCATGTTGGGAAGGGTCAAGGTAGCCATAACAGGTACAAAAAATACTCTAGCATGGGAAGCAAGAAACAGTATCTCATTAGGGGAATTTTGAGGTCTAAAATGGGCCTCCTAAGAAAAATGTACAACCAAAATAAACTTTATATTAACCAATAGGATTCAAGATGATGATTTCAACCATGGGGGATGATTCACCATTTTTTAAATAAAAGGGTAAAAAAAATTATAAAATAATAAAAAAACTTTTTCAACTCATATTTTCAACTTATCTCAATAAGTATTTACTCACAATTTGATCAGGAGTACTCGTTGAATAAAAAATTTAATTCCTCATCCAAGCAGTACCCATGCTGCATACTTTTGATGGACCTTGCTATGCGAAAAATGAGAAATACATGAAAAATGTGATTGCAATCATGTTTTCAATGTATTTTTCATTTTTTGTGTAGCAGGTTCCATCAAAAGTATGCAACATGGGTACTCATTGGATGTGGAATTGAATTTTGCATCCAACGAGTACTCCCTCTCAAAATTTGAGTAAAAAATTTGGGAGATAAGTTGAAAATACGAGTTGAAAAAGTAGTTTTCTCTTTTTTCCCTCTAAAATTTGATGATGTCGTCAAATCTTATTTTATTATTTCCACTATTATTTTATAATTTCCTTAGGAGGCCCATTTTAGACCTCAAAATCCCCCTAATGGACCGTAGGGGTAATGGTTAGGTGGAATAGCTCCTAGGTGGTCAAGGCTAGAGGGAATCGTTCCAAGAGGATAAACAAGATTAGGGATACCAACTACAGATGAGGAGCCTTGAGGAGGAGGTCTTGAAGGTTGATTCGAAGTACTAGGATAATGTTGCAAAGGACGATGCTATTGAATAGTCAAACCTGACCATTTGAGGTCAGACCGAGACGATTTCATCATGCAAACATTCGATGAGCTAGGGTCAAAGATAGGAGGGGGCATACCAGGGAATGAAACAAGAAAAGAGGAATCTTTATAGACTCTGAGTGAGACATTGGTCAAAGGTTCAACTGGTTGTTTATTGGCCACCGAAGAAAGAATGGACTCTCGAGAGGTCTAAGAGATCGGTTCGTAATATGTCAGTTGATCGATAGTGATGATATTTCCATTGTGAGGAAAGCACATCTTACAGTGAACCGCAGCTGGATAGAAGACATTACATAAGTATAACTACGACCCAATAGAATTTTGTAGTCTAAGGGGGCATCAATGACTTCAATGTCAACACAAACAGTTTTTCCCGCAAGAGTGTCAGGATAGTTACAGAACATGTCAAGGGGTTGGGAAGAGTGGCCATCCTACGCACAGAGGGTGATAGTGGAAGGGGCTAAAAGGGGAGATCCAATCTATTTCCAAACAAAATCAGACATCACACAGGTGGATGCCCCCTCGTCAATGATACAACAGGAGATGTTGGCATTTTGGATCTCGATAGGTATTTTGAAGGCAACGGATGTGAGAAGGGGTGAATGGTTTGACTTGTAAATATCGAAGACAATCAAATGATCATATAAAGGATCCACAACACCCATAGTAGTTAGTGGAGCTTTTCATTCTGAAGGGCATGACTGGAGGACTTCTAGCATTGACATGACGGCAATGGATTGCACCAAGTCATCTACTATATTGTAGGTGTGGGCGGATTTACTGGAAGAAAAATTTTGGTGTAACAGTCCCTTGGGGATCTTAATATGCACCTCTGCCTTAGGCTGAGGGATCTATAAAGGACCACTGGGTGTCAAAATTGTCTCTGTGGGACCTAAAGACGGGGGCTCGGTTGCAGACGTAGCAGGAGGCTTGATGCACTGGTGTGATCGAGTCTAAATGTTGAGATCGGTGGTATTGGGCTGGTCAAAGTACATCATGAGGATCTAGTAATCATAGGTACCAGATGGGGGAGGTTCAGTGGCTGCCTGAATTTCAGAGGGTTGGGCAGCCACATATCCTTGCTGAGGGAAAGGATTGGTAAACACAGCTGGTTGGATAAGCATAGCATTAGGAGGAATCGAAGAAGAGGCTTGTTGTCCTCGAGATACTGCTTGGGCTTCCCACATTTGGCACATCTGAGGTAAAAGGGGACAATCATGGGTATAGTGACCATGGACACCGCAACAAGAATAAGGCTTATTCAAGTGAAGGGTCCTGTCCTGCTTGGGCTGAGCGCCCTGTTGTTGGCACTAGTAAATTTGGCCCAATTTTCGATGGCCACTTCGTCGCTATTCCGACACATAGTCGTCGCAAGAGCGACATTTTGAGGCCAGAAAAAACGTGGTTAGCCATTATGTCGCAATTATGACACTTCAATAAAGTGTCGGAAGAGCGACACTTTTTCCAACGTTTTGCAAAGTGTCGCAATACTGATGCTTGCAAAGTGTCACAATACCGACGCTTGTGAAGTGTTTCAATATCGACACTTGCAAAGTGTCGCAATACTGATGCTTGTGAAGTGTCGAAATACCGACGCTTTGCCAAAGTGTCGCAATATCGATGCTTTGCAGAAGTGTCACAATATCGACGCTTTTTAGAAGTGTCGCAATACCGACGCTTTTTCGAAGTGTCACAATATCGACGTTGTGCAGAAGTCGCTCTTCCGACGCTAAAGGTGTCGCAATACCGAAGTTGGAGGTTTCACTCTTCCAACGCTTTGAAGGCGTCGGTCTTCCGATGCTTTGATAAAAAAAATTTAAAAAAAATTAAACACGGTGTTTTGCATTGAATATTGACTCTCTGCAATCCTTTGCTGTCTACAATGGTATTAATGAAATTCTTAATACACTTCCAGTGAATATAATTATATCATATGGATGGATAGAGTTTCTGTACCAATAAATCCAAATTTGAGAAAAGTTCAGCCAAATTTTAGCAGAGGGCCAATTTGACCAAATTCTGTTACTGTGCTGGCAACTGTATCAAACATATGGTTTACATAAACCAATAGATGATTTGGTATTAGGTTATGATATATTTGATAATTACTCATTCATACCTATTATACATTGACAGGAGCATCCCCACATGCTCTTTAAATTAAAAATATAAATTGCTTAAATAATCTTGAGGATTAATTATAGAGAAGGCGTGTAAAGATAACCATGTTTAAGTTTTGTCCCTTCCATAAAATGCACATTATAATCTCAAAAATAGGATTTAAAAGAAAATTTCTCTAATTAGAGAGATTGTGGAAATCATGTAGGATGCAACCTTCCATACCAAAAGAATAATGAACTACCGAAAATGTCATAAATAAACATTTTTCCATGTCATTGTGATGTTCAGTTAGAACATTCCTCTATGGAATAATCTTATGGCTAAGAAACCCATTTTCATTTCCTCTACAAGCTCAAACATTCCACTGTACAACACTACGGACCTATTACGAATTTCTGTAGTATTCACTTTCGGTCATATAAATAGTCCCCTGAGAAGGTTCTTTCCACATTTACAGTTACAAATAGGCATATCCAAAGGATCAATAAAAGGATACAAATTGGTACAGATATTTGACTCTATATGGAAAGAATGGTACCCTAGAACACCACTGCAATCTCGCATTGTAAGGTTGATGTCAGATTGTTTGAATTCCAGCACCCAAAACTTCAAGATTATGAACCAAACAAATGGAAACATTTACTATTTAGGTACAACCAACCGATGGCAAAATTAGACCACAACATTATGCAGAACAAATTCACTTTTATAACACTTTAAGCTGTCACCATGAGCTTGACAAGGCTTTATTTGTATCTTTGTTGTTTCTAAACCTAAGAGCATTTTTCAAATCTTCCCCTCAATGCCAATTGCTGATTTGAGCACCACTTGGGTATAGAAAGCATAAGCATAAGACGACAACATATGCTACATGCATACTCTATAGATCAAAATCCAATAATTAAACATGGTGTTTTAGCTACACTCAAGACATCCAAAATCCTTATCAGCATTATGGAGAAGTCTTCTCAATCGCTGAACCATATCACAGTGAAATGGTAGAGCAGTACACCAGTCTAAAAATTCAGGACTCACTGATAACCATGAAATTGCATGCAGTTCTGCTGCTACAAACTCCAAAATCTGATGAGCCTCAGCTTGACAATCCTTTCCTTCTACAACAGGTAAACGGTTTTTCTTACTTTTCCCTGTAGTTCAGATGTAACAGATCCTTGCTGGTCAATTTATATAGTACATGTTCCCCCATAATTATCTACCAATCTCACCATAAGAGTAGATGGCCACTCATCTTTGGCAATACGTTGCATGGAATCTCTCTTGATGGAGGGAGTTGGTTTGGATACTACAAAACTAGTAGCAAAAGGGGACACAAATCCTTTGCTTTGTAATAAGTGTGACAGTGGTGGAGACTCAGATGTAAGGCATGTAGTAAATTGTAGGGGTATGGGAGGGATAAAACAGAGACCATGTGAAGGAACAAATAAGTTTGAAACCATTGTTGATGCAAGTGACTTTACTGAGTTTAAACCTTCCATATAGTTTGATAGTCCCAAAGAAGCACCTTGAGTTACACCTACATGTAATCAGAAACCCACTTGTAAAAACTAATGTATAGACACGTCCAGCAGCTGAGAAAATTATTTAAAATAAATGTGTACTTCAATTTGCCAAGAAAACAGAAAATAGAATATTCAAATTTAATACAAATACATTGAAGAAATCATAACAATTAGGATTATCCTAATCAGGAAAGTAGAATGCATTTTCTTGCCACATACAGCATAAGAGTCACAATTTGGAATTGACTTAAAGTGAGACAAACTCCAATCTGAAGGTTTACTTGTCCAAACACACCCGATAGGCATGATATATTTAATACAACATATCCTTCAATTTACCAACAAACCAGAGAGTTGAGTTAGAATTTGTTTGCAATTAAACATACAAAAAGAGGCATAATCATTTGATTTACATTTGTGGAAAGCATGAATGACATTATCCAACTATATATAGCATAGCATTTAAAAGAACATGTTGCAAATTAACAGCAAAAGTATAAAGGGAAGAATACCTAATGAAGCCATCTCGACTGGTAAAACTAGCTGCAAAGAGTGGTCTATACAGAAGCTGACTAGACTGATGTTCTGGACCCACTGAAAAGCACCCTTTGGTATGTCTTGTAAATTTCAAGGCATTTTCTACTTTCTTGCATTCACTTGCCCAAGGTTGCCTTTAATGAAACTAGATGACTTTGAATGTGAACTGTAAGGAGAAGATGATGGATTGGGAGAAGTCAAAGACCTATCTTGGATCATATTAATTTCCTACTGCTGAAGTGCACTACCACCGCCACTTGCTGAAGTAACATCAAGGGAAAATCACCACAGCTGCACAGGCTATTTTTTAACTTCATTCCCACCTACTGCAAAAATTTCTTTCTGCCATTCTGCACCCTCGGTCCCCAACATTTGTCAGGACGTTTACCAGTATGACCAAGACTACTAATATTTTCCAACTTCTAAAAAGATGGCAACACAAAAAAAAAATTAGTAAGGACAGAATATATTCATAGTAAAATCAAAGAAAAACATGCACACCTTGGCATTCAAGTTCATAAAAGCATCCAATACGTGCAATCACAATATTCCTTGGTCTGCAACCACCTACATTAGGAGTAAGTGATAAATATTGGCATCCTTGCTGCAAAACCTGAATAAAAAGACTTTCAAGGCCTTTAGTATCCTGCCACCCACTGACCCCACCAAATGGAAATATATGGACATCTAGTAGTTCTCCACGAGCATTTTTCCACACACAAACAAGCCATTTCCAATCTTCAGTCCAACCATAACAACAATGGAGACTCGGTGCCTTCTGGTTCCCAAGCCCTAAACAGTCAGATTCCAATCCTTCTGCAGCAGTGCTTGAACCAATATCTCCTGGTCCAATTGAATTTTAAGTATGATTACTCCCACTTGCATCATTAGTTTTGGTTCTCACTGAATCCGGAGTAGCAGCAGTAGTCACAGGGTTAGAAACAATGTTATCCAAGGAACCAGGCTCTGCAAAAATAAATAGTGGTTCAAACAGGAAGCGTGCATCATCTTGGGAAGGAAACTCTCCAAGCCTACTTGAATCACATGTAGTTGACTCTCCCTTCCTTGTTTGCCAATAATTATCCCAAGCACTTGGCCGTAAGCATCCTGTATCAAGTAAATTGTCTCTTGATAGTGATGGTGTTCCCCCAGTAGTACAAGATATACCACAATCATTCCAATGTCCTTGAACAACTGAGATCAGGTGCACAGCTCCTGGTCAAGCTCTATGTGATAATGTGGGTTTTTGTGATGCGTCATAAACAGAAGTCAAGTGAGGGATCCGACGAGCCTTGTTATACACAGTAAAAGCTATTTCTTTATGAGTGACTAACTCAATCACTGGAGGCCTGCTAGCTTTGAGAATCATTTCTGCCGTGAGGACTTGTAAAACAAGCTTAGGAACACTGAACCCAAATAGAGTAGGAACACTTAAATTCATTGTTTCATCTAGGGTAGCAGCATAGTCTAGAGCCTTCCCAACTTGACTATAATTTAACAACCTTCTCTCTCTATCTGGACTGTTAATTATTGCTCCAAGAGAACTACAAGCTTCCACAATAGCCTGAAGTACTACAGATGGTTCAACAAAGGGGAATATCACATAAAGCACCTAAGGAATGACCAGGAACTCCAATCAAGACCTTTACATACAACATTAGTTATAATAATATAATGCAGCAGAAACCATGACTCATGCTAGAGAAAATATTAACAATGGATAATTTAAATGCAGATTTGGTTGGAACCTTAACAATTGTAAGTCCTTATCATCCATCTATTTTATTTACTCACCTCCAGGAACAAGCTTTCTTTAAATAGATAACTGGAAACAAAATATGAAGAATCATCCTACGTAGCCAAAATTTTAAGGAATATATTATTTCCAGGCTTTAGCTGGCTAAAACTTTTTGTAATATGCATCCATAGTTCCCAACCTACTGCCTCTATACAACATCTTTTTATTGGTGTTTCCAATTTATTTTCAAGATAATAATGTGTATTTAGTATTTACTATTAACTAAAACTCCAAAAGTTTGTGTTCCCATTAGATATTCCTTCTGAAAGGCACTCAAGAGTCAGCAGCATGCGAACATACATAATTTTCAAACACACAATGGAAAAATAAAAGAAGTTTCAATTTGAGGTTAACATACTCAGTTACCTGCAAGAGCGCCCTTTAAAAGCATATATTATCATAGAAAATTCTCTCTATTTGAACGACTATGGAACACCTCAGAGTTCGACAAAATATTGACTTGTATAATTTGATGAGACAGTCACTTTAAAGGGCTTAGGTCTATTCATGAACATTAATTATACACTCGTAATATAAACATTTATCCTTGGATAAAACCAGGACAAATTTTTGGTAGTTACACTAAAATTCTTGGTTGGCCTTATACTTGTGGTTCTCAAGGGTGTATAAGAAATCTTGGGAGGGGCTTTCCAAAGAATGTTTGAAAGGATG
Organism: Pinus albicaulis; assembly: GCA_034641835.2. Taxonomy (NCBI): domain Eukaryota; kingdom Viridiplantae; phylum Streptophyta; class Pinopsida; order Pinales; family Pinaceae; genus Pinus; species Pinus albicaulis. The sequence continues at coordinate 820,100,953 of CM076580.1, forward strand.
GAGGTCATTGCTCAGTCTGGTCATTCCGAGTTGTGTTTCTGTTTGTCTGGAGTGGTGGTGGTACGAGTTCATGATTATTTTGTGTGGGCTGCTTGTAAATCCTAAAGCAACTATTGCCTCCATGGGAATTCTCATCCAGAAAACCTCTCTTGTGTACATATTCCCCTCATCATTGAGCTTTGGGGTTTCGACTAGAGTAGGAAACGAGCTAGGTGCCAACAGGCATGGAAAAGCACGAAGGGCCATGATTGTAGCACTTTCTATGGCTATTGTATTGGGATTCCTAGCCATGAATTTCACCACCACCATGCGTCATAGGTGGGCCAGAATGTTTACAGACGACCAAGAAATAATTTCCCCAAAATCTTTGGCATTGCCCATCATAGGCCTCTGTGAGCTTGGAAACTGCCCACAAACAACAGGGTGTGGTGTTATCAGGGGAACAGCCCGTCCTACCACTGGTGCAAACATCAATCACAGCTGCTTCTGCTTTGTTGGCATGACAGTTGCTATTCTCATGGATTTCGTATTCAATTTTGATTTTGAGGGCCTCTGGCTCGGACTACTGGTAGCTCAGGCATCTTGTGTCACGCTTATGTTGTACATTCTGCTTCGAATAGATTAGATTTCGCAAGCCCAGAGAGATAGGGAGGTTACAGGTGCAGATCATGATCTACCAGTAAAGCTCAATAAGAGTTGCCATAATACAAAAGGGGAGACAGAAATGTCAGCCACCCCATTACATAGTGATGAAGATAGAAAGGTTCTGATAATTATAAAAGTTCATGTATCTGCTACTGCTGCCACTCAAAACAAATGCTAAAGCAATATTTTAAAGATAGTATTTTTCCATGCTCAAAGTTCATGAGAACCAGGCTGTGTACAATGTTTCCATGAGAAATGTAATATATTTCAGACCTACAACCATCTATATCTCATAACCAAGATAGCGTAGAAGAAAATAACAAATTTGAATGGGGTAAAACAAGGGAAATACCAATCTGATTCTTCCAGAAGAAGAGAGAATTCTTCCACGATTGATTTCTCTTCAGATCTCCCACAGATTTCTAAACATCGGCAAAACTCAAAATATCTCCACCAGCTACTATGGCTTTCGATATGTTAATGGACTGTGGCCACTTTAGGGTTTCTGAGCGTCCATGCTTCTGCAAGAATTTGGAAAAAATCAAGCATCATAGGGAAAAATGGAATCATGGGAAAGAAGGCATAAAGGTCGAACAAGTGGAACGGGAAAAAAAAATTGAATAGGTCAATTAAGAAAATTTGAATAGGTAGAATAGGCCGTGTGGGTAAGGTAATTAGGCTAATTTGTTGGAATTTAAAAAAATAGGCCAACCTAGGGATCTTTAATCATGTATTAATGCTATCAATTGATTAATTATGATTAATCATATATTAATGATATCAATTGATTAATTAGGGGTATTTAATAATGTATCAATTGATTAATTATGAATTAGTAAATTTAATTAAAATTTACTAATTAGTCTACAAACACATGGTAATAATGGAATTACCCACAAACACATGATACCCTCATAACCTAGTATTGTGTGCTAGGAAGGCTTTCCAAATAAATTGGCTGGCATCACTATGACACTATTATGGAATTAGAAGGGAAGAGAAAGGCAAAGGATTAGGTATCATATGAGAAAAGGAAGAAATTGGCAAAATTGAAATCAAAAGCAGTGGAGTTAGCCAAAAAGCAGCTTGCCCCATAGATGGATAAGATAAAACTTGACAACATATTGGTCAATTTCCTTGACCCTTTATTGGTTATTCAGAAGGAGTATGAATACACCACTATTAATATCAAGGTAACCGACCCCTACTAGATCAAGGGCTACAAGTTGTAGTTTTCGTCTGAACATCAACATACCACAACCATGCTTACAACCAAAAGCCTTCTCACATTCATGATCTGATTATATAGTGAATTAAACAGAAGTAAGAAAATAATTACTTCTTCAAAGCTAATTCGAATTTGGAGGGCTTAGCCAAGGATTGGGGGTTAGGGGTTAGGGGTTTATATGTTTAGGGTTTAGAGGGTTAAATGGGTTATGGGTTATAGGGTTAGGGTTTAGGCGGTTAAATGGGTTAGGGTTAAGGGGTTATAGATTTAAGGTTTTGATCCGGATTTATGCAGGAACGCAACAGAATAAACATATAACCATAAATACAGAGATGCAGCGGAAATAACACTTCATTTCATTAATATCAAAGAACTAAAATTTGCTTACAGACAGAATGGAAAGAAAACTAGCTAGGGCACTGGTAGCTATCCCTGAGAAGAGATGTGGCGGCTACAGGCCTCTGAACTGAGTTACAATGAGGCTTGAGGGCCTATTTATTATTAAGAAACAATGGAGAACCCTAAACATCCCAAAAACCTAACCCTAGGAGATGAAGCGCCAAAACTATGGGCCCCGTTTGGGTAAATTGGTGTTTCAACTTCCCAGGGACGTAACTTTGGCATACTATCTCCGTTTGACGCACATGATACATCATTAGAAAGCTCTATCCGAGGAATACAACTTTCGGGACGAATTTGATCATCAAATTCGTTGGAAGTCGGAGCCCTGCCCAACGTCGTTTAGGGCCTCAAAACGGCTCCGAGAAGTTCGGGACCGAACAAAAAACGCGTGATTTAGGGCCTCAAAAACGATAAAATTCCGGGACCGAAAAACTGCTAAAAATAGTAAACTGTGCCGAAACTGAAAAACTGAAATAGACAATGGTGGAGCCCCAAGTGGAATAGGCGGGTGACCACCAATATCCACCTGGATCATTCCTCCCCCTTAGGAAGCAATGGTCCCCATTGCGTTAAGTTCCTCCATGAGATGAGGAAATTTCTGCTGAACTTGGTCCCTGGTGAACCACTTTCCTTGGTGCAGGAGTTGGCCAGCTTTGACAACCCGATACAGTTGGATCCTCTGTTGGCGAGTGTTCTTAATTTGCATGTCCATGATACAATCTGTGGTGGCCTGTTCCATGCATTCTGGGTTTAACTCTATTGGTGTGATTTGTTCTGCAATGTCTGAAGTGTCCAGCAGAGGTGGGAACTAAGGACGAAGGCAATCCACATTGAAGACTGGGTGCAGACCAAGGAATGGTGGAATACTAAGCTCAAAAGAATTGTTCCCTACAGCCTTGGTGATGGTGTACGGCCCGTATCGGAGCAGGCGAAGCTTGCGGTGAGGTCCAGTGAGGCGCTCCTTCTGCAAATGCAGCCATACTTTGTCGCCCACCTGGAAGTTGTGTGGCACTCGGTGTTGATCATGGTGATGCTTGTACTTCGCATTGGCTCTGTCCAATATATCATGAACCTGTTGGCGGATGTGTTGAATGCGCTCGATGAAGCTACTTGCTTTGTCAACTTCAGACTGGACGAGCGTTGAATCGGCTTGAGCAGCTGCAAATGGCATGGCTACGTCAATGGGACATAGTGGCTGGAATCCCAAGCCCACCTGAAAGGGGATATGGCCAATTGAACTGTGGAGAGCCCGGTTATAAATATTTTGTACATAGGGGAGGCTCTCGTCCCATGTACGTGGATGCTTTGAATTGTACATGCGCAGAATGTGCACAATCATTATGTTGACCACCTCTGTCTGGCCATCTATTTGGGGATGGAATGTTGTGGACTTGGTGAGCTTTGTGTCCAACATTGACCAGAGGCTGGACCAAAATGTGCTGAAGAACCTGCTATCTTAATCTGATATGATAGATTGTGGGATCCCAAAGTGCACCCATACTTGTTCAAAGAAGAGTTTAGCAGTAGCTTCTGCTATGATATTCTTCTTACAGGCCGCCATAATGGCCATCTTCGAGAATCTGTCAACGACCACGAAAACACAGTCATTGCCATTCTTCGTAGAGGGCAGGCCCAACATGTAATCCATGGAGATGGATTCCCAAGGTCGACTAGGGGTAGGTAGTGGAGTATATAGGCCTTGCTTCTTGATGGTCGGTTTGGCAATGGCACAAGCAGTGCAGGATCTGATGTGCTTCTCGACATCCTTTCGAAGGTTCGGCCAATAGAAATGCTTCTGTAGTATTGCTACTATTTTCTCGACCCCGAAATGCCCAGCGACTCGACTGTAGTGTGCTTCCCGTATCATCTTGGCACGCTCGCTTGAAGGAACACAAAGGTGTCCCAGGTGACATAAAAGTGCATCTTGGAGGTGAAAATTTGGAACTTGCGTACCCCCCAAGAGTGCCTTGTAAGTGTGGCCGAATTCTGGGTCACTCTCATAGAGAAGCAGCCAATCAAAAGTCTCATGCCCACAAGATTTGAGCACGGTGGTGAGCACCACGATCGGTCGTCGGCTGAGGCAGTCTGCAACATTATTGGTGCTACCCTTCTTGTACTTGATGTTCAAATGAAACTGTTGCAGATATGTGGACCACTTCTGATGGCGATCATTCTGCAACTTCCCTTGTGTCTGTATGAACTGCAGGGGCCGGTGGTCTGTGTGGATAATTGTTTCCTTCCCCAAAATGTAATGCTTCCATTGTCGACAGGCTTGCACAATGGAATACATTTCTTTGTCATAGGTGGGATACTTGCGAACTGTCTCAGACAATGTCTCACTGTGATATGCCACTGGATGTCCCTGGTGAGTAAGAACTGCCCCAATAGCATAGTCAGAGGCATCTGTCTCGATCTCAAATGGCTGCTGCAAGTCTGGTAAGGTGAGCACTGGGGCAGAACAGAGGCGATTTTTCAATTCTTTGAACGCCTTCTGTTGAGGTTCCGACCAAAATAATTTTTATCTCGCTCCTCCTTTGGTGACTTGACTCAAGGGCCAAGTGATATGAGAGAATCCCAACATGAATCTACGGTAGAAATTAGCAAGACCCAAAAAGCTGCGAAGCTCTGTTATAGTAGTCGGGGCTGGCCAATCCCGAATGACTTGGATCTTGGCTGGATCCACATGCACCCCCCTTTCATCAATAATGTATCCCGGATATTGAACCTGGGTCATGCCAAACGTGCACTTCTCCAAATTGGCACACAACTTGTGTTGCCGCAGTGTTTGGAGGACTTGTCGGATGTGATGAAGGTGCTCTTCCCAAGTTTTGCTGAAGATCAGAATGTCATCCAAGTACACCACTACGAATGAGTTGGTGAATGGCCGCAAGATGTCGTCCATCATCCTCATGAAAGTTGCGGGAGCATTCGTCAACCCGAAAGGCATGACCAGCCATTCAAAAAGGCCTTCCTTAGCTTTGAAGGCAGTCTTCCACACATCAGAGGGTTCAATTGGTACCTGGTGATACCCAGACTTCAGGTCGATCTTACTGAAATATTTTGCACCTTGGAGTTGGTCCGGAAGGTCATCAATCCGTGGGATTGGGTACCTATTCCGGACAGTGATCTTGTTCGGCGCCCGATAGTCAATAGCGAGTCTCCACGTCCCATCCTTCTTCTGTACCAACACGATCGGGCTCCCACAGGGCGATGAACTTGGTCTGATGTGACCTTTCTGCAACAGCTCCTGAATCTGCCTCTTGATTTCATCATTTTCCAGAACAGAGCGTCGATAGATCGGTCCATTGAGTAGTGGCGCACCTGGGGTCAGATCAATCGGGTGCTTGACCTGGCAGTGCAGAGGAACCCCTGTGGGTGAGGTGAAGATGTCCCCGTACTCCTCCACGACCTTATCCATTTGTTGTTGTCGTGCAGAGGGGCCCTGTCTGGAGGTCGTGGCCACGGTCTTCTTCTTGCCCTGGGGGCGGATCATCAGGAAAACGAATTTCCTGGTTTGGGAAATGAGCTTACTGCATTGTTTTGCAGTAACCAAAGAGATAGTCATAGGAGGTGGTACCTCTGGTATCCTGTACAACTTATTTCCCAAAGTAATAATAACAGCACGAGGTCGAGACTCATACACAGCATGACGCTTCCACAAGTATGGTTGTCCAAATAATACATCAGAAACATCAATAGGAGCAACATCACATAATACCTCATCCGTGAAGGGCTTGATGCTATAGGGAAGGCGGCACTGCTGGCTGACGCGGAGATCTCATCCTTGGTGAAGCCACCCGATGGTGTATGGATGTGGGTGAGCTGTGGTCGGCAAGCCCAACCGCTTCATGGCGTCTGCTGAAATGAGGTTCTTTTGGCTCCCATTGTCGACAATGAACTGTACCGGGGAGCCCTTTACCCACATCTGGGAGTGGAAGAGACGTTCCTCCTCCTCTGGATCTTCCGGTTCCTCCTTCTGGATCTTTGTAGTGGCAACAGTGGCATTGGGCTCCGCATCAATAATCTGTTTCCCTTTTTCAGTCCCCTTTTCAGGTTCTGATTCGGAGTCAGAGCATGCATCTGACTCAGAAGCCCTCATCTCGGCCACTAGCGATTGCTTGGCCCGACACTCACTTGTGTTGTGAGTGGAGCTCTTATGGAACTCACACCACTTTCCCGTGTCCTTCTTTGGCTTCGCGGTGCTGTTCTTTTCTTGTGGCTTTGATGGGTTGTCTTTAGCCGCCATGCCTTGGCTCTGTCCTTTGTTCTGCGGTTTGGAAGCACCTTTCCCTTGCTTTTGATTCGCAGATCCAAAGTCTCACTTCTTCTGTTTGAATTTCTGCTCAATCTTGGCAGCGTACCGGTATGCCGTACCAAGCAAGGAGATGTCGAGGAACTCCATTTCCTCCTGAATGTATCTATGCAGACAGTTGCGATACTTTAGCACCAAATGTTTCTCTCAATCTTTGATACCCAACTTTGTGCGCAGGGTATGGAATAGATTCGTCAGCTCATGCACATCTTGATCCCTTTGTTGTCGCAGCGTGGTCCATTGTATGGACTTGTCCTCATAGCTCCCCACGGGATAGTACTGTTCCTTGACGGCGTCTTGGAAAGAATTTCAAGTTGGTACAGCCGAGAACAGAGACGGTTTTGTCTGGTCCTTGTTCTCACAGTAGGTTTCCCACCAGTCCTTAACATGGGGGGTAGCTTTGAGGAGTGCAAAAATAATCTTCTCCCGATCTGAAAAGTCATGAACAGAGAAATATCCTTCTAATAGATTCAACCATCTATCTACGGCATCTGCGTATATTTGACCCTCAAATATGGGAATGTCAAAATTTACTTGTACCTTAAAGGGAGTCGCAACTCCAGAGTGGCTACTGGATGCAGATGCGCCGCCGGTGGGCAGCCGTTGAAGGATCTGAGAAAAGTTATCCATCATCGCGTTCCTTTGTTTTCTGAGGGCCTCCTCGAGCAATATTTGATGGGATCACCTTCCTCATCTTTCTTTCGTCCCCCATGGGCGTCCGTCGAGTTTTGCGAGGCTGATCTTGCAAAGTTTCCACCAGATCGAGCCCTAGCTCCTTATACCCCGACCTCGTTGGGGACATGCAAAGAAGGATCGAGAAAAAGCAGACCCCTCTGATACCACTGATCCGGATTTATGCAGGAACGCAACAGAATAAACATATAACCATAAATACAGATATGCAACGGAAATAACACTTCATTTCATTAATATCAAAGAACTGAAATTTGCTTACAGACAAAATGGAAATAAAAACTAGCTAGGGCGCTGGTAGCTATCTCTGAGAAGAGATGTGGCGGCTACAGGCCTCTGAACTGAGTTACAATGAGGCTCGAGGGCCTATTTGTTATTGAGAAACAATGGAGAACCCTAAACATCCAAAAACCTAACCCTAGGAGATGAAGCGCCAAAACTATGGGCCCCGTTTGGGTAAATTGGTGTTTCAACTTCCCAGGGACGTAACTTTGGCATACTATCTCCGTTTGACGCACATGATACATCATTCGAAAGCTCTATCCGAGGACTACAACTTTCGGAGCTAATTTGATGATCGAATTAATTTTGGAAGTCCGATACCCAAAAAAATCGTTTAGGGCCTCGAAAACGGCTCCGAGTTCGGGACCGAGGAAACGTCGTTTAGGGCCTCAAAACAGCTCCGGAAGTTCAGGACCCGAAAAACTGCTAAAAATAGTAAGTTATGCCGAAACTGAAAAACTGAAAGAGACAATGGTGGGGCCCAAGTGGAATAGGCGGGTGGCCACCAATATCCACCTGGATCATTCCTCCCCCCTTAGGAAGCAATGGTCCCCATTGCGTTAAGTTCCTCCATGAGATGAGGAAATTTCTGCTGAACTTGGTCACTGGTGAACCACTTTCCTTGGTGCAGGAGTTGGCCAGCTTTGACAACCCGATACAGTTGGATCCTCTGTTGGCGAGTGTTCTTAATTTGCATGTCCATGATACAATATGTGGTGGCCTGTTCCATGCAGTCTGGGTTTAACTCTGTTGGTGTGAGTTTTTCTGCAATGTCCGAAGTGTCCAGTAGAGGTGGGAAGTAAGGACGAAGGCGATCCACATTGAAGACTGGGTGCAGACCAAGGAATGGTGGAATACTAAGCTCAAAAGCATTGTTCCCTATAGCCTTGGTGATGGTGTACGGCCCGTATCGGAGCGGGAGAAGCTTGCGGTGAGGTCCAGTGAGGCGCTCCTTCTGCAAATGCAGCCATACTTTGTCGCCCACCTGGAAGTTGTGTGGCACCCGGTGTTGATCATGGCGTTGCTTGTACTTCGCATTGGCTCTGTCCAATATATCATGAACCTGTTGGCGGATGTGTTGAATGCGCTCGATGAAGCTACTTTCTTTGTCAACTTCAGACTGGACATGAGCTGAATCGGCCTGAGCAGCTGCAAATGGCATGGCTATGTCAATGGGACATAGTGGCTGGAATCCCAAGCCCACCTGAAAGGGGCTATGGCCAATTGAGCTGTGGAGAGCCCGGTTATAACTGTGTTGTACATAGGGGAGGCTCTCGTCCCATGTGCGTGGATGCTTTGAGTTGTACATGCGCAGAATGTGTACAATCATTCTGTTGACGACCTCTGTCTGGCCATCTGTTTGGGGATGGAAAGCTGTGGACTTGGTGAGCTTTGTGTCCAACATTGACCGGAGGCTGGACCAAAATGTGCTGAGGAACCTGCTATCTCGATCTGATATGATAGACTGTGGGATCCCAAAGTGCACCCACACTCGTTCAAAGAAGAGTTTAGCAGTGGCTTCTGCTGTGATATTCTTCTTACAAGCCGCCATGATGGCCATCTTCGAGAATCTGTCAACGACCACGAAAACACAGTCATTTCCATTCTTAGTAGAAGGCAGGCCCGACATGTAATCCATGGAGATGGATTCCCACGGTCGACTAGGGGTAGGTAGTGGAGTATACAGGCCTTGCTTCTTGATGGTCGGTTTGGCAATGGCACAAGCAGTGCAGGATCTGATGTGCTTCTCGACATCCTTTCGAAGGTTCGGCCAATAGAAATACTTCTGTAGTATTGCTACTGTTTTCTCGACCCCGAAATGCCCAGCGACTCGACTGTAGTGTGCTTCCCTTATCATCTTGGCACGCTCGCTTGAAGGAACACAAAGGTGTCCCAGGTGACATAAAAGTGCATCTTGGAGGTGAAAATTTGGAACTTGTGTGCCCCCCAAGAGTGCCTTGTAAGTGTGGCCGAATTCTGGGTCACTCTCATAGAGAAGCGGCCAATCAGAAGTCTCGTGCCCACAAGAGTTGATCACGGTGGTGAGCGCCACGATCGGTGGTCGGCTGAGGCAGTCTGCAACATTATTGGTGCTACCCTTCTTGTACTTGATGTTCAAATGAAACTGTTGCGGATATGTGGACCACTTCTGATGGCGATCATTCTGCAACTTCCCTTGTGTCTGTATGAACTGCAGGGGCCGGTGGTCTGTGTGGATGATTGTTTCCTTCCCCAAAATGTAATGCTTCCATTGTCGAAAGGCTTGCACAATGGAATACATTTCTTTGTCATAGGTGGGATACTTGCGAACTGTCTCAGACAATGTCTCACTGTGATATGCCACTGGATGTCCCTGTTGAGTAAGAACTGCCCCAATAGCATAGTCGGAGGCATCTGTCTCGATCTCAAATGGCTGTTGCAAGTCTGGTAAAGTGAGCACTGGGGCAGAACAGAGGCGGTTTTTCAGTTCTGTGAACGCCTTCTGTTGAGGTTCCGACCAAAAAAAATTTTCTCTCGCTCCTCCCTTGGTGACTTGACTCAAGGGCCAAGTGATATGAGAGAATCCCAACACGAACCTCCGATAGAAATTAGCAAGACCCAGAAAGCTGCGAAGCTCTGTTATAGTGGTCGGGGCTGGCCAATCCCGAATGACTTGGATCTTGGCTGGATCCACATGCACACCCCTTTCATCAATAATGTATCCCAGATATTGAACCTGGGTCATGCCAAACGTGCACTTCTCCAAATTGGCACACAACTTGTGTTGCCGCAGTGTTTGGAGGACTTGTCGGATGTGATGAAGGTGCTCTTCCCAAGTCTTGTTGAAGATCATAATGTCATCCAAGTACACCACTACGAATGAGTTGGTGAATGGCCGCAAGATGTCGTCCATCATCCTCATGAAGGTTGCGGGAGCATTCGTCAACCCGAAAGGCATGACCAGCCATTCAAAAAGGCCTTCCTTAGCTTTGAAGGGAGTCTTCCACACATCAGAGGGTTCAATTGGTACCTGGTGATACCCAGACTTCAGGTCGATCTTACTGAAATATTTTGCACCTTGGAGTTGGTCCAGAAGGTCATCAATCCGTGGGATTGGGTACCTATTCCGGACAGTGATCTTGTTCAGTGCCCGATAGTCGATACAGAGTCTCCACGTCCCATCCTTCTTCTGTACCAACACGATCGGACTCCCACAGGGTGATGAACTTGGTCTGATGTGACCTTTCTGCAACAGCTCCTGAATCTGCCTCTTGATTTCATCATTTTCCAGAATAGAGCACCGATAGATCGGTCTATTGGGTAGCGGCGCACCTGGGGTCAGATCAATCGGGTGCTCGACCTGACAGTGCAGAGGAACCCCTGTGGGTGAGGTGAAGATGTCCCCGTACTCCTCCACAACCTTATCCATTTGTTGTTGTCGTGCAGAGGAGCCCTGTCTGGAGGTCGTGGCCACAATCTTCTTCTTGCCTTGGGGGCAGATCATCAGGAAAAGGAATTTCCTGGTTTGGGAAATGAGCTTACTGCATTGTTTTGCAGTAACCAAAGAGATAGTCGTAGGAGTTGGTACCTCTGGTATCCTGTACAACTTATTTCCCAAAGTAATAATAACAGCACGAGGTCGAGACTCATACACAGCATGACGCTTCCACAAGTATGGTTGTCCTAATAATACATCAGAAACATCAATAGGATCAACGTCATATAATACCTCATCTGCGAAGGGCTTGATGCTATAGGGAAGGCGGCACTGCTGGCTGACGCGAAGATCTCGTCCTTGGTGAAGCCACCCGATGGTGTATGGGTGTGGGTGAGTTGTTGTCGGCAAGCCCAACCGCTTCACGGCATCTGCTGAAATGAGGTTCTTTTGGTTCCCATTGTCGACAATGAACTGTACAGGGGAGCCCTTTACCCACATCTGGGAGTGGAAGAGACGTTCCTCTTCCTCTAGATCTTTCGGTTCCTCCTTCTGGACCTTTGTAGTGGTAACAGTGGCGTTGGGCTCCGCATCAATAATCTGTTTCCCTTTTTCATTCCCATTTTCAGGTTCTGATTCGGAGTCAGAGCATGCATCCGACTCAAAAGCCCTCATCTCGGCCACTAGCGACTGCTTGGCCCGACACTCACTTGTGTTGTGAGTGGAGCTCTTATGGAACTCACACCACTTTCCCGTGTCCTTCTTTGGCTTTGCGGTGTTGTTCTTTTCTTGTGGCTTCGATGAGTTGTCTTTCGCCGCCATGCCTTGGCTCGGTCCTTTGTTCTGCGGTTTGGAAGCACCTTTCCCTTGCTTTTGATTCGCAGATCCAAAGTCTCGCTTCTTCTGCTTGAATTTCTGCTCAATCTTGGCAGCATACCGGTATGCCGTACCAAGCGAGGAGATGTCGAGGAACTCCATTTCCTCCAGAATGTATCTGTGCAGACAGCTGCGATACTTTAGCACCAAATGTTTCTCTGAATCTTTGATACCCAACTTTGTGCGCAGGGTATGGAACAGATTCGTCATCTCATGCACATCTTGATCCCTTTGTTGTCGCAGCGTGGTCCATTGTATGTACTTGTCCTCATAGCTCCCCACGGGATAGTACTATTCCTTGATGGCGTCTTGGAAAGAATTCCAAGTTGGTACGGCCGAGAACAGAGAGGGTTCTGTCTGGTCCTTGTTCTCACAGTAGGTTTCCCACCAGTCCTTAACATGGGGGGTAGCTTTGAGGAGTGCGAAAATAATCTTCTCCCGGTCTGAAAAGTCATGAACCGAGAAATATCCTTCTAACAGATTCAACCATTTATCTACAGCATCTGCGTCTATTTGACCCTCAAATATGGGAATGTCAAAATTCACTTGTACCTTAAAAGGAGTCGCGCCTCCAGAGTGGCTGCTGGATGCAGATGCGCCGCCGGTGGGTAGCCGTTGAAGGATCTGAGCAAAGTTATCCATCATCACGTTCCTTTGTCTTTCGAGGGCCTCCTCGAGCAATATTTTGATAGGATCTCCTGCTCTCTCATCTTTCTTTTCGTCCCCCATGGGCGTCCGTCGAGGTTTGCGAGGCTGATCTTGCAAAGGTTCCACCAGATCGAGCCCTAGCTCCTTATACCCCGACCTCGTTGGGGACATGCAAAGAAGGATCGAGAAAAAAGCAGACCGCTCTGATACCACTGATCTGGATTTATGCAGGAACGCAACAGAATAAACATATAACCATAAATACAGAGATGCAGCGGAAATAACACTTCATTTCATTAATATCAAAGAACTGAAATTTGCTTACAGACAGAATGGAAATAAAACTAGCCAGGGCACTGGTAGCTATCTCTGAGAAGAGATGTGGCGGCTACAGGCCTCTGAACTGAGTTACAATGAGGCTCGAGGGCCTATTTATTATTGAGAAACAATGGAGAACCCTCAACATCCCAAAAACCTAAACCTAGGAGATGAAGCGCCAAAACTATGGGCCCCGTTTGGGTAAATTGGTGTTTCAACTTCCCAGGGACGTAACTTTGGCATACTATCTCCGTTTGACGCACATGATACATCATTAGAAAGCTCTATCCGAGGACTACGACTTTCGGGACGAATTTGATGATCAAATTCGCTGGAAGTCTGATACCCAAAAAACGTCGTTTAGGGCCTCAAAACGGCTCCGGAAGTTTAGGACCCGAAAAACTGCTAAAAATAGTAAGTTATGCCGAAACTGAAAAACTGAAAGAGACAATGGTGGGGGCGCAAGTGGAATAGGCGGGTGGCCACCAATATCCACCTGGATCAAGTTTAGGGGGTTAAATGGGTTAGGGGTTTAGAGGTTTATGTTTTAGGAGGTTAAATTGGTTAGGGGTTAAGGGGTTATAGGTTTAGGGTTTAGGGGGTCAAATGAGTTAGGGGTTTAGGGGGTTAGGGGATTTAGCAGTTAAGGATTTTAGGGGTTAGAAGTTAGGGGCTAATGGGGTTAGGTTTTAGGGGTTAAGGGTTTATAAGTTTACGGTTTAAGGGGTTAGTTGGGTTAAGGATTTAAGGGGTTAGGGGTTAAGAGTTTATAGGTTTAGGGTTTAGGGGGTTAAATGGGTTAGGGGTTTACTAGGGGTTTAGGGGGTTAAATGGGTTAGGGGTTAAGGGTTTAGGGGTTATGGGTTAAGGGTTTATAGGTTAATGGTTTAGGGGTTAAATGGGTTAGGGGTTTACTAGAGGTTTAGGGGGTTAAATGGGTTAGGGGTTAAGATGATAGTTTCATTGGTATTTGTTTGTGCATGTTTTAACCTTGCCAACAAGGTGGAATTAACCCAATCGTAGGTCCTAATATGTCATGATATATATTAACTCTAGATATATATGAGAAGGAATAATTATAAATACATAGATTGATAGAGGTGGAGAGACCAGGGGAGTCGCAAGGGAGAGAAGGAATGGATCAACTTAGAGAGAGAGAGGGAGAGGAGTGAGAGAGGTAGAGAAGGGTAAGAGAGGGAGATAGTGACACAAAGATGGAAGGGGGCAGAAAGAAGGATAGAGGGAGGGATATAGCTATGAGAGGATTGGAGGGTAGAAAGAGAGAGAGAGAGAGAGGGAGATTTGGGAAGAGAGAGGTCATTCCAAATGCTCTGAAAGTGTCAAGGCTTCAGCTAGGTCACAAGTATTGTCTGCTAGGAAGGCTTTCCAAAGAAGTTGGCTGACATCACTATGACACTATTATGGAATTAGAAGGGAAGAGAAAGGCAAAGGCTCAGGTATCATATGAGAGAAGGAAGCAATTGGCAAAATTGAGATCAAAAGTAGTGGAGTTAGCCAAAAAGCAGCTTACCCTAGAGATGGATAAGATAAAACTTGACAACATATTGGTCAATTTCCTTGACCCTTTAATGGTTATTCAGAAGGAGTCACTGTTAATATCAAGGTAAACAGCCCCTAGCATATAAAAGGGTTAAGGGGTTTAGTGGTTAGATGTTTGGGGTTTAGGGGGTTAAATGGGTTAGGGTTTTAGAGGTTTAGGGGGTTAGTGGATTTAGCAGTTAAGGATTTTAGGGGTTAGGGGTCGTTACGGGTTAATGTAGGGGCTAGGGTTTAGTGGGTTAAATGGGTTAGGGTTTTAGAGGTTTAGGGGGTTAGTGGATTTAGCAGTTAAGGATTTTAGGGGTTAGGGGTCGTTACGGGTTAATAAGGCTAGGGTTTATGGGGTTAAATGGGTTAGGGTTTTCGGGGTTTAGGGGGTTAAATGGGTTAGGCTTTTAGGGGTTTAGGGGGTTAAATGGGTTGGGGGTTGGGAATTAGTATTTAAGGGGTTAGGGGTTAAGTGTTAGAGGTTTAGGTTTTAGGGGGTTAAATGGGTTAGGCGCGCATTTAGAGGTTTTGGGGCTTAGGGGATTTAGCAGTTAAGGATTTTAGCTAGGGGTTAGGGATTAAGGGGTTAAGGGGTTAGAGTTTTAGGGTTTAGGGGTTTAAATGGGTTATAGGGGTTTAGAGGTTTAGGGCGTTAGGGGATTTAGTAGTTAAGGATTTTTGGTGTTAAGGGTTAGGGTAGGGGGTTAAATGGGTTAGGGTTTTAGGGGGTTAAATGGGTTAGGCCGGTTGGGAAATAGGGTTTAACGGGTTATGGGTTAAGGGTTTAGAGGTTTAGGGTTTAGGGGTTTAGGGGGTTAAATGGGTTAGGGGTTAAGGGTTTAAGGGTTAGTGGTTAAGGGTTTAGAGGTTTAGGGTTTAAGGGTTAAATGGGTTAGGGGTTTAGAGGTTTATGGTTTAGGGGGTTAAATGGGTTAGGGGTTGGGAATTAGGGTTTAATGGGCGTGCCCGACCGAACGAATATGCCACAAGGGAGAAAATGGAAAATGGGCCGCCCAAATGTGCACAAGGCACTTGGGCGATCACAACTTAGCAAAACTGATACAAGCATCCTTGAACAAAACAGCCTAAACCGAACGTGCCCGGTCAAGCGACCTCACATGGCGCTACACGACTCGCTCGGCTGAACGATGCCACAAGGGACAAACATAAAACGAGCTACCCGAACATGCACAAGGCACCTGCATGGTCACAACTTAGCAAAACATATACGGGCACCCTCGAACGAAACGACCCGACTTGACCCGAACACTCCCGGTCGGGCGACCTCACACAGCGCGACATGGCGCGCCCGACTGAACAATGCCACAAGGGAGAAAACGACAAATGGGCCACCCGAATGTGCACAAGGCACCCGGGTGGTCACAACTTAGCAAAACTGATACGAGCGCCCTCGAATGAAACAACTCGACCCGACCAAAACATGCCCAGTCGGGCGACCTCACATGGTGTGCCCTACCAAACGATGCCACAAGGGAGAAAATGGAAAACGGGCCACCCGAACGTGAACAAGAGACTCAGGCGGTCACAACTTAGCAAAACTGATACGGGCACCTTCGAACGAAACAGCCCGACCTGAATGCACCCAGTCGGGCGACCTCACACGGCGTGACACGGAGCACCCGAATGAATTATGCCACAAGGGAGAAAATAGAAAATGGGCCACCTAAATGTGCACAAGGCACCTAGGCATCACAACTTAACAAAACTGATACGGGCACCCTCGAACGAAACAACCCGACCGGAACACGCCCGTTCAGGCGTCGACCTCACACGGCGCGACACGACACGCTCGAACGAACGTCGATGCCACAAGGGAGAAAATGGAAAACAAGCCACCCAAACGTGAACAAGGCACCCTGGCGATCACAACTTAGCAAAACTGATATGGGCACCCTCGAACGAAACGGCCCGACCCGACCCGAACGTGCCCGGTCGGGCGACCTCACACGGCGCGACACGATGCGCCCGACTGAATGATGCCACAAGGGAGAAAATGGAAAAAAAGCCACCCAAAAGTGCACAAGGCACCTGAGCGGTCACAAATTAGCAAAACTAATACGAGAGCCCTCAAACGAAATGGCCTGACCAGAACGCGCCCGGTCGGGAAACCTCACAATACGGCGCGCCTGATCGAACGATGCCACAAGGGAACAAACGGAAAACGGGCTACCCGAACGTGCACAAGGGACCTGGGCAGTCACAACTTAGCAAAACTGATACGAGCGCCCTAGAATGAAACGACCTGACCTGAACGTGCCCGGTTGGGCGACCTCACACGACGTGACACATCGCACCCCACCAAACGATGCCACAAGGGATAAAACGACAAACGGGCCACCCAAATGTAAACAAGGCACTCGGGTGGTCACAACTTAGAAAAATTGATGCAGGCACCCTCGAACGAAACGACCCGACCTGACTAAAATGCACCCAGTCGGGCGACCTCACAAGGCGCGACACGGCGCGCCCGACCAAACAATGCCACAAGGGAGAAAATAGCAAACGGGCCGCCTGAATGTGCACAAGGCACCCATGCAGTCACAACTTAGCAAAACTAATACGAGCATCCTCGAACGAAACGGCTCAACCCGACCCGAATGCACCTGGTCAGGCGACCTCACACGGCGCGACACGGCATGCCCAACCCAATGATTCCACAAGGGAGAAAACTAAAAACAGGCTGCCCGAATGTGAACAACTGACGCAGGTGGTCACAACTTAGAAAAACTGATACGGGCGCCCTCGAATGAAGCGGCCTGACCTGAATGCACCATGTCGGGCGACCTCACACGGCGCGACATGGAGCACCTGAATGAAGGATTCCATAAGGGAGAAAATGGAAAATGGGCCACCGGAACGTGCAGAAGGCAACCGGGTGGTCATAACTTAGAAAAACTTATACGGGCTCCCTCGAACGAAATGACGCGACCCGAATGCACCCGGTCATGCGACCTCGCATGGCGCGACATAGCGCGCCCGACTAAACGATGCCACAAGGGAGAAAATGGAAAATGGGCCACCCAAAAGTGCACAATGCACCCAGGCAGTCACAACTTAGCAAAACTGATATGGGTGCCCTCGAACAAAACGGCCCGACCCGACCCAAACGCGCCCGGTCAGGCGACCTCACATGGCGCGCCTGACTGAACGATGCCAAAAGGGAGCAAACAGCAAATGGGCCACCCGAACATGCGCAAGGGACCCGAGCGGTCACAACTTAGCAAAATAAATATGGCCACCCTCGAATGAAACGGCCCGACTGGAACATGCCCAGTCAGGCGCCGACCTCACACAGTGTGACACGACACTCCCGAATGAACGTCGATACCACAAGGGAGAAAACATCAAAAGAGCCACCCGAATGTGCACAAGACACCCAGGCAGTCACAACTTAGCAAAACTGATATGGGCACCCTCGAACGAAACGGCCCAACCCAACCCGAACGTGCCCGGTCAGGCGACCTCACACGGAAAGACATGACATGCCTGACCGAACGATGCCACAATGGAGTAAACGGAAAATGGGCCACTTGAACATGCATAAGGGACCCGGGTAGTCACAACTTAGCAAAACTGATACGGGCGCCCTTAAACGAAACAGCCCGACCGGAATGTGCCCGGTCAGGCGCCGACCTCACACGGTGCGACACAACGCACCCAAACGAATGTCAATGCCACAAGGGATCAAATAGAAAATGAGCCAACCGAATGTGCACAAGGCACCCGGGCGGTCACAACTTAGCAAAACTGATATGGGCACCCTTGAATGAAACGGCTCGACCCGACCCGAACACGCCCGGTCTGGCAACCTCACACGGCGTGACACGGCGTGCCCGAGTGAATGATGCCACAGGGGAGAAAATGGAAAATGGGCCACCTGAACGTGAAAAAGGCACCCAAGTGGTCACAACTTAGCAAAATTGATACGGGCACCCTCGAACGAAACGGCCTGAACCAAACGCACTCGGTCAGGCGACCTCACAGTACGGCACGACACGACGCACCTGACCGAACGATGCCACAAGGGATCAAATGAAAAATGGGCCACCCGAACATGAGCAAGGCACTCGAGCGGTCACAACTTAGCAAAACTGATATGGGCGCCCTCGAACGAAACGGCCCAACCTGAACGCGCCCGGTCGGGCGACCTCACACGTCACGACACAGAACTCCTGACCAAACGATGCCACAAGGGAGAAAATAGCAAAAGGCCCACCCAAACGTGCACAAGGCACTCGGGTGGTCACAAATTAGAAAAACTGATATGGGCGCCCTCGAACGAAACGACCTGACTCGACCCGAACGTGCCCAGTCGAGCGATCTCACACGGTGCGACATGGCGCGCCCGACCGAACAATGCCACAAGGGAGAAAACAGAAAATGTGCCACCCAAACATGCAAAAGGCACCCGGGTAGTCACAACTTAGCAAAACTAATACGGGCGCCCTCAAACAAAATGGCCCGACCTAAATGTGCCCGATCGGGCGACCTCACCCGGCGTGACATGGTGCACCCGACCAAACGATACCACAAGGGAGCAAACGGAAAACGGGCCGCTCGAATGTGCACAAGGCACCCGGGCAGTCACAACTTAGAAAATTTGATACGGGCACCCTCGAATGAAACGACCCGACCCAACCCGAACACGCTCGGTCGGGCAACCTCACACGGCGTGGCATGGCGCACCCGATCGAATGATGCGACAAGGGAGTAAACGGCAAACGGGCTGCCCGGACATGCACAAGGGACCCGAGCAGTCACAACTTAGAAAAACTTATACGGGCACCCTCGAACGAAATGGCCCAACCTGAACGCGCCTTGTCGGGCGACCTCACATGGCGCAACACGACGCGCCTGAACGAACGATGTCATAAGGGAGCAAACTGCAAACAAGCCACCTGAACGCGCACAAGGCACCCGGACGGTCACAACTTAGCAAAACTGATATGAGCACCCTCGAACGAAATGGCCAGACCTGAATGCGCCCAGTCGGGCGACCTCACACTGCATGACACGGCACGCTCGACCGTGGTTGGGGGCACACATTAAAAGTGAACCAAGGAGTGAGCGCATCACATCTTTAACATTTTATGAAACTCCTTAGAAGTCCCATCATAACCACCTTCCATCTTCATCACAATGTGATATGTCAACTAAAGATATATTATTATGTTTCTCCAACCATTCAAAAATGGGACCCAAGTTAGATTATTATTTATTAAAGGAGAGGCCAAATAAATTAATTTACAAGTTGTCGCAATAGCGATGCTTTCATACAATCGTCACAAGAGCGACACTTAGCCCAAATTGTCGCAATAGCCACGCCTTTTCTCAAACTGTTGCAATAGCGACGCTGTTGCCCAAACTGTCATAATAGCGACGCTTTCCTCCAAACATCGCAATAACGACACTTAGCTCTAATCCGTCGCAATTCCGACGCTTTTTCCCAAACTGTCGCAATTCCAACACTTTGCTACAAATGTCACAAGACCGACACTAACTTCTATGTGTCACAATACTGACACTTGTCTCCAAACGTCAGTATAGAGACAGTTGTGGGTGAGATTTGAAAAATTGATAAATTTTGGGGAAATTTTCAACATTTGGTCAAAAGAGTCGGAACCAAAGTGTTGGAATTTCTGCCACATGTACTAGTGTGGGTTGCATTGTTAGATGTATTCCCTTGGGCATTGTTTCCTATATTACCTATAACAGGTTGGTTTTTGTTTCCTTTCCTCTTATTTTTCGAAGTGTAAGGATTAGTCACAATCTACTATGCATACACCTGACCCTGGGGGGGGGTGGTTGCTATTCTAGAACTTGAGAAGGCATGGGAGGTTGAGGTTATGGTGCTAGAGGATCCGGAGCACCAGGCTATAGATACGAATAGTAAGGAGGTTGAGCAACATTGGGGTAAACAGGTTGGGAAAAAATAGGCCCTGACATTGGAGGATGCAGTTGGGAAAAGGCATGAGGCATGTCCTCTCCTGGATACATGTTGTCAGGAGGAGGAAAAGTGCTAAAGGAGCTGGACCATCTCTGAGGGAAACCATAACCCATAGGAGGATGAGTGTACGGATGTGACAGGGATTCAACGATACCATCAACGACATCGAATTCCCCTGGTGCGTTGGCACCACTAGGTCTAGGAAGATCAGGTAAGACGGTATAAACATAATAGGAATGCACATAGATCAGGTCATATTTCAACACAATTTGGAGGGAAATGCGACATCTTTACCAATAGCAAGAAAAAGGGATCTGAGAAATCATTCCATGTAGACATGCTCTTTGAAAATAGGGGCTCAACATAGGCTCTTCCTTCTATGTCGTTCCTGAATATGGTCAGATAGGCGGGTGGCATAAATTTGATGGAAAGAGGTCAAGAGTTCGATACTGGTGTCATAGAAAAGGGGAAGCTGGAAGTAGGACACAAATGCCTTGGAAAGAGTTGCAAAAAATAATATGAGAGGAGGAGGCATGGTCGACATACCACTTGGAAGCTTCTCCAATAAGCGTATGCTGGAATAACCGAAGATGGACAGATTCATCGACGATAGAGTTAGACGAACACCACATGTGGAAAGAACGTACATGGTTGGTAGAATCCTCTCCAACATTTCCTTCAAACTTGGGGATGTTTGAAGGAAACTTGGTTGGCATAGCAAGCTAACCTGGATCATGGCATATAGGGTCATTAATCAACTGGCATAAATCGGGAAGGCTTAGGCCTGCCATATAAGGAAGCAAGGGAGTAGTCAGGATAGTTCCTGTTGCAGCACCACTAGTAGCGTTTCTAGCATTAGGGTTGGGGCCACCACCAGCATTAGGTCTAGAACCATACATGATGAAGGTGAAAGGTGCAGGAGATCCGAGGATAGAATCAGAAGGGGAACCCAATGAACCAAAATCAAATTCAGAATGGGGACTCGGTCGAGTACAAACTCAAACCCTATGCAGTGGAATAAGTCTTCCTAATGTAAATTAAGGATGAAGGCCTTGGAGTCTCCGGGATAAACGCCTTGGAGGCGCAATGATGGGAAAGAGACACAAAACCCAATAAGGAAGAGAGGTAAACAAGGGCAGGGAGGTGCAAATCAATTGATTACAATGTTTAATTCTTGGCTTGGTGGCGTAAACGAGGCTCTCTTCGCTTTAGTTTTGTGTGTATGTGATAAGTGTGTTAATTTTAACTAAGCCTAGACAAGTGTAGAAAAGAAAAAATATTTTATATAACTATAAATAAAATTGAAAGCGACAGTAAAGGAAACTGAAAGCGACAGTAAAATAAATAGCTAAAGAGGCATAAATTTAAACCCAAGGAGGAGGGCTTCCCAAAAACTAGTCTATGGGTGGGCGAAATCTACTCAAAACACACAAAATGGCCAATGGATCTAAGGTCAAGAGGGATAGGGATCTAAAGGTTAGATCTACTGGAAAGAGGTGCAAAAAACACAAGAAACCAAAGGGAAAAATGCTGAAAAATAGGTGGTGAAAGGCTACAACCTAAAGGGAAACGGAGGGGACCATAAAGGAGAACCAAACAAAACTAAAAAGAGGTGTTTTGGATGGATAAATAACCGATCTGAAATGCATCAAAAAATGCAGGTTCAGATCTCGAAAAACGATTGAAAAACATTGAAATCTCAAAAGGCCTGCTCCAGCTAAACTCCTCCTAAAAAGGTGGAAGCATATTGAAGCCCTAGGGGCTTGGTTCCTACTTCGACGAGTAAAACTAAGAAATTATAGTTCCAATATGGGTAAAGATAGAGATCAAACAACCTTGAACAATGCCCAGAACAAACCCTGAAAAATCACAGAAAAAATCCCACAAAAAGTACAAGTCGCAGGTTTTGACCCGTTTTCCGCTGAGATCGCATCTTTTGGGCAGTTATCTGTTACCTAACAGATGAGGTAACATGTTTTGGGACAAAAAGTGTGACCTTCACTTTCAGTTGTCTCGAGAGCAAGTTTCAAAATAAAGTGTCATCTTTTTTGCAATTGATACTTGTTACCTGCGCAAAAGGCCCACAAGCACACGAAAGTTAGAATTTTTAATGTTTTAGGGTTAAAAAGGTTAAAAACAACATCAAGAAATGGAAAATAAGAATCTGAAGAAAAACCCTAGGGGTTGAAGCAACGAATCATGCAGGGATCTGAAAAACAACAACGGTCTTAATAAAAAACCCTTATGGAGTCGCCAGTTGTTAGTGTGAATTATAATCGCAAGTGTACGGAAAAATATCACTTTAGCTGTGCACAAAAAACAACCCTAACATAAAATATGTCCATCAATTTCCTTAGATTTGCAGTAGGTGTTCACAATAAATGCTAAAAAAATCCAGATCTATGTGGTTAAAGACATTAAATAGCAAGAATAAACAAGAGTTTGCTCCATACATCCAATGGACAAGACAAGAATTTATAAAGAATTTTTATGTTATGACACCTCGGAAGGGAACACATAAAGATGTTACTAGTCCCCCTCAATGGGATGGGTTCTTGTATGTCCTCAGTGCTTCAGATCCAAGATCTCTCTCTCTTGATGGTGCAGAAAACCCACACAAAAGTGGAACTCAAAGGGAGCTGACAAGCAAAAAGTAGAAAAATATGAAAATGATGGAGGATCAAAGTCAGACCAAAAGTATAGATCAAAAGGTGATATCAAGGAAACAAAAGGTAGTGAATTAATGGAAAACCCTTCTATTTATAACAAAATATTGAGTTAACCTAGATATTGGTGCATAATTAAAATATTATTAACCAAATCTAGATCCAAATTTTATGGAATATTTTATTATTTTTGTTGGAGGGAAAAGGAATTTGAATTTGGTCAAATCCCTTTGTTAGAAATAATAAATAAATAAATCATTTATTTATTATTTTAAGAATGTGGTTAGAGAATAATTAAATAATTAATGATTTATTCAATTATTTATAAATGATTTAGTCAAATTTAACAAGGAATATTATTAAATAATGATTTAAATAATTATTCCTAGAAAATAATAAGATAAATAATGATTTATCTAATTAATTTTCCTATTTTGGGTTAAATATGACCAAGAATATTAATTAAATGGTGGTTTAGCTAATTATCCCTAGAGGGAAATAAAACAAATAAGGATTTATTTAATTATTCCTCATGGGGTTTCCCATTTAGACCAGAATAACTTAATAAACTATGGTTTATTAAATGATTTTTCATAATGAAAGAAATTTTACTATGTTAAAATTGGTCTTACATCGTGTACTTTATTCCATCTAATAGTAACATGTTAGATGACCAAAAATTGGTGTAACAACTACTTTTTCAGTAGAGGTAGCTATTATTTTCGAATATTAGTATATGATGAAAAGAAGCAAATTTTTGGTTTATTATCATAATGGTGACATCAAAGAAGGTGAAGTGGAGGAGAATTCTATTATGATAGATGTTGCCAGGTGCCATTGATCAAGTCCACTCCTAAATTTCATGGTTTTGTTTTTCACTTTTTGGGGAAAACAACCACATGTCACTTTCAATGTTGTTTACACTTTTTGTGGAGGTGGTTGCATCAGAACAGAGGAGTAGTCTTCCAACAAATTTCCACATCATTCAGCCAATTTGAATTGCTAGACATCATGTTGGTTACTTTATTTATGTTATAGAACTTTGTGTTAAAGTTTAAAGATAAGCCTCATATTTTGTATGAGATTGTAATAACTTTTTAGAACAAATTCACACCTTTTGTGGAGATGTCAGTATAATGTTTTTGTATATATGTGACAAAAATCTATGATGAAAAGGTTCATGGTCTAAGAATATTTTTCTCGTATGATTAGTGTAATTTTCAGTCAATGAAATTGGAAAAAACTTTTGAGGACTTATTACCTACTTCATGTTTGTATTGTTAATTTTCACATGTGTTTCCACATCTCATTTTCTTCAGCTTTAGTTTGTAATTTTAGATCCTGTGTTATTTTTTTATCAATCTCTTGATATGTTTATGAATTTTGTCAACTTTTATCAGCCTCACATGGTGAGCTTTCTTGATGAGATATACATAATGACAGTTTAAAGAGCATCACTCATGACAGTCATTTTTCATGATATTTCAGTAAGATTATGATAAGTCTTGATACAACCTTTTCTTGTTGAAATATTTTCAAATTTTTCCTTGTGTTATTTTTCACCAAAAGCAGTGGATTTCTGCATTGCAGACCCATGTCTCTTCATCTATTTCACACTCTCTTCTCTCCATAGGCTACAAAATTACCTTTTTTCTACCATATCATGACTCAATACCCTCATTAGTGTGACAATGAACTTCATTGAAATCCATTTTCAGTCATTGATGGTTTAAAACCACATACCAATCATATAATCCAAATCATTAAATTTCCTTAGAGCTTAGGATGTGTCTGGTCAAGCACTTCAAGCAGTCCAAATGCTAATTCGAGCACTAACACCATCCATGAAATATTTAGATGCAAAATTATTTATACTTTGAGCATATCAACTAACCTAATCAGTGTTAAATTGGCAACATACCTAACCATTATTACACTATTTACATCAAAAAATATAATCAGTGACAGTATTTCCTCTATGCCTCATTTCAACAACTGCCTTGAATGATGCAGTCCCTCATTAATAACATCAAAAAACCATACATTACTATGATTAGCAAAATAATTTGGTTCATTAAACACTACAAATAGACTCAACTTCAACCTCACCTGTCCTTAAAGATTAAATTTAGTTAATATTGAATTTCTGAGACAGTAAAAGCTATGGATAGTGTAAGGATTCTCAATGTTCGACTTGTTTTCCTGCAAAACTTCCATGTTTCATCTCTGCATAACTTCCCAACATTTTACTTAATCAAAAAAGTAAAACTTACATAGGGTGCCTACCTATATTAACAGAATGACAAATTCATTTCTAATATTTTCATGTCGCGTGCCCATGAAAACATGTTCATAGTTTAGAATATGCCATTGTTCAAGAAGCTATGTTAGTAACAATTTTGTTCCTCCTTTACCATTTCCAATAAAGGAAGAAAGCACATCAATTTTTAGATACAAGGGATAATTTTTCAAATCTCGCCACCTAACAATAAGATTGTTGCAACTAAAAATAATTCAAAGCATACATTTCCTTATTTCAACCTTTCCTATCTACCTAGTTCCATGATTTGTTATAAACTTAAATTTCATATGGAACTTTGATGTAATTGATGAGAATCGGCCACCAATTGTATTTAAATTAAAGCTTAAGAAATAGTTTAAGGTTAAGCTTGAAAGATATGGATTTTATTTGGGAACACGTATTTTTTTACATAAGTACATAGAGTGACACTTTATAATAGAACTCTTGAATTTTTTCCGAGTTTCATGTTCATGGAAGTCCACATGCAATAATTGTTCAGAATATAGTTATTGACACGTCTAACCTCGTGAGTTTTCCAAGAGGAAAATCATCTTTTAGTTTCATATCAGTTCAAGGACATCTAAAAAACAAAAATATCTTTTCTAAAAGAGTTGAACAATGAGGATATTTACTTTACAACTATATGATACATTATTCACTTGTTGGACATTTTAGGCATCAATAAAATGAATATCAAATGTATTGGGATCAATTTTCCACACATTTAATGATGCATACTCTTCCCTACACTCCTTTATTTGAGCTTCAGTGTAAGCCTGCATGTAAGAGAACCAACTATATGAATTTAAACCAACCTTAATTAGGAAATTTTAACTAATGATTTTTCGCATGCTCTATACAGTCTGTGCAAATTACCTTTCAAGAAATCCAGTTCAAGGAATTAGCATTGCAGACATCCATAGTATTCATTCATGAATTTTCTGCCCTTGTGATTGAATATTTTTTATATATGGAATACAGAACATTTTTATTTCTTTCTTCAGCATATAAGGAGAACTTTGACATTTGCATAATCCTCAAGGCTTCATCTACATCACTTTGAACCACTGTTTCTGAGAATATAAGTTGACTTAGGGCCTGTGAACAATAAATCCAGAAAAAAAGAAACAAAGACATAATATTTTGTCAATAAACGAGTTTCTGAGATTAAAAGTCCAAATTCGGATTAATATTGTTTCTTATACAAAACTTCACTCTAGTGTTGAAAAGATGAGAACTTGAAAATTCACTTCTCCTATAACTCGCATGTACCACTAGGTAATTTCTCAAAGGAACATATAAATTACCATTGAGATGCCAAAAATGATTAGAAGTGTTCTGGAAGTGGTGTAAGAATGGCGTGCATCACTTTTTTCTTCCTCTTGTCGCATGGAGGAATAATCACTAGAAATATATTCGATAAGGTCTTTAGGAACATAAGATGATACCATGTGCCTAAGTCACAATATAAAAATTTAGATTTTATCTAGAAAAATGTATTTTTTACATAAATACATACAATAATAATTCATAACAAAACTCTTGATTGTTGTCCTAGTGTCCAATATCATGTTTATGGAAGTCCATATGCAATCATTGTTTAAAATATAACTCTTGACACGTCTAAATTCGTGAGTTTTCCCAGAAGAAACTCAGCCTTGAGTTTCATATCAGTTTAAGGACATCTAAAAAAACAAAAATATATTTGCTAAAAGAGTTGAACAATGAAGAAATTTACTTTACAATTATATGATACATTATTCACTTCTTCAAAATTTTAGGCATCAATAAAATGAATATCAAATGTATTGGGATCAATTTTCCACACATTCAGTGATGCATGCTCTTCTGAGCACTCATTTAGTTGAACTTAAGTGTAAGTCTACATGAAAGAGACCCAATTAGATGCATTTAAACCAACCTTGATTGGGAAATTTTAAGTCTCACGCTCTATACAGTTTTTGGAGAGTACCTTTCGAAAATGCAGTTCATGGAATTAGCATAGAAGACATTCATAGTATTCATTCATGAAGCTTCATCCCTTATGATTTAATATATTTTATATATGGCATCCAGACCAAATTTCTTTCTTTCATCGGCATATAAGGATAAATTTGATATTTGCATGAGCCCGGGGCCTTCATCTACATTACTTTGAGCCACTATTTTCGATAATCTAAGCCGACGTAGGATCTGTGAACAATAAATCCAGATAAAAGAAGCAAAGACATAAGATTTTGTCTATAAATTATTTTTTGAGATTAAAAGGCCAAATTTTGGTTAATGTTGATTCTTAGTCACAACTTCACTCTAGTGCTGAAAATATAAGAACTTGAAAAGTCACTTCTCCTATAACTTGAACATAACACTAGGTAATTGCACAAAGGAACATATAAACTACCATTGAGATGTGAAAATGCTTAGAATATTATGGCATTGGTGTAAGAATGTGGTGCACCACTTTGTGCTTCCTCTTTTCTCGTGGAAGAATAAGAACTAGAAATAGATTCGGTAAGTTCTTTAGGAAAATATGGTGATACCCTTCTTTCTATTTCCGCTATAAGCCCTATAAAATATTGACCATCATAAGATTAAAAACTAGTCAGAATTAGATTACGACAGTTCAAGCATCAATATATAAAGGAAATGTGACAAAAACTCACCTGAGGATAGAAGACTCGAGAGGAGTAAATCCTAAAGCCGATGGCTCACACTTTTGATGCACGTATAACACATTCCTTTCCATTTTCGGATCATTATCCATACGAAATTTATCAAGTATCAACCAAAACAAGTCAAAACGAGAAAGAAATGTTGGAGGAATTTTGATATTCTATGCATGTATTATTCATAGATCATACCAACCCTTGTCATAATGAACATAGTATAAAAAAACTCAAAAATAAAGTTCCATCATAGAAGTAGGATACAATGTACACTAATATACCAAAAAGAAAACATGATACATACTCTCCTTTCAAGTGAAGAGTATATAAGGAACTGTTAATTAGCTATAGAAATAAAAGCAGGAAAATAAAGTTGAGAACACTATAGATATTTAAAGCTTAAATAAAAAATCTAATGATTGAAAACATGTACTGTAAAACAAAAATTTATCTAAGAGAAAGGAAACAAAATCACTGTAAAAATAGATTAATCATTTTTGACCAATTTGAGTTCCTAAATAGGAGAAAAATTAAGGGCACTGGGATCTTTGTACAATTCAATATAGGAGTTTAAAAAGGTTTCAAATTTATCCATTCTCTAATGTATCCTAATGGTTTACAACTCCAAAATTGAAACTATACCGCATACTTTCTATCCAAGATCCAGAACTGAAGAGCACATAAAAAATTTAACAAGGAAAATTTAAAAGAAAAGACACACAAAATATTTAGTTAAAAAAAAAATAGATGAATGAATTCCCCAATAAGCACAACATTCCAATTACATATATCATCTTGTATAAAAAACATTGATAAAACAAAATCCTTTGCTTCTATACAGGACACCTTCCGTGTGTCCCACTAGGTTGATGCAACTCCATGAGATCTATCTCTAAAATTCATGACATTGACAAACTCATATTCATGGTACGGCCTCATATGAAGCTACCTTTGAAATGAATGATAATAGTAGTAGCGGTAGGTATCTAGAACAACCATTTGTGCATTTAGAGAGGAAGTTATGCCCACATTTGCAATGCTAACACTCTGTTTCTCCATCACTTCATGAACAACAATATGGTTCGTCTCATCCATATCATCACACATGATTCATCGCATACAAGATCCATTAATTTTGTCACTGCTCTGAAGGTGTCGAAATATATATGTTGGTGAAACCTATGATGCATTCAATCTAAAATAAAACAATTTCCAACTCCAAATAAACCAATCACTTAAACATTGGAAAGAATAAATCTGATAAACATACGAGTGCCCTGCCTTCAAGGACTATTTCATTGGTGACAGGATCCATTGAACAACAATTGTCATAGAAACACCACACTTCCTCGACCTGTGATGTAAACTCCTCGAGGTTCCACACTGATCATGTGTTTCAACAACTATCTCTTTGCATCTCTAGGATCTCCCATCAAACAGGCATGAAAATCACCTCTTATTTGCAAGTAAAACAGAAATGTGAGAAATAAATATAAATTTTCCTTTGTATACAAACTCCAAAGACCAGATAAGCAGAATAACAAGGAATTTTTCTGAGACAGTCACCAATGGGATAATCAACTTTCTTTTTAATGGCTCTTCAGTAAAATAATTATATCTTCATTCCGTATTTGCATTTTCTAGTTGGGGCACCAACAAGAAGAAGCAGGTATTTTTTTACATCCTCATGTCCAAATATTTAAGGAGCTAAAGAACACACAAGCTTGTTATAGATGTTCCCATCCTTAGCAAGAAATTCTATTTTTTCTTTTTCATCACCTTTTAAAATGTACCTACAGGTGTTTTAAATTAATGAACAAAATAAGAAATATAGAGAAAACGTGGATCAAATAAAAAATTCACTAAATGGCACATTTTAAAAAACTTCATATGCTAGACATGTACAACCAAAGAAAAATTGCTAATCTACCTACACTAGATGTGGAACTTTACATATCTATATAACACATACTTAATGGTATATTAACTTTTAAGACTGGTGTTTGGTCGAATAATGCACCATAATGGTAAACCCAATTATTAAACAACTACATGCATGATGTGGCAAGAATGTATCGATGAATAATGCCCTATAGAAGGAATTGCAAAACTTTCCTTGTGAAGTCACATTAGAGAAAGAGATGTTGATTTGTTTCTTCTGATTTTTGGCATAACGTACAATGATTGGGGTCATTTGTCCCATGCTTCCTTAAATTATCTGTAGTAGGGACTTAGGAGCTTGTTATGCACCAATAGGTAGTAGAAGGAAATTACCTTAGGAAACTATGCCTATGGAAATAAAGGGAGGATATTTGATGGAGATACCCCTGCGTAACAAAGTAAGAAAATTCCCCCTAGCCCCTTCAGTTCCTCTTGCATCTGGAGATAGGAGCACATCCAGAAAGGGTCAATCTCACAAAAGAGTGGTCTGGGACCAGACTGAAGTTATAGTCAACCCATTGCCTTTCTTCATTTCATGTACAAATATCATAAAGGGTAATCAAAGAGTGTTGAGATGGCCAATCAAAGAATTCATGAGTCAACCAAATCAAATTGTAGAAGTGGATTGCCCAAAATACTATCAATGGAAAAACATATTTGTCTTCTATTTCTAGGTACCCAAGTTAGCTTCTCAAGGAGAATGGGTTGATTTATCTTGAGAAATCTCAATATTTGGGATCCATTTTGAGAATGAATAGGACTCGCTAAAGTATTTCTGTTGAATAACTTTCTTCCTGTGAGAAATTCCCATGAGAACTTTGGCCCCAATTCTAGATTAATTAGGGAGGGCCAGAGTGCTAATCACATTTTAGAACAAGGAAGAAACCAAAAATATCAAACCCACTCCACCAACATAAAAAAAATTCCAACCTATTGTAGACCATATCAATGTAATATAATAGGAAACTTTCCCCATTGTTAAATTATCAGCCTCCTTTTTCATATCTCTGAACTCCCCACTAACGAACAATCCAACTATGCATACCACAGTAGCAACTATGGATGTGAAAATTTACATCTCCAAAACCACTGCAATGGTATCCTTCTTTATAACCCTATTGAATACAAGCTACATTAATAGAAGAAGCAGCCCATAGATTGAAGAAGCTGCAACAATACAAATGAAGCCTACTAAGTACTTGGAAGTATTCACTCCCTTAGGCCTGTCATCATATGAATGAAACACAAGAAGAATTGCAACAAAGTTAGCAAAATCAGAGAATTCAAGATATATGCAGTAATTTTCTACCTGTTCAATATCAATGAAAATACAGCAATGAAGGCCAGTTCACTTGAACATATAAGTGAATAGGTCGAAAAAGGCATATAAGAGATACCCCATGACTAATTAAGATTTTCTCCAACTAGAAGTAAGCCCAAACAAACATAATTTAGCACTAATTTAGGTGTGAGCGGCATAATCTTAGAGGCTTGTTTTCCTTGATAAAATACCAAAGGTATGAAAATAATACGGCATCCTACTAATTTCACGAGAGTTGTTATCCATATACTTTTACCACCATCATCAAAGTAATACTTGTTAAGAAGTGTAGTAGCAGCTTGACCCACAATAAATGATAAAACATTGAATATTACAAGCGCCCAATGGGTCTTCGTTTTTCATGCAAATATCTTTCTATTGGGGCCTCTTCCTGGATCTGCATCCCTAATCAAACCAGGGCCTAAAGTTCCAATATCTCAAGGTCAGTAAAATTATATTACAACAACTTGCAAGTAGACAGTTCAGTCAAATATAAAATTAATTTGAAAGATTTAATAGACATACCTTCTTGTACTGCATCCCTGATCAAACCAAGGCTTGAAGTTCCAATCTCTGTAAGTCAGTCAAATTATATTACGACAACTTGCAGATAGACAATTTAGTCAAATATGAAATATTTAATAGACATAAATTCTTGTACTTTTTTGTGGCTTTCTAGAATACCACCCATCTTAATATCACCCATTAGGAGTGAATTACAAATGTGAATCAAGAAAATTACTAGGCTTGTGTTTGTGTCACCAAGAAAAAGTATACAACACCTCATGAGTTGTTATCTTTAAAGAACACCTGTTCATTTCTAGTTCATAAACATATATAGATTTTTCATTGGTTCCAACATCAATTTCTCGTCCATCTGTTGAAATCTTAATGCAAAAAATCTCAAATGAGAATTGTTCTGCATACATAGAGAAATCTAGACCTTCATAAATTTCCTAAAAGGATTCACCCAATCAGACATATTCATAAGGTTCTATTACAGTATGAATGTATCTATGATGTAAATTCTTCAAATCACAATTAAATATGAATTAATACACAGTCATATTACGAAAAGAAAGAAACAAAAGGATCTTAATTATAAAATAATAGAGGCCTTGTTTCTTAATTTTGTCTTCTTCAACTGAAATATCAACATCGGGGCCACGAAGAGTTTGTAATGAAGCTTCAAAATCTGGCTTGCTGTGAAAGATATGGCTCCCATCCAAACACTGTCAAGAATCTTGTTATAGGTCAATTTGGGCATCACTCATGAAACTCAAATCAGTATAAACATGGACTATCAAACTCTAAATCAGTTGCTACTTGACTAAAACAAGTCATCCCATTGTTGGCTTTTATCCATGAAAGTTCCACTGCTTGTAGTCCAATTGAAATGCTCCATTGAACCAACAACACACCCCTAGACTGTAGTAAGTGCTTTAAAGAGCACTTACTCCAATGCAATTCAATGTTGCAGAGCACCTAGGCCCACTTAACAGTGTGTTGGTGACTGGGAGTGAATTGTTCAAAGGATTTCGGGAATCTTCCCACTTTCTAGTGGCTTCTAGAAGTTGTTCCAGCTATCATGATATTTGATAACCTCGAATATGAACACCATGGATCCATTAAATCAATTATCCTCCTATTCCATTGAACAAGGAAACTTCCTCATCCGTTTATGGAAAATCCATTCAATGAACAATTAATGCCAAACTACCTTTATGTCTTATAAATTAAGCACTGATCATAGTGCAAAGAGAGAAAGAGTTTGAATTTTTAGAGTTATGCTAGTAAGATTATCACTCTTTGAGGTGTTTTTTGCAAGTAATTATGCTACTGGAGTGATTTCGTTGATGTAGTGAGGATAGGACTGAAGCTCGAGCGAGTTGACATCGAATCAATCCAACTGGTTGTAATTTATCCTTCTTCCTTATAATAAAGAGATTTGTTCCTTTCCTAATACACGTGTTCATGATTTTATATATGTATTTTCAAATGAAATTGATTCAGTTTGATTAACATGAATAGATCATATTCGTTTATGTCCTTTTTTGTGTTCTGTTAGCAATTACAGGTACCAATCAAACAAGTTCAGTTCAATTGAGAGTGACGGAAGTGACAAAAGGGAGATGAAGAATAAAAAATGATCACAAGTAGG
Source organism: Pinus albicaulis (assembly GCA_034641835.2). Classification (NCBI taxonomy): domain Eukaryota; kingdom Viridiplantae; phylum Streptophyta; class Pinopsida; order Pinales; family Pinaceae; genus Pinus; species Pinus albicaulis. The sequence continues at coordinate 820,134,345 of CM076580.1, forward strand.
TGTTATTCTCTTATATGTTTATCTTAAGGAAAAGGCCAAGTGTATTACATCTGTTGTTCTATGTGCATCCACCGCACTTAGGGAAACTTATCTATCCATGAGTTTGATTTCCGTAAAAAAAATTGGTGACTCCATTGGGGAGCGATTGATTGTCCTTGGTGGTTTTATTCTTGTTTTTCAGCCTCTACTAGACTTTACTTTCTTCATTAAATTCATTTGAATGTGTTTTGGTGAAAGAAGTGTGTTTGCTTGCCTATTTTGAGACTCCTCTGGCACCAACGCATTGTTGGTCTTGACATAGTGCTCTGCAAAGCATTGTTGGCTTAGATACAGTGCTCTGCAACGCATTGTCTCCCACTCAGGGGTGAATTTCTCCTATGACCAACCAAAATTCATCATATTTTTGTCTTTTTCCATTCAGTTCAATGTCTTGTTTGTTGAGTTTTCAAGTGTCTGATTGCCTCTAGATTCCATATTTATTCTACTAACCTTTCTCACCTTGGATGTCTGTTTTTTCAATGTTTCTTCTTTTTTTCTTTATCATTGTTGAAATAGCTCCAAATTTTAGAGTTTACATTTGATCAGTTATTGATTTACAAAAGAGGTGTTGTCGTACTAGTCTTCATTTCTCTCGAAAGCATTGATTGATTATTTGTGCATTTTAGTTTCTTTTTTTTTCATTCACACTTAAAAGAAATAAAAAATAAAAACATGCATTTTCATATAGGGTTTGTGAGTGTTGCATAGGAATATTTAGGTAATTTTCATTTAGATGTGTTCATTGCTGATTGCTTACAATATGATTTCTTTATCCCTTGTAGTTAAGGATTTCATTGTCAAAATTGAATCAAAACGAATGCTTATCATATTTTTTGGATTCTAGGAATGTCAAATACATCATGCGGTGAACCTGAAAGGAAAAATTCTAAGCAAGATCAACTTAAAATTTATCTCAATTAATCTAAGGGAGCATTGTCACTTAATGATAACATTAGGTCTAGGTTAGAGACGTGTTCTGGCATCGTAAAAAATAGCATTTTTTGTTAATTTTTTGTGATACATTCCGAGTGTGATACCTCATCCCACATATGTAAGTATATCAAAGCTCATCCACGTGCCTTGAGTATATCGGGCAGTGTTCTAGTATGAAAAGTATAAGGGGATGCTCTCACTATGGGGTTTCGAATTAGATAGCGCTAATGTGGATTGGGCCTCCACGTACCATCGAGTATATTTAGGAGGAAAAAATTAGGTTTCTTACCATCCATACGTAAACGAGTTAGCCGCCTTTTACATTTTGATACATCGAACACAACATTCAGGGAGATTGCATGCACGTACGTAGTTCATTAGTTTAATGGGGCGGTATGTTGCAGTTCATAGTTTCTTGGTAATAATTTTTCCTAGAATTACCCTCTTTTTATTTATTTATTTTTGTAATAACAACAATCAGAAATAGTGAAGGAATATCAATCCTTTCCTCGTCATTCGCGTAAGACAAAGAATAAACGACCTTTACCACAAGAAGCTACACCTATTCGGCGAAGGCGAGCTCATCCTAACGAGTCTAGTACCTCTGGAACCTTTGGTGCTCCATATTCATCTAATTTACCAGAGTCATCTAATCCTTTGAGTATCGATTCTTGAGTCATTTCTATTGATCACGGTTTATATGCTACCGTCCAGATGGAACCCTCATGGTTACCTGAGAACACTAAAGTTGAATCCAGTGAAACGATAAATCCATAACTTGAAGTTGTTCAACCGGAAGTTGATCTGGAAATTGTTGCTCTTTTACCAGAACATCTTGAACCCAAATTTGAACAAAAATAATTTGTTCCTATGCTTAAATATGTTCAACCGACTCATCCTCGGTCATCTGTAACTATTGGATCTTCCTCCTTACCGCAAAGTCTACCGCCTAAAATTTATCTTGGGCCTGACAGTGAAGTACTTCCACCTGGTTTGATTTCAATTGAGAAATAACCTCAGGAAGAGACAACCCCTACAACTCCAACTCATTTTGGGTCGGGGCTTCATCTTTATCCGTCTTTTCCTCGTTTGACCCACACTGCTCCTATTGATCTTGCTCAGTCTCAAATTCCTGTAGATTCTTTAGAGTATTTACTAGGTTATTTAACCATGGCTAAGACAACATCCCATACTATATCATTTGTTACAACTGCAACAGCATCTACTGTTTCTACCTCTTCGATTTTTTCTACGACACCTGAGTCTCATATTTATGGTGGTCCATCCATCCCATAGGGTTACCAAGATTTAAATGGAACCTACTCGAGTGTCTCCTCTAGTCCATGGACTTTGCCCATGTCATCATCTAGAATTTTATATGGTTCCTCTCTTATGAGTATTGAACAACCTGATCATTTATTGACATCTTCAGCTCAATATCAGACTGTTCCATCCTATTACCGTCCATATTATCTAGTTTTTACTGGAATCCCATCATATGAAGGTCAGTATGTTCAATATCCTTATACTATAGATGCTGGGGGGAAATAGATGTTTACCCCATATGGTAGTACTCCTTTGTTTTTAGGTCAATCTCATGCTGGAATGCATGTTTGTCAATGGCAGCCTACCTTGCATGTTCAGCCACAAATAGTTGTGTACAATATCAACCAGTGCAACATATTCAATCCGTACCTACTACACCTGCTATTACTTCCATGGCCATAGCTCAACCTTCTTAGGCAGGTCCTTCAACCCTTAACCCTCAAGTTTCGAGTCTACAAACTCTGTCTTCCCAAGCTAGTTTACAACAACCATCTGTATCAAGAATTTCACAACCATAGGCCAGTTTACCCTTGTCATGGGTTTCTACTAGTCCCGTCTATTCACAACCTGGTCCAACCTATCCTAGTGGGCAACAGTTGTATTATCAAATCCCATGGCAGCCACAACAACAATTCCAACAGTATCAAGCCTATCTTGGGTTTGGTCAACAACAAGCTTATCCAGGTCCTGATCAACAATCCTACCAAGGGTTTGGTAAACAAAATTACCCCTATCAAGATCACCAATAGTAGATTCCTTATACTCGTGCATAACGGCCTATTTCCTAGGAAATTCCATCTTATCCTGGTTACGCTCAACCCGATCTAAGCCGATAGTTTCTGTTTGTTGCAACACTAGAGTTACCTGATTTAAACCAGCTCACTAATGATCCTATTCATTATTTACCTTGGTGGTCGGTGATTCCTCATAAATTACCCTCTGATATTCTGAATTCAATGGAAACTCTGGAGAAGATTCATCTACGCAATTTATGACTTATCATTTATGGTGTTCCTCAAACTCCTTGAATGATGATTCTGTTAGACTTCATCTTTTCTAGTGAATGCTCATTGGCTTGACTGAAAAGTGGTATATTGAATTATCACGAGCTTCTTTCAATAACTTCACATATTTAGCCACTACTTTTCTAACCCACTTCCATTTACCCATAATATATGAAACTAGAATGGAAATTTTGACCAACTTTAAACAGATGAATCCTAATCATATATCAGATCACATTCATGAGTGGCGTCATCGTCGTCGAATGGTTAAAACCTTTGTTCTGGATTAGATTTTAGCTTAGTAGTTTGTAAAGTCCTTGTTTCCATCTATCACTAAGGACATGGCCAAAGGAGGTGTCGTCACTGAAGAGAAAGTAATTACTTGTGCCTAGCATCTGGATTTGATTTATACTCAGTCTGGAATGCTCTATGAAAATTTTTTGAATGCACCGCAACCAAATTTTACTATTCGTCCTTCTCCATATGGTAAGGACTTGCATGTTGGCGATGATGTGATTGGTTCTGCTAGCACTCAGCCAACAAGTTGACCATATGTTTCCACACTTTCTATGTCCAAATAAACCCCTGTTGCATCTGATCCCACGTCTTCTTATGAAACACATGCCATGTCATGTGACAAGGGTGACAAGCAACATGGAAGTAAGAAGAAAGGGAAAGATAAGAAAAAACAAAATTCACCCCAGCAGGAAAAATCATCTGATACAACCGGTACTTCTCAAAAACCTCTTTACACTTGTTTGATATGTAATGAGGAGAATTTTACTTGATAATTTCCTCACCGCTCAAACGCCTCAAAAATTCTTAAGACTTCTTCCACATCTGGAATGTTGACAAACCCTTTTCTGAACCCAGAAACACATATGGTTTCTACAGATCCTGCTTCTAGTTCACAGGTGCTTATGTTATTTGCCACGAAGCCCAAAACTTATGTTTTGGTTTCCAATCAAAGTAAATATTACAATAATACTCTTTTGTCTTCAAATGGTCAGGCTACAGATAAACCTACTACTTCGACTTTGACTTCGTCTGATTCAATTCCGCTGCCTATTATTCCTGAGTTAACAATAAAGCCACCAAAGGGATTCGTTCATAAATCGACTTTTAACTCTTGAGCTCGTGCAGGTCAAAATTATAACATAGTCGAAGATCTGGTTGAGTCACATTCTGCTATGTCAACACTTGAGGTTATTTAGAATTGTCCCTCAAAAAATCACGCTTTGTTGTCGACAATTGGTGGAATCGATCCGAAGGACTCTAATATTGTAGTCTTCAACCATGTGGGATATGTGCCACAATTGCCAGCACAATTAGCATTTTTTATCCAAGTAAATTTCCTAATTCGCCTCATTTATCGGACTATTATTGATGAAGGTACATCTATTTGTATCATGTCTATGAGTTTCTAAAATTCACTTGCCTCACCACCTTTATCACAATCACCTACGACATTGAAAGCTTTTGATGGTCGTACATATAAGCCTTGTGGAATTCTCAGTAACCTGCAAGTTGAGCTAGGGGGGGGAATTCTTAATATTGAAGCTGAGGTTGTTGACGGACCCCTTCACTAACATATCTTACTAGGAAGACCGTGGGTTTATGCTATGGATGCATTTGTATCTAATTACTTTCGCATGGTCGCCTCCCCCCATAAGGTCAACATAACAATCATCGATCAAATCACCTTCTTCGCCTCTCGTTCCCAAGAAACTGGAAGCGTTCCATTCATTCACGAACCCCTGCCATCTCTCAGAATATTGGTGTAGGACTCTTTAAGGACTCTTCCCTAATGGGCACCTTTTCATTACTTCTGCCTGCGACATCAGCAGAAATCGCAAAAATAGAAACCTGCAATATGATATCTTCCACTTCATCTAATTTATGGAAGATTCCAAATGATTCCAAAATAGATAGTTTGGGTGAAAATATGCTCCTAATTCCAATAGAGCTCGCATATCAATCAATATTTTCAACTTGTGCGGCCAATCCTGATTCCTTGTCGCCGAATGTTTGGATCGATCGTTCTTTGAATTATGGTACTTCTTTTGACCCATTTTCACATATATTCTCAATTGATGAGAGCATTATGGAATCCATGATGTCGGAAGAGGAACCATGAGAATATTCTCATCATCGATTCCATCTTCCATATTACAATGAAGATATTCCAATTAAACTATATCACCCTATAGTTGTTGATTTCTTCATGAATTCCATTCCTATCCACGCCGTCGATTTTCAATGAAATCCATCAAATATCGAAGAAACGATTTCTATCGATATTTCAACCAAACCTAGTGTTGTAGAAAACATTCATGTCAGTGTGTCTTATTCTACATCTAAACTTGACACTTACCTCTCTCTTTTTCGTGAATTCCGTGATGTATTCGCTTGGTCATATGAGGAGATGCCAGACATCGATTCCAATATCATTGACAATGAAATTAAAATGTACCCTGATTTCAAACCGGTATGACAGCGCCTCCATCTTGTTCATCCTAAGAAGGTTGTTTCCATTAAAGAACATGTTGAAAAAAATTTGCATGATTGTTTTATTTACCTTGTTCCGCTTATCGATTGGGTTTTCAAGATTGTTCCTATCATGAAGAAATAAGGGACAATTAGAGTGTGTGTTGATTATCAGGATGTTAATCATGCTTATACAAAGGAAAAACATCCCACTCCCTTTATCGACCAAATCATTCCCAACTACGCCGAAATGGCTAAAGGATTTACTCAACTCTTGAAAAAAGGGACTCCCTTCTATTGGGATTGGGTTGCACAAGCTTCTTTTGGTGCCCTTAAAGATACCATGATCCGAGCATCATTAATGTATCCTTGAAGTTATCAGAGTGATTATTTCTTGTATCTCACCGCTGCAGATACAACAATCGCCATGGTTTTAGTCCAAGAAGAATACAGGATTGTACATCTGATCTATTATTTGAGTCGTAATCTCAATGATATGGAAGCTAATTACAATTATGTTGAGAAGCTCGCTTTGGCAACCATTCAAGTTGTACAAACATTTCGCCACTATATCTTGCTCTGGAAGCCCATTCTCATTTCGGATTGCAACCCTATGACATACATTCTGTCACATCAATTTCTGGGGGGGACATACTCAAAATGGATAGCAATTTTGCAGGAATTTTATTTGGAATTCATTAAACCCAAGTCAAATAAGTCTTTGGTTTTTGTTGGGCTTATATGCGACCTTCCCTCGGGTAGCATTGAATCTACATCGATAACATCCATTCCAGGTGAGTCTTTGTTTTTGATTGCGTCATCTGACCAGTGGTATGGAGATGTTTTTATGTATCTCCAGACCTAAAATTTCCAACCCAATACCTCTCACTTGCAACAACGACATATTTGATACCAAGTCAAACATTATCTGATTGCCGGAAATACACTTTAACGTTGTGGTGTTGATACAATTTTACGTAGGTGCCTCACCCGTTAGGACGCCGAGAAAGTTTTAAATGATTGCCACATTGGTACCTGTGGTGGAAATTTGTCCGGTTTTTCTACCACGTAGAATATTCTTTGGGTCGATTACTTCTGGCCTACCATATTTCGTGAATGCATTCTCACGGTCAAAATCTTTCATGCTTCCAGATATTTGACCGTAAAAGCTGTGTGCTACCAGCACCAACGCATCCTGTCATCGCTGAGGGACCATTTTCTAATTGGGGCATTGACTTCATGACATGTAACCCTTGCTCAATCGGGGGGCATGGATATATTATTGTCTCCGTCGAATATTTTACCAAGTGGGTCGAGGCGATGCCTACATTTAACAACACATGCAAGACAACTGCATTGATTTTATTTAACCATATAGTTACTCGGTTCGGTGTGTTGCAAGCCATAGTTACAGATCCTGGTGTTGTGGTAAAACATAATCCCCCCATTTTTGACTTATGTACTTCAAATAATGGGGACCCTTTCTATAAAATTCTTGGCTAAACACCTTTAAGGATTTTGATTAAGTTAATTATTTTGTAATTTTGTCATTTTTTATTTTTATCAGATTTCTATCTTGATTGTTTCATTGAATCTGGTTTTTCATAAACTTTCCAATGATACTTGTTTCACTCCATTTGGTCAACCGATCTTTAAATGGCACTCCTTTGAAGTTTGATCATTTTCTCACTTGGGTTAAAAAATGTATAAAGTGTACCAATATTTTAATTCTCGTAGTTAAAATAGTCATTCATTGTAAATATTAACTTTTAGTTAATTTTTACTAATTTTTCACTAATATTCCTACAAAATGACTCAGCGAAATTGTATAATAAACAAAAACATGTTTCGGGATCTTGGTAATTTACTTCAAGTTGTTATTTTAAAAACAAATTGTCAAACCCAAAACCCAGAATTGCAAAAAAAAACCGAATTCTAATTTGTAAGATGGTTAATCCAACCTATATTTTTTTTTTGAAATTTAACAATAAAAAATAAAATAATTATAAAAAAAAATTACAATAAAATTTTCTTTGCGCATATCACATATTGCAATTTTTAATTCTTAACAAAATAATTCCGCAAACAAATTGCGATCGGGAAAATGCGAAGGGTTTTTAGTTTTATGCAAAGTTCATTCACATTATAACTCCAGCATCTCCACCTCACTCACCCTCCATCTTACCTCACCATACCTCATGCTTACCTTATAATTATCTCACCTCTCCACTCCACTCCTCTCTCTCTCACGTGGTGTGTTTTTTTTTAATTATTAATTAAAATATTTATATTATATAATATAATAATTAATATTATATTTTTATTATAAATTTAATATAATTTAAATTATAATATTGATATAATATTTTAATATTTTAATTAATAAATAAATCATTTTTAATTAGTTTAATTTTATTTCCAATTAGTTTTTATTTATCAAAATTAATAATGCAATTATAATTAATTAATTGATAATTATAACTTAATTTAGAATTAGATTGTAACTGAATTACATTAATAATATAATTACAATTAATTATCATTAATTAATTAAAAACTATAATCAAATTTAGAATTAGAATTTAATTAAAAAAATCTGCTTTTTAGCCCAAGCAACAAAAATTCCAGAATTCTGTCAATTTTAATATACAAACTTTGGAAGCTCATAAATGAAGTCTTACTTGGCCAAATGAAGCCCAGGACAGCTCATTAGATAGATAAAATCATGGAGAACATTTATGAAGCTATTTCCTTTCCATATTTGATCATTTATTGGGCCTAAAATTCAGCAAAGGATCATGCTCCGAATTTTTAACAAAATAAATTTTCTAAGTTTTATTTTCTGCATTTTAATTTGCCCACAACTTCTTCTAAATGCAGATCCATTCGTCAATGATATCATTGGGCCAATTATATCATTATAGGCATCAATAAAAAGCTTATATTTCATTTTAAATTATTATTTAATTAAGTTTTGATTGGATTTATTTTAATTTCTATATTTTGCATTTTGATCTTATTTTTACATTTTAATTTTGTTTTGATTTGTTTTTGCAGGAAAAAAGTTGAAGAGATGAGAAGAAGAAGATCTCAATAAATGAGAAGGCTGCAACAATTGAATAATATTTTTGAATCAATGAAGATTGATTGAGCAAAACCACTCTTCAAACAAACTTTCTTATGAAGAAATCCTTTTGTAAATATTATAAATAGTAGATTGCAAAATGTATTAGGGGCTTCTTTCCTTTGCAATTTTGGAATTCTTGATGGCACTATTTTCTAGAGGATTTAGAGGTGTAGGGTGAGAGGAGAGGAATCTCAGATCTTGAGATTATTGAGGTTTTTCTTTTGCATTCTTAGTTATGCATAATGAACAGAGTCTTGCACTACTGTAGCTCTGATTTTTAAAGTAGAAGTTCAGGCATTGTAAAAGACTGTTAGAGACAGGAGCTGGAGAAATGGAATTAATAAAATGGTATTTATAATACTATTATTTTAAATGTTGGTTTCATTTTATGATAACAGGAATGTGTTAATTTACTCGCATACTTGTGCACTTCTGTCGGTATGAGTAATTTGCCTCAATTTATGTTATTATTTGTCTCTACTTTTCTGGGTTGAATTTTGATTTCTGAGTAACTATTTACTCAAAAATTTATCTTATAAAACTGATTTATTGAATAGTGATATGTTGTGAACTATTTCCACATGTTATTTTTTAATTATTCAAGTTACTGATTAAATGATCAATATCATTTTGAGAACTACTTCCTGAGTGTTGTTGATTGATTATTTCAGTTAAGAGGTCTCTAGATAGAATGTGTTTGGTATTCACAATATCAGTTAATTGAACTACTTCGTTAGCTTGATATTCATTTAAAAAAAACATATTTAAATCTCAATTATTTAAAACATCTTTCTCTCAGTTGGGATAGATCTATATCTGTCTAATTGATACAGGATTAAAATAGTTTCTTTTTCTTACATCTTAGAATAATATTGCATTTAGATTAAATTATACATCCCTAAAAAGTCCTCTTCCCAAAGAGGCAGAACATTAATTATGGCTTGGCTAAGCCCAAATTAGCTTAAGGATCACTTTCTTGTCCGATCGACAAGAGAAATGATTTGATGTCTCTTTCCCATTGATAGATAAAAAGTCATATTTTAAGCCAATGGAGATTGAGAGAAGGTAACTGGACCTAGTGAAACCAATCAAAGCCACTATTCCAAACGGAAAAGGGAACTTCTTTAAGGTCCAGACCGGGTGATCATCCCCCATTTTGTTGCAACAAATTTCGATGCCTCAACACCTCGAAAGAATATTTTCAATTACAAGATGACTAAGTTGACTGTAAAGTTAGGATTGTCGCATGATAGTTCTACCCCTTATTATCTACAATCTAATGGACAAGTTGAAGCCATCAACAAAATTCTTAAGTGTATGCTTCAACGAATGATTGGGATTCATAAACGAAACTAGAATTTAATCGTATACTTAGCTTTGTGGGATTACCGAACCTCGCTGAGAAAAGCAACCGAATTTACTCCCTTTCAGCTAGTTTAAGGTATGGAAGCTATCTTAACGATTCAATGTGAAATTCCATCATTGAAAATCGCAATTAACATACTACTTGACACTTCTTATGAAGAGGCACATATTTTAGATCCCATCCATCTAGATTAAAAATGTCATGAAGCCGCATTGGCCAACGAAGCACATAAGAGAAGAATCAAGGTGCAATATGACCGCAATGTCAAGCCTCGCACCTTCTCAAAAGGAGACCTGGTCTTACTTTATGATCAAGAAGTTGATAAGATAGGAAAATGAAAATTTGAACCATTATGGCATGGCCCCTATATTTTCAAGCGTGTTCTAGAAAAGGGAGCCTATGAGATGGTAGACTATGATGGGATTCCATTGTCGCAGCCTCGGAATGGGTTGTATCTTAAATATTACTATGCTTGATTTTGTGTAGTAAAAAATGTATGATATTGTATATATTATTTGATTGTGTGTGTCACAGTGTGTCTTTCAAGAGTTTTCATATGGTTAGTAATCCGCTTTGCATTTTTTTTGCATATGTCTAAATATTTTGAACTATTTGTTGGTTACGTTGATGTTGATAGTCGTAGTACGCAGAATATATTTTCTGCGGCATGGGCCATCTTCGCTCCAAGTGGTGAGTTATTGAGTTTCCAATGGATTTGAATCGGTCAATCCACCAATAATATCATTGATTATAGCGCATTGATCAAACTCCTCTTTGATGCCATTTCACTTGGCATTTGCCGCATCATCATTAGGTTGGACTCAAAACTTGTCGTACTACAACTTACTATTTTGTATATTGTCCAAAATCTGGCTATTCATTGCATGTTCCTTAGAGTTCGTCTTTTGGAAAGACCTTTTGTTTATATCCAATATCAACACATTTCCAGAAAATTTAACATCTTGACTGATTCTTTACTGAATTTCATGTTAAATAGACATTTGAAACATATGTAAAGACATATTTTCAATTCACATCACACAATTGAATAGGATTGCACATAGCCATAGGAAAACACTAAAAGTAAAATAGTTATATAATTGAGTTTTTTACAAAAAATTGTGTCCAAGACATGTTGGTCACATGACCTCAAAATGTATGCATACATATCATATCCAAAGTAGATCTAGTGGTGTTCATGATAGCAGGTCATTGCTTGAGCTATCATGCGCAATAGCCTCATCCATTGGCTAGGCACACCAATAGTATGGTGTTGCAGCCTCATCGGTAACTCCTTGATCTGGATATCCAGTATCCTGAGAGTCAGCCCCTCTACATGCTGTTGTAACTCATCCAGAGTCTCAGTCAAATCCAAATCCCAAAGGACTGCTCTACTGACAATCCTCTCTGCTGGTTCACCCACCTGTTGTGCACAACCCACTGGCCGAACACTACCCACATATGCATACATAAAATATCTTTATTTTAGTCTTGGAAACATAAAAAACACAAAATATGTAAAAAAAACCCAAAAAAACAAAAAACATGGTCAAAACATTTTACCTATAACACCCGATTGAGCGCCTGCTAGTAAAATCAAATCTGGGTTTCTGCGAAAATCCATCCCTACATATGGATGCTCCTCTATGACGATATGTTGTCGTCGGAGCCAAGTAAATAATGCAGTAGAGAATGAGATCGATGGCTAACCACCATGTCTAGCCATCAACTCTACCTACCACTGCATCCACGGATCCCTAGGACCAGCTACACGCAGTGTCACATGTTGTGGCTAGATCAATGGAAATCACTCCAGAATGAAAGTGATCAAGATCAATCCATAGCTAAAATTATTTTTCTTCCCACTTTTCACTTTGGTCAGTTGTTCTTTCATCTGAGAGAGTACTACTTCAGCCCAGCTGAACACAATCAGATCGAGACACTCAAGCGCATACTGCATGTATGATCTATTTTCAACATGAAGTGTCACATTTCCACCTAACTTTACGATGGTGAATAAGAGTGTTTGCAAAGGAATATCACACACATCCCTGATGTTTATCTTTCCATATATGTCAGGCTCTATATCTAGCTGACAAAAATATCGAATTTAATCCTTCACTATCTCACCTCCATGGACAGAACCGCAAGGGAAATGGGGGCACCACGTCTCAAAAAACATATCAGAAAGTAAATATCATCGACCAATGTTGGGAGCACTTTGTCCCCAATGTGAAATGCCTACTGTTCCGAATCCCATGAGCGAATCAAGAACTGCAATAGTTCCAAATGTTACCTCATCCCTGATAGTCTAAATTACTTGAGTAACCTAGAGTCTCTGAGGTCTCTCACAATGCCAGGATCATTTAGGGAAGCCATATATTTTCCTAATTTAATCGAAATTCTGATCTAATCAAAGCCTGCAATCAAACCATAAGCTTAGTTAGGATCCATTTCATGCAAAAAATTGAAGAGAGTTTGGGCACAAACCACAATACAAATTTCACAATTGTGCACAATGCACCCATGTTCCCTAGACAGAGCATTGAAGAGCACCTGGGCTTCAATTCAGTTCCTCTACAATGCACTTTTCGACATTCAAGGGTGTGTTGGTCCTAGGGCATTGTAGATTTAACCTAGGATCCCCAAAACCCTAAAAAAATTCCATGAAACTGAAAAAACAATTCTACCAATAGAAAGGGAAATGTCAGATCTCTTACCTGGTCTTGACGACATGAGAAATGGTCCACAGAATCTATCACAATCAACTATTGAAGTTCAAGGTAAAAACTAGCTCAGACCACTAAAAAACTAAATGGTAAATGTGAAATAGTAAAATGACATGGTAAATTGTTATTTAAATAGTATTTTCAATTATTTTATGCATATTTAATGAATTGAATATATTTTTTACCTATTTTTACTAATAAACAGGTATGTTTAATTTTATGAAGAATTTTTCGGTAATAATCACATTTAAATGAACATTATCGATGTGTTTCGAACCAACCAGTGTGGTTAACCACACTGGTTGGTTCGAAACGCGTCGACAATGTTCATTTTAATGTGATTATTACCGAAAAATTCTTCATAATTTTACTATGGATCACAGAAGCCAAAATTCTATAGGTATGTTTAATCTGTTTGGTGGTTCTTTAAGTAGGTTTAGAGCTGGTATAGTGAATATGATGTGAATGATCTTAAAATGAACTTTGACCATAGAGAAAACTTTTATCTCTTTTTCGGGCTCTGTTAAACATTGAAAAAGGAACCCCCCCGGAGTCCTCTTTCAGCTCTTTTCAGACTCCCAAAACATGAAAAGATTGTCAAGCACTTGTCCTTTCGAGCTCGTAAAAGGAACAGAAATGAAATCTACTCAGTATAATTTTAATCATTTTCCAGACTGGGATATATTATTTATGAAAACGGAAAGCCCTAGTCGAACATGGCTAGGAGGTTCTCTCAGGTATTATTTTACACTTTTTCAGTTTTGAGGGAAAAATTTACGAAAAACAACTTGTGGAGTTTTTTTTCGTCCATTTTTAAAACTCTCTAAACATGAAAAAGGACCGGTATTCACTGTTGTTAAAACATAAAATAGTGACAAACTTTTCCATCTTGACAAGATCGAGTTTCACTTTCGCTAGACTTTTGAAAACATCACATAACAATATATTCAACCGAAGGTTGGAATTATACATCAAGCATATGTTATCCTCCTCAAGCTTGTTAAAAAATAAAGAGGTACTAATCAGCAATGACTGGGGAAAATGGGAAAGGGATAAATCACTTTATGGTAGCAAGTTTCTCTTGAACATGACGCTCATTCACTTCATCTTTGTGGTTGTTGGGTTGGGTTATTTGCTTGATGGTCTATCATACCTATGGTCTATCACACCATCAATCACTTTGGTTTTGGGTTAATTCTTCCAACTCATTCAGTGTCGCCGATATGTTCAAGAGAAGTCACTCAGTAATTCCTCATCCTTTGCAATACTCATAAAATTTCAGCTCATGACCGCCATCCCTGAACATTTCTTCATCAGTTACATTCTATCTTTGAAATCATTACTCCAGTTTTGTGTCATTGATGGGGGATACATCAAGGCCCTCGTATGACGAGTTGCTTCTTGTCGAAATCGAATCATCATCCAGGAGGTTGACTTAGAAACACCCTTCCAGTACCTTGAAGCTTGCATACATCAATGGCAATTTTCTCTCTTTTTATGATATTTTGACATCACTGGCCTTTGACCAAAAGACTTTGTATGGTGTTTGACATCAAATCCTCTATTCACACCATGCAGACTGTACTGTGGTACATTAAGATTCATTATCATCATTAGTTGTTTCTCTCGCATCTGTTAATGGCTTACATTATTGGCTGGTAATCAGACAATGTCTTCCCATGTTCAACTTCAGATCACATATTTACATGGTTAGACTCGTACTTGATCAATCGAGGGAATGAGATAGAAGACCCCAGATCTAGTTTCATCCATCTGGGCTTCGATTTTAGGAGTAGTACCACATCTTCCGTACGATGTTTTTACACAGATGGTCATCCTATCATGGGTCTATATTTATAGACGTCTTTCTGATGTTATGATAGTTTATGTGCTAAGTATGGGTATGCCTCCCTCGGCAATTCATATCCAAAATGAAAAATATACCATGATGTAATGTATTGTAATTGATGCAGGTCACCGTCCTCTTCCAATCCTACTAATCACATTTTAAATCATATCACTCAACATTATCATTTTTGACTTCACACTTTAGGGGGAAGCTTTTATAGGTCAATGTTGGCATAAATCCCAAAAATCAAATCAGTATAAATAGGTTCTATCATACTCTAAATCAGTTGCTACTTTCCTTAAATAAGCCATCCCATTGTTGGTTTTTATCCATGAATGTTTCACTACTTGAAGTCTAGTTGAAATGCTCCATTGAGCTAACAATACACCCCTAGGCTGCAGTAAGTGCTTTGTAGAGCACTTACTCCCATGCAATGCAGCGTTGCAGAGCACCTCGGCCCACTTGACAGTGCGTTGGTCAATTGGGAGCTAATTGTTCAAAGGATTTTGGGAATCTTCCCACTTTCTAGTGGCTTCCAGAAGTTGTTCCAGTTATCATGCTATTTGATAACCTCGAATATGAACACCATGGACCCATTAAAACACTTATCTTCCTATTCCATTGAAAAATGAAACTTCCTCATCCATTTATGGAAAAGCCATTCAATGACCAATTAATGCAAAAATACCTTCATGTCTTATAAATTAAGCACTGATCATAGTGCAAAGGGAGAAAGAGTTTGAATTTTTAAAGTTATGTTGGTAAGATTATAGCTCTTTGAGGTGTTGTTTGCAAGTAATATTATGTTGTTGGAGTGATGTCGCTGATGTGATGAGGATAGGATAAAAGCTGGAGTGAGTTGACATCGAATCGATCCAACTTCTTGTAACTTCTCCTTCTACCTTAAAATAAAGAGATTTTTTCCTTTCCTAATACGTGTGTTCATGCTTTTATATATTTATTTTCAAATGCAATTGATTTATTTTGATTAAGATGAATAGATCATATGCCTTTATGTCATTTTTTGTCTTATGTTAGCAATTGCAGGTACCAATCAAACGAGTTCAGTTCGATTGAGAGTGACAGAAGTGACAAAAGGGAGATGAAGAATAGCGAAGGATCACAAGTAGGTGTTCTTATCTTATCTGATTATCATAAGGAAAATGTCAGGTTTCTTTCATTTGTTGTTCTAAATACACCCACCACACTTATGGAAACTTATCTATCTGTAGGTTTGTTTTCCATAAAACAAATCTATCCACATATAATAATAAAGAATTATGCTATAAGGAAAATGTGACAACACTAAATCAAAAGTGCTTTCTATTCTTTGGTTGTTCCTGATCTTCTTCTCTCATTGAGAACCTGCCTCACTCATCAAAGCATAATTTGTGCTTCTAGATGTGTTCCCAAGAGATATCGTAGGTATATTTTGTATGAAATTTTGTGAAAAGTGGCCAGCAGGTTGCCCTCTTTTCATTTTTGAAGGTGATATGCCATGCTATAAAAAAAAAATCTATGTATTTTCCTTTTCCAAACCATGAAATAGAAACTTATGCATTCTTTCATTGGAAAAATAAAATCAATTAAAATTTGCATACCATTCACCGTATCAGGTTATTTTCAATCCAAAATTTGCAAAGAATCAGATACCATTTACCTTAAAATACCCCTTGGATTAGATGCACAAATTGCAAGGCCCATCAAACACATATATATCAATATAGGAAAAAATAAGAAAGCAAGGTTCCATCATCCTTCCAATCTACCAGAAGCACATATCTCAATAACGTTGTAAACAATTTGAAAACCAACTACCATCACCTATCCAAAAACCTTTACAGATAGTAATTAATGTTAATTTCATTTAGTGAAAGGCAATGGCCAAAATATGATTGAGGACTCAATTGTAAATAATAACCAAGTGCAATTTAATTATTGTAGACCTTATGCATATGGCCACAATATAAATACTACCAAAAAGACTCTGATGGCACATTTGAGCTAAAAGGTTTGATTTATATGTCCAATTTAAAAAATAGGAAATACAACTACCACAAACATTCAAAATAAAATTCACTTCATGGGTTATACATTACTCTAGTGTAAATTTGTTGACTTGAGTGAGCAGAAACCATCCTGATTGAACCTCGTGCCATTAGATCCTTGATATCCTATCTAGCAAGTGAACCATTAATCTAAAAATTTAAGGAAAACATTAACATTAGTGAGAATAACCACATACTTATCTACAAAACATATTCATGAAAAAGGAACCAACTCTTATTGCTTTTCGTGATTAAATGGACCAACTTCAAAGGAACCACAGAGAAGGCATCCAACACAAGTGTTGAGGAAAGGGATGCCCTTATCTTAAAATTGTATATATGTGTTGAGGTAAGGGGTACAAATAGTTATATAGGTATGTAATTATATTTTTTTAATGGAGGAAATACCAAATTAATGTTTGAATGAAACACAACTACAAAAAGATGAATGGCTAGTGAATGAAACTTACACCATAAAGTAGGTAGCAAAAAAAAGTTGATCTATCTCGAACATTCACCATTTGAAGTATTTACTAGACCTACAGCCAAAAAGTACAAAATTAACTCAAATTCATGCAAACAAATCAACAAAAATACAACCAATAACTATTTATAAATAATCCAACATATGGAAATACATAAGGAAAGTGAAAGTAGAATGTTTTGAAAATTAACCTTGTTCAATTTTTTAAGAAAATATGAAAAAACTTTGTAATCACTTTCTTCTAATTTGTATGTATCATTCTTAGCATTGTACGATAAGTTTTCAATTGTTATAACATATTCAAGTTGTACAAAATAATGATCTGTCAAATCATACTTATACATGTGTTGCCCCTTTATTATACTATACCAACATAATTGAAGCATGAAAACTTCTAATATATCCAAAAGGTCGATGTAATTATGGTAATCAAACACCTTATTAAATTCCTTCTTCCTTGTTATTTGAACCCTTCCAGTGTACCACATTCCATAAGAAACACCTTGTTTTTTACTTCGAGGAACACCTTTTCTTGCAGTACGTTAAGTGTGGGGAATTGAGTAGTTTTCAAACAACACCCCACTGTCTGATCCATTTCCAAATCCAACTGAAACACCCTTTTTTAGAGTCTTCCCATCTTGCCTAAAGTAGACCCCATTTCTCACTTTTGTCAACCTATATGTGGATAATGTTGGATTTCCATTCAAATGACTAACTAAACATGCTTTGAACATATACTTACAATCATGATCCACTACTGGTTTTATAGTTTTGCTTACATTTTCATCAATGGAATCTAAAATTTCATCCAACTCATGTCTCCACTCACTTTTCATTATTTTCAATTCACTTTCATTGTGTACCAATGAAAAGGAAGATTGAAATATAGAGTTGGAACATCTCGGTGGAGAATCATCAACTAATTCATCCACAATTTGGAATGTTGGATAATATTTATCCTCTGTCCATGGTTTAACCCACCAAGAACATTGAGTGTAATTTTCTAGTTTCATTCCAAGAGCTAATAAAATGTCTTATGCATCCTTCAATCCAATATTGAGGGCTTCTACAATTTTAGGGTGTGTGGATATTGAATCATATTGCGACAATATGTCAATGTTTTGTATTGTTTCTTGGTGAAATTTATTCCAAATGTTTTCTTGCTTCTTATGGGATTTATTAAAATGAAGCCCTTAGGGATTTGGATATTCTTCAGCAACTCTATTAAGGGTTCCAACAGCATGAAGCAAGTCAGTGAAATCATAGGCCCTCTCCACTCCAACCATCCCACCAACTTTTCTAAATAATTTCTCACATACATCCGACCCAGTCAGGTGCAAAACACATGGCAAGTTAGATTATTGATCTCAAAACAATCTCATCAACAAAACTACATAATGGCAAGAAATTCTCACATATTGATATGCCTCTCTACTGAAGAAATTTAAGTTGACATTAGTATGAGATTGTTTTTGTACCCAACATAACCATAATGTGAATAAATGATGAACTCGTGAATCATTTCACACTCTTTCCCAAAGACTAAAACTATGAGAAATAAAGATTTCAATGTAGTCAGCAACAATCATTAGATAAGTCTCTGTAGCAAGTGTCCTCTCTAACTTTCCACTTAGTGTGCTTCTCAACTCTTTCAAACACCTCTGAACACGCCTTGAAGCAATGCATTGTGCAGAACCCCAATTTTGTAGATCCATCCTCTCTATATCTTCACACCTAAGCTTGTGATAATCGATTTTAAAAGTGTGATAAGCCATTCTGACATGACCAAAAATTATGTACTCATTTCCTAAAACAAATTCTTTTCGACCACTAAACAAATGATTCACTATATTTTTGTCGTTGTGGATGTAATCTTGATCATGAAATCATGCTACAATGCAACCATTGTACAACCCAGTTAGACTCCACCCTTCTGTTGTACTACACAACACCCCCCATTTATTTTCACTAAATGGGGACCCTTTAAAATAAATAGGAAATTTATTTGTTTGATTTTATCTTAGCCTAAGTTTGAAAACTTTAGGAAATAAAGTTTTTTCCCTTTTCTCTTTTATTTCTTAGCGCTCATCGCAAATCGCATAGCTTACAAGCCTAAAAACTTAAAAATATTAATTTTTGTGAGCTGTGATATGTGTTAAACCTTTTTCAAGTCATATAAAACTCCCTTAACAGAAGCTTTAAACACCTCCTTAAAAATAAATCGCATCGCACCTTGTAAAACGATCAACTTATAAAAATTCAGCAAGAGTCACGATGAGCCGAACCTGACGAACTAATAAAGCAACAATCATAAAACTTCAAAAGTCTAATAAAGCGCATCAGCGTGATTCCTTAGCGCACTTCGCATTTCACAGCGAATAACCAAATGAAATTTTGATTACCGTATGGAAATTGCGAACACGATTTGTGCAGATCGCATTTCGTGAAATTCATCAGTAACAAAAAACATAACTAATAGAAATAGTTTTGAGTTGCGATATGCGATATTGATAGTTATTTCTCAAGTGCGTGAAACGATTCATATCTGATAAACCGGATATAAGATCTAACGTCTTAAATTTATCGAATAGACATTTCACGTAATGGTGTGTAAGAGATTTGATTGGAAGAATTATGGGTGATTATCAGCATTTAATGGGAGTAAGGTTTAAAAGATTCAGATCTACTTTGAGTGTGTTTTGAATGATTTAACATTGGATTTGTGATTATATCGCTTTCACTCTATCCTTCTCTCCATTTACCTTAGATCTAATTTTTTCTCTGTTCACTTGAATTCAGGAAACCGCTTAACGGAGCAAGGATAATAGGGATGAACAAGAAAATCAAGGAAATTTCCCAAACATCATCTACTAAAGACTCGGATATGTCTGCCTTATTCTCAAATACCATATGCAACAAGGATTGCGGCAATTCCTCATGGAAGGCAATGTACCAACTCTTCAAGAATGAAAAGCCAAGGGTAATAACCAAAATTTCTACTACAGGCACGTAAGTTTCTTTAGACCCATCATATTTTAACGTTGCATACTCATTCGTTCATAAAAGTAGCAACGAGGTCGAAAATTCTTCCCTATACATATATGGTTAAGTGGGTAATTGACCACTTGACCATAGAATATAGGACATTTAATAATTCAAAGGATGAGAATATTGGTTCATTCACGACAGAAGATTTGAGGACAATGTATCACTTACCCATCCCGCAGCAGAACTATGACAAATCTTTTGTCCAAAGTTTTACAAAGAAACATCCAGACCTGATGAAATTTATAAAGGAATGGAAGGATGAACAAGGCAAGCTAAAATGGGACAAACTTGGTATGTACCTGATAGCACAAATTCATTCCCATTATTGCTATGTTGCTGGAATGTTGAGTAGATTATTTTCAAAATCCTGATACTACTAGGTTTTATGTAGACTGGGTCCCATTAATTGACGCAATCGTCAATTGTTTAATTCTGAATTGGGAAAATATCTTGTCTGATAATTTGGCCAGAAGTATCATGGAATATAGAAGTAAAAGAAGTGTTTCCTCTAGGGAAAAATCCCCCTTTTACATGAGTTCCTATGTCATGGATGCAATTTTATTTTGTTCGAGTTTTCCTACCATGGGATGGAAGTGGACGACCCAAGACACCACTCCAATCTACATTTATCATAGATCCCTTTGGGAGTCATATTTTCATCTACATTTTTATAAAATTTGTCATAGATTCATACTACCTATGCACCAGATTATATTCAATGAGAAACCCACCTAGGATTTCCAAAGAGGCTAGTACAAAAAAATTTCATGTTGCCAGATGGTTTGCTGAAGAAAGTTTCACCTATGTAAGAGTTTTCAGGAGTTATGCTTCTCCCAATGTCCTGCCCTATTATGTTCCTAACAAGCTACTTGCTAGAGAAATTTCTTACCAACTTGTAGTAAATAGTATTTTGAAGCAACTCAAAGATGCCAAGAAGGCCATTTGGCCTAATTTCCCTTTACAGTGCGGTACTTTTGCATTTTTTGATACTGAACATACCTTCAAGGAAGTTTCAAATGTTAATTTATTGAATTTTGTTGTAATTCCAAAGAAACCATATGACCTCAATGATGTGATTAATAATTTCACCACAGAGTTGAAATTGAAGCCTTTTCTAAAAGAGATAGATAGATTTGATGATTTCTTTCAAGGCATTGAAAAGTTTACATATGTACTAAAAATTGCATCCATTCAACTCAATCAATATGACTTTGAAGCGTTTCAAGCATAGATAAACAACAGAATGGAAAGGATTCCTTTGGATACAATGATTATTGAAGATGTCAACAAACCGACTCCAAGTATTATCTTGGATAATGAAGCTAAAGACATGTCTGAAGATGAGTCAGGGAAATCAGAACATAATTCCCAGAATTCAGATCAATCTGATAATGAATATGAAAATATAAATGACAGCCCATAAAAGTTAATTGATAAAATAATTGAAGAGATCGAAAAGCAGGAGTAAGAAGGAATTAATGGAACTGGATTGTCTTCCCAAGAAATTCAACACAGCCAAAATACACCTGATCGGGCTGAAAAATCTCAGCCAAAGGATTTGAATAATGAATGGGATAAGTTTTCTAATTCACTTCAAACGTCACAACAAAATCCTAATATTGATCAATATACCAGTTTTCAGATGCCAAAACATTCTCAAAAATTAGTGGAAACTGAAACTCCGCTACAACAGGTACCTGAAACTCATGATCGAGAGATCATTCTGGCCTACCTTATAGAATAAATTCCGCTACAAATTGAATAAATTCCTTCACTAGATGTCTTATACAGTCCTAGTCATAAGGTTGTATTCAAGAGAAGAAAAATGAGAAGAATGGATAATACAGTTTCAAATCTCACAAATGAATGTGTTGAGGTTCTATGGAAGGATATCCTAGTTGATCCTACTGAAAATTTAAGTAAGCTATCACAGTTTGCAGAGGAATATTCTACTGCCACTATTAACAAGCCTACTGAAGTTCAACTGTTACTGAAACAAAGAGAAGACAAACTAAAATATTTAGCGAGATTGTTAGATAAAGAAAAGTCTAACTCCAACAGGAAAATGGAATTGAAAATGTCTCAGTTTCAAAGTGATTTTGAAAGATTAACTTTATAGCATCAAGTGCAACTTACAGAAAAGGAAATGCAACTGGAAGCAGCAATGAATAAATTATAAATCCATCCACAGGTAGAACAAATCAAAATAGAAGCATTGGAGGTTAATAATAAGATATAGCAGCAACAAAAAGTATTTTTCCAACAAGCTTCAATCACCAGCTCTTGTTATGATTCAAGTGAAATCCTGATCCAGCAAGTGGCTATCAAGAAACTTGAGTGCGATAAAATTGAGAATAAAATTAATGAATTCATTCAATGGAAAGCATCAGACTTAGGAAAGGAAGTTGATCTACCCCAGGTAGATAAATTTCACAAGGAAATTTTATTTAAAGATTGGGAAGCACAGCTAAGACAAGAAGACAAAGCAACAGCAAAAGCATCAAGATTAACAAAGGAAATTATTGAATTTATTTATGAAGTGCTCTCAGAAATTAAGTGCTCTCAGAAATTAGGCTGTTAGAAGCACAATGGAAACAAAAGATAGAAATGTAGGAAGAAATGATTCAAAAATTAAATGAGTGTGATTAAGAAAATTATTGGAATTTTCTGATCAAACCTTATCATCAGTACCAAACCCTGCAGTCATTCACTAATTAAACAAAAAGGTCACAGGCAGCACTTTCAAATGAAGTATTCAAGGGCTAGGTCAAATCGAGAAATTCGCAGCCAGCTCAACTTAAACCCATGCTAGATATTTGTCAACTTCGGGATCAAATCCAAAAGGATCATTAGAACTCATAATTATGTTGTTACTTTATTTTTCTAGATTGTAGTTGAAGTTTTCTCTTTACGAGGATGATTGTTTGAAACCTCCTCTATTTTTATGTAATAATCTATTTTTAAACATATTTTAGTTTATTATTTAAACCCTTCTCATGCATTTATAGAATGGTCCAGAAAATTTTCAAAAACATTTGCAAAGAATGCACTTTTGTAAGTTTATAAATTCCTTGATGGATTAATGGAACAGAATCTGTTATCTTTTGACATTTGAAGATATTTAACTGATGTTGCACTATTGTACTCTTTAAATTGTTTGAAAGTGAAGAGGAGCAGAAAATATACTGTCAGTTTATATGAGTAGGACTTCGTATATATGGTACTTCTATTCATTTATATTAAGTTTTTCTTTCTAGATTGACAGTTATCTTTTTACTTGCATTATATATTTGAACTATTATCATAAATGAATGTTAAATGCGCTTCTGTACTAATATTTGTTTATGATTTCTTATATTATATATAATCACACATATGAATGTGATACACTTTTCACAATTCTTTTAATCAAACTATTTTTTAAAAAGAATCATATTTACATAATTTTAATCTCTTTCAATTGTTAAATAATCTTCATTACTAATAGTTGGAGGATATATTTTAAGATCACATAAAGGAAGAATCACCCCGAGTATATAGTAGAATAGATAAAGTGTTAGATAAATGCATTTGATAGATTAAAATCATTTCCCATTGCACGTTATATGAACAAAACACACCCGAAAATCATCCTTATTGGGAAACTAGTCCCTTCATCCCCAGTCAGAGCCACCACACCAAACAGAAAAGGACTTGCTCTAAGGTCAAAACTGGGTGGTTTTCCCCCATGTTGTGGCAAGGGAATTCCGAGGCTTCAAAATTTGGGCGCTAGAAGGAGGGCCAATTGTGAATGACAAGAAGATCTGATCAATTTGAAATTCAATCTAAGAGTATCTCTCCCTCTAGATCCCCTTCAAATTCCATAACATTAGCTAGATCTAAATATTTGAGATCTGAAGTTGAACATACTTCTCCTAAGTCTCCTAGTGAAACTCAACCCATACTATCTCCAAATTTTCATCAAAATTCCCCTAAAGTTTAGTCTTTGATAGAAAATTTAGCGAGAGTATCCATTTCTGCTGAAAAGTCTAAAACTTCTCGATCATCTGATATTAGTGTGTCATCCTCTTTACAACCTAGAAGAATATTAACTCGATTAGAAACTCGAAATACAAGAATTCCTCCTGAATTTCCCATCAATACTTCTTCAAGGAAGATAAAGAGGACTGATTTAGAGTCCGTCACCAACGAGTTCTTATCTGATGCAGGAGCATCTGGCTTAGAAATTCATTATATTCTAGTAGATATAGGGGGTCTTGTATTTTCTAAGAAGTTGGATTCCTATGTAACAAATTAATGTAATTATTAAGATTTTGAGTGATTTTAGTGAGAGATATTTAGAATATGGATTAATTAAATATTGAGAGGAATTTTTTAAATGTTCTCGAATGTTGGAGAACATGAGAGAATTAGGATAGTTGAGAGCTCATAAGGATTGAGAGATTTGGAAATTAATTGTAGATCTTAAATTAGGAATTAGTTCATAATTTATGGGATTGAGAGGATTCTTAGGGGTTAGTTGAAATTATTAAGGATCTGAACCAGAATTGGTTCACAGAACCTTTTATATAAAAATTGTAAACCTCAAGGAAAAAAAGGAGAGATTCGGGATTTAGATATATAGAAAAGGTTTGGAGTGAAAAGCCTACAGGCCAGTTAATAGGTGAAGAGGCCATTGATAGAGAAGATCAGGCCAGAATGGAATTATTTTTTTAAATATCTGTTTATTAATATAGAGAACTCAATTTCTGAGTTATGTACTGAATATTGAGAAATGGATTTATAAATTGTAGAAATGTTGTATAATAAAGTGTGCAGGTGAGAAAAACAAAAATAGGCCGGAGGGCATGTAACATCAAGCACCGAGAGAGTGACCTGACTCATACAAGCTTTGTTATTCGAAAATAATTGAAATCTATGTTTGGTCATGTGAATTTTGTCATTATATATCTGAACTATAGATTTCATGAATTTGTGAAACTTTTTGTTTCAAAGAAATCGAACACTCATTTTATGGTGAACAAGTTTGAATTCGGTATGGATTTGCGTACGTAAAAGATCAACCATCGATCATAGAATGGATCGATGGTGACCCATTAAAATAATGTGACCATTCAATGGATATTCAGTGTGCACTGCATATCAAAATAAGGATGATGATCTATCAAAGCATTAAGAGTTTTCACTTCAGATTTATGTATTTAAGCAAATACATATTTTTTTTAAATCTAGGTATTTAATGTAGTGGAACCTGAAGTTATATCCGGAACTGTGAGTCAAGTGATTAAAGCGGTCTTTCAAAGCATGAATGGTATATCGCACCATTATAAAACAATAAACGGTATTGCTCTATTCCATGCGATTAACTTTTAGAGGTGATACGTAACACTTGACCGAATGAAGCAAAATTGCTTATATTGCATGAATCCAAACTTTTAAAGGTCATGCAAGTTGGTGTATGATGACCATTGGATTTAAAGTCAATTGAATCAACGGTATAGATGGAAGCATTGAGTCAACATTGGCATCTATGCAAAGAAATAGGATTGGTGAAGTGGTAAGTATATTCTGATGGTTTATGAGTAATTTATGTTATATAAGAATTATAACAGAAATAAAGAGGAATAGAAAGGTTTAAAAGTATTATGAGTAATGGTTGGGTTTAGCGGTGACCACAAAGCCTGCATATGTTATATGTTTACGGATAATGAAAATTAAAAAAGTTATGGTAACACTGGAAGGAATGAGACTCTGCTAATCAAAATGCATAAGAGTAAGACTAATGCTTCAACTTAATAAATCAGTTAATGTTTAATATTCTGCTTGAGTTGAATGATGAAGGGTTTAAACCTTGGATATGTGGGAGAAAATATTTCGATGAATAGTTTTCTAAAGTGTTTTTTTATCATAGAAGAATTTATATATGAATTGAAATTCCCGGACATACATATTATATGCATAATGTGGCTAAAAGCATCTTAGGCTATGTCGTTATCTAATAATCCACCCCATTCACCTCCATTACCTCCACTCACTTCCACAAATTCCATTCCAACAATTAGTGTTACTTTAAACTAGTTCCAATACTCAGACTATTATTCCTTCAACTAGTTCTATCACTCAGCCTGCCTCTTCTTCAAATCAAACTCAATCCATCACATCCACCCAAGGTTCAATGGCAGGCCAAGTAACTCCACCAAATGTACAACCATGGAACAATACAGAGGCTGTACAAAGGCCTACCCCTCTTCATCCTCTCCTAAAATACCCAAAATATCGTTATCTAAATTTAATCCTGATGATGGTCTTCTAGATGAAGAACACATTCATAATTACATGTTAGGAATTAATTTAAAAGAGATAGTTGAAGAATATTGTGTTGTAATATTATTTCCATATACTCTCACAGGATCTGCAGGATCCTGGTATTTTTCGTTTCCTGACCGCTCTATAACTAGTTGGAATATGTTTGAAGAACAATTTTTAGATAATTTTGGAGATGACAGAACCACTCTATCGCTCATCAATGATTTATCAAATTTAAAGGCTAAAACAGGTGATAAAGTAAAATATTTTAATTCAATATTTAATAACTTTCTCAATAAAATTCCTGTTACAGTAGTCCCTGGTGTAGAAGTTAAAACTGAGTGGTATATTTCGTCTCTTCCATCTAATATAGCCATTTTTGTTGATAAATAAAAACAGCCTACATTAGCATAAAATATGAAGGAATCTTTATCTGTAGAGAAACACATAATCGCTTTTGAAAAGAAGAATTCCAAAGAAGATATGAAATCAAAGAAAGTATCCTTCAAAGATGATTCAAAAAAGAAGCCATTCAAAGACCCTTTTGATGAGAAGGTCTTTAGAAAGTTTTAAATACTATGAAAAATGAAATGGCAGATATCAAGAAACAAGTTGTTGAATTTTCTAGCTCAAAAAATAATTTCAGACCCTTCAAGAAAATCAGTCTTCTAATTCTCAACCGCTAAATATTATATCTAGTGCTAAGTTTGTTCAAGATACAGATGAAGAGAAAATAGAAGAAAAAGAAAATGAAGTAGAAGAAGAGGTTGAACTAAATGGAATGTGGGATTTTATCCTATCAAATGAGGAACAACAAGAAGCTTTACCTATGAGTACAAGGAGAAAAGAATACTACTGAAGCAACACAGCCAAATCAAAAACAAAATAATTCAACGCCTGCTAAAGATAAAACAGTAAGTAAAAAGTATACATCTAATACTACACAAACAAACGCCCCTACTTCAGATGTTCCACCCGCATCAAATAC
Organism: Pinus albicaulis; assembly: GCA_034641835.2. NCBI lineage: Eukaryota > Viridiplantae > Streptophyta > Pinopsida > Pinales > Pinaceae > Pinus > Pinus albicaulis. The sequence continues at coordinate 820,162,079 of CM076580.1, forward strand.
AATGGTATTCTCTGACACTATTGAGTATAATGTAGTTGAGGATATGACAAAGGCCAGGGCCAATATTTCAATTCACAAACTTACTAAGTTAAAGCAGCAGCAAAAAATATTACTTAGAGATTTAAATGCAGTTCCTGCTTCAGCCTTACCTTCTCGAGTAATAGTCCAAGCTACTAATCAAATGGGTAAACCTCCTTCTCCTTCAACTAAAATAGATTCTACATATTTGATTATGATAGGTGACCGATCCATCTCTCATACTCCTCCATTTCTTTTAACCTATGAGATCTATAATAAAAATGTCTATAATTGTTTAATAGAATCAAGGGCTTCCTCTAATATCATGCCAAAATCAGTATGTGCTAAGTTGAACATAACTCCTCAGAGTTACCTTATTCATATAGTAAAAATTGATAGAACTAAAGTAGATTTTGTAGGAGAAATAAATTATGTCTCTATCAGATTGTTATCAAACCCTAAGGTTGCTCAGATAATTGATATATTGGTGGCTGATATTCTTGAGTTTTACGGTTTAGTGTTAAGTAGAGATTGGCCTGAAAAAATTCATGGATATTTTGCAACAGACTGGCCACATATGTGGCTACCACACAATGGAAATCCAAATCAAATCCGAGTAGACTGAGAGAAATTCATGAAGCGTACAGTCACTGATATTGAAGGGATAAATGAGCTAGTAGCATTCAACAATAATATTATTGGAAACTACTCGGCATAATCATTTCTTGGAAATTTTAACGCTCAACCATCACCCTTTTTCGATAATGCAGTTATCTCTCAAATTGATAATTTTTCCCAGATAGACACTTTGAAATGTAAAAATTTTGTAGATAAACCAGTAGTTAATTATTTATTTTCGATTCTTTATTTTGATGGCTCTAAATCAGAATATGGTGTAGGAGCTGGCTCTATTTTAATAAGTTGAGAAGGAGAAAAAACCATGTTAGCCTGCAGACTTCAATTCAATTGCACAAACAATATAGCAGAATATGAAGCATTAATCCAAGGTTTGTACAAAGCAATTGATATCGACATCAAATATTTGAAATTCCTAGGAATTCAGAAATCATTGTTAAATAGGTAAGAAATATCATCCATTGTCATTCTGGATATTTAAAGCATTACCAATCATTAGTCCAAGAATTGACCATTCATTTCTTAGATTTCAAAATTTCTTCCGTACCTATAATACAAAATGCTAGTGCATATTTATTGGCTAATGTAGCATCAAAATTAATTCCATCTCAAGAATTTAGTCCTAATATATTTTCCATTGAATTGATTTTTAGACCATCTATTCCTGACAATATTACCAATTTGAGAGTATTTGATAATGATTCAGATATCATAGAGTTCCTTACATCTGAAGAATCTTACGATAATCAAATTTTAGATGAAAATGAACACGACACTCATATAAAGGATGAACAAGATGAATATCCAATTCCTATGTCAGCTGTCAAATTAAAAGACCTTTATGATCTAAAAGATAGGTTTAAAAGAGTTACTAACTCTAAAACTCAAATTTCTACCTTAAGATTTGAGTTAGTAAATCTTGGAACTAATGATAAACGTCAAAATGTCAATTTCAGTCTTGGTCTATCTTCTCATGAAATATTATAATTTGTCAAGTTATTAAGGATGTAAAAAAGTGTTTTTTCTTGGGATTACACCGATCTTAAAACATATAACACTTTTGTTATTCAACAAACTATTCCTATGTGTTACACAGTAATTTGTCACCGTCCCTACAATCCCCATCTCGCCCATTGGAGGGTTGCTTATGTGACCAATAAGTAGTGTCATGCCTTGCAAATACCATCATTGCATCCATTGCCATGAGGAAAACATTCCTTCTATTGATCATTTCCTAAGAAGACCCCTAAAAACACTTGTTTTTGCCTTGGCGTTGGTAGCCCGTTATGTCCTCGTGCCAATGAGGAAAATTAACACTGAGCCCGCACCAATTGGCGCTCTGTCCCAGTTAAGCACCCATGCCAATCTGCTTATGGAAAGTTTTTTAAAAAAAGAGGCGAAGTTTCGATTACAACAACTTCGTGGATGAGTCATGAGGAGTGGTTTTGACTGAATAACCACAACCTTCCACCTTTGGCCTCTTGTTTCCACCTTACGAGGAACCTCCCAAGGGATAAGGCCTCCCTTTCACTATTTTAGGGATCCCAACCTCCTCCTCTCCTCTATAAATATAGCCATCTTCCATTGATGAAGGGGTTGAATGGTTGAGCAAAGTAGTCTTAGTAGCCTGAATAGAGCTGAATCAATTATAAGGAGATTATCGCCAGACAGTCGAAGAGAGAGAGACTTGTCCTTGTCTCGACGAGCTTTACCAAGATGTACTCCTCTGTCAACCCGCCAAAGGAAGATCTAGCATCAAAGCTCAGGTTGTATCTTTCTTTGTTCTGATTAATAATAAACGACTTCGATTATGGTTCCACTCAGATGTTCATGTTTTACGTTATGAGTTGTATCTTCTCTGACTGATACATAATTGCATGTATTAGGTTTTACACTTGTTTGTTTGTTGTTTCTTCTTGTACATGCAGGTGTTCGATCGCATTGAGCAGGAGAATTGTGATTTGCCAAAGCAAGGGATGGAAGCTCCATCTTCTCTGCAAACGACGATAGCGTAGGACTTAAGGTAGGCCTCTTATCGCATCTTGGTCTTTTGCAATTAGGAACTTGCATCTTAGCATGACTCGGTTGTTGCTAGACCCAATCTGGGCTAGTAGGGATCGCCTCTATCCGCAGAGGGGATTTACCTCTCCAACACTATGATTTCAGATGAGAAAGCTATACAGCAAAAGTTGAGGAAAATTCACCCAAATCAAAATCAAATCAAAAGAGAGTTGAATAAACTCCTCAAAGAAAAGATCATCTTTCCAGTTAGACATTCTAAGTGGGTTTCAAATTTGGTTCATGTCAGGAAAAGAAATGGTGATATTAGGATTTGTATTGATTTTAGGAATTTAAACAAAGTATGTCAAAAGCACAATTTTCCATTACCAACCATGGAAAAAGTACTGCGAACAGTAGTAGGTTCTGAACGTATGTCTTTCCTAAATGTATTTTTATAATATAACCAAATCCTCGTACATCCAGATGACAGATTAAAGACTACATTCAGGACTAAGTGGGGAAATTACACCTATCAAATGTTGCCATTTGGGTTAATTAATGTAGGTGCCACTTTTCAAATAGCCATGGACACAACTTTTAGAGGACTCATCAACAAATCGGTGGTTATTTATCTAGATGACATTGTAGTCTTTTCTAGAGAAGCAACCAATCATGAGAATGATCTAAAGCAAGTCTTTGAGCGATGCAAAAAGTATGGAATTTCATTAAAACCAAAGAAGTCATATTTTTCTTTAGATGAAGGAAAAATTTTAGGATTCATTGTGTCAAAAATAAGTATCTATATTGATCTTGAAATAATCGAAGAGATTAAAAGAATTCCTTTCCCTCATGACAAGAAAACTATGCAGTCGTTTCTTGGACAGATAAATTTTGTAAAAATATTTGTCCTTGCCTTTTCGCAAATAGTTTTACCATTGAAAACCATGATTAAGAAAAATGCAATCTTTAAATGGGAACATAATGAAAGATAAGCATTTGATTTAATCAAACAAGCCATTATTAATGCTCCATTTCTAACTACCCCCAATTTTCTTAATCCTTTTACTTTATACACCTTCTCATCGGATACATCTTACGTTGTTGTTCTAACACAACTTAATGACCAAAAAATTGAAGCACCAATATCATTTTTTAGTTCCAATTTACAAGGCACATAACTAAATTATTCATCTATTGAGAAACAAGCATTTGTTGTCTTTAAAGCTTTAAAGAATTTTAGACCATTTCTCCTTAAAACAAAATAATAGTTCCATTCTCTGCAATGAGACAACTATTGGTGCAAAGAGAATTAGGAGAGAAAAGGGCTAACTGGGTTACTTCTTTACAAGAATATGATGTATAAATTAGACCTTCTAAAATTGTTAGAGGTCAAGGTTTTTGCAGAAAGCTAAAAAGAGCATCCCATCTATCATCAGAGGAAGATTCAGGTAATAATGTGAAAATATCTTAGGTAAGCCTCAACGATGAACAATCTCAATACGTTGATCTCAAGTTTTATTTGAAAAATGGATATACCCCAACCCAACTTAGTTATAAAACAAAAAGTTCTTTGAGATTAAACGCCAAGCAATATGAAATAATAAATGATGTATTATTTAGAAGAACTTTGATTCTATGTTATTAAGATGCTTAGAGAAAAGTAAAATAGAGAAAGTTTTGCAGGAACTCCATGATGGACCAACTGGAGGACATTTTGGAGGAAATACAACAACACATAAAATCCTACATGCAAGTTACTATTGGCCTACACTTTTCAAAGATGTTCATGAATATGCAAGAAAATGAAAAATTTGTCAAAGTGCATATAGAAGACAAAGGAAACAAACCTTCCCATTACAGCTAGTTAATATCGAACAACCCTTTGAGAAATGGGGATTAGATATAATTGGTGAGATCGTTCCTAACTCTTCAAAACATCATAAATATATTCTCATAGCTACAGATTATTTTACTAAATGAGTGGAAGCAATTCCATGTAGCCAACTCTGAGAATATTATTGAATTCATTGATCAATTTATCATAACTAGGTTTGGTTTACCTACTGCTTTAATGTTCGATATTGCATCTTATTTCTTAGGAGCTGCTATGATAGAATTTGCAATCAAAATTGGTTTTAAACTTAAGTATTCTGCAAATTGTTATCCACAAGGAAATGGCTTAGAATAATCCATAAATAAAAAAAATTATTAGAATCATCAAACGAACTGTTGATCAAAACCAACAAAATTGGCACAAGTCATTAACATTTTCTCTTTGGGCAGACCGAATAACTTAGAAGGCCTCCATTGGCACTTCTCCATTCAATCTTGTTTATGGAAAATAATTTTTTCTTCCTACCAATGTATTTATTCCTTCTCTTACCTTAGTTCAATTTATTGACCAATCTCCTTCTTCTTCCTTGCAAGTAATACAAATTCAAATTCTTAAACTTGAAGAAGAAAGAGAAAAGGCTAAAGTTACTCGTGCACATCATCAACAGATAATAAAATCTTAATTTGATTCAACTTCTGTCACTCCAAAAAACTTTCAAATTGGTGATCTCATATTGAAATGGGACAAAGCACATGAGGAAAAAGGTAAGCACACCAAATTTCAAAGACTGTGGCTAGGTCCATTTCAAATCATTGAGGAAATAGACCCATCAACATTTTTATTGCAAGATCTATTAGGCAAAAGAGATTCTTTGCCTGTTAATGGGAAGATTTTAAAGAAATGCTTTTCATAGGAGGTAAGCCCTTCTATTCCCTGTATATTATTGTATTTTATTTTCCTTAAGAAAATAAAACTTGCGTAGTATTTATTTTTGGATTTTCAAGTAAACATCTTACAAAATATTTTTGGTTTATCGCTTATAGAAATAAGAATTGTTAAGGAAATAATCGAAAGATTCTAATATCAAATATATTCTATTAAATTAAAGATGCAATTTCACTAAAGTTATTTATTCTCTGATGAACTCTCATCTTTATAAAGCATGGTTACTCTGTTACCAGTCAAGAAAAGAATCTTTAACACAGTAAAGACTCTTTTATAGATAAGCAATCTTCAAACTCAAAAAATTATCTTCCAAAATCCTCAAAAGGACCAATGATTCACCCCATCCGGGAAAACTTATCAATTTTTAGAAAGAATTTCAAAAAATTATGCTAAAAATCTTAGAAGATAATAAGTCTCGTCAAGAGATTGTTTACCATGTTCATAGGGAAATAGTTGAACTGAAATGACCAATACTGCATACCAAAACAGGGTAATGACTTGAGATTATATCAAGAGGACAAGGGGTATCATCAAGAGCTAGATTGATTAGTTTAATTACAACCAGTGAATGGCATTGTCGATATTTCATTACCAAGCCAAGACAATGGCTTTTAAGTAAATAAAAGCATAATAGAAAATATCTACAAAAAAAACAAGTTCCAAAAGAGATCAAGTATATAAGGTTGGAATTTATTTTTGAAGATTGTAAGAAAGACTGGATGGGACAATGAATCATTGATGGGTAAAAGGTAACCCGGCAAAAAGCTTAAATTCCCTATTGGATCAGAGGCTCTACCTGTGATAAAAGAGCATATATTTATAAAGCTAATCTAAAAGAGCCACCTGCTTCATCTTTTTTAACTAAGTAAAGACTGATATAGATACTCATACTTTTATTTTTAAAGAAAAATTATTATGAATTATAATTAAGAGATATTTTATTGCTTAGTGAGATATTATTTATTGAAATTCATTCCTGCAACCATTTTTATTTTGAAAAAGTTTTTAGAAATTTCAAAAAACTAATCAGAGATAGTTGGTTCTCCCAAGCGAATCGCCAATTGTTGTACTAAACAACATCCCCCATTTATTTTCACTAAATAGGGACCCTTTAAAATAAATAGGAAATTTTTTTTTTTCTTTTATCTTAGCCTAAGTCTAAAAACTTTAGGAAATAAAGTTCTTTCCCTTTTCTCTTTGATTTCTTAGCGATCATTGCAAATCGCATAGCTTACAAGCCTAACAACTTAAAACATATTAAGTGTTGCGAGTTGCGATATGTGTTAGACATTTTTCGAGTCATATAAAACTCCCATCACAAAAGCTTTAAACACCTCTTTAAAAAGAAATTGCATCGCACCTTATAAAATGATCAACTTATAACATTTCGGTAAGAGTCTCGATGAGCCGGACCCGACGAATTAATAAAGCAAAAATCATGAAACTTCAAATATCTGATAAAGTGCATCGGCGTGATTCCTTAGTGCACTTCACATTTTGTTGCGAATAACCAAATGCAAGTTTTATTACCATATGGAAATTGCGATCTACGATTTGTGCATATCGCATTTCGCAAAATTCATTGGTAACAGAAAACATAACTAATAGAAATAGTTTTGAGTTGCGATATGTAATATTGATAGTTATTTCTCAAGTGCGTGAAATGATTCATATCTAATCAAAAGGATATAAGATCTAACGTCTTAAATTGATCGAATAGACATTTTACGTAAAGGTGTGTAAGAGATTTGATTGGAAGAATTATGGGTAACGGCATTTAATGGGAGTAAGGTTTGAAAGATTCATATCTACTTCGAGCGTGTTTTGAATGACTAAACGTCGGATTTGCGATTGTATCACTTTAACTCTATCCTTCTCTCCATTTACCTCAGATCTAAATTTTTCTCTATTCACTTGAATTCAGGAAATTGCTTAACGGAGCAAGGATAACAGGGATGAACAAGAAAAGAAAGGAAATTTCCCAAGCATCATCTACTGAAGACTTAGATATGTCTTCCTTATTTTCAGATACCACCTGCAACAAGGATTTTGGTAGTTCCTCATGGGAGGCAATGTACCAACTCTTCGATAATGAAAAGCCAAGGGTAATAACCAAAATTTCTACAACAGGTGCATTAGTTTCTTCAAACCCATCTTATTTCGATGTTGCATTCTCATTCCTTCATAAAGTAGCAACGAGGCCAAATATTCTTCCCTATACAGATATGTTTAAGTGGTTAATTGACCACTTGAACATAGAAGATAGGAAATTTAAGAATTCAAAGGACGAGAATATTGGTTCATTCACGGCAGAAGATTTGAGGACAATGTATCACTTACCCATCCCGCGGAAAAACGATGAATAATATTTTTTCCAAAGATTTACAAAGAAACATCTAGACCTGATGAAAGTTATAAAGGAATGGAAGGATGACCAAATAAAGCTGAAACAGGACAAACTCGGTATGTACCTGATAGCACAAATTCCTTCCCCTTATTTCTATGTTGCCGGAATGTTGTGTAGATTATTTGCAAAAGCCTGATACTATTAGGTTTTCGGTAGACTGGGTCTCTTTAATTGACGCAATTGTAAATTCTTTAATTTTGAATTGGGAAAATATTTTGTCTGATAATTTAGCGAGAAGTATCATGGAATATAGAAGTAAAAGAAGTGTTTCCTCTAGGGAAATACCACCCTTTTACATGAGTGCCTATATCATGGATGCAATTTTCTTTTGTTCGAGTTTTCCTACCATGGGATGGAAGTGGATGACCCAAGACCCCACTCCAATCCACATTTATCACAGAGCCCTTTGGGAGTCAGATTTTCATTTACATTTTTACAAAATTTGTCATAGAGTCACACTACCTGTGCACCAGATTATATTCAATGAGAAATCCCTAGGATTTCCAAAGAGGCTAGTACAGACATTTTTCCTATTGCCAGGTGGTTTGCCGAATAAATTTTCACCTATGTTAGAGTTTTCGAGAGTAATGCTTCTCCCCACGTCTTGCCCTATTATGTTCCTGACAAGCTATTTGCTAGAGAAATTGCTTACCAACTTGTGGTAAATGGTATTTTGAAGCAACTCAAAGATGCCAAGAAGGCCATTTGGCCTAATTTCCCTTTGCAGTGCAGTAATTTTGCACTTTTTGATATTGGACATACCTTCAAGGAATTTTCAAATGTTAATTTATTGAATTTGGTTGTAATGCAAAATCGTGCATATGACCCCAATGATGTGATTAAGAATTTCACCACAGAGCTGAAATTGAAGCCTTTTCTGAAAGAGATAGATAGATTTGATGATTTCTTTCAAGGAATTTAAAAGTTTGCAGATGTACTAAAAATTTCATCCAGTCAGCTCAATCAAGATGAATTTGAATCCTTTCAAGCATACAAAAACAAGAGATTGGAAAGGATTCCTTTGGATTTATTTATTATTGAAGATGTCAACAGACCGACTCCAAGTATTAGCTTGGATAATGAAGCTAAAGACATGTCTGAAGATGAGTTAGGGAAATCATAACATAATTCCTAGAATTTGGATCATTCTAATAATGAATCCGAAAACAGAAATGAGAGCCCAGAAAAGGTAATTGATAAAGTAATCGAAGAGATTGAAATGTAGGAGAAAGGAGGAATTAATGGAACTGGATCATCTTCCCAATAAATTTAGCACAACCAAAATACACCTGATCAGGCAGAAAAATCTTAGCCAAAAGATTTGAAGAATGAATGGGATAAGTTTTCTAAGGCACTGCAAATGTCACAACAAAATCCTAATACAGATCAATCTACCATTTTTCAGACGCCATAACATTCTCAGAAATTAGTGGAAATTGCAACTCCGCTACAACAAATACATGAAACTCATAATCAAGAGATCATTCTGGCCTACCCTACAGAGAAGATAGTTTTACAAATTGAATAAATTCCTTCACTGGATGTCTTATACAGTCCTAGTCATAAGGTTGTATTCAAGAGAAGAAAAAGGAGAAGAATGGATGATACAATTTAATATCTCACAAATGAATTTGCTGACGTTCTATGGAAGGATCCCCTAACTGATCCTACTAAACATTTAACTAATCTATCACAATTTCCAGGGGCATATGCTACTGCCACTATTGATAAGGCTACTGAAGTTCAACTATTACTGAAACAAAGAGAAGACAAAATAAAAGATTTAGAGAGACTGTTAAAGTAAGAAAACTCCAACTTGAAAGGTAATATGAAGCTTGGTAAATGCATTACATCATGGAAGGATAGAGTTCTGGGCAGGGATGTGCATGGCTGAAACCCTAAGGGTTTGTAGGTGAGCCCTGCCTCAGGATATGACGACCAAGTGGATGTCTGATGTGACAGGCGTACCTTCAATGTCAGATCTCTGCATAGACCTGGCTCACCCTGCTTCGGCCACGGGGAGGACGTCACGGGTCCAGAAGGCCATTTAGGTTTTTAACTGGCGGCAGGATGAGGGGTAGGGTTTTTCACCTTGCTTCTCCCTCGCGACAGATTTTGGTTTTTATTGAACAGTCGCGGTTTTCTAGCTGTTGCAGTGTCGGGCTTAGGGATTTTTTAAGTCACAGCGATGGGATTTAAGAAGGATTACATGTAATTTGAGCCAGCACCAGAATATTTGCTTACTGTTTGGGGCCATGAAGTCTCTACTCATAACCTTAACCGCTTTTTCCTGAAACCGGCTGTGAAAGTTTCCCTCTATAGCAAGGAAGAACGAACTAGTCTTCTCTCTAGCAGGGGGTATCTATGTGAAGAGATGCACCAAAACCAGTGGAAAGGGGTTGGGAAGGTCATTAGTGCTGTAGGATCGGGTCGTGGCAGCATCCCTAGCAGCGGAGAGGGAGGCGGCTCTCTGTTTCACGATATCAGAGCCAAAAATCCTTCTTTGGGGCCAGGTATTTCATTATTTCCTGCTCTTACTAGTGGTTTAGAAGATGTTGTAGCTAGCTCTGGGTTATATGGTAAGAAAGGGCTTAAATTTTCTGATGTGGAAATTCTTAGAAGACAAGACGCCTGTGGGCATGTTGCTAGGAGCGAGGGTTTTGAAAAGGGAAATATAGTTGTGAATCAGGGCTTGATTCCAAACCCTGCTCTCCCTGCTCATAATCCATCAGCGGCAGGCTTGACTCTGACTCATGGGGGTGCTCAGGATGGTTGTTTTTTCATTAGGTTCCGGGATCAAGAGTCCTCAGAGTAACGCACTATCTATTGAAGGAGAGGGTCGGCCGGTGGAGTTCCAACTAGGATTTGGACTGGATCCGTCTTCCAGTTTGTTTGGAAGAGAAGCTTTGGTTAGGGAATCAGAAAAAAGGGCCTCTAAAGAGTCTGAAGTAAGGTGATAGGAGTTGCCTGAGGCTGGAGAAGCAGATGCCTCGTCAGCTTAGGAGTTGGAAGGGGGAGAAGGTCAGAAGGAGGCAGTGGGGGGGAAAAGAAAGAAGAAGAAACCCATCAAGAAGAAAGAGGTTTTCCCTAGCTGTGTTCTCGGAGTGGACATTGGTGTAGATGAAGTCATGGAAGCATCTGAGACTATTCTGGTTGGCAGAGTTTGCGGAAGAAAATACTCAGCTGCCTATATCTTGGATTGGGTTCAGTCAGAATGGGGAAATGCCCCTGGGAAACTGGTGAAGATTAAAGTCTTGGACAGAGGTTGGTTTAGTTTTAGGTTCAAACATAAGGATCATGTGGATTGAGTTATCCAAAGGAACTGGTGCTTCGGTAAGCGTCCTATTCTCTTCCAAAGATGGACCCCCCTTTTTGATGCCCAAACAGAGAAGATGGTGGAATCTCCTGTTTGGGTAAAATTGCCAGGGCTACCCATGCAATTCTGGACTGACTCTATTTTCATTTCTATTGGGAATACCCTGGGGAAATTTTTGGAAGCTGACAAGTCTTTTCTTCAAAAAGACGACCTTAGTGTGGCAAGGATACTTGTTAGTCTTAATCCCAGAGAAGGGTTGGCGGATGCGATGACTCTAAAATACAGGGACCTTGAATTTCTCCAAACGCTCGACTATGAATATTTTCCGTTTCACTATCACAGATGCAATAAATATGGCCATTTGGCTAAGGAATGCCCACTAGGGTATCAGCACAGAAGAAGCCAGTATAAGGTTACAAGAAAACTGGTTGTCACTCTGTTTTCAGTTCTAGCAAAGGGGGCTGAACATACTCCATTGGAGGAGGTTTCTAGGGCAGCCTAGGAGTATGTGGTGTCGCTTGATCAGGCTCAGATGGTGGTCTTGGCTCCTCTCACTGAGAAGATACCTGCTCTGTCATCCTCTCTAGCTCCCACAACCATAGAGACAGCAGGGGCTCCACAGGTGGGTATGCTTTTATATTCTCCCCCATCTCTTAGTTTTTCAGCTTCTGTTTCTGCTTTGGTCTCTTCCAAGCCTGGTCCCTCCAGGTAGATTCAAATGGAGCTTTTAAACTTAAACTTAAATCAATCTCCTGTTGACAGTTTGTTCGTATCTATTCCCTCCGCCTCTATATCCTCTCCCCTTGACCCTATTGATCCTTTGGTCCCTAGCTCTCCCAAGGCGCCCCCTCTCCCCCCTGAGGCTCCTCCCTATAACCTGAGACCACTAGCTACTAATTCTGGGAAAGGAAGTGCTTTTGGAGGATTGGAATCGGATCTTGTTCCTATTGGACCTAGGAAGCTGAGGGGTAGGAAATCTGATATCTCAAAGGCTCAGCTTAGGGCGAAGATAGATGTAGAAAATGGCAAGCAGAAGATTTTGTATGGGGTGCTTAGAGCAACAAGGCCACCCTCTGATGTTCTAAAATGATACTCTTTTCCTACAACTGTAGGGGGTTAGCTAGTCAACCCAAAAAACTAGCCTTGAGGGAACTGGTAAGAGTTTACAATCTCGATATTTTAATGCTCCAGGAGACCCTTAGTAAAGGAGAGGATGTGATAGGGTTTCTGTCAAAATTGTTTCCTGTCTAGCTCTTCCATGCTCTAGATGCAAATGGTCATTCTGGGGGTGTGGTCACGGGGTATAAATCTGGTAATCTAAGAGAAATCTCATCTTGGGGTTTTGAAAATATGTTGGCAATGGAATTATATTCAAAGGAGTTATGTCTCCCTCTTCTCCTCCTTAATGTGTACGGGCCCTGTCAGGAGAGGGAGCTCTTCTGGACCCCTTTTTTTCTAAAATATTGTCTCTCCCATCCCAATATTATCATAGGAGGGGATCTCAACTTCTGTTTGGGGGTCTCGGAATCTTGGGGAGCCTCTTCCCGAGCTGATCCTTTGACTGACTTCTTTCTTTACAGGATTGCCTCCTCTCACTTGGTAGACGCCTCTTTACTTAAGCCCCAGCCTACCTGGAGGAATAGAAGAGTGGGGGAGGATTGGGTGGGGAAGAAACTAGATCTCTTTCTCCTAAGCGAAGACTTGGTGGATAAGTTGTCTATATTCAGGCATTGGGTGGGGGAGGGGGGATTGTCTGATCATCTCCCTATCCTGTTGGAGGCAAAAGGTGCCCTCAAAAAACCCAGGTCTCCTTTTAAGTTAAACTCATATTGGCTAAATGATGATTCCTTCATCGCCTTATTTCATGCTACGTGGAGAAGGGATGGGCTTGAAAATGGAGAAGGGCTGAGCAGGATTCAGATGTTCATGAACAATCTTAAAAGATTGAAGGTTGAAACTAAGGAGTGGATTACCCAAAAATCCTTGAAGGAAGAGGAAGAGATGAGGTCCATTAATGTTGAACTAGACCTATTGGAAGGTCCTAAAGGAGAAGGCTATGCTACTCACCAATCTAGAAATAGAATACGGGAACTGGAAGCTGCAAGAAGGAAACTTCTCCAGCTAAAAGAGGAAAGCTGGCACTTAAAAAGTAGAGCTATTTGGCTCCAAGTAGGGGACGAAAACACAAGTTTCTTTCAAAATTACACTAAGGGAAGGAAAAACCTAAATAAAATTTTGGAAATTCCAAAAGCTAATGGGGAAATGGCACAGTCCTTCGAAGATCTAGCCTCCCTTGGATTGGCCCATTTCAAAGCCCTTTTCAAAGCCTCGAAAGAAGCTACAATTGCAGAAGTCTTTCGGGTAGCACAATTCTTTCCCCACTTCATTGATGAGGAAGGAAATGATAGCCTCATGGCCTTGGTCTCAAAAGAAGAAGTGGAAGCTATTCTGAAGTCAATGCAGAAAGAAAAAGGTCCTGGGCCGAATGGTTGGACGGTTGAATTCTTTCTTCGTTTTTTTGATTCGCTTGGAGATGAATTGGTTGCAGTGGTTGAAGAGTCTAGGGTTTCAGAATCTGTCTATCAACCCTTCAACGCTACTTTCCTTGCCCTTATTCCTAAGTCGATCACCCTTCTTCCTTTAATGATTTCCATCCTATTTCGTTGTGCACTTGCTTATATAAGATTATTGCTAAAATCATTTCCTCCAAGTTGAAACCGTTCTCTCAAAGAACATTTCTGCTGAACAGTTTGGTTTCTTGGATGGTAGGAAGATCCATGAAGCAGTGGGGGTTGCCCAAGAAGCTCTTCACAGTCTAAAAAAGAGCTGGAAAAAAGGAGCTATTGTTAAAATTGATCTCTCAAAGGCTTATGATAGGATCAGTTGGATGTACCTTAGGCTCCTTCTAACGTACCTTGGCTTCAGATTTGAGTTCATAAGATGGGTTATGGGGTGTGTCCCTTCTACATTGATTGTAGTTCTCATCAACAGTGCAGCATCTAATTTTTTCAATCTGCAAAGAGGCTTGTGTCAAGGGTGCCCCCTCTCTCCCCTTTTGTTTCTACTGGCAGCGGAGGGCATCAATTTAATGATTCAAGAGGCCAAGAGACAAGGGGAGCTCAAGGGGATCAAAGTAGTGCTCAACCTGTGGGTAACACATCTTCTCTTTTTCGATGACATCCTTATTTTCAGTAACGGGAGCTTGGAAGACTATCAGTGTTTAAAGAGGATCATAGACATTTTTTTGAAAGCCACTGGGTTGAGCATTAATGAACAAAAATCTTCCATAACCACAGCAGGGCTCTCAAGGGGGGAAGTGGACAGAGTTAAATAAGTCCTTCTCTTTGAATCCAAACCCTTACAGGACTTGTTTAAGTATCTTGGCTTCTTCCTAAAACCAAATAATTATCGGATTCAGGATTGGTCTTGGCTTCTTGAAAAAATTGAAAATAGGATAAAACACTAGAGATTTAAATGGCTATCGAGGGTAGGCAGACTAGTCTTAATCAAAGTGGTGGTGATGGCAATTCTGGTTTATTGGGCTAGCCTCATTTGGGTGCCAAAAAGTATTCTGAGGAAGATCAACCAAATATGTAGCAGATTCTTATCGACGGGCTCAAAATCAGAACATGTAATCCCCTGGGTTGCCTGGGGAAAAATAGTCAGACCAAAATGTTGAGGTGGATGGGGTATAAAGGATCCATTTTTCTAGGTCTCTAGATGCTAAATTAGCATGGAGACTTATTACTTCGGAGAATCTCTGGACTTCGGTAACCAGGAGGAAATATATAGACCCAATGCCAACTTTGGTCTGGCTTAGATTGCCTCAAAAATCGTCTAAGAACTCATCGGTGGTGTGGAAGGCTTTAGTGGCAGCTGTAAAAATCATTGAACAAGGTTTGGCCTGGAAAGTTGGAGATGGGAGTTTGGTTAGACTAGGTAGAGATCCTTGGGTGGGCTGTTCGGATTCTTTTGAGCTGTCGAGAGACCTGATTGAGCATCTCAACAATAGGGGGTTGTTTTTCCTTAATCAAGTTGCTGACGCTGAAAGCTCCACGATTTGGAGACAAGAATGGGTCTCTGGGAATGCTCTCCACCTGGAAGGAAGATGGCACGAGGAATGGGAAATTTTTTGAGCTGGCTTACTAAACTCACACATTTGAATTACTGATAAGACGGATGCGCTGAGGTGGGTGCATTCTCAGACTAGTATCTACACTCAAAAATTGGGGTATGATTGGCTGATGGCCCAGAATGGGTGGGAGGAACCTTGTTGGTGGTCCAAACCTTTGTGGAAGCTAAAATGACCAGCAAAGACTAGATTGTTTTTCTGGTGTATCCTTAAGAAGAAATTCCCCACATGGGAATTCCTTCAGAAAAGAGGAAAAATCGGTCCTGGGTGGTGCATTTTGTGTAAAAACAATGAGGAATCGGTACAGCATTTTTTTCTCTTTTTCCCTTTTACGATCAGTCTTTGGAACAAAATGTTGAGGCTAACAAATATCCCCCAGAGGCGGGAAGGTTAGGTGCTCTCTGAAGCCTAGTAACGGTGGTGGCAAGAAGCCCCAAATGACAAAGTCTAAAATCTACCACTCTTGGTTGTTTGGGGAACCTGGATCACTAGGAATCACTTGATTTTGAAATATAATCCCTTCCCTATTGGAAAAATTGTAGCTGAAGGGGTAGCCATTTTCGAAAATATCCCAATCCCATCCAACACTCAAAAAACCAGACCTATTTAGAGGGAGGTGATCACGGGGTCTATACCTTGGGCATATTTTGATGGGGCCTTAGATTTAAACAGGAGATGCAGAGCTGGCCTGGTGATCTTTTATCCTTCTGGGAAACTCCTAAGAGCTTCCATTGGCCTTGGCTTAGGAACAAAAAATTTTGCTGAACTTAAAGCCTTTCATCTTCTTCTTTTTTGGTTGTCCTTCTGTAATGTGTGAGAGGCTCATATTTTTGGTGATTCTTTGAATACAGTAAAGTGCATCAATGGAACACAACAATGAAGAAACTATGTTTTAATTCCTTTTCTTAATGAGATTATTCGTCTTAAAAGCTTTTTCACTGAGCTGTATATTTGCCATATTTATAGGGAGTGGAACTCTGAGGTAGATCACCTCTCTAAAGATGGCACTGAACAGGTTCTGGGCGCATGGACAATAGAAGAGGTTATGGATGGGGTGGCAAGGCCAATTGCTCCCCCAGTTTTTGCATAATGTTCGAGAAGACTCTGCTCTTTTTATTTTCTTTCTTTTTCCTGTATATCGCTACTTATACTTTCTCCATTAGACTTTATACCAAACTTTTTGATAGGACTCAGTGCTATTTTCCTTTCTAAGGAGGCCTGGGCTCATGTCCATTTTTGAACTTTCTTATGTCTCTAATCTGTCAGGGAAGTGCTTACTACCTGGCATTGCTTTAAATTGAAAATGTATGATGATACTGTTCTTTTTCTTCATTCTCTGTTTCGGTTGTTTCTCTTTTATGGGAGCTAGGAGAATGGGAAAGGACAGGAAATTTTCTCTAGAGGCCATTTTTCCCAACATTATT